>JALAZF010000392.1:2512500-3712500 GCA_022829125.1 Lathyrus tuberosus
TATGGTTTATATGTTGGCTTTGCTTGTAATTCTTGTGGTATGATTCTGAATCGTAAGGTGAGCTGTCATGATTTTTTGAGTCTTTTCTATTTCTGCCACATTGAGCTCCTACTAGTGTTATCCTCAGTTTATTACCAAATCAAACTTAAGGGTTGGAATTTGTTGTCAATTCTGATTGTTGAAAGAACTGATCAAGTTAAACTACCAAAACTACCGAGCTTCCATCTTTTTGCTATGTTGAACGTGGTTGTTGTGTATAATTTCACTCTTAACGGAATTTTGGGTTGTAAGGCCATAGCGTTTTGATGATTCTAGTGGTAATCACAATGCATATTCAAGCTATAAGCACATGTATTTTGACATTTCTGGAAATGCTAAACTTTCATTGTATCCTCATCTACACATTTCCATTATGAGTTTTGTAAATGATATTGGTAAAAATACATTGCTTTCACAAAACTTTGAATATTTTGGTTTTTGTTCGAGAAAAATAGCATTTGCCAAATCTGCCAAGAATTTTGCCTTGAATGACTTAGAGAAAGCGGAAAATACCTTTGTATCTTCTAGAATATTAGGAGACGGTGGATTTGGACTTGTTTACAAAAGTGTTATGAATGATGGGAGGGATATAGCAGTAAAAATTCTCAAAAGAGATGGTCAACGTGGTGGCCGTGAATTCTTGGCAGAAGTTGAGATGTGTGGAGATGTGCTTGTTTCCCTCCTCTACTGACCATCTTCTCATCAAAAGTTATGTTTACAGCTATGGAGATGTGCTATTTGAACTCCTAACTGGTCGAAAGCATGTCGATTTATCACAACCACCGGGTGAAGAAAATCATGGAACTTGAGTTCATCCACTTCTCACATGTAACGAAGGATTACAAACAATCATAGACTCGAATGTAAAGTCAAATTTATCTATCGATACAGTGGTAAAAGTTGCAGCAATTGCATCCATGTGTGTGCAACCAGATATATCTCAACGGCCTTTCATGGCAGAAGTTGTTCATGCCTTGCAGCTTGTATGCAGTGAGTTTGAGGAATTAAATTATATAAAATTAAGTTACTTTCATGGAGGAGATCTTGTAGTAACTAATTTTGAAGGGAAGTTTTTGGAGATTTCAGATAAAATAGCGGGAACTTTGGAGTATCAATCTAGTGAAGAAAATGTAAGATTATCAGCTTCAGAGCTGCTCAGTACTTCATGCCACGAATTCGAGTCGTCCAAGAGGTTTTTTTTTTTCACTGGGAAGATCCACTTGACATGGTAGTCACGTGAAAGGATGCCTTTATCACCGTATTGCACTATTGTAATTTCAACCTTGAGGACAAGGTTAATGTTTTTAATGGGGGCAGTAATGTTATGATCCAAATTGAAGAAAAGTTATGTCATCAAAGTGAGTCACTAAAATTGTTAGAGAAAATAGACACTTGTCACTTGATCCAACAAGTAAGGGAATAAAAATTAACAATCATTATATAAAAGGGAACATTGATTTGCAACAAAGGCATGGAAGAAAATTGGTGAAGTCACTTCTCTCTCTCATTTAGAGTAATAGCTCAAGTCTTGTGTTTGGCTTTCTTTTACCTTATTAGTATTTCTATTTTCTAAATGAATTCACCCTATCCTTAAATTCAGAATTTAATTGTAATCCCTTTCTCTTAAATCAATACTACATATTCATCCATTTGTTATCATATTATTTCTTTTTTTATTGTTCATAAAATCACAACCCTTATAGTATGAAGTTAATTAGTTGACCTCAAATAACTTTTTTATTAACTTCAAAATCAATCAAAAAATTGAAACCACAACATTAATGCAAAACTGAATAAGAAAATATTGATTTAACTACATCCACATAAAAATGTAAATATACCCACTTCTAAATATATCTACTTTTTTTTTTTCCAATAAGCAATGAATTTCATTAAACGGCACAAGGGGTGCACGAACCCGAGAAAACAAAGCAAACGACTTACAACCTCTTTATACACTCGAGAGGTGCAGTGAACCAATAGAAAAACAAACAACTAAGTTTAGCACTTCCTACAAATAACTATCTCCAAGTAAAAAACTTAATAGAATTTAATGTATCATCAACCGCCTTGAATTTGTCATCACAGGATAATAAATTCCTACTTTCCCACAAAAACTACACCGTCGCAGCCCAAACAATGTTGCCCAAAGAGTTACCGGTAGCAATTTTTGAGGAACAATAAAAAAGAGTGAAAGATCATAAGCAACTCCCGTCTCTAAACACCTGGACTCCGAACCACTTTTCAATCCCCTTCCACACTTTTCTTGGATAATCACACTCCAAAAACATATGCTTGATATTTTCATCAAAACTCCTACAAACTAGACAACTCAACCCGCCATTCCGACCATGATATTCCTACTAGTCAGCTGGTCCTTCGTTACTACCTGATCTTTGAATAACCTCCAAACAAAAACCTAAACTTTGAAGGGGATTTTTTCCTCCTAAATCTTCTTGGAGCCTTCTATGATATACTCCCCGATAACGCTCACCACCCTATTCTGAATCAAACTGTCATAACAAGATGACACAGAAAAAGAAAAAGAAGAGGAAGAAGGCTTAATAGGTTCCCACACGAAAACATCGTCAACATTAACTGTCAGCCTCACATTCTCCAAAAGATCCAGCAGATCCTCCTTCTCCCTTTCCATAACCGAATCTGGAGGAAAATCTTGAAACTGAAGCTTCCATTCCCACTCCGCCCCTCTCCACGCACCCATCTCAGCTACAGATTCACCAGAATTAAGGGAGAAAAGGTATAAGTTAGGAAACATCACCTTAAGAGGATCGTCGATAATCCACTTGCAGTGCCAGAATGCCACACCTAATCCATTACCCATCATGCATTTCAAATTGTTGACGAACAGATCAGAACCGATGCAGCTGTCATAACTCAACGCCAAAAGATCACGCCACCATATAGAATCTGAGCTGTTTCAATAAATCCATTTGAAACCTGTTATAGCCAAACCTAGGCCTTTCTTCACATACCTATACTCTAAAATACCCTTCCAAGCCAACCCTGCAGAGTTCAAACACCTCCATTTCCACTTAAGAATGAGAGATATATTAAAGAGTGAAATATCTTTGATACCTAAACCTCCTTTAAATTTTGGCGTGCAAACCGATTTCCAGTCGACCCAATGGATTTTCCTTCTGCTGGCACAACCACCCCATAGGAAATTACTCTGAAAGCTCTGGAGAACTTAATAACACCTACTGGAGCTTTGTCAAAAGAAAGAGCATACAAAGGCATAACATTAAGGCCAACATTAATCATCACAAATTTTCCTCCAATTGACATATTCTTTCCTTTCCAGTCTGCTAATCTACACCTCACATTATCAATAACTTCCTTCCACAAATGTATCTTCCTAGGACTGTGTTGAATGCCAAACTTGCTTTAAATTGATCCTGATTTATTGGCATTTTTCAACTCTTTTGTTATGTTTTGTTGGATTTACTCCATGATATCATGATATTCTTCAATGATGTGAAAATACCTTTGGTTGCTTTGATTTGAGCGTTATTGTGCAGAAATTAGGCATGAAAACGTCAAAGTGTAAGCCACAAGTACTAGGACAAGGAAGCCAAAGGAAAAGAAGAAAATCAGCATGTTCGTTGGGCGAACTGCTAGCGAGGAGTAGCAGTGAATGTTCGCTAGGAGAACTCATGGCGAAGCCCCAGCAAACCCTCTCAAGTTAGAGTCAGTAAGAAAAGGGCACTAAGTTCGCTGGCGGAAATGGTAGCGAATGTTCGTTGTAGCGAGGTCTCAGCGGAGTACCAGCGAACAATCCCAGATTAGAGTCAGTAGCTAAAGGACCATAAGTTCGATGTGCGAACTTGTAAGCAAGGTAGTTTGTAGGGCGAAGAATTGCTCGCACATCAAACTTCATATATTTATCAGGGGCGATTTAATTATTCAGAGGCACTTCAGGTGCCTAAAATTGAGTTTGCTAGGCGAAGAAATAGTTCGCAGTGCGAATATGAAAGATTCCAAAAGTACTATATAAGTATTTTTCACATTTTTTGGGGATTGTAATACCCTAAAATTTGACCACAAGGTTCCACATCATTGTGAAAATCATCACCACAATATGGAGGTATCTTCATACCTCATCAATCCTCTCAAAGATTGTTGAGCATTCACCTCAATCAAGAATTAGGGTTTTGAGCCCTTTCAGAGCACTCAAGCAAAGGATCAATCAAGAATGAATATGATCTCCAACTTGTCAAACCTCTCAAAAAAGGATCAAGAGGTCTCCCATATCAAGAATCAAGCATAAGAGTGAAACATTTCAAGCTGATTAAGCCTCAAGATCACCAGTGTCACCAAATTAGGGTTTTGGTCGACCAAGGCCTCCAGAGGAAAATTTTCATCTGATCATGATCCAATACTTTAAAAAATGGTTCAAGAAGCTCAAAGGAACTCATGGATCCAATCATGAGTTCAAAATAGCCCCAGGGGATGTATTAATAAAAAATCAAGAATTAGGGTTTCTTGACCTAATTCACCCCTAAGTTGACTTTTGGAGCAAGGCATGAGCCAAGACCTCAAGAAATGTTTTGAAGACCTAAAATATCTTATATTTATCCTCTCACAAGTTTAAATTGACACAAATAACTTGAATCATGAGCAATGCAAGGATTCAAATTCATCTGAACTAGGGTTTCTGAGAAAAAGTCAACCAGACCTTTGTCTTTTGACCAAGACATGATCTCAAACCTTGGGAAATGATTCAAGACACTCTAAAATACATATGGAATCCATCCATTAGTTTTTATTTAGCCTAAGAACTCGATTTCATAAAGGATCACAAAGTTTAAAATTCATCTGATAAAAAGTCAACTGTGCCCAAAACCAAGTTTGACTTTTGAGATTTTTTGACAAACATGGCATCTTTAAGACAAAAACAATGTTAAATTATGGTTTTGATCATCATTAATCAATAAAAATCAAGAAAAGTGAGGTTACTTGCAAAAGGGATAATCTTAAGAAACTTAAAATTTCACTAAGTTATGGAAAAAAGATGATTTTTACCCAACTTTGCAAGACCATAACTTATGTTCCAAGCAGCCATTTTCTTTCATCCAAAGCTTAAAGGAAAGCTCTCATTACATACTACAAAAGTGTCTTACAGGTCCATAGTCAAAATATGCATGGATTTTGAGTTATTAAGCCATGAAGTTAGGGTTTCATGGGATTTTCACTTTGACACTTAGTGAAATTTTGAGACAGAATCTGTGTGTTTTAGCTAACTTTGAGGTTATTTTTCTCCATGATCCATAATGCTCCAAGACCAAAGGTAAACATCAAAGTTGAAGTATGATGTGCAAGCTTTCCAAAGAGTACAAGAACATCATCAAACTCCATTTGAGGAAAGAGATATGGAATGATCAATATGCCTTGCTGCAAGCTATTTTGCAAAATCAGTTTGATCACTTACTTGCCATGCACGATTTTTTTGTCAAGTGTAATGATTAATACCGCTCACATTCAATGCATAACAGATGAATCGCAACAAACCTGCAAAGTTAGGCCAAAGAGTCAAGGGATATCTCAAGTGGAATAGTGGGTTTTGTCACCGTATGCCTTGAATTCTAATGGTATTTATGTGCAATAGTGCACATCCAAAGATTCTACTCTTTTCAGTCAAAATTCTCATATAAACAACAATAAAAGCATTTGAGGAATGTGGATTGAGTCAAAAGATGAGCTAGCCATGTGGAGGGCTATGGTACCTTGTGTGAGGGGCAATGATACATCTTGCCAAAACTTTTAAATCTAAGCCAGTCTTCAAGATATCACTATTCAGCCAAGACAAATCCATTCTCCTATAATTAGAAGACATTTTTGACGTTTCAAAACACACCAAAACAACCACAATGCTTGTTTTCTCACAAATTCTTCCTCTTGCAAAATTCAAAGTTCTCAAAGAGTGAAAACTTGGAATTCTCAAACCAGTCCAATTCCACTCAAACCAAGCATCCAAAAAATTCACATAAGCATCATAGAAGTGATCCATAACCTCAAAACACTTCTGTAACATCAGAATCACCAAGTCACTATCCTTTTGCTCAAATTTTCCTCAAAGCTGCAGATAGGGTCGAGCCAAGTGATCCAGAACGTTTAAACCCATTCTAATCATTGGAACACCGTCCTTGGGGGGTAAAGGAAGTTATCTAGATCATCATCTTGCATATGTAACACCTACATTGCAAAATTCGATTCTCACTTGCAAGGCAAGCTTCCTCAAATCTGACCTCTATGAATCATGCATCATAAATATGTTTTCAAGTTACCAACATGTTTCTGCACTTATGTAGAGTGTTTCCCCTTAATCAATTGCTTTGTATCTATCGTGTATGGAATTTCATAGTGTTCTTGCAAAAATGAGGGTTCATCTGTTCTTCACATGATTTCTCACTCTACACTTAAAAGAAATGCAATTAATTGGTATCATTGAAATCCTTGTTCAAAAACACACAACTTTCATTTTTGAATCGTGCAAAATCATTACAAATTGAGAGAGATATGAGAGGCTTTGCAAATCATTTATGGCGGGTACGAGCGAGGAAGAAGAAGATGGCCTTGGCGCCATTTTTTGAATTTTTGAATTTTAAAATATTTTTAATACTTTCAATTATTTTAAAAAATTCATATCTCTCTCATTTTTAATTTTTTTCAAATGATTTTTTAAAAATAAATCACTTATACATTTTAATATTTTATTCCACAAAAAAATCAAAAAAATATTTTATATTTGATATATTTTTGAATTTTTTAAAAGAATTTCTTTTTAATTGTTTTAAAAATTTTAAATGAATTCTTTCTCTTGATTTTTCAAAACCACTTGAATTTCAAATCATCTTGTGAATTAAAACATCTATTTTCAAACAATTTTCAAAGTTCACAGCATTTTAATTAAATATATTTGATATTTTATATCATTTTTTATTTAATTTTTCTTTAAAAATTGAATTTTAAATAAAATTAAGGTTTTTTCTTGATTTTTAAATCTTTAAAAACTTGATTAGAAACACTTGGGTCTCTAATAGAGTGTAAGACCCAACCCCTTTTTGTAAATAAATAATTTTTGGGCCTCTGTTGTAGTATAAGTGCCAGTGCGATTTTCAAAATAACGATGCGTCTACCGTTTTTTCATCTGGGCATCTCCTTGAGTATAAGCCCCACTTTTCTTCTTTTCAAACACACTTGGGCCTCTAATAGAGTGTAAGACCCAAACCTCTTTGTACATAAATAAATTTTGGGTCTCTACTATGGTATAAGTCCCACGACGTCTTTCGTTTCGCAGTGTGATCACTGTTTTCAAATAAGTCATCTGGGCATCTCCTTGAGTATAAGCCCCAATCTTTTGTACATAAACTTGGTTTTAAACAATAAACAACTTCCATGGGCCTCTCCTTGATTTGTAAGCCTCATACCTCTGTTTTCAAAATCATCTGTCTGTTTTAAACTAGTACTAAGAGGAGCATTATTCCCGGTGAAACTGCTCTTAGACCACTTGGGCCTCTCTTTGAGTTATAAGCCCCAAATATTCTTTTCTTTACAACAACTTTATCTTAATTCAAATTCAAAACTCAAAGTTTTCTCAAAACTTTCTTCAATTTCTCAAAACCATAATCATACAGTTGTAGCCAATACAATCAATCACAATACACTAGGGCCTCCTTTTAGAGTGTAAGACCCAACATCTTTTCAATTCAATGCATACTTATTTATATACCCGTTGATTCACTTATTTATATACTTGTAAATATCTGTCTCGAGTTTCCCCAGCAGTTAGGTCATCCTTAGGTCAAACAAAAGGATACTTCTAACTTAGTCAATAACTAGTTCCCTCATAGGAAACTTCCCTCAATACAGTCTGCCTCCTCTTGGGCTTTATTCAATATGGAAATAAGAAAGGCATTATTCCCGGTAAAACTTTTCTTAAGACTGTCAAAACTTAGAAACATATAAAAGATATTCATTTCCCCAGAGAGGATTAATTCCTGGTGAAACCTCTTTCGAATTTCTTCAAACCTTGGAATTGTTCAACAAAGAAAGGATTATTCCCGATGAAACCTTTCTTGAACTTTTCTTAGGCTTGGACCAACAGGCTTCTTAGAAGTTCCCCACAACCTCCTCTTGGGCTTAGTACAAGGACCACCAGACTTCTTAGAAGTTCCCTACAGCCTTCTCTTGGGCTTAGTACAAGGACCACCAGGCTTCTTAGAAGTTCCCCACATCCTCCTCTTAGGCTTAGTACAAGGATCACCAGGCTTCTTAAAGGTTCCCCCAGCCTCCTCTTGGGCTTAGTACAAGGACCCAAAAGGCTTCCTAAAAGCATAGGATAGAATTTAGTCGTCTCTGCTAGTCTAATCCTCAGGAAAGTCAAAACTCCAGAATACCCAATCATTCAGGAGTTGATCTTCATCCCTTGAACCAACAGCCTCCTCTTGGACATCATATAAAGATCTATTTCCAACCAGAGTTTATCTCTTCTTAATGAGACTTGGATAATCTCTGCCTCCTCTTGGACTTCACACAAGTAGACTTGGAAAGTATCACCCTCATAGTATACTCTTGGGCTTAACACAAGGACCCACAGGCTTCCTAAAAGTATAGGATCAATCCTTATCATTTTACCAATACACCAGCCCCCAAAAGATTTAAAACTTCTAAGGTTTTCAAACTCACCTTTAAACCCCTCTGACCTCCCAACAAAGCTTGACTTTCATCTTAGAAATCCCCAGGGTCAGATTGACATCAACAAATCCTCAAAAGAATCAAAGCCTCGTGGCATCTGGTAAATCAACTCTGCTCAAATCAACAACAAGAAGTAGTTTCCTTTTGGATCCCCCAATATAGTTTATACATTCTCCTAGATTTCAATAATCATCAGCAAGAGTCAGCCTCCTCTTAGACTTTATATAATGATTTTCCCAGACAGCCTCAATCTTGGGCTTTGTACAAGACAGATATAACACTCCCCAGAGGAGTCATTTTCTTTCAGCTTCAACCTTGGGCTTTGAACAAGGCACACAAAAAACAACATCCCCTTAGATGAGACCATGAGTCCTCTCTGTAGGAAGAAATCCCATCTATACATCACATATCAAAACAAACAATCAAAACCTTTTTCCAGATAATTGATGTAAGTGGCACACTTGTTGATTCAAAATCTAAGCTGGAGTCCTTCCCTTATCCTGGGTAAAATTTCTCTTTCATCTAACAGATATAAGTGGCATGCCTCTGGATTCTACACATCCAAGCCAATGTCCCTCTCTTAGCATGAAAGATTCATAAAGGAAAAAGTGGCATTGCTCTACACTGAGTTAAAGCTTCTTCCTTCATGACACTTCTCTTATAAAGTAAATTATGGCATTGCTAGATGCCAATCCCAGTTAAACTAATTTCCCCTTATAACCAATTACTCAACATCTGTGATGAATAGGTGAGATTTCTCCCTTTAGAGATGGCAAATTATCTCTCTCAGTCACCCTTTTAGCTTCAATCTTAGGCTTTGAACAAGACATAAATACTCTGTTAGCTTCAATCTTGGGCTTTGAACAAGACACAAAAATTTCCTCCCATAGAAGTAGGAGGAACTACGATTGCTCTAGTTTCCCAAATCTTTTTACAGGAATACGTAGGCATAAGATTGCGAAATTTTAGCGAGCACACAAATAAAAATTTTTAGGTCTAGGTACCTTCCCAAAAACAATAGAAAACCTGAAAACAACAAAAACATTCTCTTAACCCTCCCAAAGGAGAAACTTTGCCAATCAATAGCAGATAAACAGAAGAAAGCATTTCAAACAGTAGAAATACATGCAAACGAAGGTTCCTATAGATTACTATAGATACTCTGGGTGTTACTAGCTTCCCTTTGTATAACCAAACCCTGATCCCCGATATTTTTGCATTTGTTAAAGAAAACATTTGCAAGAAGTGTTAGTTTATGATATCTTCCTCTTCCTTTAGAGTTTCACAGGATAAATACAGAAATCAGAAAGTAGCACCCAATAGCGGTAGGTGGTCGCGTCACCAAAAAACCGACGCTACAGGGATCATAACCCATTTTTCACACCAAAAACCCATTTCTCAACATTTCTTCACCAAAAGGTGATATTTTGCAAATAGAATCTGGATTCGCATCCGAGTACGATTCTACGACGTGGATGCTCATTCATCTTCTTCCAAAACTTGTAAAGCAAGTTACCATGGTTATGGGTAGCTAATTTCCTTTGTATCAAAGGTAGAGGTAATCTACCATTAGCTTGTATGTATTTCTTTTGATTAGCCTTGTATGTGAACAAGTGATGATTAATATATGATGAATATTTTTGTTCTTAATGATCCATTCATGTTTTGTAAAACTCTAGGCATAGATTTTGTGAAACTTGACCTAAAATATTCATCTAGTCGTTTATAGATTGGAGAGATCGGTCTATGGTCGATAGTTGCTTTGTGTTGAACTTAAAGCTTACTATATTGGTTGTTATATGGAGAAATCGTGTAGTGATGAATATAGTATTTAGCATGACGCCGCTCTAGAGATAGACGGTATTGAGAGAATGCGCGACAATATTAATCGGATCTGACTTCACATGCAAGATTGAAAGAATGCGTATAAGTTAGGGTAGATGAAAACTACTTTTGACATACTTTGTTAATCAAATTCTTTAGAATTTATAAGCTTTGCTACTAAAAATGTGATAATTTTATGATCAAAACTTTGAAAACCCTTTTTCTTGAAACGGTAAACTGTTGAAAGGCAAGCATCTAAATATCTGCAATCCCTTTGGAGATGATAACAACCCCCCTTTAACTACGATTCAAACAAAATGGCGTCGTTGCCGGGGATTGTTTGATATTGCAAGCATTGCAATAGTTTATTGATTTTAGAACTTTGTATTGTATTCTTACTCTGTTTATTTTTCTTGTGTTGCTTAATTTGTTTGGTTAAGTGTGTAGATTCTGTTTAAGCGAGGGAGTGTACCTGTGGACCAACTTCTTTTCGATCCTGAGATTGAAAGAACCACTGGTAGGCTCAATAGCAGAACTAGACGGAGGAATCAACTTGCTAAAGAAAGATAAGAGCTCGGAGAATCTTCTTCATCTACACCCATTGTTACGCCAATCATGGGAGAAATACCACCACCACCTCCTGCTTCAACCCCAAGTGTTAACAGTCCAAGACACAACGCTCAGTTTGCGCGCAACGCCCATAATGGGAGGCATTTTGAGATGAAAATGGGAAACCTTGCTCTTTTATATCAAAATACTTTTATTGGTATGGACCATGAGGATCCGTTCACACATCTCACCAAATTCTATGAAATTGCGGGTGCAATGGGAGCGCCGAAAGTGGAAGAGGAATCCTTGTTTAAGAGACTATTTACACATTCTTTAATCGGGAATGTGAAGGAATGATATCTTGATAAATCAACTCTAGTGATGACAGATTGGAATTTATTGGAAGAAAATTTCCTTGAATGGGTTTTCCCCCACAATAGATTCATGGAAGCGAAGACGGCGATATCGGTGTTTGCTCAAGGTGGAAATGAATATCTCAATGAAGCTTGAGAGATGTTCAAATCTATGTTATGAAAATGAAAAAGTCACAATTTTGATGAATTAACTCATGTGCACATCTTCCAGAATGGGCTCCAATCGGTTCACAAGACTTTGTTGGAATGGGCTCCAAATGGTATCTTGATTAATTAACTCTAGTGATGACGGATTGGAATTTATTGGAAGAAACATTCCTTGAATGGGTTTTCCCCCACAATAGATTCGTGGAAACGAAGACGCCGATATTGGTGTTTTTTTCAAGGTGGAAATGAATCTCTCAATGAAGCTTGGAAGAGGTTCAAATCTATGTTATGAAAATGCAAAGGTCACAGTTTTGATGAATTAACTCAAGCGCACATCTTTCGAAATAGGCTCCAATCGGTTCACAAGACTTTGTTGGATGCTACTTCGGGTGGATTATTAATGTCTAAAAGCGCAGAAGATGTAATTGCTATTATTGATAGGATGACACTCAATGATCACCAAGGAAATCATAACTGTGGCACACCTTTAAGAAAACTGAGAATGATCGAGTTGGGCACGAATGATGCTATTCTTGCTCAAAACAAATTACTCTCGCAACAAGTGGAGTTGTTGACAAAGCAAATGTCAAAGCTTACACAACAAATCAAAGAGATGCAAGAAGTTCCCAACCAAAATCAACATGTAGCAAGTTGTGAACTTTGCAAAGGTAATCATCATACCGGATATTGTCCACCGGTCGTTGAAGAAGCCAAATATGTGGGAAACCAAAATCAAGGCTATCAACCAAGACCACCATATCCAAGTAATAACCAAGGCTACTAACCAAGAGGTAATAACCAAGTTACCAACAAGGGTGGAGGCAAGAGCCGAGTTCTTAAAACTGTCAACCTTCCCAAAATTACAACCAACTCAACAAAACCAAGGAGGAGGCTCTAAGATTGAGTAAACTTTCAACAAATTTATAAAAATGTCTATCTCCGCTCAAAAAATTACAGATGCGAGAATTCAGAATCTTGAGACTCAAGTTGGGAAATTTTCCAAGCCACTAGCCGACCAACATAAAGAAACTTTTCCGGCTAATACTCAAGTGAATCTGAAGGAGCATTGCAAAGCCATCTTTACAAGGAGTGGAAGAACAATTGGTGGGGGAGTCAAAAAAAATGTTGAAATTGAAAAGGAGGATGAAATTGTGGAGGAAGTTGAAAAAAAAGATGATAAGAAGGTAGTTGAAAAGAATGATGTAGAAAAGAAGTTGAAAGAGGAGAAGTTGTAAAAAAGTGAAAAAGCAAAGGAGTATGAGGGAGAAGTTCTACAGAAAAAGTTACCATACCTTATTGCTCATACGAAAAAGAGAAAATGAAAAGCATTATGCAAGCAATAAGGTATGGTAACTTTTTCTGTAGAACTTCTCGTATAATGCTTTTCATTTTCTCTTTTTACCATGCCTAAGTATGCAAAATTCATGAAGGAAACACTTACGAAAAAAAGAGGTACACGGATAAGGAAACCATTGAGCTCAATGCTAATTGTAGTGCCATTGTCCAAAGAATTCTTCCGCGAAAAGAAGGAGATCCGGGAAGAGTGGCTCTACCTATAACTATAGGTAGTGATTTCAAATGTAAAGCTTTGGTCGAGTTGAGAGCTAGTATTAATTTGATTCCTTTATCTGTCGTCAAAAGACTAAAGAACATGGAGATGAAGTCAACCAAAATGACTTTACAACTTGTGGACAAGTCTAGGACTCGTCCTCAAGGAGTTGTTGAAGACGTGTTATTGAAAGTCGACAAATTTTTATTTTCGGTTGATTTCGTAGTCATGGACATGGAAGAGGATGAGGATACACCAATAATCCTTGGAAGACCCTTCATGAAGACCGCTAGGATGTTAATCAATGTTGATGAAGGTATAATGAAGGTGAGGACAAATGATGAGGAAGTATGGTTCACACTTTTCAAAGGGGTGGTGTATTCGAATCAATTGGAGGACAATTTTCAAGTGAAAAAAGAAGATGCAAGAATTGCGGCAAAGAAAAAGAAATTCGAAGACGCAAAGGTTGCATCAAAGAAAAAGAAGGAAGAAAGAGTCAATCTTTAAGAAGTGTTTAAAAAGAAGGATGAAGAGGCCAATGAGGCTTTGATGAAGTCATGTTAGGACTTTTATTTCTTAAGGAAAAGTGGACCAAGAACAGGTCATGATAACAGTTGAGGATTTTGGTGATAGAGTGTTTTTCTCAGAAGCTAATCCAATCGCTTTTAGTTTTGAGGTTTCAAACCTCCGGACTGTCGAGCTTAAACGACGTTAAACAAAGCGCTAGTTGGGAGGCACCCCAACATTGTAAGTACCCTTTCATTTTTATGCT
This sequence comes from Lathyrus tuberosus, assembly GCA_022829125.1. NCBI lineage: Eukaryota > Viridiplantae > Streptophyta > Magnoliopsida > Fabales > Fabaceae > Lathyrus > Lathyrus tuberosus. Next base: position 2,526,470 of record JALAZF010000392.1, read on the forward strand.
TTTATATAGTAATATAGTATGGAAAATGTTGTGGTAGAATGAGATGAAAAGAAACTAAATTTTCAAACATCTGTCACATTTACCTCGAGTTCGCTAGGCGAACCTGGGGAAATTGTTCGCTGGAAGTTTGCTAGGAGAACTGAGCAAGACAGGGAAAACTAACAGTTTTTCTGCCACATCACTTACGTGTTATTATTGTGATGGGCCTGAACTGCATGGGCCCAATAATCTCCTTTCAGATTTTATGGGGTAAAATTTCCCCCATTCCCCTTTATGTCCTTCCCTTTTCCCTCTTGTCTCTTTACTTTCCACAAACACACCACACACACATTTCTCTGCTCTCTCCATTTCTTCTGTGCGAGTGAAGTTTATTTTCAAGTATAATTGCAAATTCCATTCTATCCTTTCAACACAATTCAGGTTTGAGATTTCTTTATTCATTCCTTGTTCTTTTTAAAAAAATGTTGTTAGGGTTGATTTGAGCAAATGTTAGAAACTTTCTTCTAGGTTTTATGAATCTGTTTGCATGTTCTTGATTATTGGTTTACATTGCTTTGCATGTTAGGTATTGAACTTAAAAACTTTTGAGAGTTGAACTTGCTTAGGTTAAAGTTGAATTGACTGAATGAAGCTTATGAACTTTGAACCTTTGCTTGAACAAATGTGGCTTGGTTGGTGTTGTTAATTGATACTCCATTTGTATTATGAATATCAATGATTGAATGAAGAAAAAATTGCTCTATGATTATGTTTCTTTTGAATAGGCAGAACCTGGAATTTTGAAAATTCGCAGGGTTCGCCTTGAGTTCGCTGGGCGAACCTGGAGCGAAAGTTTGCTAGGTCTTTCTAGGCGAACATGACAACAAATTTGATTTTTAAGTTGTGTTGAGATTCTTGTTCTGATCTTTTTGTGCATTGCTTTTGTTAGTTCTTGTGATTGACTGAAATTTTGGTAAAACAATGTTAATGTCATGGTTGATGTTGCAACATGAGACTCTAAACATTATTGTTTGTTTGGTTAACATTCTGGCTTGTGAAAATTGTTGAAGAGTTAAAGTGCTGAAGAGTGATGTCACATGCGATGTCTTGACATCACTATACCAGAACATTAAAACATCAGGTTATGATGTTTTTAGGGCTGCGCGAATTATGTTGATTTAAGGAGATCTGTCAGTTAGATTGGATGCGAATTTCTTGGTGCAATCATTAATGAAAAAGATTAGTTTGTTGCTAATTTAATGCAAAAAGATATGGAGAACAATCAGAGTTAATTGTGAAGATTTAATTGAAGATCTATTAAGGAGAGAATCTGTTGCAGATTTGGTGTAGAAGATTTGAAGGCCCAAATCCAGTTGGGAAAAAGTTATAAATATAATGCTTGTAACCTAGAAAAGGCACGGGTCCAAGATGTAGATCATTAGGGCTTTGTCTAAGTGAACCACTCGGGTTGTGAGATGGTCACTGTGCTATTACTCAGAAACCTATAGGTAATGAGTTGTGTATTGTTCTTGGAGGAAGCTTTGAAGCAACTCCAAGATGTTGTTCTCAGTCAAGAGTCTTGGCTGAGTATAGGCATGGAAGTGTGTCTTCTACTTTTCTATGGTTGAAAAGTTGTTGGTAATCAAGTTGTTGATGCAGTGGCGGATATGTTGACTGCTAGACATCATTGTGATGATTGGGAGTGAGATGAAGTCTCTTATCTAGGGAGGACTTAGATAGAAGGGTCATTGGGTAGTGATTAGATTAGGTAGATCGTCAACTGGTTTGTTGAGTCTGTAATTTGATACTACTAATAGTGGACTTCCTTCCTGGCTTGGTATACCCCCAGATGTAGGTTGTTGAACCGAACTGGGTGAACAATCCTTGCGTTGATTTACTGTTACTATTATTTCCTTGTTCATACAGCAGATTGCAATGTTGTGACATTGCACGAGACATCACACATCTTTACCAGAATTTCAATTGGTATCAGAGCAGGCATCCTGTCTGTTTCTGGATGAGATCTTGGGAAGATACTTTCTGGTTCATGAGCAAGGGAGAGAGTTGTTGGACTATTCATGATAAAGTATTGTTGGCACGTGGTATGCAAGGATTTTAGAGGAGTTGTTATGTGTTCTGCTGCATGGTATCTGGTGTTACCCTGGTTAGTCCTTGTATCTCTGGTGGTAAGATTCTAGGAAGGTATTCTCTTGGAAAGACATCAGGGTTTGGTCTCCACAGCGGGATATTCCCTGATCTTGTTTGTAGTCTATGTAAGACAGCTTCAACCGGTTGGTTTGAGATACCAAAGATACTTGAGGATTATCTCATATCTATGTTTTGGAAAGTAGTGATCAATAGGTGAATGGATCTCTTTAAAGACAGTATGACATGGAAGTTTCAACTAAGGCATTAAAGACCAATCCGTTTAGCACAGTGATTCCTTCTTGATGGGGAAAGAAGAGGGTAGAGCCAAAGCAAAAGAGTATCACTGTCAAATCTTTCATGCGGGAGTGAAGATCTTGATAAGTTATCTCTTAAGCCTAGTTGTGGTGACCTAATTAGGAGGATCTTACTGGTTGTGATAAGATACATGGTTCTGATCATGAACTGGAGGAAGAAAGAAGATGAGCCTAATATGTCAATGTCTCGACATCGCGCTACACATTAGCAGCTTCTGGTAAATGCTAAGTCAAAGACCTATTAGATTGTAGCTGTTTTGAAGGATCACTGAAGCTGTGAAGTTGAACAATTTTTGAGATGATGTCATAGCATCTCAGCTGGAGTTGGTTGAAGAAAAGGTAGTAATCTTGATATGACTAGGAGATGATCCCTGTTTAAGCTAAAATATCTGAGGACAATGTAATAGAAAATGCATCAGCCTGTGGTCAAGTGGTGTATGCATGAGCTCTTTCAATTTTGTGGAAGTAGCAGATTGTCTATGGTATATTATCACTCTTAAGTTAGACAAGAAGTGTGGACCTTGTGCTTATAAGAAGAAGCTTCTGGAAGAGTGTGTTATGCAAGTTACTTGGAAGTTGATCAGATGCTGATATGCTCTCGTGTGTCCCCTACCAGAGATATGTGTGGATTAAAATGATTAGGAGATGTAATGTCAGAACTGATGTTGAAACATCACTTCAGTTCTTTGCTCAGGGTAGAGTAAAAGATCAGGACACTGACCGTACCTGGAAGGGTTTTGTGGTATGAGTGGTTGTCATGATGGGTTGACAGCAGATGGCGGTTTTGTGAGAAAGGAGTTGATAAGGGTGTGCTTTCAACTAATGACAAAATACATTGACGGGAGACTTTGTATATGTCTGATGTAAAAGTGCAGGACTGCAGAAGTGTTGAGAATTTACTTTTCTCTATGTGGCTGTTTTGGAAGTATTCTCAAGGGTTAAGCACTTGAGAGTTGAATCAACTGGTGGGGTTGATTGGTGACTATGGAGTATCTTCCAAATTGCCTGGGATGAGTTTGGATTATAAGAGGCAGATTGATTGTGGAATGTTGATGACATCCAACATATCAAAGTCAGACAAGTTGCTGGTTTTAAGGCTGAAAGATATGAAGACATCACATCTTGATGGTTACAGCTTGGATCAGTCTTTTCTGATCTAAGTGGTATGAAGCATGATGGTTACTCTGGTTGTGAAGGTCGAGGATAAGTGGCAGTTATCTCTGGCTTTCTACTGACGGCTCTACTAAGGGAAGTGACTTTCTTTAGTATTGCTATGGGGTAGTCTTGGAATACTTATTTTCTGAAGATTCAGATGTGATAGGTTTGAAGTCTTTGGATTTTCTGAGCAGGATAGAGGTTGTCTACTCAAACTTGGTTGTTGAATCAAGTTTGTGAGAGCATGGAAATCTGTTTCTGCAAAGGGAGGAGGTTTTTCTGAGTGGCAGAAGGAGGAGCTGAATTTAACAGTTGGATGTCATAATGTTCTGACATCTAGCTTAACATCAGGAGTCTCAGCTGGTGATGTGGCACATCAACTAGTGATAGGGTGATCCACAGGAATGATAGGATGTTTCAAAAAGATCGTTCTCATGGCAGTTTGCGGGAGCTGCAGGAAGGAGAAGATGTTACATGACCATGGCTTAGGGAGTCTAAGTGTGTTTGCTTTTGAGCAAGTGGATCATGTGACTTAAAGATCAAGTTTCCTTGGTGGATCAAGATATCTTTATGAGAGTTCTGAAAAACATGAATGAGGTAATCAAACTGTGGCATTTGGTTGATCTCAGAAGTGGTTTCGAAGAATCAAGATAATCAGAGTGTGGCAGTTGTTTATTTTTTAGGAGTGTCTTGGAACAAGTTCTCTTGGGCAGAAGGGTGATGAGTTGAAGACTCAAGGAGATTATTCTTCTTGAAGGTGGATTAGAGTTTTATTCTCTAGTTCTTTGGATTACTTTACATTAGTAAGTCCAGTTGGTGGAGCATATCAAGAACCATGGTAATGATGTCTTGGTGTGTGGCAGATGTTCTAACTTGTGACATTATCTGGTTGGATATCCTTGGTGAAGGATGATTGTGCCCTGGTTCAGGAGCTTGGCGCCTACATTATGCCTAAGGAGCGTCTACATAGTCATACGGGAGAATGATGAAGTAGAAGGTCTGCCTTGGATGAAGAATGTAGAGAAGACTGAAGTAGATCAGGTATTGATCTGATCAGAATGGCTGGAGATAATGAGGGTTCTTCTAATACAAGTAAAAGGTGGTGGCAACCCTTATCTTGGGTTGCAAGTGATCTAAAGACATTTGAATAAGTGAGAAATTCCAAATCAAGTGGGCGTTTATTTTGGACTTGGCAGACCATGTATTTGAAATAAGCATGATGAGATTATGCTCAACAAATACAAGAAGTGGCAGTTCTTAATGTTGAGAATGTGGCAATTTCATTGTGCTTTTATCTGGTATTCATAAAGAGCATTGGGTGTTTATGCCAGGGGGAGTTTAGGCTGTTGTCTATTACTGCAAGGGTGCAGATTGTTGTGAAGATTGCGCAGAGTGGTGTAAATTAACATGATTGGACATGTACTACTGAATATGGTTGGGTGTTCCTAAGGCTGGTATGCTAGTGCTTATGAGGAGATTGAAGAGCAGAATTGTTGTATCTGGGAAAAGTTATTTTTCTGGAGGAATCTAGAAGGGATTGTGAGTTGTGCTGATCAATAGATGTCGTGCTTGTGTTTTGGATTCTTTCAAAGTGTCTTAGGTTGATAATATTGTGAGCCAGCAGACAATGTCTGATGCGATGTCAGAACATGGTATAGGACATGTTTGTCTTGAGCCAGACAAGGAATTATTCTGGACGGTGGTGTAGGGATAAGGTGGAACACGTGTCTTCGAATATGCATGGAACTGTTTTGGCACAATTTATGGTAAAGATCAGTTAGGAAACAATAAAAGTGGTCAAGACTGTTTTGGACGGTAGACATTGAATTTGGAAGGAGTTTTTAGTACCTAAAATAGCGTTTTTGTGACCAAGAACCTTGACATATTCAAAGCTCGTTAATTCCTAAGTAACTGATCAGCTATTTATAGGGGTTATTCTGTTCTCCTTCAACCAGTGAGTGTTCTTGTTTCATAAGTCTTATGGCGTTTGTTTGTTTTTGGGTGAGCACTACTTGGGTCTGGTTCTGTGAGGGCTTCCTTTGCCAATTTGTGGCTAAAAAGGGGGAGAAAGGAAAGGGTCTTGCAAAATGGTTTGCACAGATGTTTTGTCTGGAGTCTGCAGTTTCGGATATGGGTCAGAGATGTCAAAGAGAGGTTGCCCGAGCCTTTAGTAGGTGTTGAGTCTTTGTGACTTGTGTCTTGAGTTATGAACACAGTTGTGACTTGTGTTCTGAGTTACCTGGGTTGGTAGAATGGCACTTCTTAAGTTTCATCTTATGCCATAGATTAAACCCAGTGTCTGATCAATGAAGGTGTGCAGAATTATCTTATGCCACCATTGGTCTTTTATGTATAGACAAACATTTCTTTTCTGGAGGAGTCTTCTACATTTGTTCTAGGTATGTCCTGGAAGGAAAAAGAAATGTGTTGTGTTGAGGGGGAGTGTCAGATATATTCCTCCTCATGTGCACCAAATGACTTCAGGACTGTCTACTACTTAGGTCCTGATGTGCTGCCTGGAGTTGCTGTTATATGGTGATGTTATGTCCAACATGATGTCCTAACATCATTTAAAATTAGCCAAGAAGATGATTCTCCATGATTGCTGTACACAGTAACTACTGATGATTACTGTTAGGATCAGATGACTTCTAACAATAGTATAAGATGTAATTGCTGCTGTAATTTGAGCTGTAATGTTTATGTATTTGTTTTAGCCAAAATTAGCCAAAGGGGGAGATTGTTAGTTCTTGTGATTGGCTAAAATTTTGGTAAAACAATGTTTATGTCATGGTTGATGTTGCAACATGAGACTCTAAACATTATTATTTGTTTGGTTAACATTCTGGCTTGTGAAAATTGTTGAAGAGTTAAAGTGCTAAAGAGTGATGTCACATGCGATGTCTTGACATCACTATACCAGAACATTAAAACATCAGGTTGTGATGTTTTTAGGGCTGCGCGCATTATGTTGATTTAAGGAGATCTATTAGTTAGATTGGATGCGAATTTCTTGGTGAAATCATTAATGAAGAAGATTAGTTTGTTGCTAATTTAATGTAAAAAGATGTGGAGAACAATCAGAGTTAATTGTGAAGATTTAATTGAAGATCTATTAAGGAGAGAATCTGTTGCAGATTTGGTGCAGAAGATTTGAAGGCCCAAATCCAGTTGGGAAAAAGTTATAAATAGAATGCTTGTAACCTAGAAAAGGCACGGGTCCAAGATGTAGATCATTAGGGCTTTGTCTAAGTGAACCACTCGGGTTGTGAGATGGCCACTATGTTATTACTCAGAAACCTGTAGGTAATGAGTTGTGTATTGTTCTTGGAGGAAGCTTTGAAGCATCTCCAAGATGTTGTTCTCAGTCAAGAGTCTTGGTTAAGTATAGGCATGGAAGTGTGTCTTCTACTTTTCTATGGTTGAAAAGTTGTTGGTAATCAAGCAGTTGATGCAGTGGCGGATATGTTGACTGCTAGACATCATTGTGGTGATTGGGAGTGAGATGGAGTCTCTTATCTAGGGAGGACTTAGATAGAAGGGTCATTGGGTAGTGATTAGATTAGGTAGATTGTCAACTGGTTTGTTGAGTCTATAATTTGATACTAGTAATAGTGGACTTCCTTCCTGGCTTGGTATGCCCCCAGATGTAGGTTGTTGAACCGAACTGGGTGAACAATCCTTGTGTTGATTTACTGTTACTATTATTGCCTTGTTCATACAGCAGATTGCGATGTTGTGACATTGCACGAGACATCACACATCTGTACCAGAATTTCAGCTTTCTCAATAATATATCATGTGTTGGGTTTGCTGGTTTTGTTTGGTGAATGTGCAGATGGCACCTCCAAAGGAAGCTCCTTCTAAGAAAAGAAAGGTTGGAAGTACATCCCATCCGCAACCAATTTAATTTGATTCTGATCAGTTCAAGGGAGCTAAGCATGCTACTCGTTATGTTGCTCTCGAGAAGAGGAGCATTTTTCCAAAGAAGAGGTTTATCATTAACCCTCAAGGTTCCTACCGGGCGGTGGCGGTAATCCTTCACGCAAAAAAATGGGACAAGTTGATCACACCTTGTGATAACTATGATGTGGAGCTCGTAAGGGAGTTATACGCTAATTCCCTTCCGGATGACGACGCAGTATTTTCTTGGACCACTATGGTTTATGGAAGAGAGGTGAAATTTGATCGGGATACTATTAATCATGTTCTATGTAAACCTCTCACCTTGGGTGAAGATAAAGTTGATGAGTATCATAGGACTTTAAGGTTGAATAGAGACACAAAGGCCATTTCTGGTGCATTGTTGTTTGAGGGAAAATCGGTGGAATTGAATCCATCTAGGGTTCCAAGAAGATACCACATGGAGGATATGCATCCGTTAGCACAGTTGGTACTTCTCTTGGTGTTGACAAACATCAAGCCTAAGTCGCATACCTCTACTATGACCATTCCGGTTACACACTTGGTTCACATCATTTTAATTAATACTCAGATTGATGTAGCTAGGATTATCGCTGACTAGATGCACGCTATTATTGAGAATGAACTTAGATCAGGGTCGCGAGCTAATTGCCCCTTGGTCTTCCCATGTCTAATCATGCTTTTGTGCATGCATTCAAGGGTGAAGCTACCCTCCCGCCGTCAGGTGATGATCCCAGCTACTATTGATGATAATTAAGTGGATAAGTTTTGCAGGTCGAAGAACTTGATAGGACAGACTTCTGGTGCTGGTGATGGTACAAGTTCAGGAGCTGGAAAGGCTTTCGGTTCTAGAGTTGCAGGCTCCCAGGGCTTTGACCCATTCCAGAGGGAGATCTGTAACTACAACTGGGACTTGATGGCGACAACTCAATACGTCGTGATTGATATTCATGACTCTATGCAGGTGTTACAACTACAGTATAAAGAGCCTTTTGTGGAGCATTCGATGATGACTAGGGAGCAGTTCCTAGTTTATGTTGGTTGGTCTGAGGCCAAGCCACACTTTGGAGAGGGGGCGGGTGTAGCTGATCCTGGTGAGGCAGATGACGTTGGGGAGGCTGGAGATGATGATGAGGCAGGTTATGATGATATTTCTGGTTCTGGAGAAGAGGTTGATTTGGGGGAGGAGACAGAGTCCGATGAGGACTAGCTTTTGTTGCTGGATATTTTGAGCATGGTCTTAGGCTACTTTCTTTGGTTCTACAAAGTGAAGTTTTCTATTAGCTTAGATTATTGCTATATTTGTTTTATGTTTATTGTATTCTCTTTTGATGTATAATATCTACTTGGTTGATTATTTTGGATAATGTTGTTTGTATGAACCAGTTTTGGGTACTAGTACTTTTGTTGGTGTTTTTACACCATAACATTTTAATGTTATTTTCAGTTGAATTCTTCAGTTCACGAATGTTCAACTTTCGTTTTCTTTACTTTCGTTTTCTTTTATTATGTTGTTTAAGAGTTGAATTCTTCAGTTTAGGAATGTTCAGCTCTAGTAGTTTTTTATTGTCGGTAGTGTGCTTTCTTTGAATTTATTATTTCCCTTTTGTGGTGATTAAATGTGAGAACTTCTAGATTGGTTGCTATTTTCTAAAAGTATCCAATGAAGATTCTCCCAAGTTTAGATGGTGATGATAGTATTTGATCATGTAAATGTTGGCAAGGTACATGGTTACCACTTTCCAGGATGCTAGAATGTTTAAGAATTTTTTTCTTTGTGAAAATGTAATTTTGTTTTATTTGCAACTTTGTTTGAATGCTTGTATCACTTAGGTTCCAATAGCCACAAATTTGTGAGAAACTTCCATTGTTTACTAAATGCATAGGATGACTAATAAATCTTGTTGAATACATTTGGTTCATGCTTAATCTTGTGATTATTTTGATTTTGTGGAAGCATTAGACATGATCAAGGAATTTGTTGATAATGAGCACAACCATATCCAAAAGTAACTTACCCATGAGTAGTGAGAATTTGCTAACCGCTTTGAGCTTAATAGTTTAGATCCTAGTTTAGTGATGAACTTGGTATTTGTACATAATTTGAAAGTTAGTTCATTATTGAATTGTGTAGGATTCTAAAAAAATTTCTTGAACCTTTGAAATTGTTCTAAATTGTCTTCCTTTCCATAAAAAGCAAGGAACACTCAATTAAGGTTTGGTTGATTTAAAGCTGGAGAGAGTGAAAAGAAAGTGGTAGGTTACTCAAAAAAATTTGAAAAAAATCAAACAACCATTGAAAAGAAAATTATGAATATGAATTGTGAAAAAGAAAAAGAAAAACCATGTTTGTTTGGATAAAAAAAAAATGAATAATGTGTATAAAGGGTGTTGGAAGGGTGACCAATGGAGAAAAGAAAGTATTGGATGAAGTTGTAGTGTGTACATAACCTTGTATAGTGAATGTTTCTTTTGCATTGGCAACTTTGAATCCATCGCCTTATAAATGTCCCTTTGTTGTGAACCTAACCAAGCTGTAACCTTTAAAGACCTTAGTGATCTTCTTGCTTCCATGAATTCTTTAATGATTGATTAGATGAATGTATGAATTGAATTGTATTTGCATCGTTTGTCAGGTGAGTGAAATTTCCCCGTGGTTGCAAACACGCTAATTTCTTCAATTCTTATTTTGAAGAGGAGTGTTAGAGTGATTCAAGCATGAGAATTTAGTTGTTAATTGAAACATTGCTTGATATTTGTTTAAGAACTAAATTCTTTTGCATTGTTCGATTCTAGGAAGTAGTGAACATTGCTTGTGTGTATTTGTTTGTTTATTTGAGCCATAAATCCATTCTTGGTTGAATTAAATGCTCGAGCAAATCTTTTTATTTTCAATGAGAGGCATACTTTGCTTGAGGACAAACAAAGATCTAGTTGGGGAGAGTTTGTTGAATGCCAAACTTGCTTTGAATTGATCCTTATTTATTGACATTTTTCAACTCTTTTGTCATGTTTTGTTGGATTTACTCCATGATATCATGCTATTCTGCAATGTTGTGAAAATACCTTTGGTTGCTTTGATTTGTGTGTTATTATACAGTAATTAGGCATGAAAACATCAAAGTGTAAGACACAAGTACTTGGACAAGGAAGCCAAAGGAAAAGAAGAAATTTAGCATGTTCGTTGTGCGAATTTCCAGCGAGGAGTAGCAGCGAATGTTTGATGGGCAAACTCATGGCAAAGCCCCAGCGAACCCTCTCAGATTAGATTCAGTAAGAAAAGGGAACTAAGTTCGTTGGGCGAACTGGTAGCGAATGTTCGCTGTAGCGAGGTCTCAGCAAAGGACCAGCAAACATCCCAGATTATATTCAATAGCTAAAGGACCATAAGTTCGTTGTGCAAACTTGTAAGCGAGGTAGTTTGCAGGGCGAAGAATTGCTTGCACAATGAACTTCAGATATTTCTCAGAGGAGGTTTAACTGTTCAGAGGCACTTCAGGTGCCTAAAAGTGAGTTCGTTGGGCAAAGAAATAGTTCGCAATGCGAACATGACAGATTCCAAAAATACTATATAAGTACTTTTCACAATTTTCGGGGATCATAACCCATTTTTCACACCAAAAACCCATTTCTCAACATTTCTTTACCAAAAGGTGATATTTTGCAAATAGAAGCTAGATTGGCATCCGAGTTCGATTCTTCGACGTGGATGCTCATTCATCTTTTTCCAAAACTTGTAAAGCAAGCTACCATGATTATGGGTAGCTAATTTCCTTTGTATCAAAGGTAGAGGTAGTCTACCATTAGCTTGTATGTATTTCTTTTGATTGGTCTTGTATGTGAACAAGTGATGATTAATATATGATGAATATTTTTGTTCTTAATGATCCATTCTTGTTTTGTAAAACTCTAGACATAGATTTTGTGAAACTTGACCTAAAATATTCATCTATCGGTTTATAGATTGGAGAGATCAGTCTATGGTCAATAGTAGCTTTGTGTTGAACTTAAAGCTTACTATATTGGTTGTTATATGGAGAAATCGTGTAGCGATGAATACGATATCTCTCACGACGCCGCTCTAGAGATAGACAGTGTTGAGAGAATGCGCGACGATATTAATTGGATCCGACTTCACATGCAAGATCGAAAGAATACGTATAAGTTAGGGTAGATGAAAACTAATTTTGATATACTTTGTTAATCAAACTCTTTAGAATTTATAAGCTTTGCTACTAAAAACGTGACAATTTTATGAACAAAACTTTGAAAACCCTTTTTCTTGAAACGATAAACTGTTGAAAGGCAAGCATCAAAATATCTGTAATCCCTGTGGAGACGATAACAAAAATCCCCTTTAACTACGATTCAAATAGATTGTCTCCTATAAACACCCCAAGGAATTTGCAGGGAAACTTCAGGACATCATAGTGAAGGAAAATTGTGGCAACCTCCAAGAATTCTGTACTAATATTCACACCTTCGATTCTGCTCTTATATAAATTAACTTTGAGTCCCGTCAACAATTCGAAACCGCGAAGCACCGCTTTAATACACCAAAGGTTACTCCTTTTTGCCTCCCCTATCAGAAGGGTGTCGTCTGCAAATTACACCATATTATACGAAATGTCTGAGCTAACCTTGAAACCCTTGTACAAATCACTAGACTCTTCTTTCTTCAAAAATTGGGTTAAAACTTCCATTACTAGAATAAAGAGAAACACAAACAGAGGGTCGCCTTGTCGAAGGCCTTTTATAACCTTAAAATCTCTAGTAGCACTTCCATTAATCAGTACAAATATAGTACCATTGAAGATCAATGAATCAATCCACTTTATCCACCTTACCCCAAAATTCATCTTCTCGAGCAAGGTCCGCAGAAACACCCATGACACACAATCATAAGCCCTTTAGAAATCAATTTTCATCACCATACAATCCCGTTTACTCCTCTTAGCCGTATCAACGACTTCGTTAGCCACCAACACTCCATCAAGAATGCACATATCAGGGGCAAACGTTGATTGTTCGATCGAAACTAAGCTACCCACAACCTTCTTAAGACGACTAGCTAGAAGTTTTGAGAGAATTTTCTGATAACAATTCACCAAACAGATCGGTCTATAGTTCACAAAATTTTGAGGGTTATTGATTTTTGCCACCAACGTGATGAAGGAGGCAGAAGCAGCCTTTGTGAGAACATGATTGCAGAAGAAGTCTTTAACAAACCTAATCACACCAATCTTGACAATGTTCCAGCATTCTTAAAAAAATGCAAAAATAAAACTGTCTGAACCAACGCTGTGTCCTTCTAAATCGCTTCTTTAATCTCTAAAATAACTCTACAGAACAATATTTAATATAAAAATATAACTAAAATAACATTTTCATCTAATTTTGATATTTAAATTGTCAAAAAAAAATTCATCTTTCTATCAAACACATAATATTAAATCATCGGAGAGGATGTGGATGGATCCATGTTTTGATATTTATCTTCTTTGAAATGTTTGACTTTCTTAAACTACAAGACAAAACTATATTTTATATTTTAGTAATTATCTTCTAATCTTTGATAATCGTTGTTTTCTAGTTTAAACTGCAGAACAGGCTGGATTAGGTGACACCTATTTTTTTAATAGGAGTATTGATAATGAAACAGAATTAATTAATTGGAGTTTTGTAACTTATTTTAACGAGTTGATTATCTGTATTAGCATTTGGTAATATATTGAAATGTTGCAAGTTGTTCTTATTAATATGGACGAAAAGCTTGTAGATTCGTTCATTTAATTGTTATTTTGACAACTGCTACATAATAATAATAATAATAATAATAATAATAATAATAGTAATAATAATAACAACAACAAGAATAATAATAACAACAACAAAAATAATAATAACAACAACAACAATAATAACAACAACAATAATAATAATAATAATAATAATAAGAATAATAATAACAACAACAATAATAATAATAATAACAACAACAACAACAATAATAATAATAATAATAATAATGATAATAATAATAATAATAACAACGATAATAATAATAATAATAATGATAATAACAACGATAATAATAATGATAATAACAACGATAATAATAATGATAATGATAACGATAATAACAACGATAATAATAATGATAATGATAACGATAATAACAACGATAATAATAATGATAATAACAACGATAATAATAATAATAATAATAATAATAATAATAATAATGATAATAATAATAATAATAATAATAATAATAATGATAATAATAATAATAATAATAATAATAATAATAATAATAATAATAATAATAATAATAATAATAATAATAATAATAATAATAATAATAATAATAATAATAATAATAATAATAATAATAATAATAATAATAATAATAATAATAATAATAATAATAATAATAATAATAATAATAATAATAATAATAATAATAATAATAATAATAATAATAATAATAATAATAATAATAATAATAATAATAATAATAATAATAATAATAATAATAATAATAATAATAATAATAATAATAATAATAATAATAATAATAATAATAATAATAATAATAATAATAATAATAATAATAATAATAATAATAATAATAATAATAATAATAATAATAATAATAATAATAATAATAATAATAATAATAATAATAATAATAATAATAATAATAATAATAATAATAATAATAATAATAATAATAATAATAATAATAATAATAATAATAATAATAATAATAATAATAATAATAATAATAATAATAATAATAATAATAATAATAATAATAATAATAATAATAATAATAATAATAATAATAATAATAATAATAATAATAATAATAATAATAATAATAATAATAATAATAATAATAATAATAATAATAATAATAATAATAATAATAATAATAATAATAATAATAATAATAATAATAATAATAATAATAATAATAATAATAATAATAATAATAATAATAATAATAATAATAATAATAATAATAATAATAATAATAATAATAATAATAATAATAATAATAATAATAATAATAATAATAATAATAATAATAATAATAATAATAATAATAATAATAATAATAATAATAATAATAATAATAATAATAATAATAATAATAATAATAATAATAATAATAATAATAATAATAATAATAATAATAATAATAATAATAATAATAATAATAATAATAATAATAATAATAATAATAATAATAATAATAATAATAATAATAATAATAATAATAATAATAATAATAATAATAATAATAATAATAATAATAATAATAATAATAATAATAATAATAATAATAATAATAATAATAATAATAATAATAATAATAATAATAATAATAATAATAATAATAATAATAATAATAATAATAATAATAATAATAATAATAATAATAATAATAATAATAATAATAATAATAATAATAATAATAATAATAATAATAATAATAATAATAATAATAATAATAATAATAATAATAATAATAATAATAATAATAATAATAATAATAATAATAATAATAATAATAATAATAATAATAATAATAATAATAATAATAATAATAATAATAATAATAATAATAATAATAATAATAATAATAATAATAATAATAATAATAATAATAATAATAATAATAATAATAATAATAATAATAATAATAATAATAATAATAATAATAATAATAATAATAATAATAATAATAATAATAATAATAATAATAATAATAATAATAATAATAATAATAATAATAATAATAATAATAATAATAATAATAATAATAATAATAATAATAATAATAATAATAATAATAATAATAATAATAATAATAATAATAATAATAATAATAATAATAATAATAATAATAATAATAATAATAATAATAATAATAATAATAATAATAATAATAATAATAATAATAATAATAATAATAATAATAATAATAATAATAATAATAATAATAATAATAATAATAATAATAATAATAATAATAATGTAATATAGAGAATAAGGTAGAGTTAGTTAAGATGGTGGTTACATTAGTTAGAAAAGTTAGGTACTAATATATAACTAACTTTCTCATCTCCTAACCAATCTATGACGAGCTTGAGTTAGTATAAGTTGTTTAAGGCGCGGTTTTTTGAATTAAGTTTAGACTTCAGTTTTATAATTGTTACCTATACAGCAGACCATGGTCTTCATATTATTTTTTAATATTATCCCACTCTTATTTTTTTTTATAAGCAACCATATATTTAAAAAGTATTATGAGTACTTTAACACATATACAAAATGTCATCGACTTTCCACTAAAAAGAGGGAATATCACATAGTTATTTATCCAAAAAATTGAGTGGATTTTTATACTAATCGTAATACCTACATTTACTTTTGTTAGAGCACCAACTATCTAACCAACACCAAAAAATATAGATGATTCTAAAAAACATGTCTTCAATGTCCGACACTAAATCGTTAAACAAAATTTGTTTCTTTACCTCCACTCACTCTTATATAACGGTGACATAACTGTTGCCTAAAACTAAAATTATTAAGCTTTTTCTATTTTCATCTACCCATATATATATATATATATATATTAAAAATATTTCTTAAAATAAATTAATAAATAATAAAAAATTATAAATTGAAAAAATCAAAATCTTTAAATATATACAGACAAAATTTTCTTATTAAAATATTATAACATCACACAAAGCAATTCACAATTCAAAATTTTCATATTATAATATTATAACAAGCATGTATAGCTTTTCAAAATAAACAATTAAGTATTGCATTTCAACAAAAACTTAATAGTTTCTTATTTTAAAATTAAATAAACTAAATCGTGTATTTAAAAAAAAAAAACAAATCTTCCATGCATTCTACTATATTCAACTCTTAAACATCATATATCATCTTGTGTAATCTTATAGCCTGCGCCAATATCAACGTATTGCATGATATTAGAGTTTGGCCTAACACAACCTTACAAAATCGGTCTCCGATCAATAGACTCTGATACCATATTAGAGTTTGGCCTAACACAACCTTACAAAACCGATTGGTAAGGTGAGGGGTGTCACTCTATATAAACTATTTCATTGCTCTATCTCCAACCAATATGGGACTTCTAGGATCTTCCTAATACATGAAGACACTTTCCTCTTCAATTTTGTCGATAATCACATCGAAGTTAAATTTTTCCTTTCACATTTCAAGTATCTCTAGAGTAGATGAAATAATACACATATTAACCCTGAAGAAACTGCAAGATAAATATTTAAACTTGAACTTAGATTTTTATAATAAACATACAACAAGATATAAAGGAAATTGTAAACTACTCACCAGTTCAATAAGACCCATATATATATATATATATATATATATATTGTTTTAAATGTCCCTTAAAACCTTTGTTGATAAAGAGAAAGAAAACATATTTTGGAGATTGCATTTACCGCAAAAATCAGAAGTTTTAGAAAGTCGGACGAAAATTCGAGAAAGATAAAAAAATCGGTCGGTGAATAGTGTTGTCCGTATGGATGAATAGTGACGTTTGTACGGTGAATAGTGTTTTTGCATTTTCGGGATTTTTCGATTCGGTCCATGGATCCATGTGATTTTGGACTTTGTTTGTTGGGTATTTTCTATTATAAATATGTATCTCTTATATGGTTGGTGTGTGACAATCTTAGAGTTTACACCAGCAAGTGAGAGCAAGGGTTTAAAGGCATAGCATAGGGTTTCAGTTATTCACAAGAAAAACCTTAGAAAAACAAAGGTTTAGGAAAACTTTTGGAGTTGTTTAAGGTTATTGTGAAACACTCTTACATCTTGGGTTTGAGTGATTCATATATTGAGAGTTGGAGAGGTTGGGAAACACTTGGGTAGAAAATAGGGTTATTCTTGGGAACCTAAAAGCGAAAGCTATTTTCTTGTAACTCATATGTAATCTCTTGTAACAACTTTCTGAGTATAGTGAATTGGAGAGTTGTTGTCTCCTCCAGAGTAGATCGTTTGATCGAACTGGGTAAACAAACCTTCACTTTTTTCTTGCCTTATTTTGTTATATTATCTGTGTACGGATTATTATTGTTGAAGACCATTTATTTTGGTTGCTATTGTTCTTTGCCTCACAAATTGATATTAAATTTTGTCGTAATTCACAACAAGATTCACAACAAGTGGTGCAGTGAGCGTGGAGCAAAGAGATATTGTTGACAAGTGAGCACCTAGTTAGTAGATGGAAGATCGAGAAATTTTCCAATAACAACGACTTTGGGTTGTGGAAAATTAAGATGCAAGCAATTTTAATTCAAGATAAGTGTATCGATGCTTTGAAGAGTGAAGCATTGATGCCTGCAGGGCTTACACAGGTACAGAAGACCGAGATGGTGGATAAGGCCAGGAGTGCCATTATCTTGTTCCTTGGGGATAAAGTTCTAAGAGAAGTCGTCAGGGAGCAAACTGCGGTTGCTATGTGGGAAAAACTTGAATCATTGTATATGACAAAGTCTTTGGCTCACAGGTTGTATCTGAAATAACAACTTTATTCATTCTGAATGGTGGAGAACAAATCCATAGTTGAGCAGCTCATAGAATTTCACAAGATTATAGATGATCTTGAGAATATTGAAGTGAAGATTGATGATGAGGACAAGGCTTTGCTCTTGTTGAGTTTATTACCCAGATCCTTTGAGCACTTTAAGGATGCCCTTCTTTATGGTAAGGAATGTACTATTACTTTGGATGAAGTCCAGACGGCGGTGAAATCCAAAAAAAATTCAAAGTCGAAAGATTTGAAGATTCAAGATAGTGGTGAAGGCTTTAATGTGTCAAGAGGAGGAGGTGAGTGTAAAGGGATGTCCAAATCAAAGAGGTCTGACAAGTCAAAGGTAAAATGTTTTAATTGTAAGAAAATTGGTCACTTTAAAAGGGATTGTCCTGAAAGAAAGGTCAATGAAGATTCTGTTCAAGTTGTAGTTGCATTGGATGAGGAAAGTTATGAGGATGCCGAAGCACTAGTAGTATCGAGTTTGGAAACTGAAGATAGTTGGGTCATTGACTCAGGTTGCTCTTATCACATGTGTCCAAGAATAGAATACTTTGAAACTTTGAAAATGGTGCAAGGTGGAGTAGTCTGCCTTGGTAATAATAAGGCATGCAAGGTTCATGGTATTGGTACAGTCATATTTAAACTGTTTAATGATCGTGAACTTCTTATTCACAATGTGAGGTATGTTCCAGAACTCAAGCGAAATTTGTTATCTATAAGTATGTTTGATGATCTAGGCTATTGTACTAGAGTTGAACGTGGAGTGTTGAAGATTTTGCGTGATGAATTAATTATTGCTAAAGGGTCTAAAATATGTGGTCTATATATTTTAGAAGGTTCAAATGTTATTATTCATTCATCGTTAACTAGTGGAGGCTTTCATGACAAGGAAAAATTATGGGATTTGAGTTTAAGGCGTTATGAATGCCTTGAGAAAGTTTCAGAGGAGTACAATGAATTTTGTAGAAATCAAGGGATAAAAATGCATGTTACCGCTGAGTTGTTATTGAGTTTTTGGGGGAAGAGGTAGAGAATTTCTTCAGAAGAAGAATAGTGAAAACCAAGGGAGAAACTTGGGAGAAACTATAACGGAGAAAACTCACTTTGAGGTGGAGTTTCCTACTATAGATGCTAGCAGTAGTGAGGGAACGGTTACAGAGATCTCTGATTATCAGTTGACTCATGATAAGGTAAGGAGGGTTATTGTAGCATCTCAAAGGGACGGTTGTGCTAGCCTTGGATATTATATTTTTAATGTGGCTGAAGGACTACAAAATAAAAGAAGAAAAACTTTCAGGGAGGCATTTGAAAACATGTGGAGTCAAGGGTGGTTGAAAAATTATACTTGTAGGCTTGTTAAATTACCTAGGCAAAAAAGGGTAATTAGGAACAAGTGGATGCAAGTTGCGAGATCAAGATTTAAGGGTTGCTTGGATTTGATCAAAGTTATTGATTAAATTTTCAACTTGGTATAGAGCAGCAATGTTGTTGATTGTTAAATTGGTATCAACACGGTTTAAATTCAAGGTGGAGATTGTTGCAAATGTGCCTTAAAATCTTTGTTGATGAAGAAAGAAAATATTTTGGAGATTGCATTTACCGTGAAAATCAGAAGTTTTAGAAAGTCGGACGAAAAGTCGAGAAAGAAATAAATAATTGGTTGGTGAATAGTGTCGCCCGTACGAATGAATAGTGACGTCCGTACTGATGAATACTGACGTCCGTACGGTGAATAGGGTGTCTTTATGGTAAATAGTGTTTTTGAGTTTTCGGGCTTTTTCGATTCGGTCCATAGATCCATGTGATTTCGGGCTTTATAAATATGTATCTCTTATATGGTTGGTGTGTGACAATCTTAGAGTTTACACTAGTAAGGGAGAGCAAGGGTTTAAAGGCATAACATAGGGTTTCAACTATTCACAAGGAAAACCTTAGAAAAACAAAGGTTTAGGGAAACCTTTGGAGTTGTTTAAGGTTATTATGAAACACAGTTACACCTTGGGTTTGAGTGATTCATATTTTGAGAGTTGGAGAGGTTGGGAAACACTTGGAGAGTTGTAACTCATCTGTAATCTCATATAACAACTTTCTGAGAATAGTGATTTGGAGAGATGCTCTCTCCCCCAGAGTAGATCGTTTGATCGAACTGGGTAAATAAACCTTCGCTTTTTTCTTGCCTTATTCTGTTATGTTATCTGTGTACGGATTATTATTGCTGAAGACCATTTATTTTGGTTGCTATTGTTCTTTTCCTCACAAATTGATATTGAATTTTGTCGTAATTCACAACAAGATTCACAATATATATATATATATATATATATATATATATATATATATATATATATATATATATATATATATATATATATATATATATATATATCATCGAGCCATAAACAAAATCTATAGAAACCTAAACAAGCTCAGTGCAACATTTACCATTGGTTATTTAATATATTGCATGCTGCATAAATTGATTTGAACTCATTTGACAATCTTACATTATCATTGATTATCGGTAGTATTGCATAAAAATTAAAGCAAGACTTTTTATTATACATTGAAAGCTTTCCTGAGTTGTCTTCAAAGGGGAAAATCAAGTAAAGTAGCCCATGGTAGCATTTTTTCAAATTTGAATAGAATTAGAGAAATAAGCAAGACATTAAGTAAATTAGAAATAGCAATGTCAATATTAAAATACCCAATATAATAAATTAAATATTGTTAGTGCGTGAGACACTTTTAGTGAGGAGAGAAAGAGAGAGAATAAGGAAAAATATTGTTGATTTGAATTGTTAAAAACTGAGTTACAAAATGTCTATTTATACACCTAAGTGACTTGACTAATATAACAAAATCTAAATAACTTTGAGCTTGGACTAACACAACTTGGATTATATTTAAATATTAAATCAAATCAAATCAAATAAATATAATATTTCAACATACCCCCCATAATCCAAGTTGTCGAACCTATGTTAATCTTAATCGATCTAAACTATTCCTAATTTCATTCTCAAAATCAGGAATTTGTCGATCTTTAATCCTTTGGTGAAAATGTTGGCCAACTGTGCTTCACTTGAGCAGTGTCTAACTTCAAGTTCACCTTGATTTACCTTTTCCCTTAAGAAGTGAAATCTAGCTTCGATATGCTTACCTTTTCCATGCAGAACTGGATTCTTCCCCAGATTTATGGCAGACGTGTTGTCGATTTGCAACACAAGAGGTTTCTTCACTTCGACCTTCATTTCTTCAAGTACTGATCTAATCCAAATTGCTTGACTTGCAGCACAGGATTCTGCTATATATTCCGCTTCACATGATGATAGTGCCACCACAAGTTGCTTTCTCGAGCACCATGAAATTGGGGCACCAAATATTTGAAAGAAATATACAGTAGTGCTTCTTCGATCTTCCTTATCTTCGCACCAGTCAGCATCTTAATAAAAAGTAACCATAGCTTATTTGCTTTTAGAGTCTCGTCGAAATAAAATTCCATAGTTTGTCTATCCTTTTAAGTATCTCAGGATTCTTCTTGCAGCCTTCATGTGTGACACTTTTGGTTCACTCATGTATCTGCTCACTAATCCAATTGAGAAACATATATCAAGTCGACTGTTGCACACATATCTTAGAGATCCGATAATCTGTTTGAACAAAGTCGCATCGACTTTGTCTTCTTCTCCATGCTTCTCCAACTTTAAATTTAGTTCGATAGGTGAAGATGCAGGAGTCGAATCATCCATTCTGAATCTCTTGAGCATCTCTTTGACATACTTTCTTTGATGTAGCCCTATGCCTTACTTCGACATTTGAAATTCCATGCCTAGGAAGTATGACAACTTTCCCAGATCCGATATTTCAAATTCCTTCTTCATCAGCTCTTTGAACTTCGACAAGTTTTTCAGGCTATTTCCAGTTACTAGCAAGTCATTGACATATAAGCAGATTATTGTTATATCTTTTGCCACAACTTGAACATATACACCATACTCATTGTTGCGGTGAAAATCGGATAACAAGCTATTAATTAACTTGCATCATATTTCTTTTACAACTGACTTTGATTTATCCAAAGGAAAGGTTCAAGATCGTTAGAAAAACCTAAAGGGGGGAGATCTAAGGTTCGTGGGTTGGTTACGCCTAGGGAAGGTATTAGCACCCTAAACGTCCGTAGTACTCTACGGGAACCTCTTGTTAATGTTATCTTATGTTTGCTAAAGGTTCTATGCTAAAGGTTGAAACCCTAGGAGTTAGTATCTAAGTATACTCGATAAGGCATCGCACCTTACGCCTACGTATCCTCGGGAGTAGAATCAGAGTATGCGTAGTTCTACTTCTACTGCACTGTTGACTATGGTCAATATTTAGAGGGGAAATGAGTACAAGCTCATTGTAGAGTTTAAGAACTCTCTAAATCTAGTTGTAATGGTCCTATGTTGTGTTTTAGTCAGTAGTGATGATTCATTATGATGAATATCACCAAGAGTGTAAGAACTCTCTCCTAAGGCTAGTTATGATTTCTATGGCTCTGATGAGGCCAAGAAATGAAGGTTCAGCTCTTATGAGGCTACTAGGTTAAGGTGGGGGCTATGACTTTAAGAGTCAATATAGTTCACATTCCTTTGGAATGGGGGGAAAGATAATTGATAAGATATTAAAGATATTGCTAAGATACTAAAGAGAAGATAACAACAAAAGCATGAATATGGCAAAAAGCATTTCATAGATAAGCATGGATAAAAGTGGACATGATCGTCATAAAGACATATCAATATGTTTCAATCTTAAGGAAGACAAACATAAGGAGCACAAGATAACAATCGAATACGAACAATAGAACACCAAAAAACTTATCAACAATTTATGGATAACATTGAGATATCAAGAAGTATCATCAAATCTCAAACTAACAAGGGAAAGAATTAATCAATAATTTCCTCAAGAACCAAATCAAAGACAATTTCAAAAAAGTTAATCAAAGATTAATCTACAACTAAAGTTCAAAATTTTATCTAAAACTTAGTAAAACTAAAGTTTTGAAAATTCTAAATCTAAATCTACCTAGAAACTAGTTTACTAAGTTCTACTTAAAACTAATTAATAAATTAAATTATTAATCAAACTAAAGGCTAATTTATTAATTCTTACTTAAAAACTAATTAATTAATCTAAGTAACAAAACTTAATTAAAAAACTAACTAATTAATTCCAGTTGAAAAACTAACTAATAAATTAAGCTAAGATCTAATTTTGAAACTGATTAAAATCTAAACAAAAACTAATTAGATTAAAATCTAATTCAAACTAATTAACAAATTAATAAATTAAATTAAAACCTAAAGACTAATCTTAATAAAAATATAAATTAAAGATCAATTAGTAAAAATAAACTGAATCAACAAACGGGCCAGGAATAAGGTGAGGCACCGCGGCCCAGGCTTATCTTCCAAAACGGGTCGGGTAAATGAGTGGTAATGAACCGATTTGTTTGTCAAATGGTCATGAAAGGAAAACCTAGTAATTGAAAGAAAACCCCAAAGCAGCACATCTACGAGGAAAAACCAAAAGAACGACACGTCCAAGGACCACGCTCATCAATCGAGTTCAAAAAAGATCCGTTGATGAAAGCTCTTCCATCTATGGTTCTTCCTCTTTACTATCAGCAACCATCACTCACATAAGCGATTTCAGACAGCCATCAATGAACAATGCTTAGAAACAGTAAAATGTGAAGGGAAGAAGAACAAAACCTCCTCCGACGATTCCCGGCACGGCTGCAGGTTCGTGAGTTATTGGTGGTCGCGTTTCAGATTTTGGTAACGTCGGCGGAAAGGAGGAACAGCGAGCGACGTTGCGGGTTCATTTTTGATCTCTCACCTCCGTCTCTGATTTACTCAGGTTCGTGACTTTCGTTTGGTTCCACTCATCTTCTTCTTTCCTATTCTCTGTGCTTGATTGGTTTGCGATTTGGATTTGGAAGTTGTTATTGTTGGTTTGCGAGAGATTTCACGCCGGAAAATGAAATGGGGGAGTTACGATGTGGTTGTCTCGATGAGGTAGTGATGCTTTGAGGAGGGTGAAGATTAGAAGGGTTGAATGGATAGAAAAGGAAGGGTCATGTGATTAATTGAAGCAGAGAGTTTCTGTTTGAAGATGCTGTGAAGGAATGGAGTTGAAAAGAAACTCCCCAACCAGGTCCGAGTTCTGTCTCCTCCTCTTTGTTGTTTTTCTTTTTTTTTCTTCTGAAATCTTATGAATATGGTGTGTATGGGTCTTTGTTTTTTTCTCTGATGGTTTTCCTCGCCCCTCTCTCTGTTTTTAAATTCTCTTCTTATTGCCAATTCAAAATTACCATTGATGTCCTATTATTGTCACAGCAGGTTGTGCAGGTTTACGTTGGTTTATGGTACAAGGCAGAGAGCAGGCTTTGCTTGGCTGTTGAAGCATGACTTTTGGAATAGGCAGGCTTTTGTACGGTTGAACAAAGGAGGAAGATCAAAACTTGGTTCCTTTTGTTCTTATGAGCCACATGTCTCTCTCTCAATGGTCAGAATATTGGGGTTGAAAAGTCAACACACAAACTTAGTTCTAATTGGTTGTTTGGTTAATAAATTTATCCAATTATAATTCAAAAATGCATACGGTGGACCACTTGGTGAGAAAAGGAAATGAAATAGTTTTTTTGAAATTATAATAACATGCTAAATAATAATAACTATTAATTAAAATGTTAATTAACCAAATTGTCAATTAATCTAAATAATTAAACTAATGCAAGGTTAAATTAAATTGAGATTAATTTGAATTAATAAAAATAGGACAAATAAAATATAAATAGAATTAAAAAAAAGCCATATTGAAATTAAATTAAAACAAAACAAATAAAACACTAAATAAATTCTAAATTAAAAAAAAAAGAGAAAAATAAAATAAAAAACATCAACTAGCAAAAAAATGAGGGTAAAATTTGGGGTACAACGGTTGCCCCTATTTAAATATCTTCACTGGATGACATGAGAGGCGGAGGTCCTCATGGAATCAAAAGTGAAAGATATTTAAATACAGATGACCGAAAATTTTGCCCTCAGATGCACACACATGCAATGCAACAAACATGATGCCAAGAAAGATGCAAAGATGCAAACATAACAAAACACCAAAGGACAGACAGGAAGCAAACACAAGAGCTTCACCGGGGAAGGGCGAAAGCTAGTATCCACAAGAAAAACTCACTGGGGATACAGGCTAACCAACGAAGGAGACTCACTGGGGAGACTCCAAAGAAACACTGGGGAAAAACCAAAAAACAATCTCCACTGGGGAAAGATCCGGGGAGATAGACTACTGGGGACAAAACAAACCCACACTCTTCCTGGGCATGAAACCAGAAAGAAAAACCTGATCACTAGGGATCAGCCTAAAAAAGGACAGACAACCAAGCAAATACTTCATGGGGATCCTATACTGAAGAGTTCAAAATGGGATCTTCAAGAAAAGCCAGAAAAAACAGAGACAAACTCTGCGCACCAGATAGGAGCCTTATAAGGTTGAAGAAATTTGTTCCAAGAAGCGTAGCTTAAAGAAAGTTTTCAAAAATCCAATGTAAGGGTTCAATGTCCGACACGATTCGAACAAGAACGGTTTTAAAATAAAAAGACAGTGCTTGACACGATTCAAACAAAGTCCCAGTTCAAGTTCGACATGATTCGAACAAGAACGGTTTTAAACCCAGCAGACAATGCTTGACATAATTCAAACAAAGTCCAAGTTCAAGTTTGACATGATTCAAACAAGAACAGTTTTACAAAATCTTTAATGTTAAACTTCTTGGGGAAGAGCATAAGGTTTAAAGATTCAAATCTGGCGCGCAAAGGTTAAGACCGAACAAGAACGACACAAAGTAAACCGGGAATGTCTTTACTTCAATGGGGAAATAAAGACAGATACCAACAAAAGACCCCAAGCAAAACAAAGCACAAGGATGCAAAGAAGCTTGATGGCCAGAAAAAAACACATCCGAAGGTACGAAACCTGAATTCGGAACACCTCATCAAACAGATTGACGGAAAGGAAATAACATAAATCCGAGGGTACGGAACCTGAACTCGAAACACCTCATCAAACAGATTGATGGAAAAGAAATAACACATATCCGAGGGTACGGAACCTGAACTCGGAACACCTCATCAAACAGATTGACGGCAAGGAAAAAACACATATCCGAGGGTACGAAACCTGAACTCGGAACGCCTCATCAAACAGATTGACGGCAAGGAAATAACACACATCCGAGGGTACGGAACCTGAACTCGAAACACCTCATCAAACAGATTGACGACAAGGAAAAAACACATATCCGAGGTGACGAAACCTGAACTCGGAACGCCTCATCAAACAGATTGACGACAAGGAAATAATATAAATCCGAGGGTACGGAACCTGAACTCGGAACACCTCATCAAACGGATTGACGGAAAGGAAATAATATAAATCCGAGGGCACGAAACCTGAACTCGAAACACCTCATCAAACGGATTGACGAAAAGGAAATACTATAAATCTGAGGGTACGAAACCTGAACTCGGAACACCTCATCAAACGGATTGACGGAAAGGAAATAATATAAATCCGAGGGTACGGAACCTGAACTCGGAACACCTCATCAAACGGATTGACGGAAAGGAAATAAGAATAGGGATCACATCAAACAGGTTGATGGAAAGTGACTGACTGAAGGTGACACCATTGGTAACTGTAGAAGTATGAATAAAACCAAGGACGGATAAGCTTCGCGTGAGAGAGATTACCGTTAATTGTTGAGTATGAATTCCAAAGATATATTGGTATTACAACACTGCTGGAGAAATAACTTTATCTTCAATGGGGTTCGTAAAAGAATCTTTCTGCGAGACACGGTGCAAAATAAATGCACTTTCGAAAGTGGGTTCGGAAACCACCCCTGCTAGGGACCAAAGTTCAATCTAGGAGCGAGCTAGAAAGAAACGGCCAAACAAGACTTCAATTGAGGAACGAACTCAAATGGGGACTTATCTTATCCACATGTGGAAAAGATAACTGAACCAACCATCATCCACGAGAATCAAACTCCGTGGGGAATTCAGAAAAGATGGGCACTTTATGCCTAGGGCTGACTTTCTATTAGAGAGAATATACACACCCAGTCACTTGGGGAGACAAACGCCAAAGTGAACAAAGACGGGAAAACACCAGAAAAGGAAGCAGAAATGCAAAGATGCTATGCATATGAGGGCTTATGCCATGCTTATGCTTATGCTGACAAAACAGACAAGAAGCGAAACCGGAGATGAAATAAACATCGACAAAGGACACCCAGCCAAACTCAACAGATTGGACCAATACTGGGGGTGAAGAAGAAGAGTCAACAACTTCGTTGGTGAAAAGAGTATTCCACTTGAGGTATGACGTCATGAGGATTGCCATCGCGAGCTTGATCTCTTTGTTGGTAGAGGATCCATGGAGAATTTGTCAAGGTTAGCTGAAGTAACAACTTATTGGGGAGCTAGCAAAGGATACTGGCACAATGATCATCTTCCAGTCTTATCTGCCCCAGGCTATATGATCTGTCATAAGAGGATAACAAGAGGATTTTATAGAAGAATTGGCATACAAGGTGTTTCAATATCTTCCAACTTGAATAATCAAAAGAATTTTACAGAAAGATTGAAATATCAGATACTTCAATATCTTCCAACTTGAATAATCGAAAGAATTTTACGGAAGGATTGAAATACCAGATGCTTCAATATCTTCCAACTTGAATAATCAAAAGAATTTTACAGAAGAAATGAAATACCAAATGCTTCAATATCTTCCAACTTGAATAATCAAAAGAATTTTACAGAAGGATTGAAATACCAGATGCTTCAATATCTTCCAACTTTTGAATCTTGACGTAGCTGTTTCTGTTCAGTTATACTCGAGATACTCAAACTGTAGTAGAAATTACTGGGGAACGGATTTGCCCCTGCTGATGGGTTATTGAAGTCAAGACTTGTCATAAGATGATCTCAAGAATATTTGCCCCACTATTCTGAATTTGCAGAATTCTGCCTCTGATTTGTCAACTCTTGGGATAATAGATTGGCAAACCTCACACTTGGTTGCCCCTGACTGAGTCAAATTTCCTTTATCGAGTTCAATTCCTTGACTGACCGCGTTTGTTGGGATTCCTTGATATCGAATGGTATTGCAAACAAGTGTTGTTCGTTAAAATTGGCAAAATTTAATGCAAAGTTAATGCAAAGTTTGAAGACGAAGCCTTGATAAAAAAACGCACAGTGAAATGATTAAATAGTCAAAAACAAAGGTGGGTCTAGTCATTAAGGAAGTGACCAACACACGCGAGTAACAAAAATTATTAGGAGTCAGGTTACTCAACCTTGCTGTAGTATGCTTTTCAAAACAACCTTACCTCAATTAGGTCTTTTAGGGGTTGTAATGTGGTATGGTTCATGGTTCATGAGACAAAAAATAAAGGCTCAAATCCTACGCTCAGTTAACTCAAGATATACGTTCAAATCTCCAAAAATAGGAAGTCACTCGATTTGAAAACTGACTGGCGTCTTATATGAAGCGTTCGTGTTTGAATGCATAACCGAGTTAAACTGAGAACTACCCTGCCCCCAAGGTTCAGATTTAAGGGTTTTTTGTGTAAGAAAAGAAACTTCTACTTCTAGGCTCGAAGGGGTTAACAAGGGATTATCATCCTTATTTGGGAATTGAAACAATGCCTTACATCCTCGGCGAGGTTAATTTGAAAGTATACCACGGCAATTATGAACATGAGGTTTTCACCATCCTCCCCAATCTTTGTTTTTAACAAAAGTTTGAAAAAGGAAAAGAAATAAGATGAAGATATATTTTTTGTTTTCATGAAAATAAAACGAGTGAAACGAATGGACTTAACCAAAAGATGCATAAACATTTCATTAATCTTGCCAATTTGAAAGTACAATACTGCTTATAAGCAAAACAGATTCAAATATGCAAAGAAAATACAACAAAAATGCTGAAACAGTCTAAAGTTTGCCAGCCTCAGGGAACTGGGCTTTCCTTCTTGACTTGCCAAACTGAGATAGTCTTCTTCAAAACTGATTGCCGAAATCCGTTTGGGAATTATCTTCACATCCACTCTCGATAATTTCTTCCCCTTCAGAGCCTGATAAATCCGCTTGATTAGGTGAAAGATTGTTGATTTGAATGCCTTGAGGCGTGAACGAGAATATATTGGAGTCAAGTAGAGTCTGAACCTTGTCTCTGAGTACTCTACAATCTTCAGTTGAATGCCTCTGTGCCCCAGCATGGTAATCACAATGGACGTTGGTGTCGAAGCCCGACGAGTCTGGAAAAGACGTTGGATCTATCTCTTCTGGCACTATCAATCCACTTTTGATTAAATCTGGTAAGAACTGACTGTATGGTATTGGAAATGGAGTAAAATCCCTTTTTGGCTTTCTTGGCCTTTGTCGTGCATGCTGACGTGGTTGACGGCGGTAGGGCCGTTGATACAAAGGAGGTCTTTGATTTAGAGAAGAAGATTACCCACGTGGAGAGATTGGTGCCCGATGCAAAGACCCAAAAGGTTGCTGACGCTGAACACTTGAGTTGTAGAAGCACTGAGGTATTTGGGATTCCCATATAGAATTGCTTTCCTTCTCCCATTCTTCTTGAGAATTGACAACTGATTTATTCTCACCGGCTGGGATATTCGAGATGCCTCAGATTTTTCCTTTCTGGAGACCACTCTCAATGCGTTCTCCAGTTTTTACCAATTCAGAAAAGTTTGACGTCACAGTGCTAAACAACTTTTCTCGGTATATACCTTGCAAGGTGTCCACGAACCAGTCAACCAATTCCTTGTCCGAAAGTGGTGGTTGAACACGAGCAGCTACTTCTCTCCACCTCTGAGCATACTTTCTGAAGGACTCATTTTCTTCTTGAGATAAGTCTAGCAAATGTAGGTGGCTGGGAGCCAAATCAAGATTGTAGTTGTATTGCTTCACAAAGGCACTGGCTAGGTCTGACCATGATTGGACATGACTACTCTCTAGCTGCATATACCAATGCAGTGATGCTCCACTTAGACTGTTTTGGAAACAATGGATCATGAGTTTGTCATTGAGGACATGTGAATTCATTCCTCTACAAAACATCACCAAATGCTGCTTTGGACAGTTATCCCCTTTATACTTCTCAAACTTTGGTGCCTTGAACTTAGGAGGTATCACGAGGTCGGGTACCAAACACATGTCCAAAGCATTTAGATCAGCAGTGTCACAACCTTCAATAGCATCAAGCTTCTTTTCCAAGGCACGACATTTTTCCATTAGCTCAATGTCTTGTGGATCCTGGGTTTTCATCACAGGGACCACTTCTTGGGAATCTGACTCGGAGAATGCAAAACTGCGATATTCCATAGCATCAATAGAAGAAGAATGTCCATCTCGGACAATGGCATGTTCTTGTATAAACTGGCTCTCAACAGGAATCTGCACAGGTTGAGCTTGGGCAACATTGTTCACAAACATACCCTGGATATTGGCATCTCTTTTTGCCAAGGCTGCCATGATCTGATCCAACTGGCTTCTTAACAAGTCGAAATCTGCTCTGGTCACAAACTGACTCTGCTCTTCTGAATTCATGATCCCTTAAAAGCTTCTTCAAGTCCAATGTTGGTTTTAGGAGGTTAGTTGGGTTACAGACAAAGGACGAATGAGACTTAAGACTGAGAAATGCAAATGCAATGCAAATGCGCATGCAATGCTAATGCAAGCCAAATGGTTTCAAGGAACTCAAAGGCGAGCTGCAAACATTTTGGAAAACTGAAAAGTTTTGTTTTAAAATCTAAGATCCTGATTGATCTTTGCGAAGAAAAGAACGTCTGAGTTCATTGAAACCAAATGGTTATCATGAGATGTATGCAATGTACAAAACACGGGCACACAAAACACAAACATGCACACACAACAGCACACAAGTCCTAGGTTTAGGGGTTACGAGCATGGAGTCAAAGGTCTACCCATCCCAAAGGTATGTACTATGGTTTTCACCTACCAGACAAGGTTCTAAAATGTTCCCAGAGTTGATAACCCATCTTTCGGATTTTATCGACTTTCCAATTGCTTGGTGATCGATAAAGTTATCAAGAGAGTCTCATCTGAGTGTAGTATCACGTAGCAACCATTTGGGATTGCTCCCTCACAGTCCGCGCACTACGTCCTAAATAGGCCAAGTGGGGGTGAAGGGGTAACTAAAGGTCATCAGTATCTCTGGCTCCTAGGTCGAAAGTAGTAACGCATTCACGATTGCTCGTTCAACATTTACCACCTCCAAGAGGGCCTCAACTGAGTGTGGACTTCATGTTCCCTCCTTTGGGATTTCTCCCTCGAAGTTCCCTTGACTATGTCCAAGGTTCCTAAACATGTGTTCTCTCAAGTTCGGGTTAGGACTTATATCACTCATAGATACCATGTCAACCCATAGAACAGATATACAAATATATAGGCAAATATGACAAGTATATAAGTAGATATAAGTAAAGCAAGCAAACATAAATAACATGAATACAAGATAGGCTTAACCCTCTTAGGAAGGGACCAGCAATAGGTCAAATCTTCTCTTCCCCAGTGAAGTCGCCATTTCTATTGCGGTGAAAATCGGATAACAAGCTATTAATTAACTTGCATCATATTTCTTTTACAACCGACTTTAATTTATCCAAAGGAAAGGTTCAAGATCGTTAGAAAAACCTAAAGGGGGGAGATCTAAGGTTCGGGGGTTGGTTACGCCTAGGGAAGGTACTAGCACCCTAAACGTCTGTAGTACTCTACGTGAACCTCTTATTAATGTTATCTTATATTTGCTAAAGGTTCTATGCTAAAGGTTAAAACCCTAGGGGTTAGTATCTAAGTATACTCGATAAGGCATCGCACCTTACGCCTACGTATCCTCGGGAGTAGAATCAGAGTATGCGTAGTTCTACTTCTACTGAACTGTTGACTATGGTCAATATTCAGAGGGGAAATTAGTACAAGCTCATTGTAGAGTTTAAGAACTCTCTAAATCTAGTTGTAATGGTCCTATGTTGTGTTTTAGTCAGTAGGGAAAGTGATGATTCATTATGATGAATATCACCAAGAGTTTAAGAACTCTCTCCTAAGGCTAGTTATGATTTCTATGGCTCTGATGAGGCCAAGAAATGAAGGTTCAGCTCTTATGAGACTACTAGGTTAAGGTGGGGGCTATGACTTTAAGAGTCAACATAGTTCACCTTCCTTTGGAATGGGGGGAAAGATAATTGATAAGATATTAAAGATATTGATAAGATACTAAAGAGAAGATAACAACAAAAGCATGAATATGGAAAAAAGCATTTCATAGATAAGCATGGATAAAAGTGGACATGATCGTCATAAAGACATATCAATATGTTTCAATCTTATGGAAGATAAACATAAGGAACACAAGATAACAATCGAAGACGAACAATAGAACACCAAAAAACTTATCAACAATTTATGGATAACATTGACATGTCAAGAAGTATCATCAAATCTCAAACTGACAAGGGAAAGAATTAATCAATAATTTCCTCAAGAACCAAATCAAAGACAATTTCAAAAAAGTTAATCAAAGATTAATCTACAACTAAAGTTCAAAATTTTATCTAAAACTTAGTAAAACTAAAGTTTTGAAAATTCTAAATCTAAATCTACCTAGAAACTAGTTTACTAAGTTCTACTTAAAACTAATTAATAAATTAAATTATTAATCAAACTAAAGGCTAATTTATTAATTCTTACTTAAAAACTAATTAATTAATCTAAGTAACAAAACTTAATTAAAAAACTAACTAATTAATTCCAGTTGAAAAACTAACTAATAAATTAAGCTAAGATCTAATTTTAAAACTGATTAAAATCTAAACAAAAACTAATTAGATTAAAATCTAATTCAAACTAATTAACAAATTAATAAATTAAATTAAAACCTAAAAACTAATCTTAATAAAAAGCTAAATTAAAGATCAATTAGTAAAAATAAACTGAATCAACAAACGGGCCAGGAATAAGGTGAGGCACAGCGGCCCAGGCTTAACTTCCAAAACGGGTCGGGTAAATGAGTGGTAATGAACCGGTTTGTTTGTCAAATGGTCATGAAAGGAAAACCTAGTAATTGAAAGAAAACCCCAAAGCAGCACATTTACGAGGAAAAACCAAAAGAACGACACGTCCAAGGACCACGCTCATCAATCGAGTTCAAAAAAGATCCGTTGATGAAAGCTCTTCCATATATGGTTCTTCCTCTTTACTATCAGCAACCATCACTCACATAAGCGATTTCAGACAGCCATCAATGAACAATGCTTAGAAACAGTAAAATGTGAAGGGAAGAAGAACAAAACCTCCTCCGACGATTCCCGGCACGGCTGCAGGTTCGTGAGTTATTGGTGGTCGCGTTTCAGGTTTTGGTAACGTGGCGGAAAGGAGGAACGGCGAGCAACGTTGCGGGTTCATTTTTGATCTCTCACCTCCGTCTCTGATTTACTCAGGTTCGTGACTTTCGTTTGGTTCCACTCATCTTCTTCTTTCCTATTCTCTGTGCTTGATTGGTTTGCGATTTGGATTTGGAAGTTGTTATTGTTGGTTTGCGAGAGATTTCACGCCGAAAAATGAAATGGGGGAGTTACGCTGTGGTTGTCTCGATGAGGTAGTGATGCTTTGAGGAGGGTGAAGATTAGAAGGGTTGAATGGATAGAAAAGGAAGGGTCATGTGATTAATTGAAGCAGAGAGTTTCTGTTTGAAGATGATGTGAAGGAATGGAGTTGAAAAGAAACTCCCCACCCAGGTCTGAGTTCTGTCTCCTCCTCTTTGTTGTTTTTCTTTTTTTTTCTGAAATCGTATGAATATGGTGTGTATGGGTCTTTGTTTTTTTCTCTGATGGTTTTCCTCGCCCCTCTCTCTGTTTTTAAATTCTCTTCTTATTGCCAATTCAAAATTACCGTTGATGTCCTGTTATTGTCACAGCAGGTTGTGCAGGTTTACGTTGGTTTATGGTACAAGGCAGAGAGCAGGCTTTGCTTGGCTGTTGAAGCATGACTTTTGGAATAGGCAGGCTTTTGTACTGTTGAACAAAGGAGGAAGATCAAAACTTGGTTCCTTTTGTTCTTATGAGCCACATGTCTCTCTCTCAATGGTCAGAATATTGGGGTTGAAAAGTCAACACACAAACTTGGTTCTAATTGGTTGTTTAGTTAATAAATTTATCCAATTATAATTCAAAAATGCATACGGTGGACCACTTGGTGAGAAAAGGAAATGAAATAGTTTTTTTGAAATTATAATAACATGCTAAATAATAATAACTATTAATTAAAATGTTAATTAACCAAATTGACAATTAATCTAAATAATTAAACTAATGCAAGGTTAAATTAAATTGAGATTAATTTGAATTAATAAAAATAGGACAAATAAAATATAAATAGAATTAAAAAAGAGCCATATTGAAATTAAATTAAAACAAAACAAATAAAACACTAAATAAATTCTAAATTAAAAAAAAAGAAAAATAAAATAAAAAACATCAACTAGCAAAAAAATGAGGGTAAAATTTGGGATACAACACTCATATTTGCATTTTACGAATCCCAGTTCGACTAAGTATGAGTCGATCTTCTTGTTCCATGCCCTAGGTGCCTGCTTGAGACCATAAAGCACTTTGTGTAACTTGTATACTTTATCTGCTTCCTCCTGAATCACAAACCCAGGAGGTTGTGTGACATACACCTCTTCTTCTAAAGGTCCATTAAAAAATGTTGATTTCACATCTAAGTGAAATGTTGACTAGCCTTGCTTGCATGCCAAGGCCACCACTAGTCGAACAGTTTTCAATCTTGCGACAGATGCATATACTTCAGAGTAGTCGAGTCCTGCTCTCTAGAGAAATCCTCTAGCTACCAATCTCGCCTTATGCCTTGCTATCAACCCATCAGCATTGTGCTTCAACTTGAACACCCACTTTACTTTGATAGCTTTTGTATGAACTGGAAATTCGACCAAATCCCATGTGTTGTTTCTTTTAATTGCTTGTAACTCTTCGAACATAACATACTTCCATTGTTTATCTTTGAAGGCTTTGTTATAGTTGATTGGTTCAACACCTGCAAGTAAAGCAAAATGAACTAGTTCTCCATGTATTGTGACTTCATCGTCACCAACCACTTCATAGTCTTGAAGTCTTGCTGGACAAGCTCTAGTTCTTTGAGGCCTCTGATTTGTGCCAGCCATATCCTCCTCGACTGTGTCGAGAATGTCAGCAACTGCTTCGACTTCTTCTTCAACTGGAGTATCAACAATATCTTCGACTTCGACATCATTACTTGCTTCGTCGAAATCATAGCTCATCAGTGGCTTGTCAATTGCATTACTAGAATTCGAATCCCAGGTAGAATTTTCATCAATTATAATGTCTCGACTCATAACAGTCTTCTGATTAATTGGATTGAACAGTCTATATGCTCCAGTCTTATGATATCCTACCAGAATCATAGGTTCACTCTTATCATCAAGCTTCCTTCTCATAGCATCAGGAATATGCTTGTAGCAAATAGAGCCAAACACCTTCAGATTACTCACTGATGGTCATTTGCCACTCCATACTTCTTCAGGAACCTTGTTCTTCAGCTTCATGGTAGGGCACCTGTTCAGGATATAAACAGCAGTCGAAACAACTTCTCCCCATAAGGACTTTGGAAAATTCTTCTGCTTCAGCGTGCATCTCGCCATGTCCAAGATGGTCATGTTTCTTCTTTATGCTATTCCATTATGTTGAGGAGTATAAGGAGCAGTTATCTCATGATCAATACCATGTTCTGCACAGAATGCTTCAAATATTTTGGATGTGTATTTGCCACCTCCATCTGTTCGTAGAACTTTAATTTTCTTTTCACCCTGGTTTTCGACAAGTATCTTGAATCTCTTAAAGATTTCAAATACTTCGTCCTTTCGTGTGATCACATAGATCCAGAGCTTTCAACTGTACTAATTAACAAATGAGACAAAATACATATTTCCACCAATGGTATGCTCTCCAAAAGGACCACATACATCTGAATGTACAACTTCGAGTATACAAGATGATCTCATTGGCATAGTCGAAATGAAAGACTTCCTAGATTGCTTTCTGACTAGACAACCTTCACAGAGTTTGTCACGCATCTCAAGACTTGGTATACCTGTTACCATATCTTGAGTGATCAGTTTATTTAGCGACCTAAAGTTCAGATGGCCAAACCTCAGATGCCACAACCAACTATTCTTGTGATCGACAACTGTTTTCAGACATTGTACCTCAGTCGAACTGACCATGGTCTTAAATGTTCTATTCTTCGAAAGAGAAGATTTCAAAACTAAGTTATTCTGGATGTCGAAAAGTTCTAAGGCTCCATCTTTCATAACCACTGAGAGCCCCTTTTCGACCAGTTGTCCCACACTTATTAGATTGTATTTCATTCCAGGGACATAGAGTACATCTTTAATTAAGGATTTTGCTCCATTACTCATTTGAATAACTATGTTGTCAGTACCTTCTGCTAGCAATGAGTTATTATCAGCAAGTTTCACCTTACTCTTCTTCGACTCTTCGAAATCTACTAACCATGTTCTTTTACCAGTCACGTGATTCGAATAGCCTGAGTCGAGGAACCAGATCTTGGATTCGACATGACCATCTGCAACTGCAGCCATAACCACCATATCATCATAATCATCTGAATCTTGACGTGCAAGGTTCGCTCTTTCGTTCTTGCCTTTTGTCGAACCCTTAACTTTCCTGTACCATCAATGCTTGGCCAAGTGACCATACTTTTCACAGGTATAGCACTGTACACCTTTTTTCTCTACTTTGTCTTTCTGATAGGAATTTTCTTCTCCTCTTTTCGAGGATTCAGAAGTTCTATCATCAATCTTATTCTTGTGAGGATTCGACCAAGACTTCTTTCCCTGAGTCTTGTCGATTTTTCCTTTGAACTTGTTGGAACCACCATTATTCTTCCACGATTGCGCCTGTAGTGCTTGTATCGAGTCTTGAACTCCTTTCCTTTCGACAATCCTAATCTCATGCGCTTCCAATGAACCAACCAAATCTTCCAGTTTTAGGATTTCAAGATTGTTGGATTCTTGAATAGCTACGATAACGTGATCAAAGTGAGAAGTCAACGTACACATTACCTTCTCAACTATCATCTTATCAGTTAGGGTTTCACCATAATCCTTTATGAGATGAACGAGTTTCTGCACCTTCGACACATAGCCTGCAATATTTTCATCTTCTCCCATTGACAAAAATTCATATTGTCATCGCAAAGTTTGCAACTTGACAACCTTAACTTTCTCGCCTCTTTCATAGTACTTCAACATAATATCCCATGCCTCCTTCGCTGATTCAGCATGAGAAATTATGTCGAAGTTATCTGCATCAACCGCCGATTGGATGTAGAATTTCGCCTTGAAATCCTTCTTCTTGGCATCCTTGTGAGCGATTCTCTGTGCTTCGGTTGCATCTTCACCAAGCGCACGAACGCCATTAGTAACCACTTCTAGGGTTTCATGAAAACCAAATAGATATTGCATCTGTTTACTCCATCGAAGCCAATTCTTGCCATCAAGAGTTGGAAGAGAGTTTGGTAAATTTTCGTTACCATTCATCTTTGCAGCGATTGATCAACAACAACAACCCACGATCCCGGAAACACGATCTCTGACATGTGATTCTTGAAAACACGATCAAGAATCTAACCGGAGCTCTAGATACTAATTTGTTAGCGCGTGAGACATTTTTAGTGAGGAGAGAAAGAGAGAGAATAAGGGAAAATATTATTGGGTTAAATTGTTAAAAACTGAATTATAAAGTGTTTATTTATACACCTAAGTGACTTGACTAAATAACAAACTAAATAACAAACCCTAAATAACTTTGGACTTGGACTAACACAACTTGAATTATATTTAAATATTAAATCAAATCAAATCAAATATAATATTTCAACAAATACATGTACTCAACACAACCCACATTTTTCTAATCATGTGTCTTATGTTAACTCTAAATTTTTATTTAATTATGAAGGACATATATATTTTTCAGTTTCCACTGCAACAACAACACAACCTACAATTATATCTTCGCCATCTTCTCATATGCATCTAATGGCTCTCAAACTAACTAATGATACACATGATATAAGAATTATTGATAGACTTCGACATCCACCTAAATAATTAAATGTTTTTCATCTTAATGCTTTTAATCAATCATGATAGTTTTGTTTCAAAAGTTATATCAAATAAATATATCTTTACCCCACACAAGAGCTTTATGTTTTCTATTTGTAGTCATCATGAACAATCTAATTATATGCAAGCCATAAAGATTGACATTTAAAATACAGGATTGCTACCTTGACACCCATTTTTACACTACACCGTATGTCCGTACGGTACGGACGGCACTATTCACTGTCCGTACTGCACGGACAGGTACTGTTCATGTACGGAAATACGTCGCTGTTCATGTACGGACGTTACTGTTCATTGTACGGACGGGTAATGGGCATTGTCCGTACTGTACGGATGACACTGTTCACCGTCCGTACATACGGTGTAGGGTGTAAAAATGGTGTCAAAATATCATTTTTGTTTAAAATATCATGATATATTCCTATCAACCTCTTAACTAATTCTAACACTTACACAGTTGAGGACAAAGTCCTGTCCCAATTGAAGCAATATATTCCAAAGTTTTTACTTCAAGTTTAAATTTCATGTCTTAAATTAGTCATTATCTGTTTGGTTGCGAAGCATGACGACTTTGACCCCTTCTTTGTTTCACACTTTTCTAAGCCAAACAACATATAAAATAATAAAACTGAATGCCCTGCAACAAGCTAAATTACCTTCCTTCAAGATGCAATTTGTAAGCAATACAACAAATACCTTAATTACGTTCCTTCAAACTGCACTGTTCAATTTACTTCTACTTAATTCCTGCAAAGGAGCAATTTTCTTAGCTATGACAAAATTTCTATTTACAATTGATGACAACATTAGAACTTAAAAAGGTATCTTTGCTTAAGCTACCATATGTTTGGTAGTATGTAATACATCTCTCTCTCTTTTGGAGCTACCCTGTGTTTAAGCTACCCTGTAATTAGTAGTTGGTAGTCTTATCCCCGGTGGAATTGCAACCTTTTCCCCAATATATTTATCCCCTGTGGTTTCATTCCCCACCGAATCTTTGTCTTGCATTCATATCATACCATATCATATTATATCATGAGCATCTTCGTGGTATCTTACGGCAAAAAATTGGGCATGTTTGTATTTAAGTATCTTCTATCACGTCGAGACGAAGATTTCAATCTTCATATTTCTGGATAGAAGAAACTTAAATAGGGGTATCTGTCACACCATAATTTTTAACTCTAAGATTACACCTCATCTTCATAATTTTTCATAACATCAATCATCTCATGTGTGTGTCTTTTATGCATTACTAACCCCATTAAAAATACAAAAATATGTGTCTTGCTCTACTTTGACTATAAGTTAGGGTTTTGGAACCCAAGAGCTCAAGACGTGTGATCAATCAAGAATTTTTGTGATCCTCAATTCTTCAACATGATCAAGAGCCTTCTTTCATTAACAATCAAGTGCAAAATTCCATCAATTCAACTTCATCAAGCTCCAATTCATCTAGTATACCAAATTAGGGTTTTGACCAAAATCAGTTGTGGGTTTACTATTGGACCAAGGCATGATCTCACACTTCGAGACATGATTCAAAGGCATCAAGTACATCATCTTAGTCCATTCATATGTTTGGATTGGTTTAAGGAGCTTGATTCATTTATAATTGAAGAACTCTATTTCAATTGAGAAAAGTCAACTGTTAATCAAAGTCAAAGTTTGACATTTGAGATTTTGTGGTCAAACATGGACTCCACAAGTCAAGGATCATTGAAATATGAAGGATGGTGGAGTTTGATCAAGTTAAACCAAAGAAATCATTCAAAGATCAAGAATTGAGGAAATTAGGGTTTTGAAAAATTTTCTAAGTACAAATTCTCATGGTCAAATGGCCTACTTTTCAAGATTGTAACTTCTTCCTCAAGCATCCAATGGAAACACTTGAGAGCTAATTTAAAAAAGGGCATTTGATACTACAAGTTGGTGAAAATTTCAAGCCAAAAGCTTTCTTGAAGTGGAAGATATTGATGTTCAAAGTTGGAGTTTCAAGTTGTTTGAAAATCCAAAATACTTAGAAATTTTTCTAAGTTTTCATCATGGTCAAGTGCATGACTTTAAGGATTCCTTGTGAAAAATTCAAGCCACCTCTTTTGATGTTTAATAGCTGCAATTAAATACCACATTTCATACTTATTTTGGTGAAAGAATGGATCCAAAAGCTCTTACTATTTGGAAGATATGGTTGGCTAAAGTAAAAGTTTCATCATGACCAATTCGTGGCAAAATAACCCAGAATTTTCTAACTGTCAAACAGTTTCAACCTCCACTTTTCATGGCCAATTTTCTCCATGATCCAAGGTGATTCAAAGAAAGTTCCCAACATCAAAGTTGTAGTATTTTGTCCCCTCTTTCCATTGATACCAAGAGCATGAGTTTTTATAACTTGAGCATGAAGTTATGATAGGAGCAAGATGCTAAGATTTTCACCAAGCCATGAATCAGATTTGGGTGACACGATTTTGGAGGTATTTTGGATATTTTCCAAGCTTTTTCTCCACTTATTATTAACTTGAAAGTTGTTCCTTTACATGACCTTTATCCAAGGATACCATTTTGGTGAATAATAGACCCCTACACTAGGTTCAAAACCTGTCCCAAAGTCAGCTACTCAGTTTTGATTTTTGGCATCATGTGAGAAGGCAAAGTGGACCCAAAGTATGCTTAGCTAGGTGTGTTCAGATCAAGGAGCCTCAAGGAATCATAAGCAAGTCATAAACATCAGAAAATGAATGCTCAAAAGGTCCAATAGTGCCAAATCCAAGCCTAAGACATTGTACCATCTTTTTGCCATTTTTGTGCATGAACAACACACTTCATTTTATCTCACTTTCAATGATAAAAATAGACTCTCAGCATCTCCACTTGAGGACAATACAAGTAACATACGAGGCAACACAAGGAAGAAAACAAGACACCCTCTATCTCCCTTCATTCGGCCATCATCATTTTTTGAATTCTCTTCTTCCTAACAACACACAAACAATGCAAACCTCATATTCCATTTTTACTTGACTTCACAAAGAACCTACACGACATATACTCTCTCTCAGGAAGCTGAAGAAAAACTATCATTTTGTAACGCCTTTCCATTTCCTAAAAGAAGACTTCATTCTCCATCTCACTTCATTGCTTTCCTTTTCCTCGCGCCTAACACCACACGGTGTGATTCTTGTTTTGATAAACTCACATATTGGTAACATTCTCAT
This sequence comes from Lathyrus tuberosus, assembly GCA_022829125.1. NCBI lineage: Eukaryota > Viridiplantae > Streptophyta > Magnoliopsida > Fabales > Fabaceae > Lathyrus > Lathyrus tuberosus. Next base: position 2,568,169 of record JALAZF010000392.1, read on the forward strand.
CTCTCAATGTAGTTCATAGAATGTGTGTGTTCCATGTTATTTGTTGTGGCCGTATTATGCGTAGCTTGTTATGGTTGCTGATATCATGTGAATCGTATCATTACGTGAATACCATTTCGTTTGTTGTGTGTATAGTTTCTTGCTGTTGTTACTTTCATTATGTGTATCATGATGTTATTAATGGTGTTCATGATGTTAGTTGTAGTTTGTGTATAGTTTTCCATGTTATTGTCATTGTTGTTCATATTGTTCGCATAAGCTAACGTATAATTCCTATGTTGTTGCCATTTACGTTACGTGCATCCATGTTGCTGTCATTGTTGTTCATGATGTTTACATGAGCTAATATCATGTTCCATGTTGTTTGTTGTTTGTGTATAGTTCCTATGTTGTTGTTATTCGCATGAGGTGCGTCATGTCATTGCTACTAATGTTCATGCTGCTCACGTAAGATTGTGTGTGTTGTGTATAGTTTTGTTTTCATTTACATTATGCGCATCATGTTGTTGCTACTGGTATTCATGCTGCTCATAAGATGGTGTGTGTTCATGCCAGGGCCGGCCCAGTGCAGGTGCAGCCTGTGCTGCAGCACTAGGCCTCAAATTTCAAAAGGCCCAATTTTTTTTTTTTAATTTCTAAAAAAATATATTTATACTTATTTTTTTTTTTAAAAATGTAAAATTATTGTTTTCAAAATTTATTTTACACCTATTTCTTAAAAAGAGTTGCGAAATTATATTTAAAAAAAAAAATCTGTGCATTTTTATGATTTTTTTAAAAAACTTGATATAAATTAATATTTTAAAATCTATTTTTTTAAACTATAAAAGGGTCTCCAGATTGGTTAGGCCGGCCCTGGTTCATGCTATTCATACTTGTTCTTGGAAATCGTTGTACTGAATTTTCAAGCCATGTAAAGAGAGTTCTTTTTTTCATGCTATTCATACTTGTGTAAGAGGAAGAGAGTTCTTTTTTTTTTCTTAGGGTTTTATGTTCATTATGGCATTGGGTCTTAAGCCTGTTCATGTTGTGTTTTTCTACACATACAAAAATCATTTGCACCCCCATTTGTTTCATTTAGTTTAAGTAATTATTTAAGTTATTTCCATCTTTTCTTTTTTTTTTTTTAATTTAATTTTGCATAATATTTAAAGGGGCGTCAAAGAAATCCAGATAACTTCATACCTCTTTGGACAAAAAAATTCAGATAACTGCTTGTGGAGAAGCTGAAGAAAGTTCGTTGTTGTCCACCCAGTCTGCTGAGAAGGAATCAAGATATTCTGGGGGCTCTATCCTGTGTTGTGATTCGGTCTCAAATGGGGATATAGTGGCAGGAAATGAAAGAATCAAACGTAATATTGAAGATGTTCCTGGTAAGGTATGGGCTATCCTTAAAGCAATTGGTATAGAGGGTGATGAAGATGATGAAATACTTGAAGGGATTTTGAGGAAAATGGAAAGAGACGATAATGAAAAAATGGTTAGGTTGAAGGAGGCAACAATAACAGTCAAATGAATCTGACTACATACAACACAAGAGGGTGTAATTCTTCATTAAAGAGAAGGAGACTTAATCAATTAATTATAAAGAACAAAATTGAATTTTGCATGATTCAAGAAACCAAATGTCAAAAGGTGGAGGAAGGATTTGTAAAGAGTATTTGGGGAGGAGAGGACTTTGAATGGTCAGCATCAGTTTCCAAAGGACAGTCAGGTGGCATGATCTCAGTTTGGAACAAGAATTCCTTTAATTCAAATTTTAGTTTCAATGGGAATGGATATTTAGGAGTGTGTGGGTCATGGAGGGGCAGACTTATCTACATGGTAAATGTATACTCTCCTTGTTCAGTGGCTGAAAAAAGAGTATTATGGAGGAAATGAAGTAAAATCTAGTTTTCCAAGGGGGGACTGGATTGTGGGGGGTGGGGGGGGGGGATTTCAACTCAATCAAAAGTACAGAGGAAAGGCAAGGTGTTGGGAGATATAATTCGAACGAAATGGAGGAATTCAGGGTATTCATAGAGGACTTGAATTTAATTGATCTTCCCACTGTTGGGAATAGATTCACCTGGTTCAAGGCTAATGGATCATGCAAAAGCATATTGGATAGGATCTTAATAAGTGAAGAACTTTGTGATTTTTGGAAAGTGGTAAACTAGAAAATAGGAATGAGAGATGTGTCTGATCATAGACCAGTGTCTTTGATATTGAATGATGTAAAGTGGGGCCCTAAGCCATTCAAGTCTTTAAATGCATGGTTGGATCACCCTAATTTTGTGGATTTTGTTAGAGAAAGTTGGAATTCTATTTGTACCACTGGCAATGCGGGAAAAGTCCTTTTTCAGAAAATGAGGCATTTAAAAAAACAGGCTAAGATGGTGGAATGTTCATGTCTTTGGCATTAGTGATTTAAAAATAGAAGAGAACATCAAAAAGATCAATGAGCTAGAAGACACAATGGTTGAGTCTATTGAGGAAGAGAATGAGGAGCAGCTGAAGTCAAGAGGTAGGGCCTTGGAGGAAATGTGGAACAAACTGAATACAAAAGAAAGTATATTACATCAAAAGTCAAGGTTGAAATGGTTAGAGGAGGGAGATAGTAATACAAAGTTTTTCCATTCAGTGGTTAATAGAAGAATGAGGTTGAACAATATCTCTGCCTTGAATGTAGGCTTGCAAGAGGAGGAGGGAGTAGAGAAAGTTAAACAAGTCATCCATGGTTTCTTTGAAGACAAGTTTCACAATAATGTCCATGAGCCATTTGATATGGACCTTAGTTTATTAAACAAAGTTTCTGAGGAGGACAACAGGTTTCTTACTGATAGGTTTTCATTTGAAGAGGTTCTTAAAACCATTGAGTCTTGTGAGGGTGATAGAAGTCCAGGACCCGGTGGTTTTAATTTTAAGTTTTTGAGAAAGACATGGGATGTGATTGGCAAGGATGTTTACAACTGCATCAGTGAATTTTATGACAAGCCTGATCTTCCTAAAGCCTTCAGCTCTGCTTTCTTTGTTCTTATACCAAAGAAGGACAACCCTCAACATCTTAAGGATTTTAGACCAATAGCATTAATTGGTAGTTTGTATAAGATTGTTTCAAAGATGTTAGCTTCAAGGCTCAAATCTGTCATTGGCAAATTGGTTTCTCATATACAGACAACTTTCATACCAGGTAGACAACTTCTGGATGAAGTGGTGGTTGCCAATGAGATATATGATTATGTTAAAAAGAAGAAGAAGAAAGGTTTCATGTTCAAAGTAGACTTTGCACAAGCATATGATTGTGTAAGTTGGAAATTTTTATGTAAGGTGTTAGCTGCTATGAACTTCAGCCCAAAGTGGATTGGTTGGATAAGGGGCTTAGTTTGTAAGAGCTATGGATCGATTTTGATCAACGGTAGTTCTTCCAAGGACTTTGAAATCAAAAAGGGATTAAAACAAGGGGATCCTCTAGCTTCATTCCTCTTTGTTTTGATAACTGAATGCTTGGCACTGATGGTAAAGAAAGCTGAAGTGAGTGGCTTAATGAAGGGCATCAAAGTAGTTGGTAGCACCACAAGTTGTTTGTTACAGTTTGCAGATGACACTTTATTCATTTGTGATGATTCATGGTCAAACATTTGGGGCATAAAAGCAGTTCTGAGAGGGTTTGAAGCTTTATCAGGTTTGAAAATAAACTATAATAAGAGTAGCATTTTGGGATTTAGTGTTGAAGGATATCAACTTGAGGCTGCTTCTACTTTCCTGAATTGTAAAGTGGGCAAGTTCCCTTTTAAATTCTTAGGATTAACAATTGGTGGCAGACATAAGGCATATGATTATTGGAAACCTGTTATTAATTCTTTCAAAAATCGACTGACAAATTGGAGAAGTAAGAATCTATCAATTGGTGGGATGGTTGTGTTAATAAACTCAGTCTTAACAAATTTACCAGTTCATTACTTTGTTATGTTTCTAGTTCCAGTAAAGGTGATAAAGGAAATAAAAGCTATCCAAAGAAGATTCTTGTGGTCAGGTAAGGGTGATAGGGAGAGTATAGCATGGGTAAAGTGGTCTTTAGTTTGTAAATCTAAACACCAAGGAGGTTTAGGAGTCAAAGATGTGGGTATATTTAACAAAGCCTTGGTAGCCAAATGGTTGTGGAGAATCAGTGATGAACAAGAGGCAATATGGAAAAGTATTTTAAAAGTTAGATATGATGGTAGTTTCAACAGTTTGTTCATTAAACAAGATGAAGATCTTAAATACCAGAGCTCTAGCTGGTGGAAGGATTTGGGCCGACTTGCTTCACATTCCAATAATCAGGGCATGTTCAATAATCTGGTGTGGAAGATTGGTAATGGTGGGAACACTTTATTCTGGAAATCAAGGTGGTTAGGTGATTTGGCTCTCAAAAATCAGTTTCCAACTCTGTATAACTCTTCTCCGAATCAGAATGTTTTAGTGAAAGATTGTGGAAGATGGAATGATAATGTGTGGAATTGGGACATCAGAGGTAGGAATGTAATCCTTTCTAATGCAGTGGATGAATCAGTGGTGGAATTATTGAGTTTATTGAGGGAAAGCGGGTTGTCCAGTTCAGAGGAAGATGTTGTTCTTTGGCCAAGGAAGATTGACTATTCTTTTAGTGTCAAAGAGTGTTATGACAGGTGGAACAGAAGAAATGAGGCTGACTTGTTGGAGGAGAATGTGAGAGAAGCTCTTGGACATCTTTGGAAGCTTAAATTACCACTGAAGATTTTGATATTTGGGTGGAGATTTTTGTTGAACAGATTGCCTACACGGTTGAATCTCATCAAAAGAGGTGTTAGTATAAACCCGAATTGTAAGCTGTGTGTTTTCTGTTCTGATAAGGTAGAGGACAACAACCATTTATTTTTAGGATGTGATCAAATATTGCGGTTATGGACTGAACTGGAAAACTGGTTAGGATTTAAATTTCCTACCGAGAATTGTTGTACTGAAATGTTCCTGACATGGGCAAAAGCAGGTGGTGCTGAATCAAAATTACTTTTCATATGGATATCAGCCTGTTGGTGTATATGGAAGAACCGAAATGCAATTCTATTTAAAGGGACTAATATTGCTGAGAAAGATATGCTGTTAGAAATCCAAATGATAACATGGAAGTGGAGAAAGAAACAGAAAATGAAGGGATATGAGGGGAGTTTCTATGAATGGGTGAAGATGCCTATAGCTTCTCTATGAAAGCAAGAAGGTTCTGTATCAGGGTATTCTTTGCACATAGGACCTATAGGTTAATCTGCTATTCAGTCTTACTTAAGGCTAATGTATGTTGTGTTTTTTCTCATGCTTTCTTTATTCTTTTAGCCTTGTATATGGTTGGGCTATTAAAGCTTAGAAATGTCTCATTCATTTTGTAATTGGACTAAGTTGCCTTAATGAATAAAGCTTTGATTATTGAAAAAAAAAAAAAGAAAAATATTTATTCTTATCTTTTGATCATTTATTTTAGGCTTAATACCCTTTTTGATCCTCTAACTATAGGCCAGGGTCCAATTTGGTCCTTTTCCTTTTAAAAGTTCCAAATTGGTCCCATACGTTATTAAAATGGTCCACGTTGATCCAAACCGTTAAATAGATGCTAACGGTGTTAAAAATGATGATGTGGAATCTGATGTGTACTCTGGAAATGTACACTCAGCATCCTTCTGTCTTCCTTCCCCAATTTGCTTCGCCATCTTTTATAAACCTAAACCTAGGTCAAAAATTTCCATCCCCAATCTGAAAGGATTCCATCTTCCTCAAATTGAAACACAATTTGACCTCCAACATGAGTTTTGGGCGCGATTCTTCTTCTTCCTCAAGAACTGGGTTCGAGCAAGATATGTACACAAATTTTGGGAAGGTTATTTGTGCTTGTCGAGACCGAGCTATTCTTCGAAGAGCAAGAACACCCACTAACAATGGTAGGCTGTTTTGGGGCTGTAAACATTTTAAGGTAATGTTTTGTTTTCCTAACCTAGTATGAAATTCTTCTCTTCTTAATTCTGAACGCGAGTCTTTGTTGTACAGGGAATCACAAATTCTGGGTGTGACTACTTTGAATGGTTTTATGATGGTTCTAGTTCTAATGGTGAAATGGTAGAAAGCATTAGAAATATGCAATGGAAAGTAGAAATGCAATACAAAGAGATGGATGAAGTCAAAATAGAATTGGTTGAGGAAAAAAAATTGTGGAAGTTCTGAGGCTAGAGAATCTGTAGTTGGTTGATGGCTTGAAGAACACTCACAAATGGAAGATTGTATGGAAGGGCCTGTGTTACATACTGTTGTTTGTCTTAGTGGTTATCAAGTTATGAAAATTAGGTCTAGTTTTTGTTGATCTTATGTAGTTGAGATGTAGTTGAGTTGTATTATGTTGGTCTGATGTACCAAGTTTATCATTAATGAAAAATGTTTAGTTTACTTTGTTGGTCTGATGTTAGGGTTCTTGCCATAATTTTATTACAATTTGTTTCCTCAATTTGTTGCCTTAATTTGTTACTTATCAGTTTGTGTTCCACATCTTCATAACAGGTTTTGAATCTTAATATGATAACATTTCATAACATGTATTGAACCATAAGTTGATAACAGTCATAACAGGTTTTGAACCTTAATTTGATAACATTAATTTGATAGCATTCATAACAGGTGTTGAACCTTAATTTGATAACATTCACAACATGTATTGAACCATAAGTTGATAGCATTATATAAACCAGAATTACATATACCAGAAGTTGATAACAGAAGTTGATAGCATTATATAAACCAGAAGTTGACAGCATTACATAAACCAGAAGTTGATAGCATTAAGTAGAGTTACACAAAATATCATTCAAAATGAACAGTTATGACAAAAGACAGCATGACACAACACAACCTAAGCTACAGACTCTAAGAGGATTTATGTTGGATGTTCCTTTTAGTAGGAGTTGTTGCTTGAGTAGACTGTGGTGCCTGCCCTGATGCACTTGCTTGAGTAGTCTGTGGTGTCTGCTTACACGTGGATTTGTTATGGCCAATTTTTCTGCACCTTGTACACCTCATAACTATGCCAGACCTCTAGACTTCATTGAAGCAATTCCATGGACACATGGCAGACCTGTCAACCGAAATCGTTACTAACCTCGTTTGGATTTCGTCTTCTTTTTCGTCTTCTTTTTCCTGAAACAGATCAAATCACACGGAAGAAGTTACTAACCTCGTTTGGATTTCGTCTTCTTTTTCCTGAAACAGATCAAATCACACGGAAGAAGTTGAATCGTATGGATGAAACAGAGCCTAAGCAAGACGAAGGAGATTATAAGTGAGTCCATGGGTGGTGGAAGATCATTTATGATGTTGATGATTATGAACGCGTAGATTTGGAACGATTAGTGTGAAGGTTGTGACGGCACAATGGTCCTCGTTTTCGCATCCAACCCGATTTCGCTGTTGACCCGTTTTTCCGTCTTTGACATTTTGTTTGGTGTTTTTGAACGAGTTCCGTTCTCAACATGCTGCACTGAAACCCCATTGCTCAAAGAATTTTTCTCTGGTAAATTCACATCTCCATTTGACCAGTCAGAGGGTACACTAGGAAGCTCTTTTATTAGTTTCTCAACCTGCAATTATGAATGAATATGTTAAATAAAAAGTGAGAAAGGAAGAGCCTATAACCACCGTGCCAAATCCCCATTAAAAAACGTACACCTCAGCACAATCCATGACATGTCATCAATATTTTAATTGAAATTTTAACTTTTCTAACGGCGAGGACAAACGTGGACCTATTTAAAATCGTATAGGACCAATTTGGAACTTTTAAAAGCTAGAGGATTTATTTGGACCTACCCCTATAGCTAGAGGACCAAAAAGGGTATTAAGCCTTTATTTTATTTACATTTTAAAAAACAAAAATATTTTTATTTTTATTTTTTTAAGTATTTATCCTCTTTTTTCAATTTTTTTTTTTGTATCTCATGTTAAAAAAAAATCTAAAAAATATTTCATTTTAATTGTTTTCATTTGGGCACGTGGTGTATCATGTATCTATTAGCTTGTCATGGTTTCTTGATGAAGATCTTGCTTGACATTTCCTTTCATATGTTTTGTAATGATTATGTTATGCCTTGATGAAGGCTACTTGATTTTTTACCATGTCTTATGCTTGATACCTGTTAATGATGCATTTATGTAATGCTCGTGCTTTGAGGTCTGATTCCATAGTGTGCATGATTAGGGTTTCGTTTGAGTTTGTTTGAGATATCTTGTCTTGTGAGTTTTTATTGATTACATGTCTTGATCCTTGCTTTGTACACATGTTGTTATTTGTTCATAAGCTTAACTTTGACACTTAAGACTTTGCTTTGTGCTCTTTGGATATTATCTTCATGATGCCTGTCTTGTTTCATATTTACTTGTGACTCTTGAATTTTCATGATTGATACTTATTCTCGAATCCAAGGGAAGAGTTCATGGTTGACTTTATTGTCATGTGCATGTACATATGCATTGTTGTTATTTCTTTTGCATTTTTCAACCATTACGCGATTATTGTTCACCCTTAGATTGCTTATCTTAGATAGTTTACACTAGGTTGTTCATCTTTAGGTTGTGTACCCTCTTAGGTAGCTACCCTTAGATGATTCACTACTAGGTTTCCTTCTTTATAACTCCAACCTTTTTCAATAAAAACCTTGACATTAGGTCATTGACTTTTCAAAACCTTTTTCTAATAAATGCTTCAAGATATCTTAAGCATATTCAAAATATTTCATAAAAGTCTGTTTATTCTTTATTATGTTCAGATGTTGTTGGCCTGAGTTTCAATGCAGATATTGGCGTTGTTCTAAAGGAGACGTGGTACTCTAAAATTCCTTCGAAAGTTAAAATATTCAGTTGGAGGATGTTGATTAATAGGTTGCCAACTCGCGACAATTTGGCGGCTAGAAGGGTTGTTGTTTCTTCCCATGACAAGGTCTGTCCTTTATGCTTTTTGGAAGATGAAAACACTCTGCATCTTTTTCTTACTTGTCTGAAAACTCAAGCCCTATGGATCAAAATCTATTCTTGGTTGGGAATCCAGTTGGTGGTTGCTAATTCCATTTCCAACTTTGCTTTGGCGTGGTCAACTTCTATGAGAAATTCCTGTAAGAAAGGTATGACAACTTACATTTGGCAGATGGTGAATTGGTGTATCTAGAGTACTAGGAATAACATCATTTTTAGTGATGACTTTGGAGATATTGACGAAATGTTTAACCGTATTTTGATCATCTCGTGGAGATGGATGGAGATTGGAGGAGATAAGTGTACTTTGTATAACTGGATAAAATATCCATTTGATTTTATGTAATTTCTAGGAGTTTTTCCTGTTTCCTTTTGATCCTTGTATTGGGTTAGAGAAGCCCTTCTTCTCTGTTTTAATACAAGTTGCTTATAAAAAAAATATTTCATAAGACTAAAACACACAAACCTTATTCAAACCTTTGTCACTTTGGCTTTTCAATTTAAAACCTTTTCAAATAGATTAGACATTAGTCATCCTTAGTTGATATATAATTCTCCTACCCCATGACATTGTTGAGAAAGATGTTGATTCTTTTCCACTTGAGAGAGGTATGTGGCATATTTGTTGATTATATATCCAAGTTGGAGCTCTTCTCGCACTATGAAGCAAAGATCCATCTTCCACATGTTTGTGGTGGATGAGATGAGTATTCTCTATAAGATGACAACTTGTCTCTTCTCCTAAAACCAACCAACAAACATGCTTTTACTCGTAGTTAGCCGAACTACAATTGCTCTGACTTAGTATATAGGATACGTAGGCACAATATTATGAGATCTTGGCGAGCTACCTTTTTCTTTTTTTTTTCCTTTTTTTTCCACAAAAATAATAAAAAACACTTCTTTTCTCATATCCCCAATCAATCCCAAATAGCAAATAACTTTTAACCTAACACAAATAATACAAGAGGTTCCTATAGGATACTATAGGTACTTAGGGTGCTAATATCTTCCCTTAGTATAACCAACCCCCGTACCTTAGATCTTTTTATTGCATTGTTTTTGCATTGCATATTTTTTGGGTTTATTCATTCTTTACTCATTCTCTTGGATAAATTAAAGATCGGCGGTGATATCTCATGTTTAGTGAGCCTAGTTAATTAATAGTTATGGTCTCCTAGTCTTGCCATGACAGAAATGGCGACTTGACTAGGGTCTATCCCCAAGAGGGTTACACATATCGTGTTATTATTTGTGTTATTATTATTTGTTTGCTTGTATTGCTTGGGTTTTGACGAATATGATTCATCATCATCATCGTCCATCTTGAAGAAGAACAAATGTTGATTTTGTTGCATACCCATTGCTTTTCAAGTTTAATTATTTTTGCATGCAGTATATTATCAATGGTATTTTGTATGCATTTGTTTCTGATATAAAAAATAGAAAAAAAAAAGTTAGATAAATAAAATAAAATTTTAGTTAAAAGATAGAGAAAAGGGATTATGCACTGACAGTTTAAATTAATTTTACACTATCAACCAATGACGGCGATGCATCCCGCCAAGTCACACTGTAAAATTTAAAATACTTGTATGATATGGCAAAATAATATATTCTTATTGGATGACAGTGTAAAATATTTTTACACTGTCAGTGCATCACCATTAAACCCTAAAAGATAAGAGATTATATAAGAACACAAACCTTGCACCAATATTTTTTTTTTGCATTTGCAATCAAACTCTAAGATCTTTTCCAAGCTTCTTTAAGTTTTACTGTTTTCATGGAAAATGCTTTATTTATCAATGTTTGAGTTGCACAACGTAGTGTCCATGATATATAGTGGTGGTGTTCGCGTTCTTATTGGATGTAGAGGGTTTCTTTTGGACGACAAAGATTCGTTGTGGTCAAAACTGAGTTACTTTATGAGTGTACGACAAAGATTCATTGTGGTCAAAACTGGTTTACTTTTCCCCTTGGTTCTTATGTTAAATCGAGGTAAAAGGTTTTTTTTTAATTAAAAACAGAATAAAATAGGTGAATGATAAAAATGGTGAAAAAATGGTTATTTCAATTTTTTATTATTCACCACTTTTTTTTTCTTTGTTGCAATATTCAAACAAGGGACTATATTTAAAACAAATTTTTTAAGATCTTTTTTTGTGAAATAATAACATTGCATTATGATTAGGAATAAATTTTTCAGTGTTGTCCACCGAAGAAAACACTATCTTATAGAATATTTTCTTTGATTGACAATATTGAGAAGTTATTTCAAAATATAACAATGTTTTCTTTTACCTTTCAACATTGGCAGGAGGTGGAAATAACAACAACAACAACAACATTATGTGAGATAGATTGTAAGAACATAAAAATATTTTGTTCTAAGGTTGGTGTTACAAGAACAACAACACATAATCTTGAAAGATTTATTAACTAATTAAGTAAACTTGAAGATTTTTCTGTCTTGCAATCCATCACAAAGAATGATATTTACGTGTTTGGAGCAGTTGTAGACGAGTTAGGTTTAGGATACACCTTAGTGAATGAATCATTTTATAATTAAATTTGGATATCAAACCCCTCGGTTAGTACTATAACTGAAGGAATAAATTAATTAATTTTTAAATAAAAAATAGAATAAAAAGAAAGTCGCAACTTTTTAAAAAATAAAATAAAAATAAAAATTGTAGTTGTTGGAATTCGAAGCATGTATCCTAAATTAATTTTTTTTATTTATCTACTAAACCCGAGAAAATAGATAATATTTTTTATAAAAAAACGTGTCGTATGCAAAAATTTTACCTTGATTTTTTGTTGGATGAGATAAAAAAATTATTATAAAATGTATTATTTGTAGTAATGTTAATAATATGAATATACATTTTTAAATATTAAAATAGTCATGTGAATTTTTAAAAGAAATATTTTTAAATAGTCAATATAACATGAATTTTTAATATATATATATATATATATATATATATATATATATATATATATATATATATATATATATATATTAAATTTAGTTAAAAATTTCTATATAAATATTTTTATTAACCCCATAATGAAATCATTCGAGAGGCTGTGGATGGATTCAATGTTTTGATATTTATCATCTTTAAGATGTTGACTTTCCCAAACTACGGTCCGTAATGGCTACATTTTATATTGCAGTCATTATCTTCACATTTTGGACGATTATTCAATGAAAAATGCGAGATAGTGATATAGAATAGGAGAAAAACTTGTCTAGGAACGAACGTAAATGCTTAGTGTTACAAACAATCAATAAAAAAGAGAAAAAATATTAAATTTATTTAAAATATAATTTATTTTTAAATTGAATTTATGGGTGGTTGTGATTATGAAGAAGAGATAATATTATTTTTTTTATTTTTTAATTAATTTAAAATCTATGATTAATTGTTTTTAAAACTAAGTGTTAAGTTTGTTTCTACCTAAATTTTGTCTTATAGAATAGAATTATGTGTTCATAGAGTGACAAATGACTATCGTGGTTTGATTTTTCTAAACCGCATTACACGCTGGATTAGGTGACAAGAGAATTTTTTAATACAAATGTAGATGATGAAAGAGATTTAACTCTTTGGATTTTGCAGCTTAATTAATGAGTTGATTATCTGTATTTGGTTTTGGTGATATATTAATATGTTATATATACAAGTTATTTTACCTATAATATGCAAGAAAAGTAAGAAGACTCGTTCAATTAAAATTGTTACTTTGACAACCGTTACATATTATATAATGACACTTGCTTTATATAATATGCAAGAAAAGTAAAAACTCATGAAAAGTAAAAACTTGCAACTAGACATAAAAAAAGTGCACTCGTAATTACTATGATGACACATGCTTTATTAAAAGTAAGTTGCAAATGTTTCAAATTGAAGTGATTGTTCATTCTTCATCCCATAGATCATCAAGAAGAGGCTTGGTTGGTCCTTTGATGAGTCTCTCTTGATGAATTTCACTTATTTTCTTGTAATCATCCTCACTCAATGACCAGTCAAATATTTGCAGGTTTTGGTTCATCCTCTCCTTGTCATAGCTCTTTACCACAAAGGTCAATCCTTGTTCATATAACCATCTTAGACAAATCTGTACAATTTTCATACATTAAATTCATGCAACTTCATGAAAAAGTTCTCTATAAGAAAAAGTTCTCTATATACATACCTGAGCTATATTCTTTCCATGAGCATCTGCCAATTCTTTGAGTACATCATTGTCCATCACTAAATTAGCTCCTCTGCTAGCACCCTTTCTCAGGGGTGAGAAGGCAGTTACGATAATACCCTTTTCCTTGCAAAAGGCTCTAAGCTTTTCTTGTTGCCATCCAAGGTTAACTTCCACCTATTAATTAAAATATTAAGTATTAATAAATGATTAGCATCTTGATTCACAATCATAAGCATATTAATTTTAATTTATGATCTTATATTACTAATTACTTGATTCACTGCAGGAGGGATAGTTGCAAAGGATAGCAATTTCTCAAGCTTCTTGATAGAAAAGTTGCTAACTCCAATAGCTTTGGTGAGACCTAGTTTTTGACATTCTTCCAAAGATGTCCAGACACCTTTTAGGTCAAATTCTACAATATCTGATACATCAATAGGGTATTTAACTTCACCAGGATTAGTAGTAATTGGCCAATGGATCAAAATCAGGTCTAAATATTCTAGTTGAAGAGTCCTACAAAAACAAACATGCACAAATATCAAATCAATATCCATATAGCTCATGTGTAAAAAAAAAATGAAGATTTATAACTTTTGAATTACCTGAGAGATTTCTTTAGAGCAGGAACAATGAGGTGAGGATGATTATCAGTAACCCACAATTTAGACGTAACAAAGAGTTCATCTCTAGATGAAATGAGTCCAAGTTTAAGGGCTTCAGCTATGGCTTCGCCAACAGAATGTTCAACCCCATATGCAGCAGCAGCATCAAAATGTCTGTAACCTTGTTTGATGGCTTCAAGGACAGCATCTTTTGTAGTAACCTTACTGGTTGCTTCCGGTGCGGTGCCGAGGCCCATAACCGGCATTTTCCGTTGTCCGGTGGAGGAAGGGAGGACTATTTCTGGGACTGTAAGTGCTGCAGCCATTTTGTTTGTTATGTAATGAGAAGAATGTTGAATTGGATGTAGTTATCGTAGTAGCTGTGTTGTGAGTAAAAGGTGGTGGATAAAGATTATATTTATAATAGAATTTTAGGATTTAAAAAATAGCATTATGAGGTAGGTGGTAGTACTAATTTGACAATCTATCTATCTACTCTGTGGTAGCTGCACTTTGGATTTTTAAGATACACAGCCACAGCTACTTACAATGTGAAATATTTTAAGAAGTATAATTAATAATGTTTTTTAAAGTTGTTACATTTATAAGAATTTATTTAAAGTTTGTTTACAAAGCTTTCATGTGAAAGTTTGAGTCGAGAATGTTCTTTTTATAGAATTTTTTATAACACTCTTAATATTTTTAACGCACCAAGTAAAATTTCATAAATGTCTTATATTTTTAGAGATATATCTTTGGATGCACTTAAATGTAAGTGAATGTTGAAATATTCCAGAGATATATTTTCAGAACATTTTAAAGCATAAGTCGCGTCATACTTTTCTCTTTTCTCATTTCACACTTTTCTTCAAACTCAACACAACCTTCTTAATACAACCTTTACACCAAATCAAAATTCATCAAACGAAGGTCAAAGAAACTCAAAGGAACATCAAAGAATATCTCTAATATTTGAAATAACATCTGAATCATCAATTTCAAGTAAGTCTAATCATACTTTTTTATTTTTTATGCGTTAATTTTAATTGTTAACATTGATAATTTCTAACATTGATTATTTCTGACAAACTTCAGGAGCGGATCCCCAAAAATTTCTTAACCACAGGAGGAAGATTGCTACAGTACCTCAGCAGGAGGATGATTGGTTTAAGACAGTTTCGTCCTTATATGGCTTGAAGGACCTATGCATGAATGATTACACTTTGGTCAATCACGGGATGCTTAATGCATTTGTGGAGATTTGGAACTCTAAGACATCTTCGTTTCATTTCCTGCATAGTGAGATGTCTATCACACTCGACGATGTCTCGTGTTTATTACATCTTTCGACCAGGGGGAGATTCCCCGATCATGGGAGGATAACCAAAGACGAGGTAGTCGAGATGATATATGGTAGAGCATCTAGGGACTGATCCAGGGAAGGCAATGGAGGAGGTGGATAGGATCAAGGGTGCTCATGCTATATTTGAGTTCCTAAAGAACATATATGATGATGAGATCCTTAGGGCACAGCAGGATCATGGTAATGATGAGCAGGTGGCGATACACAAGGCTAATGCTTTGAGAGCATACTTTCTTTTTTTGGTTGGCACTTGCATTTTTGTGGACACGAGGGTCACTTATACTGACGTTGCATTTTTAGGTACTAATAATTTTTATGTTAGGCTAGTCCATATTTTCGCTGCTGATCCCTCTTTATTTTTTTTTCCATTTCATTTATATCCAAATGTTATTGTAACGATGAAGATCTATACTGTGGTGGTGTGACATCTCTCAGGTCGCTCCACCCTTCACCCTATCTAGGGTTAGCATGCTACGATAAATTTTTTATTTTACTTCTAAACGCTTAAGAAGATTGTGAACAATGAAGTGAACGATGAATTAAGACTCGGTGATGATGTAGGATTCGGAAGTCGATTATATCTTAACTCGGTAATCTACGGAGGTTACGAACTATTCAATCAGAGATTTGGATCTGAATCGCAAGAATCCATATATGGAGTTCCTAAGTTTGCATAATGAGGTTGGAAAACGAAAGTTAATTTGTGTAAAATGTAGGAATCGATAGTTATTTCCCATGAAAGACGTCAATGTTCCGTTCGGGAATCATAAATGGATGTTTCATCTTCACGAAGGAACCAAAAATAATAAGAGATGAACGACTGTTGATTTTGGACGGTGGCTTCAATCTCCTTTACGGCGGCGCGGAGTGGACCTGAATGGTTAGCACTCCAACGTCCATGTCAGTTCAAGATTCAAGATGAGCAAAGTGAAATTTGAAATAATGACTTGTATACCTTCTCATCATGTGTGAACTGTTTTTATATTTTGGGCAGAGTAAAGAGAGTTGGAGATGGACTGGGCCTTAGTCAATTGGGCCTTTGGCTAGTCCGAAATAGTATTAATAATTTTTATGTTAGGCAAATCCATATTTCTTCCGCCGACCCATTTATTTTTCCTCCATCCTTTTCATATCCAAACGCTAATAACAATGTAAATCTGTATGGTGGTGGTGTGGCGCCTCTCAGGTTGCTCCACCCTTCACCATATCTAGGGTTGGTGTGCTATATGCACTGCACCGGTGGTCTCGTTGTCATGTTTCCTTTGCTTGTTCCATTTTGCTGGCGGTTGGTTATGTTCTTTTAGAAGCTCTGGGAGAAGATCTCTTTGCAAAGTTCTCTAGCAGAGTGTTTTAAATTGCGGTCTTTCGGTGGTTGTTTCTGCTTCTCCAGCGCTGTTGACTAGTTCGTTGTTCCTTTTCAGAGTTTTGATATGTTTTTCAATTGTTGTTTTTCAAAGCTTCCTTCTTAAGCTACGATTCACTAGTGTTAGTGGTGGAATCATGACTTTAATCTCTGGTTTTTTTTCGATCTTTTGAGATCTGCAATTTTCATTGTGTTTGGTGTTTGACACTACACTAGTGCTTCTGTGGTCGTTATAGCATCGTCGCTGATGTGATGTGATATTGTTATCTGAATAGAGGATGCCTTTGAGGAAACTCGTTGCAGTCTGGTTTGACTAGACTTGAAATAGTTGTTAAGCTTGTTGTGATTTATTTCACAGTAGTTGTTGGTACGTGTATTTGTCTGTATTGATGGTCGATACATTTACCATTCTACAAAGTTGAGTTTGATTTTTCAAGTTCGTCTCTAGTTCGTTCAAAATGCTTGTAGCTTTTTGCACACTTTTCTTTTACAATTTGGTTTCGGCCCCGAGTTTGTTTTGCTAGATTGCACTATGTGTCTATTTGCTTCGCATTGATTATTTACTAGTTTTTTTTGTCTAGTTTGTTTTCTTTTAAATACCACTTTTGTTTTCTATGTTGTATTATGATATTAGGGCTGATATGTGATTGGGCCAGGTTTTTACGCCCCTCCAATTTTTTGTACTTTCTTTTCTTATTTATTATTTTTTTCTTTACCTTAAAATAAGTAGACATTCCATTACTTAACGATGAAGTTGATCTTCTTAAATTAGTCGATCTCAAATCAATATCAAGTTTTTAAAATAAAAGTAAGAATGGAAAAACAATTCATACTTGTCATTATCTGCAAATAAAATTTATCACAACTCACGTTTAATATTTTATTGAATATCCACTAACAAAATTAAAAATATTTAATTATCTGTTAATTCATAAATACAAATACGAATTTAACTCTAGCTGTATTCATAAATATCCGTATTTTTAAATATTTATTCGTGCCATGCATGATCAAAGATGTGTGGTGAATTGCGGCGTGCATAAAGACAAAGATCAATTATTTATAACATGCGATTGATTTTTGCGGAATGCTATGGCTTATTCAGGGTCGGCCCAACCCATTTAGAGGCCTAAGACAAAATTTAAAATTAAAATTTTTAAATATATTATTAATATTATAATAAAATTAATATATTTTTATTTAAATTGTAATGAACTGTTTTAGATAAAAAAAATTATTTAGTTAAATTATTATAATTGATTTCGCTTAATTTTTATTTTTTATCGATAATAAAATTAACCCATTTGGCTGTTGTTCTCATCATATTTTAAAAAAAAAATCATTTAAAAAATATTGCCAGAATTTTTAAAAATAAGATAGTAGATATCAAACTTCTTATATGTAATAAGTCATAAAATTTTATCATCTATTAAAATAATTTTTAAATTAAATAATAAATATTCTAAATAAATATTTTGTTTAACCATTATGAAAAATAATTTAAAAAATTATTGAATCAGGTAAGAAAAGTTGAGGCCCTAGGCGGTGGTCTCGGTCGCCTACCCCTAGGGCCGGGCCTGAGCTTATTATATTTAATTGGTTAGGATTCTCAACGACATATCAAGGAGCGATTTTTGATCATCTCTTGCAGTTTGGTGGGCTTGATGGTTTTTCGAAAAATGTTCAGGTGACTTTTAACACTATTTGATTCTCTATGGTTTCGATTATTTGGAAAGAACAAAATAAACGTATTTTCCACAATAAAGCCAAGCATTTGCATGCGTTATTTGAAAGGGTAAAGTTTCAGTCATTTTGATGGTTAAAATTAAAATATATTATTTTTGATTATGATTATCAATTTTTGAAATTAAATACTTTAACTTACTTATGTTGACCAATTTATGATATTGTCTGAGAATTTTTTGTTGTAATTTTGGAATCGTTCTTATTTTTTTGGATATATCTTTCTTGTGACTTGATTTCTTTTATATATATATATATATATATATATATATATATATATATATATATATGACAAAAAATTATCAAAATTATTTAAAAAATTATCAAAATTATTTAAATATTTTTTATTTTAATTGGACCCGCACAAATAAGACATGCATATATAATATTTATTCAACAAAACAGATAGCGATAAATTAGTCCCATGATTACGACTATTCATCGTCGTTTCTAATTCGAACAAGTGCTCAACTACCGACTTAATTAACAATTTATTAATTAGGTCTTTAATTCTAATTTTATAATCCATTGCTTTCCGTTGATAAGACCCTTTTATGTATTTTGACTATATACAGTAGCTGCGGGAAAAGTAAGTAAACGACAATTTTTTTCATAGAGTCTAGACAGTGTGGTTTTGGATACTTATCGTTGCCGGTTTCTTACTTGATTACTTTATATGTTTTATGCATACTTGATTTTTCTTATATAGATGGTGACAGACAATGTTAGTATAATAATATTGAAATTTTGATTTAAAAAAAGAATAGATATTTACGGAAGTGCTTACCTTTTACTATCTCATGACTCATGAGGCATGATGGTCTTGGCGGTGGAGTGTCCAATGACACGTCAATTAGCTATCTATTTGTTTACTATTCTCTCTAGTTTATAATTATTTATACTTAAATGAAATTTTGATCCATATAAGTAAGTGAGTTTTTGAGTTTAATTTTTGTAATTTTTTTTGTCTGAATCTCTATATTTTATTTTTTGCATGTGTTTTAGTCACTAAAGTTAAAATACGCAGGAAAATTTAAAGAAAAATCCGAAGAAAACCTGTGGTTTTTCTACAGATTTTGACTTTAGGAACTAAATCATACGCAAAAAATGAGATAAAGAGACTTAGACAAAAACAAAAAAATTATACTAACCAAACTCAAAATCTCGCTAATTTATATGGACCAACATATTATTTAAGCCAATTATTTATTATATTTTCTAATTAACACCGTACACGTTATTTTTAAGTTTTTATTTTATTTGTATTTGAGATGCGAGAAACACTTCAATAAGTAATCAAATTAATTATATTAAAAGAATTATTATTTTTTATACAGTGAAAGGTTTAAGCCCCAAAGCAAAAACTAAACAACAACAAACTTAGACACTAAGGACCCCTCAAGGTCTCTTTCATACAAAGACACTATAGTCTGAGGACACGGCTCATAAAAACAAATGTCCTTAGCTAAATTGATTCTCATCTTCGCAAAAACAAATGTCCTTAGCTAAATTGATTCTCATCTTCGCAAGAGTATCTGCACAAAAGTTCGTTTTGCGATAGACATGCATAACATAATATCATTATCTTCATGAAAAAAGTACATTATCTTTTTAATAAGTTATCGGCCTAACAAATTACTAGAAAAATTATTGTTAATAACAACCGTAACTTGTTTGGCATCCACACAAACATCTATCTTATTAAAATCCAACTTTAGCACAAGTTGAAGACCTTCCAAGACTCCCCATAACTCGACAATATAAGCATCTCCAACTCCTAAAAACTTTGAAAAACTTCCAAGCCGTTTTCCTTTATTGCCTCTCACTACTCCTCCACATCCCAATAGCCCTCTATCATCTCTAGCATCATCGGTATTTAATTTAAATCTATTTGAAGGAGGGACATCCCATTTGATGTAAATCATTTCCCTAAAGGGATTACTAGTAATAATATTAAAAGAATTATTGTTTTAGAAGGAACATTAATGTATATAGACATAAGACTTAGACATAAAATTAAGGCAAATACATTAAATTAAAAAGTAGGAAATGAAAAAGAAATATTTTTAAAATCTTATATTGGTTCGAGTTTAACCCATGTAAAATCTCATATTGGTTCGAGATTAGTCTGTACAAAATTTCATTTTGGTTCGAGATTAGGTCGTGCAAAATTTCATCTTAGTTCGAGATTAGCTCATCTAAAATCTCAGCTTGATTTAGAGGTCAACTTGTGTAAAATCTCAGTTTAATTCGGAGGATAGCCAGTATGAAAACTCCATATCGGTTTGGAGGTCAGGCGTACAAAACTTATGTTTCACTTTGGAAGATAGCCAATCAAAACTCTAAGTTTGATTGAAAGTTAGCCATTAAACTTCAAATCCTTGTAAAAGGAGGTTTATGGGCATATCCTATTAAAAGCTCTCCTGATAGTGGAAAATCTGAAGAACAATTCTTGAGGAGAGAATTATGTCACCTTCATTTAGACCGAACCTCTATAATTTTCTAGTGTCTTTCTTTTTCTCTTATCTCTTATACTTTTCAATTATTTTCTTTCCTCTGTTTTTCCATCTCCATATTTATTTCGTTGCTTATTTCTTTGTTTTTACCAATGACTTTAAACAATAATTTTCTCAAATATTCTATCTTTTATCAAAGATTTTCAAACCTTCACAATTCACCCCTCTTGTGTTTAGAGCCACTTGTCCAACATCTTGTACAATTGAGTGTAATTGAATCGTTCAACCATATGGGAGATTATGGAACTCACCTTCAATAAATGGTCCTTGCCGACAAGAGACAAAATCTATTGGCATATAATTTAAGAGTTTAGTTTATGACAATCATATAAAAGATTGGTGGTACTACAACTATGAGTTGCATCTATATAGAAACTATCTCCCACGTATCACTTCTTTTTCTTAAGACACTACCAGGAGAAACATGAAAAACTCATTATGACAAATAATCACGTAGCTCCCTACATTTGAGCGACCTACATTAGAACTTGCTAAAAAAGTACGACGAGGTAGCCCTGTGTTTGTGGGATTATTTTAAATGTTTAGTGTATTTGGGAAACATGTAAGGCTTGATGACGCGGAGTGCTGAGAATCTTTGTGTGCTTGCTTATAAGGAAAATTATATCATTATTCAGTTTTAGGGTTGTGATATCGATAAGTGTCAAACTTACATGAAATATGTCAGCACTTATTAACTTATTTCACGAGCAATCAATACAATCCCCTCAGTTTATCTATGAAAAGTAAGAAAATACATATTTAAACTTTTCTAGTACGTATTAATTAAAAATAGGTGAAAAAGACTGGAAATCCATGATTCAAAATGTAAAGAGCAAGCCGGAGAAAAACCATGGAAGACCAGACTCGCTAGGCCCCACGATAGGTGCGCTTGGTATAGGCAAAAGATAGAAGACATGTCCAAATGTAAGTACCTCATAATGAAGCAAGAGCTAACTCGCTAGTTGAATGCGTAGGGTGCTAAGTGAGGAAACACGACTCGGGATACATGGCAGACATGCAAGCATTATTTACCGAAGAAGATATCAGGTAGGGTAGGAGCGTTAGACGCAAGGACGGTGCGCCTAGCGAGAGGTCCATAATTTTTCCTATATACATAAACCTGTAGTTCATTGCAAAGAAAGTTTTAGTGAAGTGAGGTAGTGCAAAATTGGAGTAGGTTCACCTTGGTCTACAATAGGAGAATAACTAAGGGAGACTGAAGGCAGAAGCACTACTCAAGTGACAACACATATAAACTTCCAAGATTAGCTTCGCGGTATTATCGGCAGTTACACTGTAATGAGTAAGCGTAACTGAAATCTCTTTGTTTTAGATTAGATGTAGTCAATACATTCATGTAATGATAGGTCATGACGTTCTATGTAATTCTATTTGTGCTTTAATATTGATGACTCTTTAGTATGGATCAGTGTGGAGTCATGCTGCTTTATAACTGTTGGATTTTAATGTTTTATGTTGGTTAATAGTCTGATATACCAGTTATTGGGTAATGAACCGGTCTCACAATGTTTCGACCGAAAAAGAGATATGAATGAGAGCAATATGTCATAATATTAATAGCTGAGTATATGAGTATATTACTGACCTATGGATGTGCATGATAAATACGTAATGATGAATTCTACCCTAGCAAGTTTTGTTGTTGTTAACATACTTATTAAGATTGCAAACCAAGCAAGGTGAAGAAGAAACTTTCATAAGTCAAACAAAGTATTGACTAGATCTTCTCAAAAAGTTCGAGATGAAATATTCATAGTCTATCTCAACTCCAATGGCTTTAAATGTACTCATACACAAAGATGAAAGAGGAGTGGATTTCGACATAACTAGGTATCGAGGTATAATCGAATTCTTACTCTATTTAACAAAAGTATGCCTGATATCATGTTTAGTGTGTGCATGTGTGCTAGATACCAAGCATCACCTAAGGATTCCAACTTTAAGATCTTTAAACGTATTTTGAGGTATCCAAAGAGAACCTTCAATCATGGTCTTTAGTATCCAAAGGGAAGTGCTTGTAGCTTAGTCGGATATTTTGATTCTGATTTCAGGGGGTGCAAGTCGGATAGGATGATTACTAGTGGTACTTTCCACTTATTTAGAAACTACTTAGTTTCTTGGCATAGTAAGAAACAACATATTATTTCTCTTTCTACCGCGGAGGCTGAATATGTAGCCACCGGTAGTTGTTGTGCACAAGTCTTATAGCTTAAGCAACAACTATTGGACTATAAATTAACACTTGGTTTCATTCCAATTAAGTGTGATAGCACTAATGTTATAAGTCTTATTAAGAATCCAATAATACACTCACAGACTAAACACATTGAGATCCAACACCATTTCCTGAGAGGTCGTGTGGAGAAAGAAGACGTTATTTTTTAGTACGTTCACACAAAAAGTTAGCTTGCTGACATTTTTACAAAACCGTTGTCTTCGGAATCCTTCCACAAAATCTGTAGGGACTTGGGAGTCTTAGACTCATCTTGCCTTAAGTAGAATGAGGTTTTGGTTTTTAGTTTCTTTTGCTATATATTTTGATTGCACTAACACTTTCTTATAGAAAATTGTAGCTTCTATCAACCTACAATGGTATGTCTCTAAACCTTGTATCATTCTATGTGTTTTGTGCTAGAGTTATGCATTTGTTTGCTTATTTCCTCCGTATCTAACTAATTAATCTCTAGCTCATGTCTTTGATTGTTCTTACATGCATTTAAGTATTTTAAATGTGTATTGCTAATTATGTGCATTAGAGCATTTGATTACTTGTTCATGCATTATTTATGATTGTTAATGCATACCTTGATTTACAAGTTTGATCACTTAATTGTTAGTTATTGAACATTTGTGATGCATGTCTATTTGCTTATGTTGCTTGTGACATATTTATCTTTGTTGAATATGTGATCATGATTTTTGTATATACTTCTTAGCTGTTTAGCTTATATGTTCTTTTGAATTATATGTCTGTGGTTGTTTCCTTGGTTTTAGACGCATTTTGAACTATCTCTTTTTGATGTTATCAAAAGGTGAGAAGTTGTAATGAGTATAGGATTGTGTTTTATACGTTTTTATGATGTGAGTTGTTTGTGTACAATGTTTTAGGGGGATTTATATGTGTTACTCAAAGGTCGACTCAATTGCAAGTGAAAGTGATCGGTAAATTAGCAAGTGTACTAATCTTCCAATGTAGTAATAGAAAAGGGAAATCCCCAGTATCGATCTCAAGGACTTCTTAACGATACGAAGTTCTGGATTTATTTTAACTAAACAAAAGCTTGGGGGTTTTAGGATAATTTGATGAAATTATAAAAGAAATTGCAAATAAAGTAAATAAAGTATGTGGACGGTTAAAACAGATATGAGTAGTATGCTAGGGAAAATATATAATCCAGTCATGTAACTATTTTGAACTCACTGTGCAATAACGCATTTTAGATAACTGATTAACGATTCTTAAGGGTGTTTACTCCTAATTCCTTAGTGAGGAAACTTTTGATCATTCAACCTAATTACTATATCCACAGAAAATTACTGATGAAATCAAACATTAATTTATCAAGAATAATTCGGTTTCTATAGGGTATCCCTAGTCCAAGGTGATATCTACTATAAAATATTCTCAAGAAAAGCATTAATAATGGCGGTTCAACCTAATTGTTAATCTTAAATCAAACTCAGTTTGTCCGAAAGAGAAAGCATAATAATCATCATGAGAATAAATCAATTATGATAAAACAAGATTGTTATTGCAAAGATAAATTTGAAGTCATTACAATTTTGAATTAGGGGCACCCCATAGCATTAGAGGGTTTAGCTACTCATAATAATAAAGAAAAACATGGTAAAATTCATAAACATTATAGATCTAGAGATGAAATAAGTCTTCAATCACTAAAAGCTCATGAAAATCTTGATCCACCTTGTAAATATGAGTTTTCTAGCCTTCTACACTTGTTTCTATTGTCCAATTCGTCCCCTCTCAGTCTAAACCTCAAAAAAACACTTTATGGCTTTAAATACGTCAAATTGGGTTTTTGTTTTTTCAATTTTGGGCCTCCATACACGTATGGGGGGTGCCATACGGGTCTGGGGTGTATGGTATGTGTATGGGGGCATATAGGCGCATGAGAGCAGGTCATACGCGTATGGGAGCAGTCCATATGCATATGGAAGCAAGCCATATGTGTATGGTACGCGTATGGGCAGAATGTGAAAATTACCATATCTGATACGCGTATGAAATGACTTGATTCGCGTATGAAAAGTGCCGAATTAGCTTTTTGTGTCTTCTTGAAAGTTGTAGCTCTTGATTTTAGCTTTCATTTTCCGTCGGTCCGACGTCATTTTGATTTACGACGCTCAAGTTATGTTCAAAATACCATACGCCTATCATGATGAAAAGCATGTTGAAAATTGACTTTCCCAATCTTGCTGAAAATTTGTTGCGTTCCTTTTCTGGCCATACCATTGACCTCCTCCAACCTACAAAACATGTTACCCTTCCCAAAAATATCAAAAATACCAGGAATGATTAAAAGATAGATAAATATGAAATTAAAGAAACTGATATATAAATCATTCAAACTATATGAAAAATACAAATAATTCGCCTACTTTCACCTGTTAAAATGATAATAACGATAGCAGAAATGGAGACCCATCACACAACCCTAAATTTGGCTTGTTGCTTGTCCTCAAGCAACTTTAAGAACAAATAACTCATGTCACTCTCAAATGAAATAAAAACTGTTTAAGTACCACAATACCTTTGAGATTTTCAATGGCTCTCTCTTGTTGCTACCTTTGGGTTTTTGCTAGATTGCCGAGGTCGATTGATCGGCCACACCTTCACTTGAAAGTACTGTTTCACCTGTCAGCTCAATTCTCACTCTCACAAAATCTCTTGGGTGTTAGCGTATTTTACACTCAAAATTCACAGTATGCAATACCAAACCATAAGCTTGAATAAATTCTCTTTCGATTGCAAGATGCACAGCGCGCACACACACACACACACACACTTTTTGAGGTCTTTTAAGGGCGTAACGGGGCTAGGGTTAAGGTGGGATAATTTTTGGGTGAGTAGGTTGATGGTTCAGAGTCATTGCTATCATTCTCATCACTATGTTCATTCTAATGTATCGCTGCTAGAATTCGGTATTTTAGGAGTAACTGTTATGTATTATTCAGCTTTTAGGAGTAACTAAGGTTCCTTCTGGTGAATGCTTTAATGATGACTGTTTTCAGATCATTTGATTTTCAACTTTTCTCTCTTTTTTTCTTCAAATTTTCAACATTCTTTCTGTATTCATTTTTTTCAAGTGCACTCACCTTTACCAAAGATACTCAGCTACCCCAAACTTAAAGGTTGTTATTCAAACAACAACCCCAAACATTAGAATGAAACATAGATCCTAGAATTCCTACAACTTCTCTGAACAATGTAGTGAAGTGTTTGGGCCATAGGCTAATAGTATGTGGCAATAGTAACAAACAAATGGATACAGGCTCAAATGGGGTTAACAACGGATAATCATAATGAAACAGGATAGCTAGAAAGACCCAGGGTTAACACACAAAAAAACATGCCTCAATGTGTGTAATCATGCAAATGACATCAAAAAAGAACATACAAAAGTTCTGAATGATAAAGACATACTTGAATGCTCTCTCATGATGAGTGTTGTGTTTGGCTCTTTATGCTCTCACCATGTTGGGTAGAGCTGACAACCTACACAGTACCTCTTGTTTGATGGGGCTTCTCAACCAGTTACGGTAAACCTTCTCAACCTCCAGTACAACTCAATTGAACCAATCAAATCATTCAAAAGTATATAACAGAATATTTTGGCGAGTTGGCATACGGAGAGGACTCACAAACAGTTAGTCTGGGTACTTTTTCACACAACTAATAGTTATCATATTATAAGATGAAAGAAAACAAAAAAAATAAAAATAAATAAATAAACCAACTAAAAGGAAACACAACTCAGACATTAAAATAAAATTGAAATTATTAAAAGTAAAAAAAAAAAATACTAATACCTCCCTTGGGTTGCCTCCCAAGCTGCACTCGTTTACCGTCATTAGCTTGATGCCTCATTCCCCCTATTGTTTGTCTTTTTCAAAACAAGGAAACCAACTTTTTCAGATATAGAGTCCCCTTTTTGCAACAAGTGACTTCCCACTTTCATAGCCTTACCTCGATGCCACTTTTTCTTCTTTCTCTTGACTTTTGGAATGGACCTTTGAGTTTCTATCTTTGTTGAAGCTAAAGACGATGACGCCCTCTGAGAGATTATGTGTGATACTTTTTCTAGTGGTGGTCTTGGGGTTTGGCTTTCCCCACATGTTCTGATCATGCCAATTGGAGAGCGATTATCTTTTTCTTCCACTTGGTTCTTGATCTCAAACACTTTCAACGTTATTTCCTCATCATATGCTTTTAAAGTCAGGGTGTCTTTTTCCACATAGAAGTTGCATCAACTTGTTAGCAAGAATGGTCATCCAAGAATGATAGGGGTCTCTCCATCTTTCGGAATGTCCATGATCTCAAAATCAACGTGAAAGATAAATTTATCAATTGTCGCCAGTACATCTTCTGCTACCCCGTATGACCGCTAAATGGTGTGATCAGCAAATTTTAAATTTTTCCCTGCATCGCTCATCTTTTCAATACCAATCTTTTTAAAAGTAGATAATGGCATTAGACTCACACTAGCACCCGAATCAATTAGGACCTTCTTGAAAGTTCTGTCTTTTATAATGCATGGAATTGCTACAGATCTAGGATATTTCCCCTTTATGTGAATTCTCCCACCTTGTGATATTTCACTATGTTTCTCAGTTAAAATTGCCAACTCCTCTCCCATTGGTCACTTTTTAAAGATTACTTCTTTCATGAATTTTTGGTACCTGGCATTTGCTCGAGTGCTTCAAAGAAAGGCATATTGATCTCTAACTTTTTGAACATTGTGATAAATTTATCAAAGTCTTTCTCTTTTGGATCCTTCTTTATCACTCTCGAAGGGTAAGGTAACTTAATCACTGGTTTAGCCTCCTTTTTCTTTTTCTCTCTAGTTGGCTTTACGGGTGGTATAGCTTTTTCTGGTTCTTTCTTATTTTTACTCACTTCCAGATCTACCTCCATGACATGGTTGTCATACCCTAATTTTTTACCCCCAAGATGCCACCTCATTTGCATCATTGGCATAACATTCATCATTACATATATACATGTCTTTATGCATCACTAACCCATCACAAGTACAAGATGTGTATGCTTACTTGCTTCACAGGTTAAGTGATCCCCCTAAAGCTCAAGCAGGTGAATTATCAAATGGATAGTCATCTTATTCAACATCTCAAGTCTATTTGTCATCCGTGGAGATCAAGAATTTTCATCCATCAATAATCAATTGCAAAATTGCATCATGACAAGCTCATCAAGCCTCAAGATCCTCAGTACACCCTAATTAGGATTTTGACCTAATTCAATCCCTGGTTTTACTTTTGAAGCAAGGCATGATCACAACACCTTAAAATATGTGTCAAAGACCTCAAATTCCTCATATTGGTCCATTCATATGATT
The DNA here is from genome assembly GCA_022829125.1 of Lathyrus tuberosus. Lineage (NCBI taxonomy): Eukaryota > Viridiplantae > Streptophyta > Magnoliopsida > Fabales > Fabaceae > Lathyrus > Lathyrus tuberosus. The sequence goes on from JALAZF010000392.1 coordinate 2,596,593, forward strand.
GGATTAATCCAAAGAACTTAATTCATAAACAATAAAAGAAGTTAAAATCATCTAGTCCACAAACTAGGGTTTCTGAGGAAAAGTCAATTGTACCTTTGACTTTTAACCAAGACATGATCTCAAACCTTGGGACATGACTCAAGACTCTCAAAAACACCTTTGGAGTCTATCCACGATGTTTAAATAGCCCAAGGATTTGATTTCATAAAGGGTCACAAAGTTCAAAGTTTATCTGATACAAAAGTCAACTATGGTCAAAACCAAGTTTGACTTTTGGAGTTTTTGATCAAACATGGTCTCTTCAAGTCAAGAACAATGTTAATATGTGATTTATATCATGTATGATCAAGAAAAATTAAGAAATGTAAGGTTACTTGTGAAAAGGGCAACATTGAGAAAGTTGAATTTTTTCCAAGTTATAAAACTCAATGATTTTTACCCTACTTTGAAAAGGCATAACTTCCAAACCAAGTAACCATTTTCTTTGATCCAAAGATCAAATTGAAGGGATTGTTACATACTACAACTTTGTCAATAAGGGTGGATTCCCAAAAGGTGCATAGGTTTTAATATATAAGGCCATGAAGTTGGAGGTTCCATACTTTTGAACCTAAACACTTAGTGAAATTTTGGACACAATCTGTCTTTTGTTTAAGCCAACTTTAGGGCTATTTTTCACTATGATCCACAATGATTCAAGACCAACATTAAACACCAAAGTTGAAGTATGATATACCAGCTTTCCAAAATGATCAAGAACATCAAAATCCCTTACTCGAGCAAGATGTTATGGATGCTGCAACATGCCTTGCCACAATTGGTTTTCAAGACAGAATTGCTAAACCTCAAAATCCACATGACTTGGATAAGCTTTGCAAGCCTCTAATATTCACAAGATCAACTCCAAAATGATCATACAAACATGTGCTCTTCAAAGCACAACTGAATTTCAAGACTTCTAGTATTGGCATGTGAAAAAAATCATTCCAAAAGCATGAAGTGAGGTTTTGTCCTCTCGCATTAAAGTGGAATAGTGCTTTTGAACAAAAAACCTCCAATCTGTTGGAACATGATCAGAACATCAAGGGATGAGATAAAACCTTGGAGAGCCAAGTTCAAAAGATCAGAATTCAAGCCATGTGAAGAATAGCCCATGTGTACCTTGGCTTTCAAGTAATAGGTTCATGACATCACCTATTGGATAATAGCATGCATCATGATCCTCTCAAATTCATAAATATCTGATCAAGTTTCCCAATAAATAGAGGTCACTTTGATCATTCTAAACACACCAAAACATTGCAAGAGCTTGTTTTCTCGTATTCCTCCTCCTTCTAACTTTTTTTAAGTCTCAAAGAGTGAAAACTTGAAATCTCAATTCAAGGTCATTTCCAATCAAACCAAGCATCCAAACACTTCACATAATCATCATAGAAGTTATCTATAACCCTAAATCACTTATGTAACACCAAAATCACCAGTTCACATCCCTTATGCTCCATTTGCTTCAAAGTTGCACTTTAAATCGAGCCAAGTGATCCAGGAGGTTTCAACTCACCCTAAGAATTACAACACCATCCTTGAGGGTCAAGGAAGATGTCTGGATCATCAAATCACTTTTGTAACACCTCCAACAAAAAATTTGATTCTCACTTGCAAGGTAAGTTTCCTCAAAACTTGAACTCTATGATTCATGCATCATACATGATTATTTGAGTTACCAACTTGCTTCTGGTAGGGTAAGGGTCATTTCCCCTATATCAATTGCTTTATATCTGTTACATTTTGAATTTCATAGTGAATTTACATTTTAGGGTTCATACTGGTTTCAGTTTGATTTCTTTGAATACATTGAATTTAAATGAATTTGAAGAGAACCATTCTATTCTTCTTGAAAAATCCACCAACTTTCATTTTTATTTCATTCAATTTGGTTGCGTATTGAGGGAGATAGAAATTTGAAAAATCTGATGAAGATAATGATGCACGAGGAAAACGAGAATGGTGGTGGTGGCGCCATTTCTGAAATTTATGTTGTTTTAAAATATAATTAATTGGGTGTGGTTTTATACACAGATGTATCACCACCCCAGTGGTTAAGGCGTGTGTTTGGGAGGCTTGTGAGTATGAGGTCTGTGATTTGAATCCCCCTCGCCCCAGACCTTTTGCATTTTATTTTTTTCATCATTTTCAACTTGAAACAACACATTATGCAACGCGCACAGTATTTTGTCATACGCAGCACATGGATCAGGTGGTAAAGTTTTAATCCCACCACCCCATGGGCGTGGGTTCAACCCCTAGTGCGCCCATTTCTAATTTTTTAACACTTTTTCTTTCATTTTTTTTCACAACTTCACACAATTATTTCACATAGCAAAATTGATCTTTTTTAGCCAATTTTTTGCACACTGTTAGGTGCAGATTTGACCTAAAAATGACATATCTTTCTTTGCACTTTTTCTACTCTTTTCTCATGTTTTCATGGTTTTTATCCATGATTGTTGTTGTTCTTCTAACCTTGAGAATATACCTTTGGTGCTTGTAATGTGTGTGTTATTGTGCAGGAAAGTGCACTAAATGATCAAAGTTGAAGACACAAAGAATTGATGCAAGCTGCCAAAGAAAAGAGGAAAATAGCAGAAGGTTCGCTTTGCGAACTCTGGCGAATTGCCAGCGAAGGTTCGCTGTGCGAAGGCCAGCGAGGTTTCCAGTGAATGGTCCCAGAATTGGACAGAAGAAAAAGGAGCTAAAATTCGCTTCGCGAGCTTGGAAGCGAGTGTTCGCTTTGTGAACATTCCTTCGCATTGCGAACTCACGAGAATTTCTGGGGCGGTTTAACTGTTCAGAGGCACCTGAAGTGCCATTTTTCTTCATTCGTTGTGCGAATAAATGGTTCGCTTTGCGAACTGTGAAATTTTTTATTGCATTATAAATAGAACTTTCACACTTTTTAGATTAAGTTTTTTTGGATATTTGATACAACTTCTAATTAAAGATCAGAACTTGATATTTCTTCATTCCAAGGGAGAAAAGGTAGGATCTTTGATCTCTTGTTGGTGTTGGATGTAATCTTTTGACACCTTGTGTATTTCATCTAATGTATGTTTGTGAATATGTTTTGATTCTCTATTGTTTGTTGTCTTTGATTGATTATTTGTGGTCTTGACAAAACCTTTTCAAATTATTGATCTTAGATTTTCATCTATCAATGAACAAACTTTTGACATGGTTTTGTGAGTTGATATTCATTGTATCTTTTGTTGTATTGTGTTGATTAAGTAGCATGGCTAGCATGAGTATGATCGATACAGTATTGCGAGGATGCGTGATAATAGTGATGAAGAACGATATTCACATTCATTGGGAAAATTAGTCGAATACATGTAAAAAAGGGTTAAACGTATGTACGTATTCTGATCGTTGGCATTGTATATGAAGCAGTCATTTATCTAATGTGGGTGTCATCTTTGTTTGCCTGTTTATCTTTGATTTGAACCGCTATAGACATATACTCTTCGGATCGGGATCTAAGATGATTATCTATTTTGTTCTAAACTCTAGAGATAGATTTAGGCTTAACACTTGCGTGAGTATCAACTCTTAATGCTCTGTGTTGGTTTTTGTTGCATGAGACATCACCAATGAGGCAATACGGCCGTTCTCTCGACGTTGCGTTAGACATAACCTCTGTCGTGGGTGATACGTGAGGATATTAGGCGAATGATTGATTTATGTATAACATGACTAGAAGAATACATGTGTTATCAATTGATGAGATCCAATTCCAACAAGGCTCCGTTTATAATTCAGTCTTTATTTTATATTTTTCGTCTTTACATTTTCCGCATTTGCTTTTGGTTCCGCTTTAAACCAAAACTTTTGAACCTTAAGCTTAGAAATATAGATACCGTCGAATGGCATTCTTTCCCTCGCACTGATCCCTGTGGATACGACAAAACTGGGTTACTTATATATTTTTGCTTGCCGCTATTCTAGCTTCAACAAAATGGCGCCGTTGCCGGGGATTGGTGTTTAGATATTGAATTGCATTGCAATAGTTTCTATATTTTTGAGCTTTGTACATTTGTTTATATTATATATCTTTGTTTTCTTTTATGTTTTCTCTAAGTGTGATCAGGAATGATGAGAACTTCTAGATTGGTTGCTATTTGTATAAAAGTATTCAATGAAGCTTCGACCGAGTCTAGATGGATGTTGAGCTTTGAAGTTTGCATGGTAAATTGTACTATTTTATAGAATGTTAGAATGATTTAAGAATTTTGTGCTTTGTGCAAATGTGTATTTTTGTTTCATTTTTCAACTTGTTGGAATGCTTGTTTCACTTAGGTCCAAAAGTCACAAATTGTGAGAAACCTCCATTGTTTACTAAATGCTAGGATGACTGATAACTTTGTCTAATTCGTTTGATTCATGCTTTATATTTTGATTATTGTGATTCTGTGGAAACATTAGAAATGATCAAGGCATTTGTTTATATTGAGCACAACCGTATCCAAAAGTACCTTACCCGTGAGTAGAGAGAATTTGTTAGCCCCTTTGAGCCTAAACAGTTTAGATCTCATTTTAGTGATGAACTTGTTTGTGTACATAATTTGAAAGTTTGGTTCATCATTGAATTTTGTGAGGTTCTAAAAATTTCTTCTTGAACCTTTGAACATTGTTTTAATTTGATTTCTTTGCCTTAAAAAGCAAGGAGCATTCACTTGAGGTTTGGTTGAATTCAAGTCGGGGAGAATGAAAAAGAAGATTGGTAGGTGCTAAAACTTTTGAAAAAGTTCAAACAAGCATGAAAAGAAAAAGTGTATATATGAATGTGAAAAACAAATAAAAATCATGCTTGTTTGAGTAAGAAAAATAGTGAAATAATTGTGCATAAGGAGTTTGAGAAAGTTTGTGATAAAGGAAAGAAAGTGGTGAATGAAGTTGTGATGTGTAAATACCATGTTTAGTGAATGTTTCTTTTTGCATCAGCAATTTCGATTCAATGGCCTTTAGAAATGTCCCTTTGTTGTGAACCCGACCAAGCTACAACCTTTGAAGCCCTTAGTGATCTTTTTGCTTCCATGTTTTCATTTTTGATTGTTAGATGTTGTATGAATTGGATTGTTATTTGCATTGTTTGTTGGGTGAGTGAAATTTCCCCGCGGTTGTAAACGCGTCAATTTCTTCATTCTTATTTTGAAGAGGAGTGTTAGAGTGATTCAAGTATGAAAACTTAGTTGTTCTTTAAACCATGCCATGATATTTGTTTAAGAACTTAATTCTTTGTCATTGTTCGATTCTATTGAGTGGTGAATGTTGCTTGTGCGCATTTTCATGCTTGACTTTGGTTGAATCTTATGCTTGAGCAAATCCTCTTGTTTTTATGAGGGGCATACTTTGCTTGAGGACAAGCAAAAATCTAGTTGGGGAGAGTTGTTAGGTGCAGATTTGACCTAAAAATGACATATCTTTCTTTGCATTTTTTCTACTATTTTTTCATGTTTTCATGGTTTTTAGCCATGATTGGTGTTATTCTTCTAACTTTGAGAATATACCTTTGGTGCTTGTAATGTGTGTGTTATTGTGCAGGAAAGTGCACTAAATGATCAAAGTTGAAGACACAAAGAATTGATGCAAGCTGCCAAAGAAAAGAGGAAAATAGCAGAGGATTCGCTTTGCGAACTCTGGCGAATTGCCAGCGAAGGTTCGCTGTGCAAAGGCCAGCGAGGTTTCCAGCGAATGGTCCCAGAATTGGACAAAGGAAAAAGGAGCTAAAATTCACTTTGCGAGCTTGAAAGCGAGTGTTTGCTTTGCGAACACTCCTTTGCATTGCGAACTCACTAGAATTTCTAGGGCGGTTTAAATGTTCAGAGGCACCTGAAGTGCCATTTTTCTTCATTCGCTGTGCGAATAAATGGTTCGCTTTGCGAACTGTGAAATTTTTTATTGCATTATAAATACAACTTTCACACTTTTTAGATTAAGTTTTTTTGGATATTTGATACAACTTCTAATTAAAGATCAGAACTTGATATTTCTTCATTCCAAGGGAGAAAAGGTAGGATCTTTGATCTCTTGTTGGTGTTGGATGTAATCTTTTGATACCTTATGTATTTCATTTAATGTATGTTTGTGAATATGTTTTGATTCTCTATTGTTTGTTGTCTTTGATTGATTATTTATGGTCTTGACAAAACCTTTTCAAATCCTTGATCTTAGATTTTCATCTATCAATAAACAAACTTTTGACATGATTTCATTGTATCTTTTGTTGTATTGTGTTGATTAAGTAGCATGGCTAGCATGAGTAGGATCGATACGGTATTGCGAGGATACGTGATAATAGTGATGAAGAACGATATTCACATTCATTGGGCAAATTAGTTGAATACATGTAAAAAAGGGTTAAACGTATGTACGTATTATGATCGTTGGCATTGTATATGAAGCAGTCATTTATCTGATGTGGGTGTCATCTTTGTTTACCTGTTTATCTTTGATTTGACTTGCTATAGACATATACTCTTCGGATCGGGATCTAAGATGATTATATGTTTTGTTCTAAACTCTAGAGATAGATTTAGGCTTAACACTTGCGTGAGTATCAGCTCTTAATGCTCTGTGTTGGTTTTTGTTGCGTGAGACATCACCAATGAGGCAATACGGTCGTTCTCTCGACGTTGCGTTAGACATAACCTCTGTCGTGGGTGATACGTGAGGATATTAGGCGAATGATTGATTTATGTATAACATGATTAGAATAATGCATGTGTTATCAATTGATGAGATCCAATTCCAATAAGGCTCCGTTTATAATTCAGTCTTTATTTTATATTTTTCGTCTTTACATTTTCCGCATTTGCTTTTGGTTCCGCTTTAAACCAAAACTTTTGAACCATAAGCTTAGAAATATAGATACCGTCGAATGGCATTCTTTCCCTCGCATTGATCCCTGTGGATACGACAAAACTGGGTTACTTATATATTTTTTCTTGCCGCTATTCTAGCTTCAACACACACCATTCATACCATGTTTAATTAATTTTCTTTTTGAAAATAATAAATGTTTAATTAGGAAGAACTTTAGGGTTTTATCTTGATTAACTTTTCAAAAACACTTTGATACATAGCTGAAGCTAGCGGGATTATACCTGATTGAATCGCACACTCAAAGATACAACAGAGTCGCCACCAAACTTTATTTAGCCCCAAAGTACAGGGAAAATATCGATAAAACTCAAGTGAAGAGAAACGGGTAAAGGGGTTGGTTATGCGAGAGGAAGGTACTAGCACCCCACGCATCCGCTGTACTCGACAGGAATCGTTTTGCTTACTTCTAGGCTTGGATGGGTTATCTATCTAAAGGCTTCTAGCTAAAAAGAGGAAAAGGAAAAAGAAAAAAAAAGTGCTCGCGGAGGATTGGGGCCCTCATGCCTACGTACCCTCATAGTGCAGTGAGGAAATCAGAGCGCCGTAGTTCATGGAACCAGAGACCAAGTAAGATCCACAGGGGATTCGGTTTATTAACTGACAGGCAGTGATTAACCGAAAAAAGAGAGTATGATTCTATGGGGAAAAAGAGTTGGTGTCAACAGAGGGACTGTGATGAACCAGAAGGAGAGTATTGAGCCAAGAGGAGGTGTTTGACTCTCTGGGAATTTCGGTATATTAACTGATAAACAGTGGTTAACCGAAGAACTGGTGTGGAACCAAGCGAAGGTTGTGACCCAAAGGACGGGTGTGGAACCAAGAGAAGGTTGTGACCCAAAGGACGGGTGTGGAACCAAGCGAAGGTTGTGACCCAAAGGACGGGTGTGGAACCAAGCGAAGGTTGTGACCCAAAGGACGGATGAGGAACCAAGCGAAGGTTGTGACCCAAAGGACGGGTGTGGAACCAAGCGAAGGTTGTGACCCAAAGGACGGGTGTGGAACCAAGCGAAGTTCGTGACCCAAAGGAATTCGGTACGCTGACTGAACAAACAGTACTTGACCGAAGAAAATGGTATTTGAACCAAAAGAAGGTTACTAACCCAAAGGTGTGAGTGTTTGAACCAAAAGAAGGTAGATAACTCACAGGGGTATTTGTTAGATAAGATTTAATGTAAATAACTTGCACTTAGATGTATCATCGACACTGAAGTAGTTTAGCAAGTCATTTACGAGCTACACATGCTCGTCGGGGTCCCCCTATCCATCATATTCACTCAATTTGGGCGGTTTCTCCAAGAATTTTGGGATCTTGCTTTCCAAAATCCTCAGAGACTATGGATGCTTCGACTGCACCTTTCCTAGTTGATTTTCAATTTGAGTTGAGGAAGAAAAATGACTACCTAGGTCTCCCCTTCCCTCTCCCACCCCCCCCGCCCCCACCCCACCCCCCAAGGCTCTAGGGAGGAGTCTGAGGCTTCCTTCTCCTATGTTGATCTCTTGATCATGGAGATTCTCCTTTATTTGCCCCTGAAGGCTCTAGGACACCAATATGAGTCCTCTTTGATGCAACCTCTTTAATGGTGTTTTCGCGAGATGGAGCTTTATGGAGGCTTTCTTTAAGGAGTTATAGCCTTACTTCGAGTGCGTTTGAGTTTTGATGTTGAACGATCGATGTTGTACACATTGTTCAATAATTCTTTTGAACCTTGCACTTTGAGGTTTGCTTGTAGCACTAGGAGCCTAGCCAAGGCTTCTAGTTGCAAAACTGGAAGTGGAATAGGAAGATTGAACGAAGTAACTTCAATAGATTCGGTTGTTTATGGAGTCTATACCTGATCTGGATATAACAGAATTCTCGTTCTAGGATTTGTGATGCCTTGCGGAGAAAGTATAAATGGTTGATTGCTTACTGCTAGAGCAGCAATGACAACTTCTCTCACAACAGTGGATTACGTGGCTTTAGATCCAGCCATCACTTGGAGTCGTAGAAACTAGAGGTCTAGAAATTGGAGGAATCAAATTTAAGATGGTGACTAATCGAATCAAAACGTGATGGATTCTCGTGTTTGGTCTGGAATTCTCCTGATTTGGTGACCTAAAGAGGTTACGAACTAATGAATCGAAGAACGAACGTGAAATCGTAGGAATCAGAAATAGATTCTCATAGACGGTGGTGAAAGCGGAACTAGAAATGAGTTGAGAAGCGGTGGTGAAAGCGGATCAAAGCATCAGGTGTGTTGGACTGGGGGAACCTGCAAGGTTAGCAATTTAATGCTCCAGTTAGTAAATGAGAAAGACATGTGTAGTAAAATTGAATTTGAAACTTTTTACCTCTATTTATTGCATTCTCTTTATAGAAAAAAGGAAATAACAAACTCATTTTTTGTCATGAGTGAAATGAGAAGAGCCGTTGGAGCACTTATAATTGATATCCTTTGTGATAATCAAAATGATGATTCTCATATGTTAAGATTTTGGAAGGAGTGCGGTCCTTTTGTGATGGTCAGCCAAGTGTGTGTATATATATATATATATATATATATATATACAAGGGCGGACCCACGTGCAAGTGAAAGGGTGCAGCTGCACACCCTGGATTTTTGAATATTACATAGATACTTATAATCTGTCCACTAGATATTTAGGCTTGAGCCCCTGGGTATTTACGTTTGCACCCAAAGAAAATGAGTGTCCGGTTCTTTCATTTTATAGCCTAAGCTAGCCACCTAGTACATTGTTACTTTATCATTTATTTAACTCATTATTACTAAACACTTTACCACTTTTCCAAGACATAATTCAATAAAAAATGTACTACAAAACATAATACACTATAGATTGATCCATTATTTTGTTTCTAACAGACCTCTTAACCATAAAGACAAAGCTTTTTGTTGATATAAATATAAATTTTCATTTTTAACTTAAATTTTTTTTATCTATGATGTTTTTATTTATAATCAAAATTATATAAAATAACAGACAAAAAATCAATCATTTCAAAAATTATATTTATCATCATAGATGACATAAATTCAGTATGCATGAGCATTGCACTCTCTGTAAAAGATCAGTTTTTTTTATGTTAGAAAAACAAAAATGTCAAAGGTAATATATATATATATATATATATATAAAGCAAAAAAATCACAGTAAAGAGAAGACACCACTGGTAATGGTTGCATGCACTCAAAAAAAGTACATAGGCGTCAGGGATTGTGGTGCATGCACCACCACTGTGTCGATGGACCTAGCGCATGCATTGTAATTCATAGAGGAGACACCACTGAGTCTGACGCCTAAGTGTATTGGCTTCTTTTTTTAATTAAATTAACAACTAAATAATAATAAAAAAGATTAAAATTGTGAAACAAAAATATTAAATACTAATATTATTTAATTAAAATAGAATAACATACGGGGAAATTTTGTACACATATTTTAACAATCCGCTCGATTATAATTGTCACCAGTTCCACACCCCGATGTTGTCATTTGTCGTTGAGGCTTCGTAAGATTCCCCTAAGGTGTGTGGGCCTCCTAGTTTTCACCTGAGGTGTTTGGTTTGAGGTCCCTAAGATATTAGTGTTATCTATCAAATCTAGCTTATCTCTCGAGTTTATTTGGGACACGCTACCGTAATCGAGTTTGATCGTGTTGGTTGGGTTACGGGTTGGTCAGTTATAATAGGTTTACAAAACACAAAACCTTTAATACGTGGTTGATACGTCCAGAAGAATCTATGGAGTATTTTATTTCCACTAACACAAGTTATGTCTGGCGAAACGAAAAGTATCATTAAAAAAAAAAGAAAAATGATATATAAAATGGCTCAAAATAGAGAAAATACATGAGAGAGGAGACGTATTGACACCTTTTCTTTGAGCTATGTCACATGTGTCGGGCCCATTGACGCTTTGGTGGTGCATGCCCTAATTTCGTTGGCACCTATGTGCATTTTTTTAGTGCATGCGTCATTACCAATAGTATCTCTTCTCTGCTGCAAAAAAAAAAATTAATTTGAAACACGAATATTTTGATTAAATATGAAGAATAATGGCTATTGCAGTATTTTAATTGAAAAAAAATTGTTATTTAAAAAAACCCCAACAACTTTAATAGTGGTTCATGATAAATTCACTTGAATTAGGCATGTTTTTTCTTTTTTTTATTCATTTTGTTAGCTTTAATATCATTTTAATGATTTTTTTTATCAATTACAAGAGTTTATATATTTTAACAAAAAAATTTATCAAAAATAGCTTTTGAATATCATCAATTATACTACTTGAAATAAAGCAATGTTTTTTTATTTATATTAAATTAAACAATGTGCTGAATGAACTTTCTTTTTTTATTTAAATATATATAATTCTTTTTAATTAATAATTAAACATTTTTTGGTTATCTATAAATGTAAATATAATTTAGTCACTATTTTTTTAATATAAGATCTAAGAATATATGTCAACTATTTTATAATTTAATATTAATTATATTATTAATAAAATATTTGTTACTCTGTAAACTGCTTCTTAATTTATTTTTTTGGATATAATATGTTACTTTGTTTTATAAAATGTATGAAAAAAAATTATAGAGATTAATAAAGTTATGGGAATAATGACCAAAACTGTTATTAATAAAAATTGTAGAAAACAGTTTGTTTTCCATGTGTTTTGAATTGTGCAATTTGGAAAATGAAAAGTAAAATAAAAAACCAAAACATATCAAAGCTGTTTTTGTTTTCTAGATTTAAAAACTGAAAATCTAAAGAGTTTTAGAAAATAGTTTTTAGAAATTAGCTTTCCAAACAGATTTTTTCATTTTTAATTTTTAAAAATTAGAAATTTGTTTTTGGGAAGGGATTGCCCTTAAGTATTTTGAAAAAAAAAATCAATTAAACAATTAATTAATTTTTTGAAAAAAAATTAATTCTTTTTAAAAAAAATAATTTTTTTAAAAACTAATTAAATTTTTTTCAAAAATATAATTTTTTGAAAAAAAAAATATTTTTATAAAAGAAATTAATACCCGGTTTAAAACCGATTATATAACCATAACCAAAATTATAATCGGTTTTATAACCAGTTTTAAATGAAATGTAGTTTTAAATGAAATGTAATTATGATTATGAATCAAAACCATTTAGTTGGTTTTAAAATAGCTATGGTTTAATTTTTAAAAATAACCAACATGCACACCCCTAGAAATAAAAAAGTAAAATTAAATCATAAAGGACATGTGAACATCATCATAATTTTAAAAGAAATTAAATTAGATAACACTATTCAGATCAGAGTAATACCTTGGGTGGGTTAAGGGTTTCATTGGATCAATTTTTATCATTCGAACCGAACCAAAGATACCCATAGAAACTCGAATTTTTTAATATTTTCACCCGATGCCCGTCTGTACCCGTCCGTTTCAACAAATTACAGATCGGCCATAACAGTTCTCGGGCGGTCCCGAATTTTTGTCTCCCACTAAGTCAACTTACAGTAATAAAACTTAATGATTAAAAAGACTTAAAAATTCCAACAAAAAAATGTCAGATTTAAGGATGAGTGACAAACAAACATATTTAGCGCATTGACGTGATTACCTGCAAAAGAAATAAAGAAATAAAAAAATCAGGGTACAAACTACAGGAATGATATGTTGTCACTCATTGAAAAATAGATCAAAACTTGCATTTGATTACTAGCATGAATTGCATTGCAGAAATTCAAGATGGATGACCACATGTGGCAAGCCTTGGCCAATTAAGTAGGTGGGAAAATTATGAAACTAGTACAACTAAACTGACAAATCATCTTACCTAAATAAATTCAAATTACAAGCAAATTGCCAAATTCATCAATCTTTGCCGATTCTTAAATCAGCTGTAGTGGATATGATAATATTTTATGCAAGTCTAAGTGAACTTCAGCATGTCAAACAAAAAACACATTTATTCTGAAAAACTGCACAGCTGAAGTGACACCGATTGTAGAAAACCATCCACTAAAAACATTTCATTACCTATTATTCTCGTCTTTTTCTCAACAACAAAAAAAAAACTATGAATGTTGAAATGTGAAGCACTACATTTAAACAAACCTAAAGACTCGTGCATGTCTATTGGAAACATGCAAAAATCAATGGGACTGGTATAATAGTATTTTTGTTGTCATTTTTTTCATGAGTGGTGAGCGGGTGGAAGTACATTCCTAAAATTCACTTTCTTCTATGTGAGTACAATAATGGCAATGTTCCCTCGATGCTGAAGTGAGTTGACGGTTTAAACCAAGTTCCTTACGTTGACCATAAGTCTAAATATCAGAAGATTAAAGATCAGTATGAAAATACGCTGTCTTTGGTCCTAGCCCCTAGTTGGAATGAAGTCAAGGGTTTGTTTGGTGTGTTCAACTCTTCTATTGCATTGGGCCTTACCTTTTTTTCCGATGGATTATTAGCTTTGCTATCGTTTTGTAGATAACATGGCCATTCACAAAAAACACAAGGCTTTGGATAAGAACTAGAGGCGACCGGCGAACAAAGGATGCCTTTGGGGTGTACCTGAAGACGGCGAAGGAGGGCTTGAAGACGACCTAGGAAGATTTGAAGACTAAATATGCAAAGCAGATGAATGTAGTTCCTTTGCTCAATGACGGCAAAGAATCTATGAAGAAAAAGTTTGTTGAGGCCAAGAGACGGGTAGAAACGGTTACTTCACAGAACGACGCTTTTGAGAGGGCATTTGATGCGGAGAAGATTGCTCGTATTGATGATGAAATTGTCACAGCACAAAAATTTTTTTGCTAAAGGGGTTGAACAATGTGTCTTTCTTAATCCTAGAGTTCTTTTGATCGTTGAAGAGGCTAGCATTGACAAGTCAATAACTGATGGGAAATTGTTTTTAATCTATCAATTTGTTTTTGGACCGTGGAATATTTCTCAGCTTTTATTTATAATCTGAATATTTCTCAACCTTTAGACAAGAGGTCCGCTTTAGAAATTTGTTATCTTAGGATGTTATGGATCTCCACTTTTTGAAACATTGTCATGGCAGTCTTTACCATTGCTAAATATTGTTGCACGGCCGTACCTTTGGCCTGGTACTCTCACCTTGGACTTCACCTTGGACTTGTGACCAACTGTGAGCCAAACTTGATTACTACCCATTTCGAATGTCATTTGTAGACTAGCTCAGCAAGTTGCACACTCTACTTAATTGATGAAAATGGGAATCTCCAATCTTACCCACAGCTCGCCTTGGTGATGTGATTAACTGTGAGTTGGATTAGATTACTACCTCTTGCACACCCATTTCAAATGCTCTCTTGGCAGCTTCTGCCTTTTCATGTGATTGTTTCCTCTTGTGGTGTATTACACACCCATTTCAAATGCTCTCTTGGCAGCTTCTGCCTTTTCTTGTGATTGTTTCCTCTTGCGGTGTACAACATACAGGACGTTCTCCCGTAAGGGCCAGAGTATGTCAGACCACCTAAGGGCTGAGGGCGGGCTTCCCCTTTGCCGACATTGCAAATAGATCGCAGTTTCTTTGCTGGCATTCTTTTAATTCCTCCTACATAGATTTTGGTAGACATGTCCTAATTTTCATGACTTTCGAAAAATCCTCTCGTATAGAGATTGTGAAGTAATATATTAGTGGTTAGGGTCTTTCCACATTCCTTTTGCTTCTACGTGTATGGTTTCCTCGTCCCTCACAGCTTCACCAAGGGTGGTTCTTCGTACGAGTCTAAATCCCCTAGTTCTTCGGAATTTTCTCCCAAAAAAGAACTCACTTTTGAGAACTATAAAAGAGGAATCACACACACAAATCAGAGGACCAGAAATCTAATTACGCCAGAAAACCAAGTCAAACGCACAGCTAATTCAACGCATCATCCAAGCAGAATATCAACAATTTCAGGATTCATACACACGGCATAGGAAATTGAAGGAAACATACACAACAATAATCAAAGGGAGAAGGAGAAGAAAAAGCGTAGGAGCAAGAGAGTACGGGATACCTTCGGCAACGCCCAGACGCACGTCACCACCTTCACCGGCCATTCCCTTTTTTTTCGTTTTGCACTTTAATCATGTTGTAATCTGTAACCATGAAAATCATAATGAGAATGATGGGGTTGAGTTCGATTGGGGATTAGGGTTAGATTTAGGGTTTCATGGCTCGAGGATGGTGGATTTAGTGAAAATCGAGAGTGATTGAGAGGGGTGATTGGAGAGGTAAGGGCGAGAGATCAACGAGAAAGAGATCCATGGTGGATTCAGGGTGGCGAATGTGAATTTAGGGTTTTCTAACCCTTTTGCTCGAGAGATAGAGAAGACGGAGAGAGATGAGAGGTTTGAGAGCGTGTTTTTTTTAATTTTATTTATGGCTCTTTTAATCCCTTGGTTATCATGCATGGGATATTTATGCCCTAACTTGATCTATTAATGTTATCTGTTATATATTTGTTTTGCTGTTTGGAGGGATTCTTGAGTGGTGAGGAGTTCTATATCCGGACTTGAGTGCAATTATTATAGGAGATGGTATGGTCAAGGGTACTTTGATGGAGTCGATTCCTGAAAAGTCGAATTGAGAAAATCATCGCTCAGTTTAGGTTCTTTTGAAATTAATATTGTTTGAACAAGTCCATTTGTGAAAACGATATTAATTTCGACCAAGAACTCGTGAGACTGAGGACCGTAGTACCTTTAACCCAACTTGGCCTATTAGGATGTAGTGCGGGGACTATGCGGGAATCTACTTCTGCAATAGTCGCTACGCGATACTACACTCAGATGAGATTCTCTTGAGAATATTATTGACCACCAAGTGATTTGGAAAATCGATAATATCCAAAAGATGGATTGTAGACTCTGGGAACTTTGTAGAACCCGTTCGGCAAGTACATTTGAAACCATAGTACACACCTACTGGGATGGGTAGACCTTGACTCCATTCACGCTCCTTTGAACCTAGGACTTTTGTCTGTTTGATTGTTTATGTGTGCTCTGTGTTTTGTGCTTTGCCTTTGTGTTGCATTAGCATCATATCATAAAGATTCATGGAACTTAGTCTCATTTGTAAACATCGTAGGAATATCAGACTCTAAAAAAAAAAAAAAACATTGAAGTACTCATACAATAGTCATAACTTGGACGATCTAAGGAGATTGGAGACCTTGCGGCCAGACAAACAAGAATTCAAGACAAGATAAAAAGTTATTTTACTGCCGCCTACCATTATTCCTGAAGACTAGTTGGTGACACCTTATGAAGAATATTCTTAGCTGACTAAGTTACTATTTCAAGACAAAGTTCATTTCCTATCTTAGGTACATGTTCAAGCTAAGATAACTACAAAAGGAGGATATATTGGAAAGAAGCTATTGCTTGCAAGAAAGGAAAGGTCCAAGACATCTTATCCCATTCTAGTCATCAGCCAACAATTCATCTAGAAGAAGCTCAGTTGGAAGAAAGTCAAGGACTCAAGGAAGACCGTTGGAAAAGTCTCCTTAGATCTATCATTAGCTTTTATTTAGCTTTACGTTATGACTGTTGTAAGGCATACAGACGCGTTTTAATTTTGTATTAAATCAATTTTTAGTATTTCGATACTAATGGTTGTAACCGTTTAAAAAAATGCGTCTTTTGTTATTCCCTAATGACTATAAATAGCTGAGTTCCATGAATCTTGTTGCATCATACGCATCATTTGCATTCGCATTTGCATTCCAAGTTCTCATTCGTGTCTCTCTTCTCAGACTCCGAATCATCGATATAATACTCGAGCCGGTCGCAAGAAAAGGATGGATCATTTGGAACAGAAAAATCGGGCACTCCGAGCGAAGATTGTCACTCTAAAGGCCAACATGGAAACTTTTTCCGTTACTATGAAGAATTTGATAGACATTCAAGAGCATGAAAAGCAAGAACTTCGTGATGAGGTTACAGACTTAAGGATGACCAAGAGGAGCCTGATAGATTTGGTCAAAGAGTTGACCACATCCCAACGCCAGGATGGATTTTCTGCCTCCTCCACCGACCAACCAGTTGAACGAAGGGGCAAATTTATGGACATCCCTGTGCTCTACGCTGATTTGTTCCCAACACTCTTACAACATGATTTGATCAAGAAGGAAACTCCACTATCCGCCACGGTGACCCATAGGAGTTATTTCAAAGTTGATGCCTTCTGTGCCTTCCATCAAGGGGCACCCGGCCATGACATCGAGGAATGTCATGTTTTGAAAAAGAAAGTGAAAGAGATGGTTCAGAAAGGAATTTTGTCTTTCGAATTATGTGAACCTCAAGTTGAGGTTCATCTCTCACTTGAACAAGAAGTAATCCCCTTCTTACACATGGTGGATTGATACACATGATGGTTTTCTCCAAGCTATGTCTCGCCATATTTTAAGCTTATTTGCTATTTTCATATGTTAATTTTCTACGTTCGTTAATGCGTTTGTTTTGCGTGTACGAACTCGTTTAATTTTGAACAATTAATGCAATGATAGTGGTTGTCTTGAAGAAATCCATTCGTCTCACTCATTTTAAAAATTCTCTTCCTATTTTATAATGCCAATGCTGCCCAATCTCTTGCCTCAGCAGAGAATTGAATGGAGAACATGTTAATCCTGAAACTGACAATGCAACATACATTTGTCTTGAAAATTTTATTTAAAAATATTTTTGTGATTGAATTATCAATTTTATAACGCCAACACGAATTTGAGCATAGTTCGTAGGAGTTAGGAAACGATATCTCAATGAGTATGCTTTTTGAAATAAACCCTGCTTCAACTAGGTCTTTTGAGGGCTGTATCGTGGCTCGGTTCACGTTTTAAGAAACAAAGGATATAAGGCTCAAAATTTGTTTGTGCCCACCCAATCTTCGTGATATTTTTACTCCATTTTTTTGAAAATTACCCTGCCCTAGGTTAAGAATGAGGGTTTTTTGATTTTGGAAGAAGAAAACTCCTACTTCGAATGTTCAAAGAGGTTAACGAAGGTTTATCTCCTTATATCTCCGGTGTTTAGGATTTTTTGAAATAATGCCTTATATCACCAGCATAGGTTTATTCAAAAGCATACGACAGGAGAGATTGCGCTTGATTTCGTCATCCTCCATTCAATTCTCTGCCGAGGCAAGAGATTGGGCAGCATTGGCATTATAAAATAGGAAGAGAATTTTTAAAATGAGTGAAACGAATGGATTTCTTCAAGACAACCACTATCATTGCATTAATTGTTCAAAATTAAACGAGTTTTTACACGCAAAACAAACGCATTAACGAACGTAGAAAATTAACATATGAAAATAGCAAATAAGCTTAAAATATGGCGAGACATAGCCTGGAGAAAACCATCATGTGTATCAATCCACCATGTGTAAGGAGGGGATTACTTCTTGTTCAAGTGAGAGATGGACCTCAACTTGAGGTTCACATAATTCGAAAGACAAAATTCTTTTCTGAACCATCTCTTTCACTTTCTTTTTCAAAACATGACATTCCTCGATGTCATGGCCGGGTGCCCCTTGATGGAAGACACAGAAGGCATCAGCTTTGAAATAACTCCCATGGGTCACCGGGGCGGATAGTGGAGTTTCCTTCTTGATCAAACCATGTTGTAAGAGTGTTGGAAACAAATCAGCGTAGAGCACAGGGATGTCCATAAATTTGCCCCTTCGTTCAACTGGTTGGTCGGTGGAGGAGGCAGAAAATCCATCCTGGCGTTGGGATGTGGTCAACTCTTTGACCAAATCCATCAGGCTCCTCTTGGTCATCCTTAAGTCTGTAACCTCATCGCGAAGTTCTTGCTTTTCATACTCTTGAATGTCTATCAGATTCTTCATAGTAACGGAAAAAGTTTCCATGTTGGCCTTTAGAGTGACAATCTCCGCTCGGAGTACCCGATTTTCCTGTTCCAAATGATCCATCCTTTTCTTGCGACCGGCTCGAGTATTATATCGATGATTCGGAGTCTGAGAAGAGAGACACGAATGAGAACTTGGAACGCGAAGGAATGCAAATGCGAATGCAAATGATGTGTATGATGCAACAAGATTCATGGAACTCAGCTATTTATAATCATTAGGGAATATCAAAAGACACATTTTTTTAAACGGTTACAACCATTACTTCAATTAGTGACCAGTCATAGGTTTATGAATCCTCGAAATTTTATATCTGATATTTTCAACTACAATTGATTCATGTTTCCCCGATGGAGTGGATATTTATTTTATCCATCTACAACTTTCATTCAAGACTATTTCAGATCACAGTGGATATTTATTTTATCCCCATGAAGTCT
The DNA here is from genome assembly GCA_022829125.1 of Lathyrus tuberosus. Classification (NCBI taxonomy): domain Eukaryota; kingdom Viridiplantae; phylum Streptophyta; class Magnoliopsida; order Fabales; family Fabaceae; genus Lathyrus; species Lathyrus tuberosus. The sequence continues at coordinate 2,615,841 of JALAZF010000392.1, forward strand.
TTTTCGATCATTGAGTCTGATTCGTTCCCAGTGAATCTTTCTCATTCCCAACAGAATCACAAGGTCCATCTTGACAATCCTAAGTGAAGTTACAATGCTCATCCCCAAGTAGAGTGCTCTATTTTCCCCAGAGATTGAAACCTTTAAGTGGGATTTGTTTCCATATATGGCTCTCCTCTCATCCCCAGTGATGCTTCTACCTTGCAAAGATTGGCCGAGTATCCGTATCGAGATGCTTGTTCTCATCTCTAGTTTGCTTCTTTCCATTGTTTTGTCAGCATGAGCATAAGCATAGCATGGCATTCTTTCATGTAGATTCATGGCATGTGGCATTTTTGCATCTTGCATTTTGTGTTTGTTTGTTCGTTCTTTCACTTTGGTCGTGGTTACCCCCAAAGTGATCGGGTTTGTCTTCTCCCTCCAAGTAGAATCGTCAGCCTTAGGCAGAAAGAGCACATATTTTCTAATTCCCCACTGAGCTCGATCCTCGTGAAAGATGGTTACTTTAGTTTTCTTTTCCACCTTTTGGGATAAAGATAAACCTCCGTTGAGTTCAGTCCTCAATGGATGGAGTCTTGTTTGGCCGTTTCTTTCCAGTTATTTCCTGGATTGAACTTTGGTCCCTGACAATCACAAAGTTTAGACATCTCTAGGCTTTTGAACCTAGATTGAGCGTGCATTTATTTTGCACTTTGTCTCCCCAAGAAGGATTTATTTGAAGATCTCTATGAAAGACAAAAGTTATTCCTCCAGCAGTATTAGGGGATTTAAATCTAGACAACGAGTGATGGCTCTTTATTTGAGCTTTGTTTTCTATCCGGATGACAAATGGCAGTCTCCTCAAGTCATTTTGTCTATCCCCGGTGAAGTTATCAAGGTTATCAATTATTCTCCGTCAGACGTTATCTCACGTACACGTACATGTTGAAGCCAAATTTGTTTCCAACACCACGATGTGGTCTGCTGTGGTGCAAAATGTGAGATACCTGCCTAAGGTTGTCAATGATATTCCAGGATACAGTTGTTGATAGAGTGGCATAGCCAACAAACTCATGGTTAGATTTTAACGCATGTAATGGGGAAAGATGTCGTTCCATTGGTTGAAGACTCTTTTAGGTGGTCAACACACATATATTAAAGCTATTATATGAGAAGAACGCGATGAGAGATCTTCCACGCATAAAGAAGAACAATGAAATGTGCAAAGGGTGTCTCCTCAGTGAAAAGACCTGTTGAAGCTAATACATACTAACGTCTGTGAAACGATGAGGACACCATCACATGAGAGATACTTCATTCTCTTCATTTATGACTTCTCTATTCATTTATGACTTCTCTATAATGACATGGGTTTATTTTCTGAAAGAAAAATCATAAGTCTTTAGAGTATTCAAAAGGTTCAAGGCCCTCCATGCTGAAAATCAAAAAGGAAAATGGATCAAAGTACTAAGAAGTGATTGCGGCAAAGAGTACACCTCCTGCGAGTTTGACAAATATTGCAAGGATGAAGGCATAGAGTGACAACTTACAGTCACATATTCTCCTCAATAAAATGGTGTCCGAGAGAAAGAATCGCACAGTTATGGAGATGCCTAAATCGTTGCTCAAGGAGAAGGGGCTGCCTAACACATTCTGGGTTGAAGCAATCTACACTTTTGTTTACATACTCAATAGATGTCCAACTAAGGCAGTACAAGATAAGACTCAAATTGAAGCTTGGAACAGAAAAAAGCCAATAGCAAATCACCAAAGGGTCTTTTGATCTATATGCTACATTCATATACAAACGTGAAGAGGCACAAGCTTCAAGACAAGACTATACGAGGTATCTTCTTGGGGTATAGCGCAATCTCTAAGGACTATCGTGTCTACAACTTGCAAATAAGAAACTCATCAGTCGAGATTTGGAAGTTGATGAGAATGCTTCTTGGAATTGGGATGAAGAAAAAGTGGAGAAGAACATCCTTATACAAGCTCAACTACCTCAAGAAGAACGTGAGGAAAATGACTCAGGTGAACCTCCTTCACCTCCACCACAACAACAAGAACTATCCCCACAACAGTCTACTTCTTGACGAGTATGATCTTTGGTGGACATATATGAAACCTGCAACATGGTCATACTTGAACCTGGAAGCTTTGAAGAAGCATCCAAGTAAGAAGTATGGGTCAAGGCAATGGTAGAAGAGATAAAGATGATCGAGAAAAACAACACATGGGAGTTAGTAATCATCCCCATGGAAAAGATATCATTGGGGCTAAGTGGGTCTATAAGACAAAGCTTAACCCTGATGGCACCATACAGAAACACAAGGCGAGGCTAGTAGCTAAGGGTTACTCACAGCAATTCGGGATTGACTACAATGAGACATTTGCACCAGTAGCTCGTCTTGATACCATAAGATTCATAGATCGAGGATTCAGGAGGAGCAAGAGTGAGCCTACACTATACATCAAGTCTCAAGGTTAGTACACTCTCTTACTCTCTCTATATGTAGATGATCTTATCTACACGGAAAACAATACTAAGATTATGATGGAGTTTAAAGAAGACATGATGAAGAACTTTGAGATGATGGACCTTAGTTTGATGAGTTATTTCCTCGGTATAGAGGTAAGTCAGATAAATGACGAGGTACTTATCTTGCAAAAGAAATACACATAAGGCATACTTAAGAAATTCAAGATGGTTGTAAACCTGACACTACTCCACTCGTAACAAATGAGAAACTACAACAGAATGATGGAGCACCAGAAGCTGATACATCAGGATATAGAAGCCTAAACCTCCTATATTTGACAACTACACGACCAGGCATAATGTATGCTACAAGTCTTCTATCAAGATTCATGAAAAACCCAAGTCAAATACACTTTAAAGTAGGAAAAAAATTGAGGTATATACAAGGAACAAAAAGGTTCGGTATATGGTACACCGAAACCGACTTAAGATTACTTGGCTACAATGATAGAAGATCAAATTGCAGACATATTGTGGTCGAGACCAAGATTTGAAGAACTACGAGCTACACTTGGAGTCACATAAATTTGTATTAAGGAGGAGTGTTGAAATTGCTACAAATTTCTAGAATATTTTTAAATATAATGTGCATGAAAATGGTAGAAGAATCTAGAGAACTGTAATGTGTATGAAAATGGTAGAAGAACATATAACTATAATGTGTATGGAAATATTAGAAGAAACTAGAACTATCATGATACTAATCTATCAAGAACCATATAGAAAGAACTAAAATAATGTAGAAACATTCACCACCATTGAAAGGTTGGTGACTTGAGCCTATAAATAGGCAATTAGACTTTGTAATTGACCATCCAAGAAATAATGCCATAACCTTCTTTCTAAAAAAATTCTAAAACTATCTTATATCAACTATTCAACTACAAACAGTCAGCTATAGAAAAAGGAAGAAAGAGAGTAGGATGGTGTAGCAAATGTTCCATTTAAAAGAACGGCAATTAGATGAGAGGAATTGTAAAAAGATCAACAATTAGATGTTCTAAATGTCTAATTCAAAATTCAAACATGAAATAGAAGAATCTAATTTATTACTCAGTATCTCTAACCACAAAGCCAATCACGGCCACTTAATCTTGAAATAAGAGGAGTTCTACTGCACAGATTCAAAACTTTCAAGAAATTTAGCAATGGAAAAAATAACTTATCTAAAGATGGAAATAATAATTGATGGCCAAATTGAATCACATGGAGAAAAAGGAAATAAAAACAATAGCAAAAGGAATGAGTGAGGTTAGAAGAGGAGATGAGTGGGACTCTGTTTAACCAGTTGTGCACATAAGTAATAAGATCCTAAACATGATGCATGCACAATAGTAGAGAAACATAATTACCATAATGAGTGTGAATATTAGTAGTTTTTAATGGAGCAGGACTTGACAATGGGTGGTCCAAGTGAAGTAATTCTGTCCCAGACTTCGGCTTGAAAAGTGGTAGCAGGCTCCATAGAATCTTTAGGTTTTGCTATAAAGGTAATATAACGAGTAGAAAGAGGAATATGCCGCCCGGTTACCTTCACAATGTCTTCAAAATCATACCGTAAACCCAAACCCTAGTTAAGAAAGAAAAAAAAAACCAAAAATTAGGGTTGATGAAAGAATAAGCATCATGATACAATGGTGGCGAAGTAGTTTAGATTTAGAACCTAATTGTCATTATTATAGTAATCCAAAGCAAGTTTGGAGAGTTGAATGAAATGCGGTCGATCATTTTCCGTAAGGGGAATTGGTCTTGGAAAGTTATTGTCACATACATTTGCCAGACGAGGAATAGGGATAGCATCAAAGGGACTTAGATGACGAGATCTATCCAAATACTCAGCCACTGCTTTTTTACTATCCTCTTCTTTTTTTAACATGGCTGGATTCTTATAACAAAAGCTCTTACACGAAAAAACACAGGGAAAAGGATCGTTATCGAACTTTTCCTGTAGATATTCAATTGGCTTCGATTCCCAATTCATGTAGATTTCTAACATCTCTTGTGCTTTCTTCGATTCTAATTCATCATCGGATTCAATGTCTGTTTCCTCTTCTGATTCCGATTCCGAGTCATCTTCTGATTCATGTTCCGATCCCTGACCTGATTTCGAGTCCAGTTCCGACTTCAGCCGCTTCCCTCTTTCGTCGCAGCTTTCCGGGGGCGGCCGGATCACGCCAAACGAGAGACTATCCATTGAAATTAGTTAGGTAAGAAGGATGAATGTACAACAGCTCACGGGTCTCCACTTAGAGGGCAATCCTCTTTACTATATAAATAAACGAGAGATTTTTTGTTGGGCTGGTTTTGCTATGTTTATGATCCGGCCCATAACAAATCCTAAATAGATAGGTTTCCTGGAGCATTTAATTGCCTCCCCCATAGTTGTATTACACCCCAAAAAACTCAATGAACAAATAATATTAGCTTTGGAAATTTTTTTCACTCTTTTTCAAAATTTACTAAACATTTGTGGAAATAGTAAATTCTCTGAGTGATATTGAAAATTTCATTTTTTCTCCCGAAAATGTTAAAATCAGTGTGTATTTTATCGGAAATTTCAAAATATGCAAGGAAATCAGTTGAATTTGTACCGTGAATTTCATAATTTTCGGTACATTTCATATGCATTTCCCCAAAATTTTCAGAATTTTTGGCAGTTAAAAAAAGGGTTTTTCTTAGAAATTTTAGAATTTCTAGTGAAATTAGGGAAATTTCAGAATTTCAAGAATTTAACTAATTTTTTTCCCGTTTTTGTAGTGAAATACAGGGGAAAGGACGACATTATTGGAGGCAGGGCCACAAATAGAGCGGCAGCCTATGTTAGGGATGCTGAGGTTAAGTCTTCCCAGATACGGGCTGGACGAGTGGTTCATACCGATTCATACTGGAAACGATTGGCTGAGTATGGGCAATTTCACGCACCCCGTAGCACCCTGCACCAAGTGGTGAGATCAGACGAACATCCCAGAGATGATGTTGAGGTTGCCCATGCTCAGGATGTGCAGGTTTAAGATGTTCATGATCCAATGATCGAGACAGATGTGACAAATGTTGTTGTTGAGGTGGCAGATGAGGTGGTCCAGCGAGATGCCCATGTTGCAAATGATGTGGTCCAGCCAAATGTTGTTGTTGCGGATGAGGTGACTGCCATAGATCCGATCTCATTTGTTACTACTGACACAGAGGTTACGGCTCCATCGACAGAGTCGTCTGTGCATACTAATGGAGCGTTCCCGGGAGGACCCGTTGACCGGTCGGTGCTTATCGAGTATGATGAGCATGTGGCATACCGACTATGGTAAGGAGAGGTATATATATTTTATGTTTAACTTTAATTTATTTATTATTGTTCTATGAAAGCTAATTGTTATTTCTTTAAAATTTGTTTGTTACAGGACCGTCCCACGCTAAAGGTGACCTCCAACGGTTCGAAGATGAAGAACTTCCCAATGACTCTAATGCCTGAGCAGGTCAAGCGAATTATGATTTTGGTATCCTCGCATTTACCGACCACTCACTTACCATGCTTGATGTTTCACTTCTTACGGCTTTTGTTGAGCAATGGCACAAGGAGACATTTTCCTTTCATCTTCCGTTTGGGGAAATGACTATCAATCTGGATTATGTCTCCTCATTTTAAAACACTTGGATTATGCCTCCTCGTTTTAAAACACTGGAGTCATTTTAAAAATATTAAAAAAATTCAAGGATATTATTGTTGAGTTAAGAAATAAACAAACACTTACATTAAAATGTGTACAAGTTTAGTATATATGTATTTAATAAATTTTATAAATATACATGTGTTTATAGTAATAAAAATAAAAATATATAAATATATGAAGTGCGGGTATGGGGCGGGTTGGGTACTAAGGTACCCGTACCCGCACCCATGCCCGCGTATTTTAGTGGGTAATTGCTCGTACCCATTTTTCGAGTTTTTACCCTACCCATTGTGAGTAACTTTTGTGGGTACCCTATGGGGATGGGTCAAATTGCCATCCCTAAATTGTGTTCTGATATCAGTGCTGGATATACGAACATTTTCCCACCATCTGTGACAAGAGGGTGCAACGTATAAGAGGAGGCTTGATGTGTTGATTGTAGATGATTTCATCTGGACACTATACACTTATCACTTAGTCCACGAAGAGTTTGATGACTCTTCTTTATATTCTGGTTATATGCAGTGGGAGACTTTAGTCACTAATCACTTGCCTTAAAGGTGTCTACGACATTATGGTTATGTCTAGGGCCCTACGACTTGTTCCAGATATTTCATCTGTGGGCATTGACAAGTGGTTTTAGAGTAACATCATCATCTCTGGTCATGCCATTAAAGATTGCACAGTGAGGGTTCAGCACGGATCGCGATGTGAGGATGGTTACTTGGAGTGGTACCTCACTGTATCACACCCTCGCATTATCCCACTTGTTAAGCATACAGATGATGTTGGCGTACCTGTCGATAACGTGTCGATGCCGCCTTCAACTGATGTCGATGACCAGCAGCGCCTCTATATGATTGTAGTTATTATGGATAACCTCATGGGTTTGATAAATTCAAATGGTGAGGTTTTTAATAGATTATCCTGGGCTTCACACATAACCCGTGGGGAACCTAATTAGACATTATTGTTATTTTTATGTATTATTTGTATATTACGTGAAACATTACTCAGACATCTGCACAAAACTTTTTATTATATAACATTTTGGATCTTCCACTTATGCAAGATGAACATAATTTAACATTTGACAAAGGAATACATAAGTTAAACATAACTTTAAAAAACAATAATAAATAAGAAAACCTTAACACTACTAGATTACTCTAGATGTTTGTCATGCCCTAATTTTCACCTCTAAGATCCCACCTCATTTCTCTCTTTACAATGCATCAAGATCACAAACTTGGTTGTCCCCTAACCCTCTCACCTTTGGGTTTGCCTTTGTAGAGATCATCAAGCCCCATCTTTGTGTGTCTTTCTTTTTCGTACTTATATGTTTTACAATTCACTATCCTATAATCAAAATACAAAACATATGTGTTGTCCCCTTTTGTTTCTTTTGCAAGGTAGGGCTTGGAATCAAGAGCATCAAGTGAATGTATCCTCGGCTAGGGTTTGGGTTCCTTAAGTCAAAATATGGTCAACTATTGATTTTCAAAGGCTTTTCGTCAAAGCATGGCCTCTAATCCCAAAGCATAAAGCCTCAAGCATGATTCAACTTCATTTTATCAAAGATGTTTCAAGATTTGGTAGCTTGTTTCTTAAGAAATTTCAAAGGTTCATGTGTTTATTTCCATGCTTTCATCCATAAGTTTCCTCAAGCCATTGCAAGTCTAATCAAAGGCCAATTAAGAGTACATCATTTTGAGTTCATATGATCATCAATGTGCCTTAAAATGAAAAGAAAAGTCCAAGGTTGCAAGGTTGTTCAAGGAAGTTTGACCAAAAAGTCAGCATTTTGAAGCCCAAGTTCAAAACCTTACAACTTCTTCATACTTCAACATTTTTTAGTGCTTCTTCGGGCAAATGATTCATCTTGATATCCTCTCTAACTTCTCTTTACAAGTTAAGAGCCAATTGTGCTTGGAAAGTCTTCAAAAGTTTGAAGACATTATAGGTCATTTTGTGGACTTAGAAATTTTTTGCCTAAAATCAAGTATGGCATACCTATGTTCCAAAGACCATAACTTCTTCAACTTTGCTTTAGAGTTCAAACATTAATTCATGCTCCAAGGACCTCAAATCTTGAGGGCCATTTGTACACAAAACTAGGTCATAACCTATTTAACCTAATGCCAGACCTGATTCTCAATGCCACGACCTCAACTTCCCACTCATGCCATTTTCACCTCAAGCATCCTTTTAGGTTGGTTCTTTTTGAATTGTTTTCTCCTCCATGAAAGGATCATTTGACTCAAAGAAAATCAATAAATGAACGAGTAGATTGCATTTGGCCTAGCTATGGACATTGTTACTTGGAACTGAGTTATGGTTCATGGTAAATTTTGCAATTGCATCCAATTCTCAATTTTAAGCCAAGCTTTGCACGTGTTTTGTCCATGGTGATGTTAAGTGATGATTTGTGATGTAAAATGACTTAAAATGTGGGAGAATGCACTGCGTTTTAGCTGACTTCATGATCAAGCTTGGTCACACTTTTGGCACACTTCATTTCACACGATTGTAGCTACTTCTCACATGTATCCCATTCATTCACCTCAGTTATAAATAGAGATATCATTTACACTGAATTCCAAGCTTGGATAGCCCCTCAAACCTCTGCTCAAACTCAGAATTTCTCTTCAAATTTTGAGATATCTTGTTTCATTTCCAAGCTCTTCCAACTCCATTTCTTGCTTCCATTAGCTTCCCTACCATCTTCTGAAGCTAAAGCAACAAGAACCAAGTCTTGAGGCTCATTGAATTGCTCTGACCAAATCCAGTTCTCGCACCTCTGATCATCATTTGGACAAGGTAGCTCTTAGAATCTTTTGGACTCAAACAAATTACCACGATGCAGCCTCACTCTCTCTTGTCGTTTCCCCTAATTTATCTTTTGTTGATTGTTCATATTAAGCATTTACTTTCTCTTTTCGTGCTTGCATTTTTCACTGAGTTTCCTTCAAATTCTCTCTACTCACTTTCAATCAATAAAAGTGAAACATATGGTTGAGTTCGCTTCAATGAGTCGGTCACAATGGCACTGGTCCCATGATTTAATGTTTCCATTTGCCAAAACTCCGGTGACAACTCACCGAAGAAGATGACCGGAGAAGCACTCACGATGGCCTGAAGTTGTTTTAATTTAAATATGATCCAGCGTGTGCTTTTACTTAAGGTCCACCGTGTCTCTCTTGGTCTGGACCTTTAGATCTGTTTCAATGAGATCTGGTGGTTACACGCATGTTTAGTCCCTAGCCTTTGATCAGATCTGATGACTGTGCTTTTTTTACTTCTTTTTATTTTCATTTTATTTGTTTTAATTTCTCATTTTAATTTAAAAAATAATAAAAAATAGCTTCCTAGGTCTCTTTCACTCCAATTTTTTTCATGATTTTCTAAAAATATTTTCTATTTTTGAGCTTTTTCACATTTTTATTTCATGATTTGATATTTTTCATCTTTTTTCTCATTTTTCATACATTTTAATTATTTTAAAAATACTTTTATGCATTTTTAAATTCTCCTAAAAAATTTATATGATCCTTGATTTGTTTCTGACTTGTATTAATTTTTTTGATCATTTAATATTTGTTTAGAGGCTTCATCTTGATTTTCTCTCTTAAAAAGCTTTTCATGCATTTTTTAGTTGTGTATAATTGCATTTTGGTTTGTTTGCTGATTGTTGCCTTGGGTCATAACTTCTTGATCAAAGTTCTCCTCAATTTCAATGGACTTTGGGTGTTGATGAGGTTGGATGAACCTTCATCAATTCAAATCTATCATTAAATGAATCATTTGATTCATTTTTTGTGCTTTGACTTGATGATCGGTTTAGTGCCTTAATCCACCAAGAGAGGTGATTGAAATTGATGATGAATTGATCTTGAGTCTTGATTCAATTTGTTCCTCTCTTCATCTTTCCTTCTCCTTCTTTTTCTTTTTCTTTTCTCTTGATCAATTGGATAATTTGTTGTCCATCTTGTTTATGATGTTTGCATTGATGCTTGATGAGCTTTCATCATTTCAAGCCTATTATTCAATTGATTAAAGATAATTGTAAGTACTTTGAATTGACGCATAAGTTATTCCTAAGTTGTCATGAAGGATTGATTGATGTAATGGACCAATCTCCTTGCCTTATTACTTGATCCCTCCTTGATTTTTACTTGTGCTACATGTTTTAGGAGTATGATGTCTATCATATCTCTAACATGTATGGTACATAAATTGTTATTGATCGGCCTCCCATAGTATAATCTTCCTTATAGATTGTGCTACGATTGCTTAACATAGCGCTAAATTCGTCCCAAATCAGATTATTAACTCTAACATTAACACTAACAATATTATTGTGCTAACTTTTACTTTATGCCATTTACTTTTATGCACCTTTACTTTTATGTCATTTATCTTTTTTGCTCTTTATATTATGCTTTTGCTTTTATCATTTACATACCATATTGCCATTGTTTATACTTGTTTTTTCCTTATGTCCACTTGAACTTTTCTTTTCTTTTAAAGACATTAATAAAGGAAAATCCCCTAAAAGACTCAATTGCTTCCTTAGACTATTGGTTACTATCCCATGCTTGGATGTTGGACTTGTGGACTTAGATTTAGGTTCTTGATCCTTTGCTTTGGAGTTTTGACTTGAGACCTTGGAATTCATCTGGTACCTTTGACCTTGGGTTGAATTTTTGAAGACTTGGTTTGTGTTTTGCTTATTTTGGCTTGCTTGTGGCTTAATCCAAAGGATGGGAGTGTTGGCTTGACTTATGTCAAAAGCTTGCTATTTTGGTTAGATCTTTCATTTCCTTGCTTTTACTTTATGCATTAGGGTAGCCTCTTCATCTCCTCATCTTCTTTAATTTTCTAAATCTTCTCCCTTTTTCAAAACCTTATTGTTTTCAAACTTGAACCACTTTCTCAATAAACCTTGACTTTGTCAAGTGATTTTCAAATTATTTTTCTTAAATAAATGCTAATTCATCTTAAGCATGTCAAGACCATTTCAAAAGACTTAAAAGATACACAACTTATTCAAACTATTTTGTGCACTTTGTGCACTTTTTTCTTTTAAAATTTTTTCTTTTAAAATTTTTTCTTAAGGATTAGACATGAGTCATTTTCATAGTTGAGATGTAATTCTCCTATACCCATAATGATGTTTGATGTTGATTCTTTTCTACTTGAGAGAGTTAGTGGCATACTTGTTGATTTCTATCCAAGTTGGAACCCTTCTCAATAGTGATGCAAAGGTCCATTTTCATATACTTGTGGGTGATTAGTTGAGTTTTCTCCTTAAAATGACAGGTTTTCTTTCTATTTAAAATCAACCAAAACAAACTCTTTTGTTATTTTACCACAAACTACGAGGTTTTGATCCTCCATTGCACTTTGCGGGTACGTAGGCACGAGGCTCAGGATGTCTTGTCAAACACTAAAATCTTAAAATATTTCTCTTCTCATCTCCTCAATCTTTTGCAAACAACACTTTTTAAGCCAAACATGGATTTTCAAGAGGTTCCTATAGAGTACTATAGATGTTTTGGATGCTAACACCTTCCCATTGCATAACCAACCATCTTACCCTTTGTCCCTCTGTTTTATTAGTTTTGTTTTAAAACTTCTGTGGGTTTTATTCGCTCTTTTCCCACTCCCTTTGAAAACAATAAAGTGCAGTGGCGACTCTGGATTTGTGAGTTAAGTTAATCAATAGCTTAATCTCAATTTTCCCCGCTACAATGTTTCATCATTTTAATTATGTTGTCGGCAAATCTTGAAGTCTTCACATCTAACTCGATCGGCCCCTTTGTTAACCTACACCGAAATGATCTCCACATAATTGTCACATCTTCATCGGTCTTCAACTCAATAAGGTTGTATTTCACCCTTCCATTAGTATCAATCCAGTCTTCACGAAACTCGATTTTTATCACCTTTTTGTTATTGGTATCAGACAACAATTCATTCAACTTAAATGTCAAGGCGGCGAGAGATATGCTATCATCCGGAAGCCGGAGCTCTATGGGAGGTGAAGCTTCGTTGAAGTACACTTCTGCCTTAATAAAAAATTAAGGAAGAGGAATTTTGAGATGTTTTCCTCAAATAATGGGTAACCCCTATTTATACAACTTTGAATTCATTCTAGACCACACAAAATGGTCAGTGCGATCACAGTCGTCCAAAATTGCCGGCAAAATCCTGACCGTTTAAAATTTCATAAAATTAAACTACCAAAAATTTCACTTTGATTGAAATTGTCGGTAAAACATTATACTTTTTAACATTTATGGTAAAATTGCAAACTCACAGAAATTTTAGAAATTCCGATATACTAACACAATAAAGTGCGATGGCGACTCTTGTTTTGTGAGTTAAGTTAATAAATAGCTTAAATACAATTTTTCCCCGCTACAGAAAAGTGGTGAATCTGCTGGGGAGTAGTTCCTAGTGGGTTTAGCCTAACTTGTGTATCTGTGTTATTATTATCTGTTGTTTGCTTTATTTTTTGGTGCCTGATGATCTCTGAGTGGTGAGATAAGTCCTATACCCGGACTTGAGTGCACTTGATATAGGATGGAGGTATAGTCATGTTTGGCTTACGTGGAGTTAATCCTTAATAAGTTGACTTGAGATCCCCAACTCAGTGAAGGCCTCTTTTAGGGTAAATATGTTGAACAAGTAAGTTATGAAGGCATTTTACTTTCGACCTGAGAGCCTTAGAAGTTGAGGACCTTAGGACCCTTTAACCCATATTGGCCTTATTAGGACGTAGTTTGGTGACTATTCAGGTGTAGACTTGAATTAGTTGTTACGCGATACTACACTCAGACGATTTTCTCTTGAGAATATTATTGGCTGACGAGTAGTCGCTTAAGTCGATAATATCCAAAAGATGGAATCACGATTCTGGGAACTTTGTAGAACCTTGTTGTACATGTGATTTAACCCGTAGTACATACCTTGTAGGTGGTTCTTACCCTTGACTCCATGCTCGTGACGTCGAACCCTTGAACCTTGTTTCTGATCTTATTTGTAGTTGTTGTAGAATCATGCACCCATACATTCATGAACATCTTATTTCACTCAGTTTTAAAGGAACTTAGAGATTCTCTTTGCAAACATCACAAATATTGTGATTATGGATATTAAAAGGAGGAACACTCAGAAGTATAGTTTCAGAGCTCCTGATCTTAAAGATTTGAGAAAGTGATAAGTGTTAAATTGTAGTGATTTTGAGTGTAAATAATTGGCACTTATCAACTTAATTATACCAATAAACCTCAACTTTAGCGTATGTTTTGTGTAGTTTACATTATAGTGTGTAATATGCGTAATCATGTACATATCTTTGAGTTTGATAGTTTTTCTCTCATTTTTATAGGTATACAAGCAATGATATTTTGTCATTTTCTTATAGAGAATTGAATAAGCTTTCCAAAGCTTCGGACCGCGCATAAAACAGAGTTACGGCTCTCAAGTTATGGTCGAAACAAGTTCTAAGTTTGATGTCATGTTCGCTGTGCGAACTGGGGCGAGTGAGCTCGCCAAGAGTTCGCCCAACGAACCCAAGGCAAACAAAAATGGCCCAGAAGCTTGGAAAAACACGGTTTTGGTAGTAGCTATATTTGGTATGTTCGCAGTGCGAACCGGTGTTCCCCCAGCGAGCACGGGAACCCATTTTTGCCTATAAAGTCACATTTTCAGACTTTTTATAGGTTATCTTTTGGGAGCCTTTAGACCCAATTGATCAGAACCATATTTTTTAGTAGTTTTAACATAGAAACAACACATGGATGATGCATCAAGATAATTCGGAGCCAAATCATACTTCAATCGAAGATGACAAACTGTGAGAAGTTCAATCGGAGATGACAAATCGTGAGAAATTTGTTCTTCTTCCTTCTTCTCTTTGTATTTTTCATTGTGTTGGAGTTGTTGTATGTATGTTTACTTAGATTGTACGTTCATTTATGGATCTTTGTATAAAATCCCTCTTACAAATCTTAATATGTTATCTTTGATTTAATATCTATCTTAATGTGTTTGGATTGGTGTAGGCATATACTTTTCAAACTCGACCTAAGATGATGATCTATTGGCTATGGGAAATGGTCTAAATATTCACGCGTGTGTTTCGGAGCTTAATGCCCCGTGTTGTTTTGTCGTGTGAGATATCACCTTCGAAAGAACGCGGTTGATCTCTTGGACTTTGCGTTAGACATAACCTCCATTTGTGAGCGATGCGTGGGGGTTTTGACGAGTATTAGGGTGAGTACATTTGATCGATAGGTTTTTTCTCGTACATGATGGGTATAAGGAAATGCAACTCCTGATGAGTTTCTCCTTTCTAAAGAATGTGTTTATTTATTTGCTATTATACTTTTAATTTATGCATGTTACCCTTGGAGAACCATAACAAACCCAAGCTTAGATACGTTGAGATTGTCGAACGACATTCTTTCCCTCGAATCGATCCTTGTGGAGATGACGTAAATCCTGGAGGGAATTCTTCCGAAAATAACATTTTTACTTGCCGCTTTACTGCTCCAACAAAATGGCGCCATTTCTGGGGATTGGTTTTGATATTGAGTCGCATTGCGATAATTTCTATATTTCTAAGCTTTGTACATAATTGTCTATATTGTATATGCTTCTATAGATGCTTGTTTTGCTTTTGTTTTCCATTATGTTTGTTCAAAGTGTTGTATATATATTTTTGTTCCCGTAATGTTTGTTCAAGTGTTTGGTTAGGACACTTTCATTAGGTTGGCGCTCTGACGAAAGCATCGACATGTGTGTGAGGAAGTTACTAGACAAGCACAATAAAGGCATCGAGCTAACGACGTGAAACAAGCGCTTGTTGGGAGGCAACCCAACGATTTTCGAGTTTGTATATGTAGCGAGCGATTTTTGTCGGTGACGCGACCACCTTATCGCTGGGTTTTCCTCACCACAATGAGGAGGAGTGGGTGCTACTTTCTGATTTCTTATTTATCCCGTGAAGCTGAAAGGGAAAGGGAAGCTATCTAAAACTAACCTTGCACGCGAATATTTAACTGAACAAACGCTTAAAGAGTTTCGGGGAGTCGAGGTCAGGTTATACAATGGGGAGTTGTCAATTACCCATCCTATATGTGGTTATCCACAGGATATTAGCTTTAGGTCTCGCTTTGTAATTGATGGTGTTTATCTGTTAATGGGTTGGGAAAGTTTCTTGGGAAGTATGAGAGAGTGAGTGAGTTTTTGTTGATGTTCGGGTGTTCCCGATGTTTTTGGTAAGTGATCGTGAAGGCTGGATCAGATCCTGTAGAATCAGGCCGCCAAGTGCGTCAGGGATGCTGGTCGTATGGAGAGGAGGGGGTGTACCTGCAAAGCACTCCGACGCTCAAGTGAGAAAGGGTCAGAGAAAAGGGGCAAGTACAAAGTATGAATTCTTAGGGTGAATATTGGATACCTGACCCTCTCGAGTGAGAGGGTTTATATAGTGCCCCCAGCGCGTGGCCAACGGTCCTATTTTCGGGGCGAAATAACAGTTTTCCCCAAATAATAGGTAACTACCCAAACTAGCCGTTATGTCAGGCAGGGTGCCCAAAACTAGCCGTTATGTCGGGCATAGGTGTGGTTCCGGGCACCTGCCCATAGCTGTTTGGGGAGCAGTGAAGTCGTGCGTAACGGGCAGTAATTCCGGGGAAGAACGTTGTATTCCTTGCCCGGCTGGAGGGGCAGAAAGGTAACTTTTGCCCCTCTGTGGATTGGACTTAGGCAATTTGGGCCACTCTGGAGCAGAGGCAGATTGGGTCATGTCTAGCCATTGGTCCAGTCCAGAACAGGAGCCCCCTAAGTCGTTGCTTCCGAGCATGAGAGTGATGACTTAAGAACTGCTCGTTGCTCCGGGGAGCCAGGGTGGAGTCATCGTTCGAAGACGAGGAGGATTATCTCGAAGTGCTCGTGACTCCCAGTGTCCGTGAGATTCGTGGTCGTGACCTTACTGTCCGGTATTCGGGGAGATCAAGTGTCAGACAGAATTGGAAACATTGGGTTGCCACGTGTGCCTCGAGCTCCGTGTAGCAGTTAATAGGCAATGATGGCTAGTAGGTAGTCATTATGGCCTACGGGCGCGTGTGTGCACGTGCCCCTTTGTATAAAAGGGGGAAGATTGTCCCATATTGCACTTTTTCTTTCTGATTCCTCTTCGCCTCTTCTAAGCTTTTGCCTGTCACCGTCTTCAGTGCTTCCGACCACCGCGTCAAGCTTCGAGCAACCTCTTTCCCCTACTCAAATCAAGTAAGTTTTCTGATCTGGGACTTGTTTTACTCCTTTTCGTTGTTAGTGGTAGATTTGCATGCGGTTAGGGCTAGTTTAGAGGACGAAATATGTGATTTTCCGGCGATTGTTGGTGGTGGACGGTGGTTCTGCCATTTTCACGCTTCCAACATGTCGTCGGACCTGTTAGTGCGTTTGGTGAGGAGGGTGGTTCACGGCGAGGTTGCATGTGTGACCACCGCGTTTGTTCATCTTTTGATAGAGCGATGAGTTTTCCGGTGGATCGTTTCCAGATTTCAGTGAAGCTTCGCGATTTCTGGTGGAGCTTCAATGGAAACTGGGTGGGAGCGCGGGGAAGCTCCTCGTTCTGGGGTGACAGTCTCGAGCGTTTCCTCGCGGGGAGGTTTCAGCTTTCCCTTTGATGTTAGGGCTTAGGTCGGGGACGTTGTCCTCATCCCTTTGCGCGCCCTTTCACTTGGCTTAGCAGTGGAAGGGTGGATTTGATTTGCTGTCGAATTCACTGTCTTCTCTGCTTTTCAGGTGATCGTAATGGCGATGAGGCCAGACAGAGAAGTTATTCTGGGTACGTCCAAGGAAGAGTCGGGCTCTGAAGATGGGAGCAGCTCGACGGCGACATCGAGTTCCTTGAGCAATGTCGGGGAGGAGGAAGAGCTGGACGTCATGGAGGAAGACGTCGAAGGGTTCTCCGCGGAAGAGTGGGAGGTGGTCGAACCTTCCGAGCATGTGTCCACGCTTGCAAAGTCCTTGGTGGACGTCTTCACGGAGGTAGGACCGGTAGGAGAGTGGAGGGTGCACTTTCCTTCTTTAGACGAGCGGGTCTGTACGGACTTCGGGGACCGCTTCACAATGTATGAGTACGCCTTCAAAGAGCTGGGACTGAGGCTGCCTTTTACTGACTTCCAGCGGTCAGTGTTCGAGCATCTGAAGTTAGCTCCTACACAACTGCACCCTAATTCGCTGGCTTTCATCTGGGCTTTCGAGTTGGTGTGCGAGCATCTTTCTTTGGGGGCTACTCTCCCTCTGTTCTTTGCTGTTTTCCATCTCCAAAGGCAGCTGATGGGGAAGAAGTATGGCTGGGTTTCTCTGAAGCAACCTCGCAAGCTGTTCAAGCCATTTTCGGAGTCAATCCGGACATTCAAGGAGCGGTACTTCGTTGTTGAACCTGTATCCGAGGTTTCCCAGGACAGTACATATGTCTGGGAGATAGAGGTTGACGAGGACGAAAATGAGCTGCTCAACGAGGAGGGGAAGTATATTGGGCGGAGGCTGTATAAGTTCCCAATTCACTAGGCACCTGACCACTTTGCCAAGGGGCCAGGCGACTATGTCTATCAGCCGAACGACCTGCGCGGGCAGGATGCCGTAGCTTACGAGGTGCTGGTGAAGTGGGTTAACTCCTTTAGCCTTGCCGAGTGCTGGACGAGCAAGGGCAGTCCGATCTTCGAGGAGGATGGGAGCCAGAGGGTCGAACGTCGCTTTATCAATGTTAAGGCACTGCTGGAGTGCAAGACTCCAGTTGATGCCGAGAAACTGCTCGGTAGCCTTTAGTTATTTAGATTTTGTTCATGTTATTTCTTTTCCTCATATCTAACATTCTCATGTTTTGTTTGTGCAGGTGAGATGCCTCAGGCTCATGATCGGGTTGCGAGGAATGTTCTGGCGAGGAACAAAGCTGGAACGGCTCCTCCGAAATCTCGATTTGCTGGTACTCGTACTCCTCATCCCGTTCAAGCTGCTGCGGGGACCTCTACTTCTCCGACTCCTGCTCCCCAGGGATCTCCCCTGACGTTGGCCGGGCGACCCAAGCGGCCAAGGACCGTTGATGCCATGGACCTTACTCGAGTAGCGGAGAAGGTGAAGTTCGAGCTTCCTCCCTGCATCTTCGATAGGAGGTTTTTTGAGGGCAACTCTCTGGTCGTTCCCCGGGAAGAATATCTTCGCTTGGAAGGCATGGACCGCCCGAGCAAGAGGGCGCTGGTGGCCCAAGATGCTTCAGCCTTGGTCCGGATGCTGGAGATGGCGGCAGTTTATGCTGAAGGGGACTCCGCAACTGAGTCCGAACTCAACGCTTCCCGTGCTTCTGTGGTATCCCTCAAGGAAGAAGTCAAGGGTGCCGGCGAGGCTCGGAAGAAGGCAGAAGAGGAAGCGGCCAGGCTAAAAGAGGAGAACTCTAAGTTGTCGGCGGAGAAGAAAGCTGCCGAGGAGCTGATCAGGGAGCTAAGGGCGGCCAATGCCCCGGGTGCCGATGAGTCGGACGATTTGAAAGATCTGAAGACTAGGTCCGAGCTGGTTGCCCGCATCCTGCTGGCATCGCCGTGGCAGAGGAGTCTTTCAGAAACGTTGTGGCTCAACTGCGCGTGGTGAACCCTGGACTTGAAATCTCTGTCAAGGGCACTCACTATCTTGCGCGTGTTGAGGATGGTCGTATTGTCTTGCCCGAAGGTCTCCTTGTCGTTACCCCCGAGGATCAGCCCGCAGAGGAGCAGGGACCCGAGCCAGAGTCAACCGAGCACACTGATGAATGAGGAATTTATTATTTTTTGATGTCGTTGTAATTTGTCCGGCCTGCGTGCCGTTGTAATTTATTTTTTGGGGGCATAGCCCGCGTTTTATGTAACAACGTACAATTGTGGTCTTTGCTGCCACTTGTTAAATTATCACATATTTAGTTCTCTCGTTTACATGATTTTACTTGCTTTTATTTTTGCTAAGTATCGTATTCATGCCCGCTGTGAACGTATGTCTGCCCATGATAGAGGGTTTTTGACTTGTGCGAATATTTGAGGGGGATTGCTCGTAATAGATGTGTTTGACAGTGTGGGGAACTGGCCGAACAGCCGGGGAGCGGAGCTCAGACCGCGTTTGAGGTCTGAGTTCGCGGCGTGAACGTCCCATCGCGAGCTGGGGTTCTGCCATTCATGGTACTTTGACGACGACGATGCTCGATCGGGGACCGCTGTCGAGCATAGACCCGGCTCGTTCCTGAGTGGGGTTATGCTTTAATCGTATGCGACGCTTGCACCTAGACGCGAATAGTGGTCGGTAGCTGACGCTCGTCATTGCGACGGGTTGAACCGAGAGTTAGTTGTAATATTGTTTTAGCTTTTCAGCGTTCCATGGTCGAGCAAGTTCTTCCCCATTGAGATGCTCTAAGTAGTAGGCTCCATTTTTCATTTTTGCCCGGACGCGATAGGGTCCTTCCCAGTTGGCTGCTAGTTTGCCTTCGCGAGAGTCTTTGTGGTTTCTTCTTAGGACAAGGCTTCCCACGTCAAACTCCCGCCGTATCACCTTGGCGTTGTGCCTAATGGTTATTTTTTGTTTTAGTGAGGCTTCGCGGAGGGCTACCCCGGTTCTGATTTCCTCAACGAGGTCGAGCTCCTATCTTAAAGACTCGTCGTTCATTTCCTCGTCTAGGGGCGACTCTGTCCGCCTAGAGGGCACATGAACTTCGACGGGGATTACAGCCTCGGTTCCGTATGCTAGACGGAAAGGTGTTTCCCCAGTCGTTGAGTGTGGAGTTGTACGGTACGCCCAAAATACGTTGTGCAGTTCCTCGACCCACGCCTTCTTTGTTTCGTCTAGCCTTCGCTTGAGGCTTCGAAGGATGACTCGGTTAGCTGCCTCAGCCTGCCCTTTTGTTTGGGGGTACTCGACGGATGAGAAGTGTTGCTTCGTGCCCAGTTGGGCGACGAAGTCCTGAAACTTCCTGTCCGTGAACTGCGTCCCGTTGTCCGTTACTATCGCTTGGGGAATACCGAAACGTGCAAGGATGTTTCGTTTGTAGAAACGTAGGATGTTGTGGGCAGTTATTTTGGCTAGAGCTTCTGCTTCTATCCATTTTGTGAAATAGTCCACGCCCACTATGAGGTATTTGTTCTGACTTGATCCTACCACGAAGGGTCCTAGGATGTCTAGGCCCCACCAGGCGAATGGCCACGGGGAGGACATAGCCTTGAGCTCGTTAGGTGGAGCCAGGTACATGTCCCCGTGCCGTTGGCATTTGTCGCACTTCTTCATGTGCTCTTTCGCGTCGTTTTGCATAGTCGGCCAGTAGTATCCTACTTGGAGAGCCTTGCGAGAAAGGGACCTTCCTCTGAGATGTTGGGTGTTGATTCCCTCATGGATTTCGTGCAGGATGTGTGCGACCATTTCCTCCTCGACACATTTGAGCAGTGGAATGGAGAACCCCCGCCTGTAAAGTTTACCTTCGACCAAGACATACGAGCAAGCTCTTCGCCTGATTGTGCTGGCTTCCTTCGAGTCGGACGGGAGTTCGTCATTGGCGAGATAGTTGTAGACTGGGGTCATCCAGCAGTTGTTGTCGCCGATCATATACACGTCGAGTGTCGGGGAGGCCTTCTCGATGCTGGGTTGAGGGAGTACTTCCTGTATGACGGATTTGTTTCCGCCTTTCTTCTTTGTGCTGGCTAGTTTAGACAGCACGTCTGCTCGCACGTTATGTTCGCGGGGAACGTGTTTCACTTCCACTGTTGTGAATTTCGCCATTTCCTTCTTTACCAGGGCCAAGTATTCGGTCAGGTTGTCGTTTTTGGCTTGGTATTCTCCCTGGACCTGGAGGGCCACGAGTTGTGAATCCATGCAAATCACGACTTCTTCTGCTCCCAGGTCCTGGCAAGGCGTAGCCCAGTGAGGAAGGCTTCGTATTCAGCCTGGTTATTGGAGGTTGGGAAAGACAGTGTGAGTGATACCTCGACGATAGTTCCTTCGTCGCTTTCCAGTATGATGCCTGCGCCGCTTTCTGCCGAGCTTGAAGCACCGTCGACGAAGATGGTCCATTTGCGTGTTTCGCTTGCGGGGGAGTCCCCGAACGTCATCTCCGCGACGAAGTCGTCCAGGGCTTGGGCCTTGAGGGATTTTCTGCCTTCATATTGAATGTCAAATTCGGACAGTTCTAGCGACCATTTGAGCATTCGGCCGGCCATATCTAGACGACCGAGTAGCTGCTTTATGGGCTGATCTGTTCGAACCACGATCGTGTGAGCCAGAAATTAATGTCTTAATCTTCTGGCAGCATTGATGAGGGTCAATGCCACTTTCTCTATCTGTTGGTACCGTAACTCTGGTCCTTGCAGTGCTTTGCTCGTGAAATATATGGGCTTCTGCCCGTCGGGTGTTTCGCGGACGAGAGCGGCACTCACTGCTTCAGATGCTACGGCCAGATATAGGTACAATATTTTGCCATTGTCTGGGCGAGAGAGGACCGGTGGCTCTGAGAGTGCTCGTTTCAAATGGAGAAGGGCCTTGTCGCACTGCTCGGTCCATTCGAATGCAACCTCTTTGCGGAGGAGCTTGAAGAATGGTAGGGCGTGCTGAGCGGACTTGGCCACGAAACGAGATAGTGACGCGAGCATCCCGTTGAGGGACTGGATGGATTTTTTGGATTTGGGCGTAGGGAATTTGGAGAATGTCTGACATTTGTCGGGATTGGCTTCGATTCCTCGTTCTGTTAAGTAGAAGCCGAGGAATTTGCCTGCTCGGACTCCGAACGTGCATTTCTCCGGATTAAAACGCATCTTGTATTTCCTGGCCTGTTCGAAGACCTTTCGTAAATGGGCGGTATGATCGGTTTCCTCGTGGGACTTAATGATCATGTCGTCCATGTATACTTCGAGCATGTCGCCTATTTCTCCCCGGAACACTTTGTTTATGTTGCTCCGGCGTTCTTCAAGCCGAAGGGAATTACGTTGTAGTAATAGTTGCCCGATTCGGTCATGAAGGCCGTATATTTTTTGTCGGACATTGCCATTGGGATTTGATTGTAGCCCGAGTAGGCGTCCATGAACGATAAAAGTTTAAAACCAGCGGAATTATCAACAAGTTTATCAATATTGGGGAGGGGTAGGCATCCTTCGGGCATGCCTTATTGAGATCAGTATAATCAATGCACATGCGCCATTTTCCATTATATTTTTTAACCAATACAACGTTGGATAGCCAAGTGGTGTACTTGGCTTCCGAAATAAATTTGGCCTCGAGGAGGTCTTTTACAGCTTTTTCAACATCCTCCGTTTTCTCCGGAGACTGCTTTCTCCTACGTTGTGCTACGACCTTGATGGCCGGGTAAATTGTCAGCTGGTGACAGGCGACGGACGGATCCAGGCTGGGCATTTCAGCGGCGCTCAATGCGAAGAGGTCGGCATTCTCTCTGAGACATGCTTTGAGCTGCTTCCTCGTGATGTCAGGCATGTCAGCTCCGATCTTTACTCCCCGTTGGGGGTCTTCGCCAAACAGAACTATCTCGAAGTTGCCATCCGGGATCGGGCGCATTGGATGGGAGTTGCTGCTAGATGACGTGGACGAGCTGGTTGAAGCTGCTCGTTCTTCTGGTTGGTCCTCGGGAAAGCGACTGTCGAGGTCGATAGAGTCGACCTGGGGCAAAGGCTTGGCCTCCTCGGAGCTGCTTAGTAGTACTGGCTTGCTTGACACCTTTGGCTTGGGCGCAATGGTGTTGAGTCCCTTTGTAGCTGCTTCAAAACACCGTCGAGCAGCTTCAATATCACCGTGGAGTATGGCGACCATCCCTTTCGAAGTGTAATACTTCATCTTCAGGTGGACAGTTGAGGGCACTGCTACCAACTCGGCCAGAGTTGGCCTTCCGAAAATGCATTGGTAAAGCGACGGGCAGTCGATTACCAAAAATTGCACCTTGATGAATCTGGTTAGCTGATCCGAAGGTCACGATCAACTCTACGTATCCCCACGGCTTTGTCACGGACCCATTGAATCCCTACAAATCGGACCCTACGTATAGGGTAAGGTGCGATTCGTCCAGCTGAAGCTTTGAAAACAGCTTGGAATACATGATGTCGACCGAGCTGCCCTGGTCGACGAGTATCCTGCGAACGTCGAAGTTCACCATCCGGGCTCTGATGAGCAAAGGTATGCTTGAGTTCGGGGAGCCGCCGAGGAGTTCCTCCCGGTAGAAGGAGATGGGGACGGAGCCCTTCTGTGCCTGATCAAGCGTGGTCACTTTGTTGGAGCTGGTGTTGATCAGATGGTCGAACTTCCATTTCACGGAGCCCACAGTGACTTTGTTGAATCCCCCGCCGGAAATGACCATGGCGGAGGGGGAAGTCTCCCACGGGCTGTGGACCGCGAAATAAGCAGGGGCGTTGAGCCCGTCTGGGACGTAGAAGTCCTCTGGTCGCGATATGGACATTGCGACCTGTACGTTGGCGTCATCCGAGGAGGGTACGTCTTCCTCGACCTTCTTGGACTCCTGGGCATCCTGCCGAGGAGTGTCCCTCTTCTTTGAAAACTGTTTCAGGTGCCCGTCCCTTATCAGTATCTCTATGGCATCCTTCAGATGGATGCAGTCCTCCGTAGTATGGCCGTGACTTTTGTGGAAGCGACAGTATTTTGACTTGTCCGCGTTTGGTCTGTTCGGCAGCTGTTTGGGGAAACGGACCCCGGCTTGTTTGAACTCTGAATTGGCACATTTGGACAGAATCTTTTCCCTGGAAACGGTCAGGGGAGTGTAGTCGTGGAAGCGCCCGGAGGGTCCCTTGTTGTCGCGGGAGTCCCTCGGACGATCCTTGTGTCTTTGTTCACCCCAACGAGATGTCGAGGATTCTTCTCCTTTGGTGGCCCGGGCGTTCTCCTGGCGGCGAGACACTCGGACGTTGCAGGCTGCAATCTTCTCCTCATATTGGATATGAGATTGGGCTTTGAGGAGGAGAGCGTCTAAGTTCCTTGGTGGGGCGAGGCCAATGGCTTTAGTGAAATCGAAGTCCGGGAGGACTCCTTGTTCGAGCAGGAACTTCTTCATTTTATCTGTCGTCGGGACCTGCACTGCTTCCTTGTTGAACCTCTCGATGTATGCTCGGAGAGGTTCGTCTTTCCTCTGGATTATGGCTCCGAGGGAGGCCTCAGTTTTGGGGGTGGCGGCGAGATGCTGTGAAGTGCCGCGAGAACATCCCGCCGAGCTGTTTCCACGAGGTAATGGACTCCACGGGCAGTTGCTTATACCATGTCATTGCTCCTTTTCGGAGCGTGGCCAGGAAAAGTCTGCACTTGATGGCGCCCCGTACGCCACGGCAGTTTAGTAGCGCATCGATATCCTCAATGTGCTCGTCTGGGTCAGTGGTCCCGTCGTACGTGCCAAGTGACGGGGGTTTCTCCAAGCCTTTCGGGAGATGGGTAGCCAAGATATCCTGGGACAACGGGCCGCGAGGCTCATCGTCGCTGCTAGAACTGGTGTATGATGGTGACCGGACGGGATGCTCGCGTCGGCGGTTCCTTCACGGAGAAGGTGAGCGGTTCCTTCGAGGAGAAGGTGAGCGTGCCCGTCCTTTGGACTTAATCGGAGGAGATTCCTCGTTCCTTCAAGTCCTTTTGTGGTGTGAGCGTGTTGGTCACGCGGGGATATCTGATCGCGCTTTCGGGCTACGCGAGGATCAGATTCTGGGCGCAGTCTTTGGTCGATTTCTCTCCGGGGTTGCGGGCTTCTTAATCGTCGCTGGTTCCTCCGCGTAGGAGGGGATCTTGGACGACGAGACTCTTCCAGTGCCCCGATCCTCTCGTTTTGCTGCAGGATCAGGGTGTTAGTTTTGTTGATCGCCTCCAGGAGGGTTGCCACGGTCGGGTCGGCGTTGGGCGGAACAGGAACGGACTGGAGGTCGAGAGAAGGTTGATTGTAGTTACGATCAACAGGGGTAGGGAAAGGAGAAGCAGTGGCTCCATCCCTAAAGAAATGGGCATCTCGGAGGAGAGATGCTTGGCCATCAACGTCAGATTTGTTGACGGGGAGGATGGTTGATTGGAGAGCATCCTGGGTGCGATCTTGGGAGGCCATGATCGTGATGATGTTCGAGAATTGTTTTGATCTTCGGTTAAAGAAAGAAGGGGAGAACAAAGGTTCCCACAGACGACGCCACTGATCGTGAAGGCTGAATCAGATCCTGTAGAATCAGGCCGCCAAGTGCGTCAGGGATGCTGGTCGTATGGAGAGGAGGGGGTGTACCTGCAAGGCACTCCGATGCTCAAGTGAGAAAGGGTTAGAGAAAAGGGGCAAGTACATAGTATGAATTCTTAGGGTGAATATTGGATACCTGACCCTCTCGAGTGAGAAGGTTTATATAGTGCCCCCAGCGCGTGGCCAAC
Organism: Lathyrus tuberosus; assembly: GCA_022829125.1. NCBI lineage: Eukaryota > Viridiplantae > Streptophyta > Magnoliopsida > Fabales > Fabaceae > Lathyrus > Lathyrus tuberosus. The sequence continues at coordinate 2,641,449 of JALAZF010000392.1, forward strand.
AGTCCTATTTTCGGGGCGAAATAACTGTTTTCCCCAAAGAATAGATAACTACCCAAACTAGCCATTATGTCGGGCAGGGTGCCCAAAACTAGCCGTTATGTCGGGCATAGGCGTGGTTCCGGGCACCTGCCCATAGCTGTCCGGGGAGTAGTGAAGCCGTGCGTAACAGGCAGTAATTCCGAGGAGGAACGTTGTATTTCTTGCCCGGCTGGAGGCGCAGAAAGGTAACTTTTGCCCCTCTGTGGATTAGACTTAGGCAATTTGGGCTGCTCTGGAGCAGAGGCGGATTGGGCCATGTCTAGCCACTGGTCCAGTCCAGAACAGTAAGGTACTGGACCTAAGTTTTGATTAATGTGTAAACCTAGAGTTTTTGATTAGTATGCTCGCTAAGATTTCGTAATCTTATGCCTACGTATTCCCGTTTAAATGAAACAAGGAAATCAGAGGAATCGTAGTTCCTCCTATTCTAAGGGAGGAAAAAGATGTTTTGGTGTCTTGTTCAAAGCCCAAGATTGAAGCTAAAAGGAGTATTTGTGTCTTGTTCGAAGCCCAAGATTGAAGCTAAAGGGGTATTAAAAGGGAATTTGTCATCTCTAAAGAGAGATTGTTGACTTTTGTGTGCCTTGATCAAAGCACAAGTTTGATGCTAAAAGGTTAATTGACTCGGCTAAGGGATTTCTTTATATAAAGCCTAAGAGGATGCTAGGAGTTGACTCAACAAGAGAGTGCTTATGTGTCTTGTACAAAACCCAATATTGAAGCTAAAAAGAGACTGACTCTTTAGGGATATCATTATACAAAGCCTCAGAGGAGGCTAGAAGTTTAACTCTGCGGGAGAGTGTTATCTGTCTTGTACAATGCCCATGATTAAGGCTAAAAGGGATTTTGACTCTGCTGGGGAGGGTTTGTATGTGTCTTGTACAAAGCCCAAGATTGAGGCTGAAATGGGAAATTTAATGGACTTCGGTGAGGATATTTTTGTGTGTCTTGTACAAAGCCCAAGATTGAAGCTAAAGTGAGTTTGACTCTTCTTGGGGAAAATTATTCCTCAAAGCCCAGAAAAAGACTGGGAGGAAATGACTCTGCTAGGGAAGATATCTGTCCCAAGCTCAAGAGAGGGAAATTTGTGTCTTGTTCAAAGCCCAAGATTGAGGCTAAAAAAGGTTGACTCAACAAGAGAGTCCGAAAAGGTGGTTGACTCAACAAGAGAGTCTAAAAAGTGATTGACTCAATAAGCGAGTCTAAAAAGTGATTGACTCAACAAGAGAGTCCGAAAAGTGATTGACTCAACAAGAGAGTATGAAAAGTGATTGACTCAACAAGAGAGTCAAAAAAGTGATTGACTCGACAAGAGAGTCTGAAAAGGTTAGCTCCGCTAGGGAGAATCATTTGTACAAAGCCCAAGAGGAGGCTGACTTCGCTAAGGAAGGATCATTATACAAAGCCTAAGAGGAGGCTAGTTTCCTGCTGAGGAAAGATCCTTATACAAAGCCTAAGAGGAGGCTATCTTTTGCCGGGGATAATTGAGATCCCCAAGAAGGTCCAAGTGGGGAATCAACTCTTGTTGGGGATTACAGAAGGGTTGAAATGTCAGATACCTTGAGGTTCTGATCTAAGATAGTGTTGACTCTGGTCGGGGAACTCTCATGAGAGAGGCTGGGTTTCTGCTGGAGATCGATCCAGGATGCCCGGGGTTTTTTTCTATAGTTGTAAGGAACTTGAGAATGTCTTTGAGACTCAAGGGGATTAGATTGTCCAAGTCAACTGGTGTGGAAGAGTTTTATCTTTTGTATGATGCCCAAGAGGAGGCACGGGCATTAAGGGATGAGAATCAACCCTAAAGTGGCCTGAGGTCTGACACTGGAAAGACTACTCTAGCAAAGGATGACTAAGTTCTGTCTTATACCTTTAAGAGGTCGTCAGGGTCCTTGTATAAAGCCTAAGAGAAGGCATGAGAACTTCTAAAAAGTCGGAGGGTCCTTGTACAAAGCCCAAGAGGAGGCGGGGATGCTTTTAGGAAGCCCGTGGGTCCCAAACCAAGAAAAGTTCAAGAAATGTTATTCACAGATAATATATCACCTAGTGAAAGTTCTATGATTTGAAGAAACTCAGGAGATGTTATTCACAGAGAATAGATCAACTCCGGGAAGTAGAATTTCTTTGACGATTTCTAGGGGTAACAGTCTGAGAAAAGGTTCACCGAGAATACTGCCTTTCTCTTTGTTCCATATTGTTTAACCCCAAGAGAAGGGAAGACTGTATCTGGAATCCTATGGGGGGATCTAGTTTTGTTTGTATTTAAGAGTGACCAACAGAGCTTTACCTAGTTCTAGACCTAGTTGTCGGGGAAAACTTTAAATAACTATACTAGTATATATATAGTTTGATATATGACAAGTATTTAAAAAGGTATGAAAGAAGACTAACCATGCGCAACTTCCCACAATACAGTTATATATATATATATATATATATATATATCCGACATGTATTTAAAAGAATGAAAGAAGACTAACCATGCGCCGCTTCCCATAATACAGTTATATATATTAAAGCAAGTAAATGAAAGTGGATAAAACTTACAGGTGAGCAAGCTTCCATGTTGTATTGTTAGTTGTTCAAAGAAATTAAAGAAAGTTTTGATAACAATACATATATTTGAATCTAAATCCAAAGGGAATTGTTTTGAAAAGATTGTGGGGCTTATACTCAAGGAGAGGCCTAAAGAGTTTGACAGTGATCGTACCGTTGCTTTGAATATCGTATCGGGGCTTATACAACGACTGAGGCCCAAAAGTTTTCTGTACAAAGGGATGGGTCTTATAACTCAAAGAGAAGCCCAAAGGTTATTTAAAGAAAAGAAATGAGGCTTACAACATGAGGGTAGGCCCAGTTGGAAATAGTTTGAAAACGACGATCTCGTCGGAGTTTCTGAAACTGTATCGGGACTTATACAATACACTGAGGCCCAAATATGGTTTTGGTTAAAAGGGGGATTGGGTCTTACACTCTATTAGAGGCCCAAAGTTTATTTTTGTACAAGAGATGAGGCTTACAACTCAGAGAGAGGCCCAGATGATTTTGAAAAGGCGACGATCGCGCTGTTGTTTTGAAAATACACAAAGGGACTTATACAATATGTGAGACCCAAAAATATTTATTTACAAAAAAGGGGTTGGGTCTTACACTCTATTAGAGGCCCAGAAGTGTTTTGAAAAATAAATATGGGACTTACAACACGAGGGGAGGCCCAAAGAGTTATTTGTTTGGAAATGGCGATCGCGCCGAGGTTTGAAAACCCAGTGGGTCTTATACGATGACCGAGGCCCGAATTATTTTGGTTTTCAAAAGGGGTTGGGTCTTACACTCTATTAGAGGCCCAAAGTGTTTGAAAAATGTTGATGAGGGTGGAATTAATCAAAACCCTAATTTTGTCTAAAATGGAATTAATTTTGTTTAAAAATTAATAAAAATTACTGAAAACATGTGAAAAATGAGTGGTGATCTTGGATCAATGTTTCAAAAATCATGTTTTTATCCACAAAATGATTAAGAACCATTCAAGTTTGGAAAATCAAGAAGGAAAAATATTTTAAATGTTGAAAAACAAATAAAAATTAATTCTTTGCAAAAATATCAAATATATGAAATAAATAATATTTTTGGAATTTTTTGTAAAATAAAATATTTTAACATTTTTGTGAATTATTAAAAAAATAATCAACTCAAAATCATTATAATTCAGAGAGAAATTAATTTTTGAATCAATTAAATAAAATCACAAAATTCAAATATTTGAATATTTGAAAAAGGGCGCCAAGAACACGCGCGTGTTCTGAGTTTTGTCCAGATTTGTATTTTCTCATCAATCTCACTGAATACTTGATGAAATCACACAATCCACATATCAATCTACTCGTTTTTACCTCACGATCATGTCTATGGTCTTTAATTTCATTTATTTTAAGCATGGAATAAGAAATCAAAGAGAAACCTCAAGAACCCTAATTTTTGCATGAAGGTTTAGAAATTCCATACACGATTCATACAAAGCAATTGATTGAGGGTAAACACTCTATACATGATTATTAACATATGGAAAAATTATTGTGCGAGGAAATATGCATGAATCATGAGATGACCAAGTTGAGGCTTACCTCTTGCAGCTGGTGATCGTGTTTTGAATTGGAGGTGTTACAAGCTGGTTCCAATGATCTGAACAGCTTCCCTAGGTGCCAAGTGATGTGTCTAAATGCTTGGAATGGTTTGAAATAAGCTGGAACTTGAGATGGTACCTCAACTGCAAATCTATCAAAGGTTTGTGCAGAGGGCTGGTGATTTTGTGAAATTGGTGTTCCAGATGTTATGTAAGAGTTTGGATCACTTCTATATGTTATATGTGGGGTGTGTGAACCATTGGTTTGGTTGGAATTGCTCTCAAACTCAAAACCCGATAGTGACTTGCTTTAGAAGGCAAAATTGGAGTGGAAGAGGTGATTTTGAGGAAAGCATCAGTTTCGGTGCTTTGGTGTACTCAAACTGATCACAATTGAGCTCTATTTATAGTAGAGCAAGTTTGTTTTGCAAGGAATAGGGAATGGCAACTGGTACAGGTCTGTGACCAATTGTGATCAAATGGAATCTCAAGTCTCCTCTAGCCATTGACTTGAGGTTAGAGCACAGGCCTATAGTTCTTTGATTCAAGGATAAGGCTTGACTAAAGTGTTCATCTTCGCTCTGATACATGCCACCTCTAAGCATCCATTAAATGTTCCAAAACAAAATTGGAGTCTTGGCCTCTTTTAGGCTTTTTAGGTTTGGCATGCTACTTGTGGAATCTTGGACTTGGGAGGATGATGAATCAGTGCTTGTCCCTTGGTTGTTCCCCCTTGGGGTATGCAGGTGGATAAGCATGCTTGGAATTGCACAATTTGAGCAATTTGAGCCCTAATGCACTAATCTGCCTTGCCAAGACAGTTTGTAGCAAGGCATGTTGCAGCTGTCATAACTCCTAGCTCAGGTGGAGTTTGATGGAGTTCTTGGACATTTTGGAAAGCCCTCATGTGACACAACACATGTGTGATCATAGTTTGTCTTGAAACTTTTTGGATCTAAGTGAAAAATGCCCCTACATTTTGAAAAAAAGCAAGACAGATTCTGACTTAGTGAAAATTTCACTAAGTGTTGGAAAAAGTGACATTTCATGTTTTCAGCCATTTTGATCACTTCATAACTAAAAATCCATGAAGAATTGGAATGAGGTGTAGTTGACACTTTTAAAGTATGCCATGAGAGCTACAAATCCATCTTTGGACCATCCAAAATGGTTGCTTGGATCTCAAGTTATGATCCTTGGAAATTGGTACCCTAGCCACTTTGTTCCATAACTTAGAAAAATTCTAAGTTTTTTATGGTTACCCCTTTTACAAGTTATCCCACTTTCTTTGATTTTTCTTGATGAATGATGATTCAAATCACATATTAACATTGTTTTAGGGTCAAGGAACCATAATTGTGAAAAATTCCAAAAAGTAAAACTTGATTTTGTGCACAGTTGACTTTTTATCGGATGAAATCCAAACTGTGCGATCCTTGGTGAAATCAAGTCCTTGACCTAAATCAAACCTAATGGATATGTTCCATAGGTGTTGTAGGGTGTATTGAATCATGTCCCAAGGTTTGAGAGCATATCTTGGTCAAAAGTCAAAGGTACATTTGACTTTTTCCCCGAAACCCTAATTGTGGTCCAGATGAAAATGAAACTTGTGAGCCAAGTTTCTTGGATCAATCCATTGTTGCAAATGGATTAATGTGGTGTGTTAGAGACCCTCAAATCATGCCTTGAGGTCTTGGCTCATGTTTTGTCCCAAAAGTCAACTTAGGGGTGAATTAGGTCAAGAAACCCTAATTCCTGATTTTTTATGAATGCATCCCATGTGGTAAAATTGACTTGATGATTAGGTCCATGAGGTCCCTTGGAGTATCTTGAGTTATATTTTGAAGCATTGGCTCATGCCCAGATGAAGATTTTCATCTAGAGGCCTCTGTCGACCAAAACCCTAATTTGATGACATTGGCGATCTTGAGGCTTAATCCACTTGGAGTGCTGCAACCTTGTGCCTAATTCTTGATGTGGGAGTCCTCTTGATCATTTATGGATGTTTGAGAGACTAGACAAGTTGAAGATCATGTCATTTCTTGATTGATAATTTGTCTAAGGCTCTAAGAGGGCTTAAAACCCTAATGCTTGACTGCAGGGAATGCTCAACAATTCTCGAGGAGATTGATGAGGCATAAAGGTACATTCATATTGTGATGATGATTTACACAATGATGGGAAATCTTAGTGGTAAAAATTTGGGGTATGACAGTATAGATTTATGTTTATTAAGTTGGGTTCAATTTTGTTAGGTCGTTAGAAAATTTTTGTGTTTTGTCTCAAGCTTTGTTTTTTATTAGCTTGAAGATGCGTGTTGTGATTATTCAAGTTTGATTGTTTCAACAAGAAAATATTATGGTAGTGTGAAAAATTTAAAGAGAATTGCATTGCTAAGGTTTGTGTTTATTATTTTTCTAGAACATAACATGTTATGAACTTTAGACTTTGTACAAATAACACACCATTCATTCTCTTGCAATTTTTGTTCATTTGTGAATCACTTTAGTTCATAGCCTAATGTGAGGAACCTTTCCATTGTTTAATAAATTGCATGAAGACCATCTTTCTTGTTTAACTCGTTTGAATTATGTTTAATCTTGTATTTGTGTTGATTTGTATGATAGCACTAAAATGATCAAGGGATTTTGTTTGATTTTGAGCATAACCACTTGACCAAATAGTCAATCTACCTTGAGAGTGAGTGAGAATTTGCTTACCCCCTTTGAGCATTTGTTAGAATCCATGTGGTGTTAAGTTCATTTTTGTATGGATTCTAATATTTTTTATTGAACCATAACCATGACTTGTTATTTGAGTTTTTACCCTTGCCTAATAAGTTTGGGAGCATTCATGTCACTACGTGTGGTTATATTCAAGTTGTGGAGAAGAGGTTGGTTGTTAAAAGGTTGAGAAAAATAAAAGGTTTGAAAAAGAAATAAAAAAAATGATAGAAAAAGAAAAAAAAAAGAAAAAGACTTAAAAAAAATATAGAATAAAGTTGTGCTGATAAGTTGTGTGGATTGGTGTGATAAATGCGCAATGAGAAAAAGGTGATTGAAGTTGTGAATGCTTGAGTATTTGAGTTGTGATAACTCTCATTTGTTAGGCGTTATTTTTGTTTTAATTACCTTGAGATATGACCTTTCCTTGTTAGCTAAGCCACATTACAACCCTTAAAGCCCTTGTGATTTTTGCTTTTATACTTTCAATATGAGCTTTTTTTTTTATGAATGCCTATTTTGAATTTGTTGTTAGCAAGATTGTTGTGTGTGAGTTGTCCCTCATGTTTGTTTTTCATCCCTTGATGATGTTGTGTGTTAGGTGTGATTCATTCTTGAACATTTGTATTGCTTTAGAATTTTTTGTCACGTGTTTTGTGCTTGGACTTTACTTCATTGTCATGTTATCATTGTAGTTTTGTGGTAAGCATTGCTTTTCATGTACTTTTGATTTTTGTACCATACGTTTGTTTCCGTTTGTAAAAATTGTTGAGCATGATTTCTTGATAATTGCTTTTGTTTCTTCGAGTTCATTTATTCTTGTTTGAGGACAAACAAGTTTAAGTTAGGGAGAGTTTGATAAGTACTAAATTGTAGTGATTTTGAGTGTAAATAATTGGCACTTATCAGTTTAATTATACCAATAAATCTCAACTTTAGTATATGTTTTGTGTAGTTTACATTATAGTGTGTAATATGCGTAATCATGTACAAATCTTTGAGTTTGATAGTTTTTCTCTCATTTTGTTCGGTATACAAGCAATAATATTTTGTCATTGTCTTATAGAGCATTGAATAAGCTTTCCAACGCTTCCGACCGTGCATAAAACAGAGTTACGGTTCTCAAGTTATGGTCGAAACAAGTTCTGAGTTTACTGTCATGTTCGTTGTGCGAACTGGAGGCGAGTTCGCTCGCCAAGAGTTCGCCCATCGAACCCAAGGCAAACAAAAATTGCCCAGAAGCGTGTAAAAATGCTATTTTGGCAGTATTTATGTTTGGTATGTTCGCAGTGCGAACCGGTGTTCGCCCAGCGAGCACGGGAACCCATTTTTGCCATAAAGTCACATTTTCAGATTTTTTTTAGGTTATCTTTTGGGAGCCTTTGGACCCAATTGATCAGAACCATATTCTTTAGTAGTTTTAACTTAGAAACTACACATGGATGATGCATCTAGATGATTCAGAGCCAAATCTTACTTCAATCGGAGATGACAAACTGTGAGAAGTTCAATCGGAGATGACAAACCGTGAGAAATTTGTTCTTCTTCCTTCTTCTCTTTGTATTTTTCATTGTGTTGGGGTTGTTGTATGTATGTTCATCTATATATATTTGTATAAAATCCCTTTTACAAATCTTAATCGGTGTTATCTTTGATTTAATATCTATCCTAATGGGTTTGGATCGATGTACGCATATACTTTTCAAACTTGACCTAAGATGATGATCTATTGGCTATGGGAAATGGTCAAAATATTCATGCGTGTATGTTGGAGCTTAATGCTCCGTGTTGTTTTGTCGTGTGAGATATCACCTTCGAAAGAACGCGGTTGATCTCTCAGACTTTACGTTAGACATAACCTCCATTTGTGAGCGATACGTGGGGTCTTTGACGAGTATTAATGTGAGTACATTTGATCGATAAGTTTTTTGTCGTACATGATGGGTATAAGAAAATGCAACTCCTGATGATTTTCTCCTTTCTAAATAATGTTTTTATTTATTTGCTTTTATGCTTTAAATTTCTGCATGTTATCCTTGGAGAACCATGATAAACCCAAGCTTAGATACGCGGAGATTGTCGAACGAAATTCTTTCCCTCGAATCGATCCCTGTGGAGACGACATAAATCCCGGAGGGAATTCTTCCGAAAATAATATTTTTGCTTACCGTTTTACCGCTCCAACAAAATGGCGCTGTTTCCGGGGATTTGTTTTGATATTGGGTCGCATTGCGATAATTTCTATATTTCTAAGCTTTGTACATAATTGTCTATATTGTATATGCTTGTATAGATACTTGTTTTTTGTTTTCCTCTATGTTTGTTCAAAGTGTTGTATATATACACTACTACAAAACGCGCAAATAACAACGTCAGCCTTACAACGACTTGCCTATACACCGTTGTAATAGATGCGCGCATTTTTTTTATTCTCATTAAAAGGCTTTTAATGACAGTTAATATTCCAACCGTGGTGAAATGTGAGGCCTTTCACCATGGGTATTTAAAAAACCGTCATTATAGGTAGCGTCTAGTCATGGGTTCAATTCCCAGCGCCCGCATTTATGGTTTTTTACACATTTTTTCAAAATGCTCACATCCTTTCACCACGGGTATGTTTTCAACCGTCATTATAGCCTATAGTTTAGTTTTATGTCTTGCTCTTCAAAAAATCGGTTTTAGGAAAAACCGTCTCCTTTTTAGATATGTTTCGTGCATCTGAAGTAGAAAATCGTACGGTCATTAGTCCCGTACTCTAAAAGAGTTACGGGACTTCACCCTCAAAACCCCAAATTCAACTTTTTTCTATTTTTAATGAATTTTTTTACTGTTTTCATAGTCTTAAAAAATTCCAAAAAAATTCTCAAAATTCTTATTTTACCTAATTAGATTAAATTTCGTGTTTTTAGATTTTTCTAAATTTATTTTAATCATGTTACTTCTTTCCTATTTTTTCAAAATGCTGACAGACCTTTCACTACGGGTATTTAAACCAACCTTTATTATAAGTGGTGTTTTTTACTTATTTTTTCAAAATGCTTACAAACCTTTCACCACAGGTAATTTAAACCAACCGTCATTATAGGTAGCGTCTTGTCATGGGTTCAAGTCCCAGCACCGGCATTTTTGGTTTTTTTACTTATTTTTTCAAGTCTCATTACCAACATTATAGGTGGCGCACATATTGTGTTTATTCACTATCCTTAAACAAATCTTGGTTGTCCATTTAGTGATTATCAACAGCCAAGACACTACTATTAGTGATCCGTATGAAACCTAAAACTTAGACGAACTACATCTTCTACCTCCAAACATCATTTTTCATTTACGATAATCTATTTCTCCACTAAATTAAATTTCAGAACTCGAGTTAGCAATGTTAGTTGTTGGTGTTCTTTTTTAACTATTGTTGTTCTTGTTGTTCTTTTTTATTATTGTTCTTTTTTATTAATGTTGTTCTTGTTGTTATTATTGTTATTATTATTGTTGTTGTTGTTGTTGTTATTGTTCTTGTTGTTGTTGTTGTTGTTCTTGTTGTTCTTATTGTTGTTCTTGAAGTTCTTGTTGTTCTTAATGTTCTTGTTGTTCTTGCTGTTGTTCTTGTTCTAATGCTACAATTTTTTTTAAAAGACATACAACAACGGGTATTTAAAATAACCGTCGTTATAGGTAGTATACAACAACGATTCTTTAAAATAACCGTCATTATAGGTAGTTCTAATGCTGCATTTTTTTATTTTATTAAAAGACATACAACAACGAGTATTTAAAATAACCGTCATTATAGGAAGCATGCTTTCCAATTTATTACAACGCTTACTGAGTCGTGATTGTACGTATCATATGTACAACAACACTGTACATAACAACGCCTGCGCCCCCGTCATTATATATCTTTCTCAACCGTTGTTAAATGGGTTTTCCGTAGTAATGATATTTTTTTGTTCCCGTAACGTTTGGTCAAGTGTTTGGTTAGGACACTTTCTTTAGGTTGGCGCTTTGACGAAAACATCGACATGTGTGTGAGGAAGTTACTGGACAAGCACAATAAAGGCGTTGAGCTAACGACGTGAAACAAACGCTTGTTGGGAGGCAACCCAATGGTTTTCGAGTTTGTATAGCTTTATGTTTATTAAGTTGGGTTCAATTTTGTTAGGTCGTTGGAAAACTTTTGTGTTTTGTCTCAAGCTTTGTTTTTTATTAGCTTGATGATGCATGTTGTGATTGTTCAAGTTTGATTGTTTCAACAAGAAAATGTTATGGTAGTGTGAAAATTTTAAAGAGAGGTGCATTGCTAAGGTTTGTGTTTATTATTTTTCTAGAACATAACATGTTATGAACTTTAGACTTTGTACAAATAACACATCATTCATTCTCTTGCAATTTTTGTTCATTTGTGAATCACTTTAGTTCATAGCCCAATGTGAGGAACCTTTCCATTGTTTACTAAATTGCATGGAGACCAACTTTCTTGTTTAACTCGTTTGAATTATGTTTAATCTTGTATTTGTGTTGATTTGTTGATAGCACTAAAATGATCAAGGGATTTTGTTTGATTTTGAGCATAACCACTTGACCAAATAGTCAATCTACCTTGAGAGTGAGTGAGAATTTTCTTACCCCCTTTGAGCCTTTGTTAGAATCCATGTGGTGTTAAGTTCATTTTTGTATGGATTCTAATATTTTTTCTTGAACCATAACCATGACTTGTTATTTGAGTTTTTACCCTTTCCTAATAAGTTTGGGAGCATTCATGTCACTATGTGTGGTTGTATTCAAGTTGGGGAGAAGAGGTTGGTTGTTAAAAGGTTGAGAAAAATAAAAAGTTTGAAAAAGAAAGAATAAAATGAAGGAAAAAGAAAAAAGAAAAGAAAAAAAAAAGAAAAAGACTTGAAAAAAAAATATAGAATAAAGTTGTGCTGATAAGTTGTGTGGATTGGTGTGACAAATGTGCAATGAGAAAAAGGTGATTGAAGTTGTGAATGCTTAAGTATTTGAGTTGTGATAGCTCTCATTTGTTAGGCATTTTTTTTTCAATTACCTTGAGATATGGCATTTCCTTGTTAGCCAAGCCACATTACAACCCTTAAAGCCCTTGTGATTTTTGCTTTTATACTTTCAATATGAGATTTTTTTAATGCATGCTTAATTTGAATTTGTTGTTAGCAAGATTGTTGTGTGTACGTTGTCCCTCATGTTTGTTTTTCATCACTTGATGATGTTGTGTGTTAGGTGTGATTCATTCTTGAACATTTGTATTGCTTTAGAATTTTTTGACATGTGTTTTGTGCTTGGACTTTGCTTTATTTTCATGTTATCATTGTAGTTTATTGGTAAGCATTGCTTTACATGTACTTTTGATTTTTGTACCATACGTTTGTTTCCGTTTGTAAAAACTTGTTGAGCACGATTTCTTGATAATTGCTTTTGTTTCTTCGAGTTGATCGATTCTTGTTTGAGGACAAACAAGTTTAAGTTGGGGAGAGTTTGATAAGTGCTAAATTGTAGTGATTTTGAGTGTAAATAATTGGCACTTATCAGTTTAATTATACCAATAAACCTCAAATTTAATGTATGTTTTGTGTAGTTTACATTATAGTGTGTAATATGCGTAATCATGTACATATATTTTTGTTTGATAGTTTTTCTCTCATTTTTGTCGGTATACAAGCAATGATATTTTGTAATTGTCTTATAGAGCATTGAATAAGCTTTCCAACGCTTCCCACCATGCGTAAAACGGAGTTACGGTTCTCAAGTTATGGTCAAAACAAGTTCTGAGTTTATTGTCATGCTCGTTGTGCGAACTGGAGGTGAGCGAGCTCGCCAAGAGTTCGCCCAGCGAACCCAAGGCGAACAAAAATTGCCCAGAAGCATGGAAAAACATTGTTTTGGAAGTATCTATGTTTGGAATGTTCGCAGTGCGAACCGTTGTTCGCCTAGCGAGCACGAGAACCCATTTTTGCCTATAAAGTCACATTTTCAAATTTTTTAGGTTATCTTTTGGGAGCCTTTGGACCTAATTGATCAAAACCATATTCTTTTGTAGTTTTAACTTAGAAACAACACATGGATGATGCATCTAGATGATTCGGATCCAAATCATACTTCAATCGGAGATGACAAATCGTGAGAAGTTCAAACGGAGATGACAAACCATGAGAAATTTGTTCTTCTTCCTTCTTCTCTTTGTATTTTTCATTGTGTTGGAGTTGTTGTATGTATGTTTACTTAGATTGTATGTTCATATATGGATCTTTGTATAAAATCCCTTTTACAAATCTTAATCGATATTATCTTTGATTTAATATATATCTTAATGGGTTTGGATTGTTGTAGGCATATACTTTTCAAACTCGACCTAAGATGATGATCTATTGGCTATGGGAAATGGTCTAAATATTCACTCGTGTGTGTCGGAGCTTAATGCTTCGTGTTGTTTTGTCGTGTGAGATATCACCTTCGAAAGAACGCGGTTGATCTCTCGGACTTTGCGTTAGACATAACCTCCGCTTGTGAGCGATACGTGGGGTTTTTAGGAGTATTAGTGTGAGTACATTTGATCGATAGGGTTTTTCTCGTACATGACGGGTATAAGAAAATGCAACTCCTGATGAGTTTCTCCTTTGAAAAGAATGTGTTTATTTATTTGCTTTTATGCTTTTAATTTCCGCATGTTACCCTTGGAGAACCATGACAAACCCAAGCTTAGATACGTGGAGGTTGTCGAACGACATTCTTTCCCTCGAACCGATCCCTATGGAGACGACATAAATCCCGGAGGAAATTCTTCTAAAAATAATATTTTTGCTTGCCGCTTTACCACTCCAACAGAAAGCTAGCATCCTTAGTGGTTGATTCTTTGGATTCCAAATCTCGCCATGGAAGACTTTTGTGTATTCTCTCTACCATTGTTGAAGATGGAATTCTAAATACTCTGGTTCAGTTTTATGATCTACTGGTGCTTCACATTTCCAGATTATCAGCTTATGCCTATATTAGAGGAGTATGCTTATCTTGTGGGAGTCCTAAGTCACAAGTCATTGCAGCAACTATTCACTTGAGGAAATCTGATATAGATGCCAATCTCATTGTTAAAGGAGGCATTCAAGGGTTGACTTCTAAGTTCTTGATTGAGATGGCTACTTCTTTTGCTAGTTCTGGTAGCATGATGGATTTTGAAGCTATTCTGACTTTACTCATTTATGGACTGGTCTTGTTCCCTAACATTGATAAATTTGTTGATGTTAACGCTATTCAGATCTTCTTGATTGGGAATCTTGTTCCGACTTTGCTTGGCAATACTTATTTCTTTATCCATCATAGGACTTCTAAGGAATATGGTACCATTGTTTGCTGTTCACCTTTATTGTATTAGTGGTTTATTTCACACTTGCCACAATCATCTATCTTCAAGGAGAACAAGAGTTGTTTGAGGTGGTCTCAAAGGATCATGTTCCTTACTAACACTGATATTACTTGGTATTCTTCTGTGTATGATAATGTCAAGATCATTGATAGTTATAGGGAGTTCTCTAATGTACCTTTTCTTGGTACACAAGGTGGAATTAACTACAACCTTAGTTTAGCAAGACGTCAGCTTAGATATACATTGAAAGATAAACCTAATAACATTCTGTTGGAAAGTTTATTTTTCCAAGAAGGGAATGATACTCAAGGTTTGAAAAAATGGATGGCTCATGCTTGGTGCAACATCCATAGAAAGGGGAAGGGTGAGCTTTAAAAACAGAATTGTATAACCTTGGAACCTTATACTCTTTGGGTGAAGGAGATATCAAAGGAGCTCAAGATGCCTTATTCTTTTGAGAAGTCTATGTCACTAGTGGTTGCCAAACCACTCACTATTCCTACTGAAGATGTGAAGGAACTTTAAGAAGCTTTAGCCAATATGAAGCAAGATAAGGATATTTAGGAAGAGAAATTTCATTCTTCAAACCTTGAGAAGATAGAGTTGCAGAAGCAGTGGAAGGAGAAATATAATTTGATAGAGTTGCTTAAGCAACATGCTATGAAGAGACATAGAGAGGATTTAATTTTCTATAGTATTGCATCATCTCATCCTCCTACCTCAAGTGCTTGGAAGGGTATTGTGGATCAGCTTGTGTTGGATAAAACTACCATGAAGGATAGTTATGAGAGGGAGATCAAGAGGCCCAGAAAGAAGTATCAGCTTGGAGTTGGATCATCCTCAGATGTGATTCCTTAGGATCTAGCTTTTTCCTTTTGTATTTGATCCTTTGTAACTTGTACTTCCAATTGTAACTCTTTCCAATTATCATTGAAATGAGATTTTCATTATTTCAAAAGTGTTATTTCTTTATGATGTTTGTAATTTCTTTATATCTTAAAGTTCCTTGAAAACTGAAGGAAAACATTTGCATTTCATATCATGCATCATTCTGCATATGGTCTTTCTTTTGAAAGTTTTACAGGTGTCTTATTGCTTTTCTTGGTATTCTCAGAAGTCAAGTTGTCTCACTCGTACAACACTCGAGCTAACCGTCAAAGGAAAATGGATCATTTAGAGTAAGAAAATCGTGAACTTTGTGAAGAGGTGACAACCCTCAGGGCTGGGATGGAGATTCTCAATGCTTTGGTCGAATATCTGGTTGCTCTTTAGAATCAGTCTCTTCATCCTCCTCCTACTCCTCTAGAAACTTAACCTCAGACTACAGTGATTTCTGAAGTTGTGTCTGTTCCGATTTTTGTAGCACCGATCAGTGCTCCGCCACACCAAATGCCTGCTGGATTTCCTTGGGGCATGCCGTTGAATTTTGTTCCTGAAGGTTACAAACCCGCTGCTGAAATTCCTACTGTTCAGCCTATCATGAATATTCCTCCACCTGTGGTGCATGATGTCCCACAATGTCTCGACTTATCACAATCTTGTGATTAATTGGATTGAACAACCTGTATGCTCCAGTCTAATGATATCCTACTAGAATCATAGGTTCACTCTTATCATCAAGCTTTCTTCTCCTAGCATCAAGAATATGATTGTAGAAAATAGAGCCAAACATCTTCAGATGACTCACTAATGGTCGTTTTCCACTCCACACTTCTTCAGGAGCCTTGTTCTTCAGCTTCTTAGTAGGGCACTTATTCAAAATATAAACAACAATCAAAACAGCTTCACCCCATAAGGATTTTGGCAAATTCTTCTGCTTCAGCATGCATCTCGCCATGTCCAATATTGTCCTGTTTCTTCTTTCTGTTATTCCATTATGTTGAGGAGTATAAGGAGCAGTTATCTCATGATAAATACCATGTTCTGCACAAAATGCTTCAAATATCTTAGATGTGTATTCGCCACCTCCATCTGTTCGTAGAACTTTAATTTTATTTTCACCCTAGTTTTCGACAAGTATCTTGAATCTCTTAAAGATTTCAAATACTTCATCCTTTCGTTTGATCACATAGATCCAGAGCTTTCGACTGTACTCATCGACAAATGAGACGAAATACCTATTTTCACCAATGGTATGCTCTTCAAAAGGACCACATACATTTGAATGTACAACTTTAAGTATGTAGGATGATCTCATTGGCATAGTCGAAACGAAAGACTTCCCGGACTGCTTTCCGACTAGACAACCTTCCCAGAGTTTGTCGGGCATCTCAAGACTTGGTATACCAGTTAACATATTTTGAGTGATCAATTGATTTAGCGACCTAAAGTTCAGATGGCCAAACCTCAGATGCCATAACCAACTATTCTTGTGGTCGACAACTATTTTCAGACATTGTACCTCAGTCAAACTGATCATGATCTTAAATGTTTTATTCTTCTATAGAGAAGATTTTAAGACCAAGTTATTCTGGATGTTGAAAAGTTCTAAGGATTCATCTTTCATAACCACTGAGAACCCCTTTTCGACCAGTTGTCAAACACTTAGTAAATTTCACTTCATTCCAGGGATATACAGTACATCTTTGATCATGGTTTTTGCTTAATTGCTCCTTTGAATAACTATTTTGCCAGTACCTTCTGCTTGCAACAAGCTATTATCTGCAAGTTTGACCTTGCTCTTCTTCGACTCGTCAAAATCTACTAACCATACTCTTCGACCAGTCATGTGATTCGAGCAACCTGAGTCGAGGAACCAGATCTTGGATTCAACATGGTCATCTGCAACTACAGCCATAACCACCATATCATCAGAATCATCTGAATCTTGACGTGCAAGTTTTTCTCCTTCGTCCTTGTCTTTTGTCAAACCCCTGTCTTTCCTGTACCAACAATGCTTGGCCCAGTGACCCCACTTTTCACTGTTATAACACTGCACACCTTTTTTTTCTACTTTGTCTTTCTGATAGGAATTTCCTTCTCCTTTTTTCGAGGATTCAAAATTTCTATCATCGATCTTATTCTTGTGAGGATTCAACCAAGACTTCTTGCCCTGAGTCTTGTCGATTTTGCCTTTAAACTTGTTGGAACCACCATTCTTCTTCCACGATTGAGCCTGTAGTGCTTGTATCAAGTCTTGAACTCCTTTCATTTCGACAATCCTAATCTCATGCGCTTCCAACGAACCAACCAAATCTTCCAGTTTTAGGGTTTCAAGATTGTTGGATTCTTAAATAGCTACGATAATGTGATCAAAGTGAGAGGTCAATGTATGCATTACCTTCTCAACTATCATCTTATCATTTAGGGTTTCACCACAACCCTTCATGAGATGGACGAGTTTCTGCACCTTTGACACATAGCCTGCAATCTTTTCATCTTCTCCCATTGACAACAATTCATATTGTCATTGCAAAGTTTGCAACTTGATAACCTTAACTTTCTCACCTCTTTCATAATACTTGACAATAATATCCCACACCTCCTTCGTCGATTCAGCATGAGCGATTCTATCGAAATTAGCCGCATCAACTGCCGATTGGATGTAGAACACTGCCTTGCAATCCTTCTTCTTGGCCTCCTTGTAAGCGGTTCTTTGTGCGTCGGTTGCATCTTCACCAAGCGCATAAACGCCATTTGTAAACACTTCTAGGGTTTCATGAAATCCAAATAGAGATTGCATATGTTTTCTCCATCGAAGCCAATTCCTGCAGTCAAGAGTTGGAAGGGAGTTTGGTAAATTTTTGTTACCATTCATCTTTGCAGCGATTGATCAACAATAACCCACTATCCCAGAAACACGATCTCTGACGTATGATTCTTGAAAACACAATCAAGAATCTAACTGGAGCTCTAGATACCAATTTGTTGGTGCGTGAGATATTTTTAGTGAGGAGAGAAAGAGAAAAAAATAAAGAAACAAGGATTGATATTATTGAATTGAATAAAACTGAATTACAAAGTGTCTATTTATATACACTAAAATAACAAACTAAATAACAAACCATAAACCCTAATTAGCTTTGGGCTTGAGCCACATAATACAACTTGAATTATATCTAATATCTCAACACTTAGCTCATCTCAATTTAATTTATTTGAAATCATATATAATTTTTGGATATGAAGGATTTCATACACTAAGTTATCTATTGCAAAGTGAGGAAAATTATGCTAGGAGTATTTGAAGTGTTATATTAAGTTATTAACTAAAGAAAATATGTGAATAAAAATCCCTGTCTATCAAAGTGAGTGTAATATGCTCAAATCTACTTAATTCAAATCATACATAATGTCTAGATATCATATCAAACTCAAATCTACTTAATTCAAATCATACATAATTTCTAGATATCATATCAAGCTAAGAAGACCGACCCATAGTACTAAGATACAACAGGGATCCTGAGATAGAATTTTTTAATTAACAGAAATTTATTAATATATATATTATCCACAATATTTATAAAGTTCACACAATTAATTACTCATAAATACATAAACATATAAGTAGTGAATTCATAGGCATAGTTACATATATTTCTCCCACCTATATTAGCAAATATTATTCATATATTTATTGTTTGAAATTTTCACAAAAAGCATACAATTTTGTGTAGTTAGCATGACATATTGAAAATGTATGATATCCAAAAAAAAAAAAACAACTGCATTTTTAGTTGGTAAGAAGAATCTAAGATGTATGAGAAGTATTACAGATGCATACGTAAAAATATTTTCAAAAAGAATAAAAAAAATTGAATATTTTATGAGTAGGTATTGGAAAGTATCAAACACATTTTATTTCGGACATAGATATATACTTCTCCATTTTTAAAGTAAGTGGGCTTCATAGATATCAAGGATCTCATACAGAAAGAAGATAGATAACTATTAATCATGAGGGGGGACATGAACCTATGAAAAATTGGCACCCAAAAAGCCAAAACTCTTCTTCCACTGAGGGAGAAAATATTCTATAACTGGAAAAAGCATACCTGGAAAACTTTCATAAGAGAATATCAACACTTTTGCCCACCGATTGCTACAACAAATCTATCCTTGAGAAAAAAACAGAAACACGCAAATAACACTGCTAACTTAGTATCATTGATGAATGTAAACTCAGTAGTAGATAACCACCAACAGTAACAACATAAACCTTTTTTGTTACAATAGAAGAAAACTTTGTTGAATTCTTGAATCCCTATAACATAAAGAAATATGATTCTATATCTAAAAGAATCAATAGCATTATACCAGCTGAACTGTCCAATTTTCATGAGAACAATGTGACTATCTAAATTTTCAATCCCAAGATCAGCTAATGTGTTATGCAATCATCTAAAATGTGTTGACAATATTCTTCGCCAAACTTCAAATTGCAGACAATACACCATAATACAATGTCATGTTACCATGTTATCTTGTAGAAAAACTCGTACCTTTCCCACGTGCCTCGTGAATGCAGAACATGCCAACAGAATGGTCCCAAGCCAGAAAAAGAACCAAATTAAAAATGAGAAAAAGTATGTTCATCCAATTAGAGAGTAAAAATTGATAGCCATTACCTTGATAGTCTTCTCTTTTTTGCATTTCTTATTGCATCAAGGGTAACAGACAATGGCAGTTAGTCCCATGTTTGACTATCTATAAGACAAAAGTGTGCGTTGTGTACCATGTTAAATCCATCAACAAAACATCTAGTCCATACACCTACAAATAGACAATGCCCAGGGCTTATAGACATCAAATAGTAGACATATATCGTTTTCACAAAATATAGGACATGTAATAATTATCCATGAAATTGAGAGTCTAAAATCATATTTTCATTTTGAATAGTTTGTGAGTTTACAAATAATAGTTTTCCATGAACTCTACAGAAAGTAAATCCTAGCTATTAATAAAAGTTACTTAACAGAAACTATAACAGTCTATTATGAAGTCTAAGATGCATGATCATATTGAAAGTCATTTGGATCATAAAGTGTGTAAACCAAAATGCCTAAAGTGCTGTCAGAGATTCATAAACTAATTCAAGCATTAAGGAGTCAATTCCTACTAAAGAATTCATCCATGTCTTCAACATGAAAGACTGCATGGACAATAACATCTGAAGAATGTATTACTTTGTAGAGTTCACCCCATATGGGTTTGCTTTGACCTTTATCAAACATGTTATGTCGCACTAAATCTCTAAATTCATCTGCTTATTAGCTTCTGCAAATGCATCATACTTCTCTTTAAAAACATATATAAAGGAAATTAATGTAATTACAAATCAATAACAATAAGAAGATAATGCTCAACATCATTCATTCAACATAACAATTAAATTTTTTAACAAAACAAAAACCCTCCATGCCCTAGATCCTAAAAAAAACATAACCTAAATGTTAAAAATTTAAATCACAAATATGAAAATTGGAACCCAAACACACAAAATACTCAGTAAGCTCTAAGATCTAAGACCAAAAAGAGATAAAGTTACGAAGATAACAAAAAGATATGAAGTTACGAAGATAACAAGTTTTACCTTCAAGATCTAAAACCATAACTTTTAGCAGATACGAAGCGATATCTTTTAAGGTTTCGTTACGGATGTCGCAGTTTTTAGCTTTTTTTTAAGCAACAATATATTCAAAAATGGGGTCCAAGGGGTACCCCAACCCACATACAAAGGAAACCAACAAAGATATCATCCCAACCCAAAAAATCTGACCAATATCTCCAACTACAAAAAATTAGTAGGAGATATAAACCAATCGTAATAACTACATTTAAACTTGGAAGTAGACCAGAAATCTAACCACCACCAAGACAAATGAATGGACCTAAGCGCAATATCAGATATATTTCCAAACGCGTCATTAAAAATAATTTGATTGCTCGACCACCAAATAGACCAACACGTAGTGACCCAAATAATACATGCCGTAGATTTTGAGCTTAATCTCACAAACTTCAAGAACCAGCTTAACAAGTGATCACATACATTATCTCCTTCAATCCACTCAATTCCCACCCATTTCGAACTCTTTCTCCAAATCAACCTCGTATGAGGACAAGAAAAAAACAGGTGATTATTATCTTCCACTACATTGAAACAAAGCACACATACAATATCACGGGCATTTGAGATTATTCCCCTGGCCGCAAGATTCAATCACGTAGGAAGTCTATCCAAAGCCAATCTCCAACAAAAAAAATTATTTCCTTTAAAGAGACCTTCGTCTTCCATATCAAATCTAAAACCGTCTTGAGATTAATCTCCAAATCTGATACCGCATCCTTGTTTTGCAAAGCAAAATAGCAAGTGTTAATAGTGAAACCTCTTGAATTACCTCCTTTCCATTCAAAGTCGTCTTTAATTCCAGATTGCAACCTAACCTCCATGAGTAGATTCATCAAATCAAAATATTCCTCCAGCAAGTTACCCGTTAAATCATGATCCCCCAAGTCCAGGTTCCACATCCAAACACCCCCCACCAAATTACCCATTTCCATGGCTGATCCCCATTTCAAGACAGATGCATTATACAAGGTCCGAAAAAACCACCCTTAGTGGCTGATGGCACAACCAGCAAGCATGCCAAAAGGAAACTAGACTCCCATTGCCAATCTTGCAAGACACCATACTCAGAAAATTTCCCTCCTCAAATGAGTCCCCAAAGTTCATTAAGTTTCTCCACCATTGTGATTCCATTGGCCTAAGTCTTGAATCACTCTTCAGCAAGATTCTTTTAGATAAATTTCCATATCTCGAAGTAAGCAGTCCACTCCACAATGCAGAAGAATCTGTAATACATCTGCACAACCACTTGTATAACAAAGCTTTGTTAAAGCTCACTAAATTCTTAATTCCCAGGCCACCCTTACACTTAGGCCTGCATAATTTATCCCGACATATCCAAGCAATCCTCGACTTATCACTGGATCCTGACCATAAAAATTGTCTTTGTATGGAAATCAATTTTTTCACAACCAAAGCAAGAACTTTGAAGAAGGAAAAATAATGGATTGGTAGATTAGATAAGTCCGAATTAAGCAATGTTAAACTGCCCCCAAATGACAATAATCTCCCCCTCCAAATTGAAAGTTTTGCTCTGAAGATGTTCACCACATGTTTCCAGAATTCAACACTCTTATGTCTCCCTCCCACATAATTCCAAGAAAAGTGAGCAGTAGCTTACCAAAGTTACACGCCAAGAATTTTGCAGCAGCAGTAAGAAAGGAATTCTCCAAACCGACACCATAAAGGAAACTTTTCCAGAAATTTATTTTCAAACCTGAAATGAGTTCAAAGCCTCTCAGAATACCTTTAATTCCCCAGAGATCCGACCACGACCCATCACTAACTAGGACAGTATCATCAGCAAACTGAGTAAGACAAATGGACTCTACCTCGTTGATGCGAAAACCTTTGAATATCACCTTTTGATTTGCCTTTCTTACCAACAACGCTAACCCTTCAGCTACTAGGGCAAACGAGGGAGGTGACAAGGGGTCACCCTGTCTAAGACCCTGTGTCGCCTTGAAATCTTTCGTTGTGCCTCTGTTTACCAATACAGACATAAAACAACTTAGTGCACCACCAAAAATCCATTCTCTCCATTTACTACAGAAGTTCATCTCAATCATAACATCTTCAAGAAACTCCCACTGTACCAAGTCATAAGCTTGGGCAAAATCAACTTTAAAGACCAAACAATTTCTCTTGCATCTCTTTGCCAAATCTAGGACTTCATTAATAAGTAAGACACCATCCAACATTTGGCGGCCAGGAATGAAAGTAGTTTGTGAATCCAAAACCAATCTACCAATTACTTTATTTAGTCTAGAAACCATTATCTTGGAAATCAGTTTATATACACAACCAATCAAGCTGATAGGTCTATATTCATCCAACTTTTAGGGATTATCAGTTTTTGGAATAAGCGCAATAAATGATGAAACTAATGCTTTAGGAAGAAATCCAAATTGATGGAAATGTTGAATAACCTTGATCAGATTACCACCAACGACCTCCCAACAATGCTTTAAGAATTCTAGATTAAAGCCATCAGGCCCAGGGCTTTTATTCCCTTCACAATTTGATAGAGACTCAAAAATTTCCTCCACCAAGAAAGGTGCAGTAAGCATTTCATTTTCTTCAGCTGAAAGTTTAAGTAATTCTGACATATTAAGCCGTAAACCATAACTTTCCACCCTCTCGAATTTAGCTTCAAAGAATTCTTTAATGTTGTTTTTAATCAAGCCAATATCCTCCAACACGACACTACCATCTTTGAGCATAAAAATATTGTTTCTCCTGCATCTCATCTTAAACATAACATGAAATAACCTTGAACTTGAGTCTCATTCCTTCACCCATTTGACTATTGATTTCTGTTTTATCATGCTTTCCTTGAGTTTCAAATTATTCCAAACCTTTCCCTGGGCCACACTTCTTTCCATAAACATCTCCTCCGAGATATTACTTCCATTTAGATCCATCTCATTCTCAATTGCATTAAGTACTTTGACACCTTCTTAAATACTTAAATCGACCCACCCAAATACATTATTATTCCACCATCTCAATTTGTTTCTCAGCAGTTTGAACTTTTCCACCAATATATGTTTAGGACTTCCCACAAAATTTGTAGAATTCTAAGACTCCTTAACAAACTCCAAGAATTTTGGGTTCTCGTACTATCAGTTGAATACTTTGAATGGTTTTGGTCACTAATTAGCCAGGTTACATTTCAGCCACACTAGCATATGATCCAAGATGTATCTTGCCCCAACTTGCTAAGCAACCACACCCTATTTTGATGCTAACTCCTCAGATATTAAAATTATGTCAAGCCTACTCTTGCATCTCCCATTTGACATACACCATGTAAATTTGTTACCAACCACAAGCGCATCTATCAGCTCCATATCATCAATGAATGTGGCGAATTCCTCCAATTCAGATGATCGAGTTATAAACTTACCTCTCCTTTCATCACTTGATTTTATTGCATTAAAATATCCAGCAGCTATCCATTCGCCCAGAGGAAGTTTTCTTTTCACTTATAAAATATCTAACCTCAACCTCCTCTTCTCTGCTATAAGACAAGGTGAATATACATTTATAAGGTAACAATTAATACCTTTCCAATGTCCTTAAACTCCCAAGTAGCCATAGCCTTTGAAGCTGAAATGAGAATTAAACGACTCATTTCTCCAAACTGATAGTATTCCTCCAAACTGGCCAATTTCCCCTGACGCGAACCACTCCAAATCTCCAATTCCCCATGAGCTTTGCACACACTCCACACACATCCTTTGTATTTTTGTTTCCTGAATAAAACATCAGTCTGCATTTCCATCAAGGAATACTTTTCACATCCTACTTCTCTTGAGGGAAGACCTACACCCACGCACATTGCATGTAACCAAATTCATGGTACCCTCATTTCTTCCCCTAACTTGTCTTCATACGCTCGTTCTTCCAATGTTCTAATGATTCTTTCAAACACTTCATCGTCTTCATCTCCTTCAATGCCAAGCTCTTTAATTTATTGCCAGACCTTGGCAGGGACATCTTCAATGGATTTTTTAATTCTTGAATTGCCCTGATTGAAATCTGTGTCACTAATAGAATCACAGCACAATACAGACCCACCAGAGTAACGAGAAGAATCATATTCCTCAGTTGTTATTCTATGAACACTATTCATAACTTTATCCATAGCCAACGCCTTCAATTTTTGTGGATTTTGTTGGTGAATCAAGGTTGAGAAATAAGAAGGAGAGAAGGGAATCTTAATGCTCTCATAAATGTCCGTCAATAATTTCTTTTTCTTAATTGATAGACCTACCACCTGTCTTAAAGGCCCAACTTCAATTAGAGATATTGGGTCTGATGACACACCAATTGGGCCTAGCATAACACACTTTTTCAGATCCATCACCAACCCATCAACAGCCAGATTCACTAAAGTTAATGACCTATCCAAATTCTTTTTCAAGCTCCACGTTTTGGATCTCATTTGGTGTTACTGAATACCTATCAAGTCTGACCCCACTTGCTTCTACCTCAGACCCTAAAAAATTAGCCTTTTCACCCACCCCTTCCCCATCAACATGATTCCCCAATATTTCTTCTGCTCCTACATTATCTGACACCGCTCAATTGTTCTTTTTCGCCGAATCTACGCCACCTAAAATCTTGAACTTTTCAATATGATTATTTTCATGTTTCCCAGGCGCGCCATCTTCATCTTAACCTGGGCTTTCCCGCTCGCCATCTTCATCACCTGAATCCGATAACTCCAACTCACTAACTACCCCGATTTTATTTCTTACCACAATCCGTTTAGGCCCATGGAAGTCTTCAACTAATTTAAGTCTATATACCTTACCATTAATATCCACGTTGAATACTTGATTCAAATTAATCGAGAATTTTGTTTTTATCAAGAATCTTGCAACATCAAGATTTTCTTGATTTTTGTTGAATGCAGAATAGGGCAAGCAGCAAAAATATTTATTTTCGGAAGAATTCCCTCCGAGATTTATGTCATGTCCACAGAGATCGGTTCGAGGGAAAGAATGTCGTTCGACAGTCTCTCGCATTTATGAATTTGGTTTTGAATGTTTTGAAACAAGAAAACAGAAAAGTAAACATTAAAACATAAAACAAATTCATTCTTCAGAGAGAAAAACTCGTCCGGCAATGCATATAAATCACTCCTCACAAACTTAAACTTACCGACCAGTTATACTCCACCTACAATACTCCTCAATATCACCCAGCATCGCTCACAACAAAGGTTATGTCTAACGCACAGTTGAGACAACAACCGTGTCACTCTCGTGAGCGAAGCCTCGAAACACGGAAGGCATTAAGCTTCGATGCCCATTGAAGATTGTTAGCTCTAAATCTATCTCTAGAATCCAGAAACTAACAGACAATCATCCCTAATCGAAGTTTGCGACGGTTATCTCTAACGCAACCCAAACCCCGCGCATAAAGCAAAAATCAGAGACAATCACCAATAAAGATTTGTAAAGCAAGTTTTATACAATGCCATGGGCAACAAATATACATGAGATCGTAGTCAATACATATACAAAACCCAACATAGAAGAAAAACACAAAGAAGAAAAGAAATGAACCAAACACTTCACGGATTGTCGGAGCCGATCGATGAGAAATCCACCTCGGATCATCCACATGCAAGCTTCCATGTTGTTTTCTAAGCTAATCTACTGAAAAAATGAAGTTTGATGGAGTTGGAGCAAGAATCCCCAAAACCATAACCTAAAAAATGCAGAAAAATGAAGTTTATAGGTGGTTTTTGCTGCCCAGGTTCGCACTGCGAACATATGCCGCCTTAACTTCCTCCAGAATGGTGTTTTTCATGCTTCCAGGCACTTTTTATTTGCCCCGGGTTCGCAGTGCGAACTCGCTAGCGAGTGCTCGCCACGGGGGTTCGCAGTGCGAATATGACAGCAAACCAGAATTTGTTTTGATCATAACTCTTGAACCGTAACTCCGATTGACGCACGGTTTGAAGCGTTGGAAAGCTTATTCAATGCTCTTTATGAATATGGAAAAATCCCATTACTGGAACACCTGTAAAAATAAATGAAAATCAATTAAACTCAATGATATTTACACGGTACCGCACTATACACCGAAAACGTAAAGTAAACGTATTTACGAACAAAGCGGGGTTTATTCAACCAATTTTAACACAAAGTATTGATAAGTGCAACAAAACTTATATACAAAAATAGGTACAATTTGCACTTATCAAACTCTCCCCAACTTACATAATTGTTTGTCCACAAACAAGAATCAAACAAACTTGAACATGCACAAGCAATATCCAAAGAATGACGAATCAACAGGTTTTGAAAAACGGAAACGAATGAATGGTTCAAATGAAAACGGTACACACAAAAAGTAAATACTTACCACTAAACTACGACGACAACATAGTCACGAAACAAATGCAAAATACAAAAATCATGCCAAAAATTCTAAAATATCACAAGTTCCAAAGTGAATCACACCTAGTAAAAACAATCATCGGTAGATGAAAAACACACAATAAGGTACTTTACACTCATGCAAACAAAAGACTAAATTATGCATACATCCACAAATTCATATTGAAAATACAAAAGCAAGAATCACAAGGACTTTCAAGGTTGCAGCGTGGTCGGGTAAACAAACAAGGGGCAATTTCTAAAGGTAATTGAAACAAAAACTTGCCTAAACCTAAGGGAGTGATCAACTCATAAAAGTTCAGACACAAAATTTCAATCAAACTTCTTCCAAAATCCCTAGTGCTACACAACACACAATACTTATTTAGCACAATTATTGAAACTCTTTTTGTTTCCTTTTTCAAGGATTTTTCTTTTTCTTCCTTTTTCTTTCTTTTTCTCTTTCACACATTTTTCTCTTTTTTTCTTTTCTTTTTCAATCCTCATAGAATCCAACCAATGAGTATACAATCATCCTCTCCCCAACTTGAATTCAACCGCACCATCATGTGAATACTCCTTACTTTCTAAGGCAAGGAAAAAATCCATACAACAACACATAGTTGAGGTCCAAGAAAAAACAAAATCCATTCAAAAATAAGTGAACTAAATACTCATAGACAAGCATTAAGTTCAAATAGAAACATGGATCAAAAAGCTCAAAGGGGTTACGAATTCTCACACACTCACAAGGTGAATTGACTATTTGGCTAAGGTGGTTGTGCTCAAAATGAAACAATTGCCTTGATCCTTTTCATGCATTCATATAAACAACACAAACAACAGATTCAACATAATAAAATCCAGTTAGAACAAGAATGTTGGTTCTCCGTGCATATATAAACAATGGAAAGCCACCTCACAAAAAGGTTGGGAACTAAAGTGATTCACAATAGAACAAGTATACAAAAGAATGGATTGCATGGAAGTTTGTAAAATGCCTAAGTATCATGAATATGCTAAAGTATAGAAAGCGATAAATACATACCTCAGGCGTGTACAAAACTTAACAAAATCATTACCATACATCCGCAAGTTGAAACGAACCAACTTGGAAAATCACAACAGCATCCTCAAGTAAGTCAATCAAAATTTGTGAGCAAATAACAACCAAAAACATTCGAAAAGAAAAACTATAAAACATGCTTGTTTTACGTCGTAAGCTCGACGCCTTTACGGTGCTTAATTAGAAACTTCCTTCATTCATGCCATGGTGATGTCTCACCGCGCAACCAAAAGCAAGTGTCCTAACCAAACACTTGAACAAATGTGAAAATGTATAAGTATCAATATAAACAAGTGAAAATATACAACATGTACGATATCTACAAAACTCAAAAACAAAGAAACTATCGCAATGCGATTCAATATCAAAACCAATCCCCGGCAACGGCGCCATTTTGTTGAATGCAGAATAGGGCAAGCAACAAAAATATTTATTTTCGGAAGAATTCCCTCCGGGATTTATGTCGTGTCTACAGAGATCGGTTCGAGGGAAAGAATGTCGTTCGACAGTCTCTCGCATTTATGAATTTGGTTTTGAATGTTTTGAAACAAGAAAACAGAAAAGTAAACATTAAAACATAAAACAAATTCATTCTTCAGAGAGAAAAACTCGTCCGGCAATGCATATAAATCACTCCTCACAAACTTAAACTTACCGACCAGTTATACTCCACCTACAATACTCCTCAATATCACCCAGCATCGCTCACAACAAAGGTTATGTCTAACGCACAGTTGAGACAACAACCGTGTCACTCTCGTGAGCGAAGCCTCGAAACACGGAAGGCATTAAGCTTCGATGCCCATTGAAGATTGTTAGCTCTAAATCTATCTCTAGAATCCAGAAACTAACAGACAATCATCCCTAATCGAAGTTTGCGACGGTTATCTCTAACGCAACCCAAACCCCGCGCATAAAGCAAAAATCAGAGACAATCACCAATAAAGATTTGTAAAGCAAGTTTTATACAATGCCATGGGCAACAAATATACATGAGATCGTAGTCAATACATATACAAAACCCAACATAGAAGAAAAACACAAAGAAGAAAAGAAATGAACCAAACACTTCACGGATTGTCGGAGCCGATCGATGAGAAATCCACCTCGGATCATCCACATGCAAGCTTCCATGTTGTTTTCTAAGCTAATCTACTGAAAAAATGAAGTTTGATGGAGTTGGAGCAAGAATCCCCAAAACCATAACCTAAAAAATGCAGAAAAATGAAGTTTATAGGTGGTTTTTGCTGCCCAGGTTCGCACTGCGAACATATGCCGCCTTAACTTCCTCCAGAATGGTGTTTTTCATGCTTCCAGGCACTTTTTATTTGCCCCGGGTTCGCAGTGCGAACTCGCTAGCGAGTGCTCGCCACGGGGGTTCGCAGTGCGAATATGACAGCAAACCAGAATTTGTTTTGATCATAACTCTTGAACCGTAACTCCGATTGACGCACGGTTTGAAGCGTTGGAAAGCTTATTCAATGCTCTTTATGAATATGGAAAAATCCCATTACTGGAACACCTGTAAAAATAAATGAAAATCAATTAAACTCAATGATATTTACACGGTACCGCACTATACACCGAAAACGTAAAGTAAACGTATTTACGAACAAAGCGGGGTTTATTCAACCAATTTTAACACAAAGTATTGATAAGTGCAACAAAACTTATATACAAAAATAGGTACAATTTGCACTTATCAAACTCTCCCCAACTTACATAATTGTTTGTCCACAAACAAGAATCAAACAAACTTGAACATGCACAAGCAATATCCAAAGAATGACGAATCAACAGGTTTTGAAAAACGGAAACGAATGAATGGTTCAAATGAAAACGGTACACACAAAAAGTAAATACTTACCACTAAACTACGACGACAACATAGTCACGAAACAAATGCAAAATACAAAAATCATGCCAAAAATTCTAAAATATCACAAGTTCCAAAGTGAATCACACCTAGTAAAAACAATCATCGGTAGATGAAAAACACACAATAAGGTACTTTACACTCATGCAAACAAAAGACTAAATTATGCATACATCCACAAATTCATATTGAAAATACAAAAGCAAGAATCACAAGGACTTTCAAGGTTGCAGCGTGGTCGGGTAAACAAACAAGGGGCAATTTCTAAAGGTAATTGAAACAAAAACTTGCCTAAACCTAAGGGAGTGATCAACTCATAAAAGTTCAGACACAAAATTTCAATCAAACTTCTTCCAAAATCCCTAGTGCTACACAACACACAATACTTATTTAGCACAATTATTGAAACTCTTTTTGTTTCCTTTTTCAAGGATTTTTCTTTTTCTTCCTTTTTCTTTCTTTTTCTCTTTCACACATTTTTCTCTTTTTTTCTTTTCTTTTTCAATCCTCATAGAATCCAACCAATGAGTATACAATCATCCTCTCCCCAACTTGAATTCAACCGCACCATCATGTGAATACTCCTTACTTTCTAAGGCAAGGAAAAAATCCATACAACAACACATAGTTGAGGTCCAAGAAAAAACAAAATCCATTCAAAAATAAGTGAACTAAATACTCATAGACAAGCATTAAGTTCAAATAGAAACATGGATCAAAAAGCTCAAAGGGGTTACGAATTCTCACACACTCACAAGGTGAATTGACTATTTGGCTAAGGTGGTTGTGCTCAAAATGAAACAATTGCCTTGATCCTTTTCATGCATTCATATAAACAACACAAACAACAGATTCAACATAATAAAATCCAGTTAGAACAAGAATGTTGGTTCTCCGTGCATATATAAACAATGGAAAGCCACCTCACAAAAAGGTTGGGAACTAAAGTGATTCACAATAGAACAAGTATACAAAAGAATGGATTGCATGGAAGTTTGTAAAATGCCTAAGTATCATGAATATGCTAAAGTATAGAAAGCGATAAATACATACCTCAGGCGTGTACAAAACTTAACAAAATCATTACCATACATCCGCAAGTTGAAACGAACCAACTTGGAAAATCACAACAGCATCCTCAAGTAAGTCAATCAAAATTTGTGAGCAAATAACAACCAAAAACATTCGAAAAGAAAAACTATAAAACATGCTTGTTTTACGTCGTAAGCTCGACGCCTTTACGGTGCTTAATTAGAAACTTCCTTCATTCATGCCATGGTGATGTCTCACCGCGCAACCAAAAGCAAGTGTCCTAACCAAACACTTGAACAAATGTGAAAATGTATAAGTATCAATATAAACAAGTGAAAATATACAACATGTACGATATCTACAAAACTCAAAAACAAAGAAACTATCGCAATGCGATTCAATATCAAAACCAATCCCCGGCAACGGCGCCATTTTGTTGAATGCAGAATAGGGCAAGCAACAAAAATATTTATTTTCGGAAGAATTCCCTCCGGGATTTATGTCGTGTCTACAGAGATCGGTTCGAGGGAAAGAATGTCGTTCGACAGTCTCTCGCGTTTATGAGTTTGGTTTTGAATGGTTTCAAACAAGAAAACAGAAAAGTAAACATTAAAACATAAAACAAATTCATTCTTCAGAGAGAAAACCTCGTCCGGCAATGCATATAAATCACTCATCACAAACTTAAACTTACCGACCAGTTATACTCCACCTACAATACTCCTCAATATCACCCAGCATCGCTCACAACAAAGGTTATGTCTAACGCACAGTTGAGACAACAACCGTGTCACTCTCTTCGTCACTCTCGCGAGCGAAGCCTCGAAACACGGAAGGCATTAAGCTTCGACGCCCATTGAAGATTGTTAGCTCTAAATCTATCTCTAGAATCCAGAAACTAACAGACAATCATCCCTAATCGAAGTTTGCGACGGTTATCTCTAACGCAACCCAAACCCCGCGCATAAAGCAAAAATCAGAGACAATCACCAATAAAGATTTGTATAGCAAGTTTTATACAACGCCATGGGCGACAAATATACATGAGATCGTAGTCAATACATATACAAAACCCAACATAGAAGAAAAACACAAAGAAGAAAAGAAATGAACCAAACACTTCACGGATTGTCGGAGCCGATCGATGAGAAATCTACCTCGGATCATCCACATGCAAGCTTCCATGTTGTTTTCTACGCTAATCTACTGAAAAAATGAAGTTTGATGGAGTTGGAGCAAGAATCCCCAAAACCATAACCTAAAAAATGCAGAAAAATGAAGTTTATAGGTGGTTTTTGCTGCCCAGGTTCGCACTGCGAACATATGCCGCCTTAACTTCCTCCAGAATAGTATTTTTCATGCTTCCAGGCACTTTTTATTCGCCCCGGGTTCGCAGTACAAACTCGCTAGCGAGTGCTCGCCACGGGGGTTCGCAGTGCAAACTCGCTAGCGAGTGCTCGCCACGGGGGTTCGCAGTGCGAACATGACAGTAAACCAGAATTTGTTTTGATCATAACTCTTGAACCATAACTCCGATTAATGCAAGATTTGAAGCGTTGGAAAGCTTATTCAATGCTCTTTATGAATATAGAAAAATCCCATTGCTGGAACACCTGTAAAAATAAATGAAAATCAATTAAACTCAATGATATTTACACGGTACCGCACTATACACCGAAAACGTAAAGTAAACGTATTTACGAATAAAGCGGGGTTTTTTCAACCAATTTTAACACAAAGTAATGATAAGTGCAACAAAACTTATATACAAAAATAGGTACAATTTGCACTTATCAATTTTTCAGTTTCAACATCACAGCAAACATATTCTCCAAAGCATCCAGATATGAACTTGAAGAAATGATCCCCCAAGCATGGCATGGTAGGCCAAAGAATTTCATCCAAGTTAATCTTTCTCCATCTATATCATCTGCAGACCAAAGATGAATGTCATCAAACAAATTTTTGAACCAAGCTTCATTTTCTTGTACTAATATCTTAACATCCCCTGGTTCCATATCTTCTAGGAGGCACAGGTTTGCACCCAAAGGAGTAGCCTTGATACAAAAGAAGCCTTCAGAGTTTAGAGCTTCATGTATACCATATGTTGACCCCGTTTTCTTAACCACCCCTACAAATGCTTTTCCAAACCTTATAAACTTTGATTCAGGCATGTTAAAATGAAGATGCGCAAAAATTGGTTTCTCAGATAACTTACTACATCCAATTTCTACACCATTTTTCTTTCCCAAACTTTGTGGATATTTGTTATTCAACACCTGCGCATATGATCTATCCATATTCCTCTCCTTACCCCCCATTCTTTGGTTTCTATCCCAAGAGTTGTTAACCTCCAGTCCATTCGTTTCCCTGTTACCTTTCGCAATTTCGCCACCTCTATGAAATCTTGGTATGTTTGCAAAGATCTTTTTACCCTAAATTTGTATACTGTCTAATTTGGCCGCCATTATCCTTTCATTCACCACCTTCCTAAATTTAGTAAAGCCATACCTTCTTCCCCTACGATCTCTCTCCCCAAATATGAATACCTTATCAAGTAGCCCAAACTCTTTGAACACCTCCGCCATATGTTTTGCCTCATAAGATTCAGGAAATTTCGTGAAGAAAAATGATGACATTAACTCTCCGACATTTTGGCCTTTTCCAGCTCTAGCTGACCAAATTGAGACTCTTGTTCTTTTTTCCGATGACCTTCTCCTTCACACCTCCTTCCAATCTGTTTCCTTGACTGTGCACCACAACAACGCCAGAGAACCGAACAAGGTGGTCCAATTTAAACCACTAAGAAGGCTTCCGATTTGGAGTTGCGATGAGTTTTTATGAAACTAACGGGAATTTCTCTAATTCTTGTTGAAACAAGTAAAAGTGGAAGTCGTTAAAAAAAACTCGCAGTTTTTTGCTTGGTTGTATCTGACTAAAAGAAAAAATAATAACAATAACGAAACCATTCAAAACCCTAACAATTAAGTTAATCGAACAACTTACCAACTGTGGTAGAACCACATCTGCAGCTTCATATCCGTCAATCCGAAGCGGCATCGTGTGTGTCGCACATCATAGGTTAATTCAAGTTTGATTTCAATTAATTAAAACAATTAGAGGAAGAAGGAAGAAAAAGAAAAGGAAGAAGAAAGAATGAAAAGAGAGAGAGAGAGAGAGAGAGAGAGAGAGAGAGAGAGAGAGAGAGAGAGAGAGAGAGAGGACAAATTTGTGTTTAGTAGAATCAGAAAACAAATCGGTGCACTGGGCTGAGAAAAGAACGAGACGTGGTGGCTTGAGGAAGCAGAGGGGTAGCATGGTATTTTTCTGAGCATAAACTCTTCTTATATAATAGATAATTTTTTATAGTATTATATATATTTTAGGAAATTCTTGGGTACATATATTTTTGTTTAAAAAACAATTACAACTTAAAAAGAAGCTTCAAATAAAAATTAATTTAAAGAATTTAAAAAAAAAAATTAAATATTTCATACTTTTCTTATAATTTTTTATATATCAATTTAAAACAACACTTAAATTTGAAGCAATTTTAAATAATTTTTTATAAAAAAAACATCAAAATTTCAAAACAAATACTTAAATTTGAAGTAATTTTAAATGGGTTTTTCATAAAAATCATTTTTAAAATATATTTTATTAAAATTTTTGTGAATTTTACTATGTTTCAATCTTTAATAGCATATATTTATGTTATTTAATATGAAAATTAGTTTTTTAGTTTTTAACTTTTAATATTTTAATAGAGTGCAAATGCATCTCAACAAGATAAAAGGAATCCCTTAGATTAAAGCTATAACAGAAGGATATGGACTATTTTTCCAAAGTCACAAACACAACTTAATAGATAAAAATTTTAGATATTTTTAAATATTGTAAATGAAAAACTTTAAAATTAACTTCATAATTTCAATGTCTCATTAGTTTAATCGAACAACAAATCATACAAAATTTTAATCAAACAACAAGTTATACATTTAATAATGTTACAATAAAAACTCAACTTTCATCTTCATATGTTACCCCTCGGATAACTGATGCAACATCAATTAAGAGTTTACCATTGCATGGAGCTCTGTTGATCTTTCCATATCCAGCTTCTCCCCAATCCATCCCATGAGAATTCCTCACAATCCAATATTTTATCAATTTTTTCTTATTCAATTCTTCTCCAAAACCTGCTATCATAAGTGAATGATATTCTTGTTTTTCTTCTGTAACTTTTTTTTCTTCAATTTTTTCTTTTTTCTGTTTCTTTTTGTTTTCAAAATCTTTCTGGCCTGAATATATGCCACTCTGAAATTATAATAAATTAAATTAAATTATAAAATTAAAAGAGATTTCAATAAATAATTTAATTTTTATTAACTTACTCCTTTAAAATTACTTAGATCATTGGTCCACAAGATTTGTGCTACTACCGGTGCTTTTCTTATCTCCGATTCTAATAGTTTTTCTTGGACTTTATTCTTTTCTTTTTTGATGGTCAAATCTCGAGTAAGATCTATCACAAAGTGAGTTGTGATCCTTAAGTAGACCTAATCAATTTTTTGTGTTTAAAAAATCAATAAAAATACTATATAATAAATGTTAAATATAATAAAAAAAAAAACGTACTCTGCGGTTGGTTTCAGCCGGATAAAATCTTCTTACATACGGACACGAGGATTCCAAAACACATCCCTTACGTTTTACAAATTCTATTGCATCAATAAAAGATCGTCCAATGGTGTCTTCTTCTTTACTTCTTATCAAATGATTGTCTATATCCTGAGCGGATAAATGTATGTGCTCCCGAGCATTTTCATCATTCTCGACATTTTCAACACTTTCAATCCGGTGTAATACCTCAATAACCCCGCATACAGCAAAAGCATAACAACAATCTAAAATAAAGATAAAATAATTAATAAAATATTAATGTATAATAAACAAATTAAAATTTTTGAAATTAAAATTGAAAAATTTACTGCCGCCTTCTTGATCTCCAATGGGGCTAAGATGAGTAGTTCTTCTCCAATCCCAAGATTTGTCTCCCTATATATTAAGACACAAAGTTATATTCATGTATAAATTAAAATAAATTATTAAAAAGAATTAATAATTTGAGTTTAAACAATGTATTTCTAACATTTTCTACATACAATATTAGTGCAAGCAAAATAACTAAAACAAAACAGAGTTAAATAAAAACAAAAATATATAAAAATAATGTTGAACTGTAAACTACTTTTGAACAATATACCAAAACAAAACAAAGTTTAACTTAAAAAATGGCACTAATGAAAAGAATAAAAAACTAATGAAACGAAGATAAAAATATCACAATGCATGAACTCATGGTAAAATGTGTGGGAGGTTACTATGCTCATACTACATTTCCATTTAAACAAAATCTCAAGAACAGGAAATGAAATATTTTTAGAAACCATTACACACGTAAAACACATTACCAAAGTCATATTTCAATCTTCAAATCTTAAAAAAGTAAAACACATCACTGAAGCTATATTTCAATATTCAAATCTTAACAAATGGCATTAATAAAAAGAGTAAAATTAATAAATAAAAAAATACCTCAATGTGTGAACTCATGGTAAAATATGTGTTGGTGATTAGTAATTATAGAGCAATGTGGAAGGAAGCATTCGTGAAACTAATACCACAATGGTGTGGACGAGTCTGTTTTGTATGTGTATTATATCTGTAACAGTGGAGGTACGAGGCTGTTTCTGTCATTGTTTCATGTATTGAAGTAAAGTTCTTTTTGACTTTTCATAAAAAAGAAAATCAATAAATTAACAGTAAAAGACAACAGAAAAATAGAGAGAGAAATAATTATTTAAACCCAGCTTCAATTTATTTTCATAAACATACTGTACAGTCACAGAGATAGAGAGAGAAGTTATAACTTATTTAGCCCTATAGAGTCAACATCAAGTCTTAAAAACTTTAATTTATTTCCATTTTAAGATATAAGAGCACAAAGCATAACAATATAACATTGTCTGCTAAGTTATTTTCTTGTCTCCCATGATCTTTTTATTTCTGCAGAACTACTCTTTATGTGTAAGAAAAGAAGATAAGTGTGTACTATTCATCTTGTGTATTAAATAAAACAAAGAAAGAAATGTCTCATGTGAATATTACAATATTTTAAAAAGAAAAATATGTTTAATTGTATTTTGAAATTTTAAAAGAATTACTATTTTGTAAAATAATTGAAAACTAAACTATTAAAGATTAGAGCCAAAGATTAATACTTAATAATAGTTTTGTTACCTTTAATTATTATAAGAAAAAGTCACAAATTAAAACATCAGTCCCTTAAAAACATTATTGTTATTAATTTATTTGTTTAAAATGTTTTCCATTTAAAATACTTTTTTATTATTTCAATATTTTTAAAACAAGTTTAAAAATGACAGTTAATTGGAAAGGTTATATTTTTTTTGTCTGTCATTTTATTTTTCTTTTCTACATTTAATGCATTTTTAATTTGTTTCTTTATATTTATTTGTATTTATATTCATATTAACTTTGATGTGATTTGGTTTGTCCTCATTGCTTTAAAGAGGAAGAAAAATTACTTCATGTCTTCTTAAATTGTGAGGTAAGTCAAAATGTGTGGAAACAGATTGCTATATGGTTGAGATGTTGCCAAGTTACAATAATTTCTGATTCAATAGATCACATTCAATACTTCGTGGCGGGTCTGACTTCTGTAGAGGTGCAGAGATAGTATTGGACTGTTTAGTCTTAGGTGTGTTGTTTATTTGGTGTAGTAGAAATAGAATTCTCAGTATAAGAAAAACTGTATTTAACAAGGGGTTTAACCTCTCATTAAAATAAAAAATCACATTATAAAATATAAATTTGCCAGGGAATATGATCCCTAGTTAATCAAGACATCTCAAATTTATGACTAGGAGATAAACCTCTCGCAAATTTAGGTAGGGGATAAGTTCCTCACAAATTGTAACTCATAAAATTCAGTATACTACACAGCAGATATAAGAGGAGACAAATGACACAGAGTGACACAAACATATCAGAAAATTTGCTAGGGGATAAACCCCTAGTTAAAGCATCTACATTTTGCATTTGGTGAGGGGTAAAACCCCTAGCTAACTCTGTCAGACATTTGCGAGGGGTAAATTCCCTAACAAATTGATTTATGTTTTAGACTTTGTGAGGGATTTAACCCCTAACTAATATTTATAATATTATAATAAAAAATTATAATTATATACTTATACAATTTATGGTTAAATATACAAAATCCCCCTGCAATGTTAGCGAGTTCTCATTTTAGCCCCTAACAAAGTTTTTTTTTAAAAACCCCCTCATCTTAATTAGATTCTCTCAATTAGGCCCCTGACTGCCACATTGCAGCAAAGATTCATTTATATTGCTTGCGTGACAGTCCACGTGACATTTTTAATATTATTTTATTATTTTATTATTTTTTTAAATATTTTATTATTATTTTATTATTATTATTTTTTAATATTTTTTTTATTTTTTTTTAATTTTTAATTTTTTTTATTTTTTTATTTTATTTTTACGTTTTTTTTTTGTTTTATTTTTTATAGTTTTTATAATTTTTTTTTTTATTTTTTTTTCGTTTTTTATTTATATATTTTTTATTTATATATATATATTTTATTTTTTTTATAATTTTTTTATAATTTTTTTTATTTTTTTAAAGTTTTTTTTTGTTTTATTTTTTATAATTTTTATAATTTTTTTTTCGTTTTTATTTATATATTTTTTATTTTTTTACTTTTTTTTTATTTTTCGTTTTTGGACCTAATAAAGCATGTGCTAAAAATCAAAACCTGCAACTTAGATGATAAAAATAAAAAACTTCTATAAAATATTAATGGAGGTGGTCGTGTGGAACTGTGTGGGTTGAGTTCGAGAAAGGAAAGATACAAGATGGGGGTGGTGGTTGTTGCAGCAAAGTTGAGTTATGTTGTTGCAGCAAGATTGAGTTGTTATGTTGCAGCAATGGTTAATAAGAGAAAGATTTTTTTGAAGGTGGTGGCTTGTAATGAAGTTGATAACTTTTTATATTGTATTAACATAACTTATGGTGTGAACATGACAGTAGCAAGTTACCATTTTCATGAGGATGTGGACGGTTGTGTTATGGTTATAGTATAGATATGATGTTACAATATGGTGATGGAGGTTTGGAGAGTGATGAGAGCTTGAGATTCTTGTTTATTAGGTGTGTGGTATTGTTGTGTTGTGAGTATGCTTTGTATTGAGTTTTGGATGGTTGATGAGTATTGAAAACAATGGAGAAGAAATGAAACAATATTGTAGCGAAAAAAGAAGAAGAAGTGGAGAGAGATTATTAAGATATGAGGTGGTCGTGTTTATGGTGCAGTAGTAGTAATTTTTACATGGTGTGTAAGAGAAGGTAGGTGGTGAGCAGCATGAAGAAAATTTGCTGCTGAAAAGACTTTGTGTGTTGTAATATAAGGGAAAAAGTATGTGGTGTTTGTGTTCTCCTCTCAAATTATTAACATATATGAAGTGTTTTTGCTGGTAAAGTTTCAACAGGTTTGAAGTGTTTTCAATGTCCCACATCGGTTGGTTAGGGGGCACCACTAGTGTTTATAAAGAAATCACTCATAAGTATTGTTGAATTGAAATTAGTATGAGAATAAATGGATTAGTATGATAATAAATTGAAATAAATGGATTAGTATAATGAAACTAATTTTTAAAATAACAATTTGTCTAAAATAGAATTAAAAATAAAAATTAGGTCCAAAAACGAAAAATAAAAAATAAAAAATAAAAAATATATAAATATATAAATAAAAATTTAAAAAATTAAAAAAATTTAAAAAAATTTAAAAAAATTTAAAATAAATAAAAATAAAAATAATAAAATAATAATAAAATAATAAAATAATATTAAAAATGCCACGTGGACTGCCACGCAAGCAATAGAAAGAAATCTTTGCTGCAATGTGGCAGTCAGGGGCCTAATTGAGGGAATCTAATTAAGATGAAGGGGTTTTTAAAAAAAAAACTTTGTCAGAGGCTAAAATGAGAACTCGCTAACATTGCAGGGGGGTTTGTATATTTAACCCTACAATTTAATTCATATTTTCTATAAACATATTACTAAAATATATTAATATTTTAAAAAGTATATACTTTTTAAATAAAAAATGTATATTAATATATAACAAAACTATATTATAAATTATATACTTTCTAAAAAGTGCATACTACTAAATATATTACAAATTATATATTTTTATGGTTTAATTCACACTTTTAAATAAAAAGTGTATATTAATATATAATTTATTCTTTTATAAAAATATATAATATGTTTTTTAAACTAATTATATAAATATTCTTTAATAAAAATATTTAATATATATTTAATGTATTCAAAATAAATATATACTTTTTTCTTACAAATTTACATATTTTCTATATATATATATATATATATATATATATATATATATATATATATATATATATATATATATATATATATATATATATATATATATAATATGATTTTTATAAGATTTAATTCATATTTTCTATAAATATATTTCTAAAATATATTACATATTTTATAAATAATATTAAAATATAATTTATTTTTTAAACAATATTTTCTATAAATATATTACTAAAATACATAAACAATATCATTTTTTATATTTATACACTAAATAATATAAACAACATATACATATATTTATAAATAACACATATAAATAACATATACATATTTATATACTAAATAATATAAACAACAAAAACATATCTATACAATTTTTTTCAATTTTATTCTAACAAATATATTACAAATATTATAATATAAATCCTTACAATTTAAGAAATAAGAATTTTAGAAATTTAACACCTTCATATGAATATATTTATACATGTAACATAGAAAATAAAAAAAAATTAATTAGTAAATAGAAATTATAAATTCATAAAAATTATAGTAAAATAATAATATTTACCTAATTTTATATTGGTAGAATATTTGAAAGAAAAAGAAAGGGGATATTTGATGGAAGTTGTTTTTACTGAAAAAAATGAAAGAAGAAGAAGGGTGACTAATGAGAAGAAAACTGAGAGAAAGAGCAGAAAAATGAGAGAGAGAATAACGTGTCTGGGAAAGAAGAAGGAACTTGCATTTATGATATACAACTGGCGAGGGGCTTCCCCTATCTAAATGAGTGGATATAATTAGTGAGGGGTTACCCCTAGTAAATGTTGACGTGTTGCATACACCATTCTATCACGTAGCAGGCTTTAACAGTTAGAATAAATGCTTTTTATGACAGATTTGACTTAACCATAACAATTGGTGAGGGGCTGACCCTAGCTAAATGAAAGAATATAATTAGTGAGGGGTTATCCCCTCGCAAATGACAATATTTTCCAGCACATTTTGGCGCTATTTCTTTTTTGTGAGGGGTGACCCCTAACAATTTCCAATTTCAAAATTCAAAATTGTTTTCTCCCATATTTGTGAGGGGCTGCCCCACGTGTTTGATTTATATAAATTTTTTTAATATTTTGTGCATTGTGAGGGGTTTAACCCCAAGCAATGTTATTTTTTTTAGTGAGGGGGTTTACCCCTAGCAAAATCCCTACCTATACAAGGTTTTTCTTGTAGTGTCTATTTGCTTAAGGACATCAACGAGTTAGTGTTTTTTGTGAAACTTAAATCGTGGGAGTAGTTTGCGGTGTTCCAAAATAATTGTAATGATATATTTTAGGTTGATCTGTGTAAATTTCTAGGGCTTTGTTTATGACTCTTGCTTTAGTTTTGTTCTTGTTTCAAGAGTAACTGGATTGGAGTATTTCTAATATTCTCTTTAATCCAATTCAATTGCTTAAAAATAAGCCCTATATTTCACTTTGAATTTGCCAATTTAAAATTTATATCCAACTTTATTTAAAATTTATGGTTAACCTTTTTCTTCAGCACACATTAGGCTTATAGAGTATTTGCATACATTCTATACCGCAAATTCATCTGGCTGGAATCTCTCAAATTTCTTCATCATGCATTGCATAAGCATGTTAAGATTGATATTTCAATATATTGCTTGATAGATATGATGGATTTCACGGGAGCTTTCACATTAAAGAAAAACCACACAAATAAAACAAACATCACATATTCACCTGAAACATTAAGACATTAGGTATATGGGTCATCTTATTTATAAAATGCACAATCTTCATTTTTCCAAGCAATGTAGGAATTCAAACTCACTTGTGTCACAATAATATCTCCCTCAAATGTGAGTATATCCACCTATATGCTTCTTCTCAAGCGGAAACTCTTTCATCCACATACACTTGTATCGTCGTTGACACCCTTACCATGTCACAAACACTTCAACCAGACACGATACCTGATTACCACTTTGTTAAGAAGGCTTTCAAAGCAAGGAGTCAGTTTGTTACTCAAATCATCAACTCTGATACCACTGATGGGTCATAAAGAAGCATCCACAATAGATCAAAGAGCAACCACAGAACTGAGAGAGAAATACCACATATTTACCCAAAGTCTTAATGCATTAGGTATATGGATCATCTCACTTATAAAGTTCTCAACCTCCATTTTTCCATGCAATATAGAACATCTAACTTACACTTGTATCACAACAAGATATACATGGTTGATTAGGATTTCAATCTAATGCGGCTTTTTTCATAAGCATTTAAACACTTACATGTTTTCTCTGGCTCTTATACCTTTATTGCGCCTTTCGAGTTTCCTTGTTTCATATGGTTATCCATAGAATATTTTTGGGGTATGTACAACCAATCTTTGTTGAGCACACCAACGAATTAGATCTTTGTCGATAGGAGGATGCTTTCATTCCTACAAGAAGAGAAAAACGGGGAAATCATTTTGGTTTTGTACGATAAAGGGATGTCAGAAATGTGGGTTTACTAAAGGTTCAACTAGAGAAGATTGGGCAGGGTGAGTTTGAACTTAGGGTTAATAAACCTAAGTTTATAGTAAATGAAGGAGAAATAATGAGGGTTAATGGAAGGGGTGATTTGGGTTCTAGAAAAGCTAGGTCTCTAATTGGGGTGTATTTGAGGAAAACTTTTAAAGAAGTGTTGTAGGATGAATGGGTTGTTGACAATCAATGTGGTCATTTAGCTAAATCTTGTGAGTTACCTACACCACGTGATTGGTTGTTATCCTCTTTAGTGGGAGCAAAAAGAATACTTGAGCTTACTCCTTTGTTTATTTAAGTTGGGGTTGCTTCTCGTCACAACTACGGAAAACCCCTTTTACAATGGTTGAAAAAGGGATACCATAACAGTTGACCAACCATTATGAGGTCGAGCCACATAATTGTATACCGATCTTTGCCACATAAGGGATTGATTTTTTGGGGCCTAATGGTTAAGTGGTGTGTATGAAGGCCTTAAGTTCATCCTTTCTCTCTTTTATGAAGATATTGAAGGGTGGCATAATAGAAACTTGTTGGTCTACAGAGGCTCTTTCTCTAGGGGGTCCAAAGGAGGGGTCAAGGTAGCTTGGGTTAAATGGTCCTATGTGTCTTAAGGATAAAAATTGGGGTAGGTTGCATGTTAGAAACTTGAGGCAAGTTAACTTGGTCCTGTTGAGCCAATGTCAGTGGAGGTTTCTAGTGGAATGCCTTACTTTGTGGAGGAAGATCATTTTTCTAGGTATGGTTCATTGGAGGTTAGGTTTCATGTGTGGGGCAAGGAATGTGGTATCATGAGGGTTTCTCTTTGGTAGAGATATGTTTCTCTTTTCGGCTCCAAGCATGACGAGTTCACTTATTGGTTCACCTTTAGTATTAGCAATGTGATAGGTAATAATTTGCATGCCTATTTTAGCATGATGTATGGAAAGGTTTGAGCCTCTTTATTATATACTCCGAGAGGTTGTATGAGCATAAATCTCATATGGTGGGTCGTGTCTAGTGTTGGGATTTTAGATGGAGGCTTAGTTTCTTTGTCTGGGAGGAAGATCTTGTGGGATGTTTGGTTGGGTCACTTGTGAAACTTGTTAAATAGATCATAATGATGCCAGAGTTTGGAATCCAAATACCAATGGAGAGATTTTAATGAGGTCCACATATAAACTTCTTTTCACCTCTGTTGATTGTTATAGTTATAGGTCTGATCGGGTGATCTAGGGGATGGCTAGATGTTACAAGAGTTAGGTGCCTTCCAAATTCGTCCTTTTCTCATGGCAGCAATTGGTGGATAAGTTTTTTACTAGGAAAAACATTCTCAAGCTTCAGATTTTACATGTCACTGGTGGGATGGATTGTGGTGTTTATTTGGGAAATGACAAATTGGTAGATCGTTTGTTTGTTCTTTGTGATGTTTCTTCTTCCATACGGAATAGGATTTTTATGTGGATGCATATGCCATTTCCTATTCCCCGACTGGTTTTAGAGGTGTTTATAGATCTAGGTAGGGGTAACAAGGTAGATTTAGGCTTTTTTTATCTCGCATGCGTT
The DNA here is from genome assembly GCA_022829125.1 of Lathyrus tuberosus. Taxonomy (NCBI): domain Eukaryota; kingdom Viridiplantae; phylum Streptophyta; class Magnoliopsida; order Fabales; family Fabaceae; genus Lathyrus; species Lathyrus tuberosus. The sequence continues at coordinate 2,686,199 of JALAZF010000392.1, forward strand.
GGTTTGGACTATCTAGATTTTTCATAATAATGTTAATTTCTGTCAAAAAAATCATAGGTTAATCACCAAGGGACTACGATTATTTTCCTTTCTTGGAAGTGGGTTCATTCTCAATTGTTGTTAATCTATTTATCCCTTATAGATTGGGAGAAGGACCCACCAATGTGCTTTGGCATATCAAATTTAGAGGGTTTAGAGACCGTAAAATGATCTCTTTCTACTGACTCATATAAGCAAAACCTATGATGGTTTTAAGGGTCTTCATATCGTACAATCAAATTATTAATGTTGCCTCACTATTACCGGACCGCTGATGTTAATCCTCTAGAGAATTTCTCCACAAATAAGGTTCTAGTGTTGTATAACATTAGTATGAACTTTCCCAAGAAGGACATCTGATCAAAGCACACAACATATGGAGAAATGTGTCAGAGCGTATTTCAAAGAGATGACACATGTTCTGTTAACTATAGAAAATTGATGGTTCTAGGTCCTTGAAAATCTTAAAACCCCTCCATAAAAGGCGAGTTAGTTATAAGTCTTAGGCAAAAAATAGCTTCTCACTTATAGTAGTCATTGACTTGGGAAGTATAACTTTTTCACATCCCCTCTCTTCCCTGATCGCTGGCAGAAACATTAGAGTTCTTGACCAAATCACCACCAGATCTCATTTCATTCCCATTGTGTGAACCTAAAAGATATATCTCAAATTATTTGGTGTTGTCTGATGGAATCGATTTTAATGTTTCCATGCTCTAACTTAATAATATATAATGGATAATAAAGGAAGAAATATGACAATGACACTGGTGGCTAGAACACATTAATTTATGGATGGTGAAAATGCCAAGACCACCTTAGAGTCCTTGGACGGGAAAATAACATCATTGTCACCTTAGTGAATATATGTACTCCCACCTCTGTCGGTGGTACCTTTTCTAATCAAGAATGTTTTATTCCCTCCTTCAAGTTAACCACTAAATAGTGACATTCCATCGTTGATGACACTTTGTCATGTTATGTTTTTACTACATTTTTATTAGTATTTTAATAATATTTTTAGCTAACATTACATGAAACCAAGAAAAATCACAATAAAATTCAAATTAATGTGGAAAAGACCGTTCCGAACAAAAATCATCCTAAAAAAAATTTATGATATTTTACTATGAAAGTTGTTCCGGACTGGACTAATGACTAGGCATGGCCCAATCGACTTCTACTCCTAGAACAACCCAATTGCCTAAGTTCAACTGAGGGAGGGCAGCATTTACTTTTCTGCCCCTCCGTCTGGCACAAATGGACAAATGAATCTCAGGATCATTTGCTTCTCCCCGACATCTTTGCCCGTTACGCACGACTCAGTCATCCAGAGAGAGCCACGACGCCCGTGCCAGGAACTACGCCCTTGCCCGTAGCAATGGCTAGTTTCGGGCACTCCTGCCCGTCATAACGGCTAGTTTTTGGCAGTTACCTATTCTTCGGGAAACGATTATTACTCCCCGAAAATAGGGACCGTTGGCCACGCCCTGGGGGCATTATATAAACCCTCTCAAGTGAGAGGGTCAGATATCAAATAATCATCCTAAGAACTTATACTTTGTACTTGCCCTTTTTCTCTGACCTTTTCTTACTTGAGCGTCGGAGTGCCTTGCAGGTACACCCCTTCCTCCTCAGCTCGTACCCAGCATCACAAACGTTCTTCTTGGCACATCACAGGATCTTATTAGCCTTCACAATCAGTGGCACCGTCTGTGGGAAACTTGTTTTGCCCATCTTAACATCCACCTCAGATTCTAAGACCAAAACACATTCCTCATCCAAGATTACAATCATCGCCTCTCAAGATCACGTCAAAGGTATTCACCATCTTTCTGTCCTCCCCGTCAACAATACTGATGTTGACGGTTCTTCATCCTTCCTCGGAGGAGACGTCCGTCACCTGAGAGACGGGACTACCGCGTCTCCTTCCCCTACTCCTGCTGATCGTGACAATGACCAGCCCTTGCTGGCCATCCAGCCCGTTCCAGCTCCACCCAACGCCGACCCGCCCGTGGTGGCTCTCCTTGAAGCGATCAACAAGACCAGCCTCTTGATCCTCCAACAAAACGAGAGAATCGGGGCATTGGAAGAATCTGCCCGTCCAAGATCCCCCCCACCGAGGAAGAATCGACGACGGTCCAAGAGTCCACAACCCCGGCGCAAAGTCGACCATCGGGTACGCCAAGAACTAGAATCTCATGCCATTCGGAAGCGCGGTCACTTTTCCTCGTGGAACCAACACTCTCCCGGTCACAAGAGAACCCGAAGAGATCAACAGTCACCCCCGGTCAGATCAAAGGGCCGGGCCCATACACCTTCACCCCGAAGAAGTCGCCGCCACGAGCGAGTCGTCCGCTCCCCTTCCCGCACCAGTTCCAGCAGCGACGATGAGCCCCACGACCCATTGTCCTAAGAGATATTGGCTACACGCCTCCCCAAAGGCTTGGAGAAACCCCCAGCTTTGGGCACATATGATGGAATGACTGACCCCGATGAGCACATCGAAAACATCGATGCACTGTTAGATTACTGTGGCGTCCGGGGCGCCATCAAGTGTCGCTTGTTCCCGACCATGCTCCAGAAAGGGGCAATGACTTGGTACAAACAACTGCCCGAGGAGTCTATCACCTCGTGGAAGCAGCTGGGCAGGATGTTTTCTAGGCACTTTACGGCGTCACGTCGCCATCCCAAGACTGAAGCCTCCCTTGAGGCCATAACTCAAGGGAAGGATGAACCTCTCAGGGCATACATTGAGAGGTTTAACAAAGAAGCTGTGCAAGTCCCCACTACCGACAACATGAAAAAATTTCTGCTCGAACGGTGACTCAGCCCATACTCAGAGTTTTCTAAAGCTGTTGGCCTTGCACCTCCAAGAAGCCTGGACGCCTTCCTCCTCAAGGCGCAGTCGTACATTCAGTACAAGGAAAAGGAAGCAACCAGCTCCGCCCAAGCCTCCCGCCATTAGGAGAATGCCCGTGCCTCTAAAGGAGACGAGCCCTCGACATCCCGTCGAGGGGAAATAAGGCGCAAAGATCGTCCCCTGGGCTACAGGGATAACAAGGGACCCTCCGGCCGGTTCCATGACTACACTCCCATGACTGTCTCTAGGGAGAAGATTTTCTCCGAGTATGCCAACTTGGAGTTTAAACAGGCAGGAGTCTGGTTCCCCAAGCAAATACCGGCCAAGTCCAACGCCGACAAATCAAAGTACTGCCATTTCCATAAGAGTCACGACCACACCACTGAAGACTGCATCCACTTGAAGGATGTTATAGAAATACTGATCAGGGATGGCCACCTGAAGCAGTTTACAAAAAAGAAAGATGCTCCCCGGCAAGACGCCCAGGAGTCAAAGAAAGTAGAGGAAGAGGTGCCTTCCTCAAAAGAAACCAACCTCCAAGTCGCCATGTCTATATCACAACCAGAGGATTTCTACGTTCCAGACAAGCTCAGCGTTCCTGCCTACTTCGTGGCCCACAGCCCGTGGGATACTTTCCCCTCCGTGATGGTCATCTCCGGAGGGGGCTTCAACAAAGTCACCGTGGGCTCCGTGAAGAGAAAGTTCGAGCACCTGATCAGCACGAGCTCCAGCAAGGTGACAACGTTCGACAAGGCCCAGAAGGGATCAATCCACATCTCCTTCTACAGGGAAGAGCTCCTCGGAGGATCCCCGAACTCAAGTATCCCACTGGTCGTTCGAGCCCAGATGGCCAATTTTGATGTTCGCAGGATTCTTGCCGACCAAGGCAGCTCGGTCGACATTATGTTCTCACAGCTTTTCTTGACCCTCTAACTGGATGAATCACATCTCACTCCCTATGTGGGTTTTGACCTCCAGGGTTTCAATGGGTCGGTCACGAAACCCTGGGGGTACGTAGAGCTGATCGTGACCTTTGGATCTGCGGAGATAACTAGATCCGTTAAAGTGCAGTTCCTGGCAATCGATTGCCCGTCTCTCTATCAGTGTATATTTAGGCGGCCAACACTAGCCAAGCTGGTAGCTGTGCCATCCACCGTCCACCTCAAAATAAAGCACTACACTTTGAAAGGTATGGTTGCCACACTGCACGGGGACATCGAAGCTGCACGACGGTGCTTCGAAGCGGCCACTAGGGGACTCATCGCCATCGCTTCCAAGCTGAAGACGTCCAACAAGCCAGCCTTGCCAAGCAGCTCGAAGGAAGCCAAGCCACTGCCTCGCGTCGACTCCGTCGACCTCGACAGTCGCTTCGCCGAAGATGACCAGAAAGAGGACCAGGCCATCCCGAGCAGCTCATCCACCTTGATCAGCAACAACTCCCATTCGATGCGCCCTATCCCGGATGGTGACTTCGAGCTCGTCCTGCTCGGTGACGATCCTCAGCGGGGAGTAAAGATAGGGACCAGTCTTACCGACATCGCATGAAAGCAAACAAAGCCCGCCTTCGAAAGAAGGCAGACCTGTTCGCTTGAAGTGCCGCGGAGATGTCCGTCTTAGACCCCTCCTTCGCCTGCCATCAACTGACGATTGACCCAACCGTCAAAGCAGTATCCCAACGTAGGAGGAAGCAGTCTCCGGAGAAAACGGAGGCTGCAGAATAAGCTGTAAAAGACCTCCTCGAGGCAAAATTTATCTCGGAAGCCAAGTACACCACTTGGTTGTCCAACGTTGTACTAGTGAAAAAATCTAATGGCAAATGGCGAATGTGTGTTGATTATACCGATCTTAATAAGGCATGCCCAAAAGATGCCTACCCCCTCCCCTATATTGATAAACTTGTTGATAACTCTGCCGGTTTTAAACTATTATCATTCACTACTACTAAAAACCCATTTAACAACGGTTGGAAATGACATATAATGATGGGGGCGAAGGCGTTGTTATGTAGAGTGTTGTTGTATATGAGGTACGTACAATGACGGTCCTGGGAAACATTGTTGTATTCCAATATGCGCGCACCATTTCACGACGGTTAGTTTAGTCAACCGTTGTGATATACTAAACTGTGATCTAGTTCGATTCTCAACAACAACATTTTTTATTTATATTAGCGTTTGACATACAACTACGGATAGGTTTATAACCGCTGCCAAAAACAGACTATTTTAAATATAAAATTTATCTGCGTATTAAATTATTCCCATAATTTATCCTGTCAAAACAGCTTCTGTTTACATGCAAACACAATATGTGCATCAAACACAATTCTTCCTATATTTTATCCTTATAAATGAATCACAGAATTTACATCAAAAGAAATTTACATCAAAAGCTAAATGAATCAGAGAATTAAACTGCTAACATTGTTTAAATCAAAAGCCAATATTATTGATTTCATTATGTGCATCAAAAGCCAAAACTATTGTTCACATTATGTGCATCAAAAGCAAAAAATATGTGCATCAAAAAATGTTGCTGATATATCATACAGCAGGAGCAGAACCCTTAAGCTCATTGTGGATATACGCCCAACGTTTACGAAGATCCACAAAGTCCTCAAGGGGGAATGGGGTTTCGTCGTTAAACATCTACATAAGAGCAAAAAATTGAAGATATATCATGCATGATAATAATTCAATAGTCAACTTATATATTAATATATGTAAACATTTTATGGCATATATTACCGTATCCCATGAATCAACAGTGCCGGCAAGGACAATGTTTAACATATGTTTCATGATAAAATACCCACACTCGTAACTCCCGCGTTGTTTCCTCGTCTACAAATTACATGAATATAAAAACATGAATACAACCACACATGCATGAATGTAAATGAAATAAACAGGTAATCGGGCCACTTACTTTAGGAGCAAGGTATGTGGGCTTTTTTCTAACATTCCTCAACATATTAACTTGCTCCACAATACTGCACATTGAAAATTGAATTAAACATATTACATGATAAACTAATTACAATTAATGCCAAAGAAAATGATATTAAACAAATACACTTACGTTAATACAAGATCTTTCATTGGTTTGTGAAGTGGATCGTGCAAGGAACACAGTAATGTCACCGTATTTGTCGTAAACGATATTACGATCAATTGTCAATGACCACTGAATGAACACGAGAATATATATATATATATATATATATATATATATATATATATATATATTATTAGTTTTTACTAAAACAAAACTAAATATAGAATATATAAATAAATTACAACAATACTTACCTACAGAGGAATGGTGCAAGGTAACATTCTTTTCCTCCCTCATTTAGCCGTTCTTTCAAGTACTTATCCATGATTCTTTTTTCATTATACGCCCAACTAATATAAGTTGGCTCCAAGATTCCATAAGTACTTGATTTATTTAACTCTATACAAACACGGTGAATGTACCTAAATGGTCAAAGAAAATGAATAAATTAAGGGATAAAATACAAAAAATTATAATGTTCTATAATGACATGTATATTCGACTATATACTTACATGCACCAAACTTGCAAAATAGATAGGTCAAGCCACTTATATCCTGCGAGAAAATCCCTCACATCTTCAGGAGTGTAATACACTAAATCCAATTTTGGGCAATGTTCTAGCGGGAGAGCTTGCGCAAGGTCTGTTGTTGAAATGAAGTAGTATAAACTTGTTATTTCATTTGGACTAGGGTCCAATATCCCATTGCGGTTATCTACAGGTGGGGGAGGGGCTGTACAATTACTCCCTTTTGTAGAAGCATGATTTATGACACTTCTACTTGGAGTTTGATCATCACCAACGCAACGACGATCTTCATTAGTTCGTTGTTCGAGGCTTTCACTTAATCTCTACATCATAACATTTAATTAGAACATAAAACAAAAATAAGCACAATGTATTCAATTAGAACATATAATATATATCATACAAAAATAAGCGCGATTTACGACACATACCGAATACATCTCTTGTAACCTTTCCACTTCTTTCTCCCTTTTTTCCCTCTCCTCCTCAAACAGCCTCCTTTGCTCCGCCAATTGCTTCTCAACATTATCAATCTTTTGTCGTTGAGCAAGAAATTCAGCGGTTTCAGTGCTTCTTCTTTGAGATCCAAAGTATGACCTCAAGCCGACACCATCTCCAACACCACGGACACGGCCTCAATGCTCAGCTGTTCCGATAACTTCGACTAATATGTCATGTCGTGCTTCCGGAACAAATGTGCCTTCACGGGCCGCCACAACCAAGTTATCCTACACAACATGAGCAACTTAATTACATAAGCAAACACATTTAAATAACAACTCATGAGCATCTTACATAAGCAAACGCATTTAAACAAAACATATAGTTATAATTTTCTCAGCAACTACTCTTGAAGCCTCAGAGGTGTACTCTCCATTAGGTCTTAATCGAGCCCTCTTCCATTTCTCATGTCTTGAAGGTGGAGATGGAATGTCACCATCTCCTCCTTCTTGTAGTTTTTCCTGCAGGATCCTCTTCTCAAGTTTCCTGTAACCCCCACGAGACAATCTATGGGGTACATGTTTTTCGGCTTGTTCTGAATTCCTACTTCGCTTTTAGCCTGTTATTAACATAGTGAAAAATGTGTATGATTAGTATCTATAACTCATTAGCATAACATTATAGGTTACATAAGACTACTAGTACTAACCTTGAATTCCTCAGAACGGCGTTTCTTCGCAAACTTCTGCCACACCTTCTTCGATAAAAAACTATACCGAATCCATGGAGGTTGAAGACCGCTCTTAGGCTTCGTAATGTAGTCAGCCGTGAGTCGTGACTTAAATCCCCTCCAACGAACACCAGCATAAGTCATCCACTTTCTTTTCAATTTTGAGTCATCGGTAAACTCAAAATTCAACTACATTAAATCAATATATAAATATGAATTAGAAACTATAGGTAGTGATATCAAATATATGAAAATTATAGTATGAAATACCTTAATGTCTGTCCATAAGCTGTCTTTGACATTACCATCCACTTCTCTCCAATCATCAATCAGTATACTGACTTTGCTACTTGCAAGGAACGTAACATAACTCCTAAAAGTAGCGTAATGTGGACAATCCACTAATCTGTAGTGCGAATTAAACTCGATCATAATTTTTGCACCAGATGAGCTGCAGACTGATGTGAATTGGGGCATCATTGTGACACCTCTTTGTGATCTTTTCGTTTGACTTTCAGTTGTTTGAGTTTCATTGGCTAACCTTTCATTTGTTTGAGTTTCTTCGCTGGTTTCTGATGAAGAACTTGACAAGGTCGACATCTAAGTTCAAAAACAACAACAACAACATGAACAACAATGGCAAAAGAGTTTACTGTAGATGCACGGGGAAAATATTTTACGTACCCTAAACGTGACGACGAAGTAAACGATGTTGGTGTTGGTGTTGGTGTTGTCTTCCTTCCTTACGACAACGACGGTGACGATGATGACGACGGTGTTGGTATGTGCATAATCTTCTATTTTCTTCACTATCGTGACGATGATGACGAAAATGACAACAAATGGATACTGATGATGCAAGCTTTGGTGGAATCGTGTATTGTTTCACAGTATTGAAGGTTAGGGTTTAGGGTTGAAATCGTGTAACGTTTCGTCTGGTTTCTATTTTCAATGGAATCAAAATAAGGATACTGAAGAGACAATGAGACTACCTAGTTTGTAGACTATTGAAACACTACTGCGACGGTCAAGAATTTACACCGTTATGATATATTATTTACATAATGAAATTTCATATTAAAGTGCCAGAGTTATTTTTAGAATTAAAAATTAAAAAAACATACAAAATATATCACAACGGTGTATATAAACAACCGTAGTCATAACTTTTAATTTTTTTAATTAGAAGTAAATAAAAAAGTAAATGCGTGATTTAACATAAAAGGAATAATATATATGAATACGCTGAGGTTCGAACACATGAAAGCTTGAAGGTATCACTACGGTTGATTTATCAACCGTTGTTATTTACAGATAATCACCACGGTTGGTTTATCAACCGTTGTTATATACGAATAAGTTTTATTCAATAAACAAATAAAATACAACCACGCCTTAGTTTAGATATGTCACAACGGTGTAGGGATGAAGCGTTGTGAGCATGGCGTCGTTGTTTAGCGTTTTGTAGTAGTGATTCATGGACGCCTATTCGGGCTATAATCAAATACCAATGGCAATGAGCGATAAAAAATACACGACCTTCATGACCGAATCAGACAATTACTACTATAACGTAATGCCCTTCGGCCTGAAGAATGTCGGCGCGACCTACCTGAGGATGATGAACAAGGTCTTCCAGGGAGAAATAGGCGACATGCTCAAAGTCTATATGGATGATATGATCGTAAAATCCCACGAGGAGACAGATCACATGGCCCATTTAAGAAAGGTTTTCGAATAGGCCAGAAAATACCGGATGCGTTTCAACCCAGAGAAGTGCAAGTTCGGAGTCCGAGCAGGCAAGTTTCTCGGCTTCTACCTGACAGAACGAGGAATCGAGGCCAACCATGACAAGTTCTAGGCATTCTCCGAATTTCCAACACCCAACTCGAAGAAATCCATCCAGTCTCTCAACGGGATGCTCTCGTCTTTGTCTCATTTCGTGGCAAAGTCTGCCCAGCACGCCCTACCATTCTTCAAACTCCTCCGCAAGGAGGCAGCATTCGAATGGACGGAGGAATGTGACCAGGCTCTCCTCCATCTGAAACGGGCGCTGTCAGAGCCACCGGTCCTCTCTCGACCAGACAACGGCAAAACCCTATATCTATATCTCGCCGTAGCAACTGAGGCCGTGAGCACCGCTCTTATCCGCGAAACACCTCACGGGAAAAAGCCCATATATTTCACCAGCAAAGCATTGCAGGGGCTAGAGCTGAGATACCAGCAGATAGAGAAGGTAGCGCTAGCCCTCATCAACGCCGCCAGAAGACTGAGACATTACTTCCTGGCCCACACGATCGTGGTTCGGATAGATCAACCCGTAAAGCAGCTGCTGGGACGACCAGACATGGTCGGAAGAATGCTCAAATGGTCGCTAGAGCTGTCCGAATTTGACATTCAGTATAAAAGCAAAAAAGCTCTCAAAGCCCAGGCTTTGGCTGACTTCGTCGTGGAAATGACGTTCGCGGATTCCCCTACCTGCGGGGCGCGCAAATGGACCATTTTCGTAGATGGGGCATCCAGCTCGGCAGGAAGCAGGGCAGGCATCATATTGGAGAACGAGGAGGGAATCATCGTAGAGGTATCACTCACCCTATCCTTCACCACGTCTAATAACCAGGATGAGTACGAAGCCTTCCACGTCGGCTTGTGCCTAGCCGAAGATATTGGGGCAAAAGAGGTCGTCATCTGTACGGATTCACAACTCGTGGCCCTCCAGGTTCGAAGAGAACACCAGGCCAAAAACGACAGCCACTCCAAATACTTAGCCTTGGTCAAAGAAAAGATGACGAAGTTCACTGCAGTAGAGGTGAAGCATGTTCCCCGCGAACATAACGTCAGAGCAGACATATTATCTAAACTGGCAAGCACGAAGAAAAAGTTCAAAAACAAGTCCGTTATCTAGGAGGTACTTCCTCGACCCAGTATCGAGAAGGCATCCCCGACCCTCGACGTACAGGTAATCGGCAACAGCAACTGCTGGATGACCCCCGTTTATAACTACCTCGCTAGGGACGAACTTCCGTCCGACCCCAAAGAGGCCAGCACAGTTAGGCGCAGGGCCTGCTCCTACGTCCTGGTCGAAGACAAACTCTACAGGTGAGGGTTCTCCATCTCATTACTCAAGTGTGTCGAGGAGGAGATGGTCGCCCAAGTCCTGCGCGAGATCCACGAAGGAATCAACGCCCAACATCTCGGGGGGAGATCCCTCGCCCAGAAATCCCTTCGGGCAGGGTACTACTGGCCAACTATGCAGCAAGATGCTAAAGAGCACGTGAAGAAGTGCGATAAATGCCAACGACATGGGGACATGCACCTAGCTCCGCCTAACGAGCTCAAGGCTATGTCCTCCCAGTGGCCATTTGTCTGGTGGGGCCTGGACATCCTGGGGCCATTCGTAGTAGGATCAAAATAGAACAAATACTTAATAGTAGGCGTTGATTACTTCACAAAGTGGATAGAAGCATAAGCTCTAGCCAAAATAACAACCCTTAACATACTGCGTTTCTACAAATGAAACATCCTCGTGCATTTTGGCATCCCCCAAGCAATAGTCATGGACAACGGGACACAGTTCACAGACAGGAAGTTCCAGGATTTCGTCGCTCAGCTGGGTATGAAACAACACTTCGCATCCATCGAACATCCCTAGACTAACGGGCAAGTCGAAGCGGGAAACCGAGTAATCCTTCGAGGCCTCAAGCGAAGGCTGGACAAAGCAAAGAAACCTTGGGTCGAGGAGCTGCTCAGCGTCCTGTGGGCGTACCGCACAACTCCACACTCTTCAAACGGGGAAACTCCTTTTCACCTGGCCTACGGGACCGAAGCCGTAATCCCCATTGAAGTACACGTACCCTCCATGAGGACCGAATCACCCCTGGACGAGGAAATGAATGACGAGGCGCTAAGAGAGGAACTCGACCTTGTCGAGGAAGTCCGGTCAGGCGCTGCCCTCCGCGAAGCCTCATTAAAACAAAAAATTGCCATCCAGCATAACGCCAAAGTCATACGACGAGAGTTCCAAGTGGGCAGCCTTGTCTTAAGAAGGAACCATAAAGACTCTTGTGAGGGCAAACTCGCTGCTAACTGGGAAGGACCCTATCGAGTCCTGTAAAAAGGGAGAATGAGGCCTACTGCCTAGAACATCTCAACGGGGAAGTACTTGCTCGACCATGGAACGCCGAAAAGCTAAAGCAATACTATAGCTAAGGACCTAACTGTCGGTTTGCTTCATCAAAACGACGAACGTCACATCCCGACCACGATGCACGCCTACGTACAAGCGTTGCATGCCAGCCAAGGCAGAACCCCGCTCAGGAACGAGCCGGGTCCCTGCCCGGCAGCGGTCCCTCAACCGAGCACCGCCGTCGTCAAAGTACCACGATAGGCAAAACACCCAACTTGCGATGGGAGGTTCACGCCACGAACTCAGGCCTTAACCACGACCCGAGCTCCGCTTTCTCGCCCAAAAATTCCCAGGCCGTTCGACCAGTCCCCCTCACTGCCGAACACATCTACGTTGAGCAATTCCCTGAAACTTAAAACAAATCAAGGTGATTCCCTGTTACGGGCACACAAGCATATCGAGCGAAAGTACAACACTTAGCACAAATCAAACCAAAGAAAGCCATGCGCAAACATACAAAATCGGCTACACTGACCGGATACATTCATTTAATTTAAGTGGCCACAAGGGCCACAAGTGTGCATATTACAAACCAAGGGGGCCACACCCCCAAACAAAATAAAATTACATCAAAACATGGCACGCAGGCCAGATACATTACCACAAAACAAAGAAAACCAATTTCATTCCTGCATCTGCTCAGGCTGCTCGGTGTTGGACTCGGGTTCTTGGTTTCCCTCATTCAGAAGCCGGGCGTGCTCGTCGCCAATGTTGAAGAAGTCCGGATTAACTATCTTGCCATTCTCAACATGGCCCAAGAAGTTGGTACCCTCTGAGAATATCTGGACCTCTGGGTTCACCAGCCGAAGTTAGGCCACAACGTTCTTGAACGACTCCTTCCCAATGGCAATGACGTCTTCCTCCTCCCGTAAAAGACGAGCGAGAAGCTCGGCTCTTATCTTCAACATTTTCACGTCCGCGAGCTCATCTTCATCCAGAGCCGCCGCGGCCTGTGCCCGCTCCACCAGCTCCTCAGCAGCCTTTTTCTCCGCAACCAGTGTGGCGTTCTCCCCCCTTAACCTGACTACCTCTTCGTCTGATTTCTTCCTCGCGTCTGTGACAGCCTTTTCCTCCTCCCTAGCCTTCCTCGTGGTTTCCTCGAGGGACACTATGGTCGCCTGGGCCTTCTTAAGGTCGGAATCAGAGGAGGAATCTCCTTCGCCATATATCGCCACCATCTCCAAGACCCTGACAAGCGCTAAGACATTCTGCGTCAGCAGTGTCCTCTTGCTCGGGAGATCCATGTCCTCCAGCTGAAGGGACTCTGCCTGAGGTACCACTAGGGATGTTCCCTAAAAACATTTCCTGTCGAGGATGCAAGGGGGAAGCTCGAACTTGCCCTTCTCCGGCACCCAGCTGAGGTCCACCATCTCACTGGCTCTGGTCCGTTTGCACCTTCCACTCCCACTCTGGTCCTACGTCCATAATGACATCTCCTGTGTAAGACGCGAAGGTAGATGCATGTTCGGCAGGCTCCGCCACCGTCCATTCCTCCGCGGAATCATGCTCAAAATCCTCCCCGACTTCGCTGGGGGCATTTGAAATTTCTGTGTCGCTACTCTCCGAGGAGCTCTCCTCGGACGAGTCTATGAGGATCTCTCTTTCGGGGTCTGACGCCATCTCGATCACCTGAAAAGCAGAGGACAAAAGAGAATTCGACCGCGAAATCAAATCCACCCTAAATCATATAACACAAGAGTCTCCCACGAGGAGATGCTCGGGGACAAACCCTCATTCTCTACGAGGAGCCTCCCCAACCTACTACCCAGTTTCCGTTTGAAGCTCCACCGAAAAATTCATCAGAGCATCAGAAAACGGGGTAGCCTCACCAGTCATACCTGCGCCATCATCGCGATAGCTCCAAAAACGGCCTTATTCTGGCTCTCTAAGGGGCTCCGGCGACCACAACAGCAGCAGAAGATGGCCTAGCCACCGTCCACCACCAACAGACGCCGGAGAAGCACCATAATCTCACCTAAGTCAACGTAACCACATGCATTCTAATTAAACAAGGGAGAAAAGGCTAGAAGAAAAGAAGAAATCAGGTGACTTACGTGGTCGAAGAGAGTGTGGAGAAGTTGCTCGAAGCTACTCATGGCGGCTGAAACGACGGTCGACGGCGGCGACGAACTGAGTTCTCTAAGAAAGAAGAAGAAGGAGAGAGAAGCAAAAATGAAAATGAGCAGACCTCCTCCCTTTATATACTACCTAAGAGCACGCGCACGAACACGCGCGGATAGGGTCATTATGACCCTAGCCTAGCCATCATTGCCTACTTAATATAGCACAGGGCTCGAGGCACACATGGCGTCCCATCGCTTCAGTTCCCTTGAACCGTTAGTCTCCCCGAACGCTGGGCAAACCAAAAAGTGTTACGAGTCTCGCGGACACTGGAACCCTCGGGCATCACGGGACAACTCCCCTTCGTCACCAAACGATGACTCCTTCACAATTCCCCGGGACTACGAGCTATCCTTAAGTCATCACTCCCATGCTTGGGAGCAACGACTTGGGGGGCTCCTGTTCCGGACTGGACCAATGACTAGGCATGGCCCAATCCACTTATGCTCCTAGAATGACCCAATTGCCTAAGTCCAACTGAGGAGGGCAACATTTACTTTTCTGCCCCTTTGTCGGGTACAAATGAACGGATGAATCTCATGATCATTTGCTCTTCCCCGGTATCTACGCCCGTTACGCATGGCTCAGTCATCCAGAGACAGCCACGACGCCCGTGCCCTGAACTACGCCCTTGCCCGTAGCAACAGCTAGTTTCGGGCACTCCTGCCTGTCATAACTGCTAGTTTTTGGCAGCTACCTATTCTTCGGGAAGCAGTTATTACGCCCCGAAAATAGGGACCGTTGGCCGCGCGTTGGGGGCATTATATAAACCCTCTCACTTGAGAGGGTCAGGTATCAAATAATCATCCTAAGAACTCATACTTTGTACTTTCTCTTTTTCTCTGACATTTTCTTACTTGAGCGTCGGAGTGCCTTGCAGGTACACCCTCCTCCTCATCATCTCGCACCCAACATCGCAGACGTTCTTCTTGGTCCATTACAGGATCTGATCAACCTTCACGATCAAAAGTTATGATGACAAAGAAAGGAGAAGGATTGCACATAAAGAAATAAAATAGAAAGAAATAAAAATAACATAAATTGAAAAAAGAAGCAAAAACACACCATAACTATAAAAGCATAGTAACGTTATTTCGAGCATGGAAAGAATAAAACCAACACATGAAGAAAACACACCGTACTAATAGCAAAATGACATGATATTTAGCTACTGAAAAAATTACGGATCTCTCACAAAGCAACGTAGGTGTTATAACTAGGCATGGCAAGAAAACCCGGGCCCGCTGGGGCCCGCCCGGATCCGGCCCGAAATTAATGGGGGAAACCCGATTTGATTAGGTGCGGGTGCGGGTGCGGGTAAAATCCGGTTTGTAATTGCGGGTGCGGGTGCGGAGGCGGGGGGATGCTACTACCTGCCCGCACCCGTCCCCGCCCCCGCCCGGTCTTATAATATTTACTTTAATACCCATATTTAAATTATTTTATATCACATTTATTCACTTTTGAAGAAGTAATTAAAAATTCTCATTAGTCATTTCTCACCATTCACTCAAACTCACATCTTTAGAAACAAGTTTATTATTAAAATGGTAAGTTTTTAATAAAATTGTTAATTTTTATTACTATTTAAAAAAATATTTTTTTGCGGGTGGGAGCGGGTGCGGGCAAACCCGTTTCTATCGGGGGCGGGTCTGAGTGCTAACTTTTCACCCCGACTGAATTTGGGGGCGGAGACAAGTCTATAACAGGGAGGCGGGTGCGGGTGCGGGGCTAGCTGAACCCGCCCCCGACCCGCCCTGTTGCCATGCCTAGACTTATAACTACAATTCACAGACTGTCACATCATTAATATCACAAGAAACATGTCGCATCTATAAGGTAGAATGTTTCATTTGTATGATCTAATTATATGTTTGTGTGGTATTTTGATCATATATCAAGAATTATAAGTCCGATTGAGGTGAAAGCAGCATAAATAAAAGATAGCTTTCAGGGAAACAACTTTTGTAAAGAACTTGAAATCTAATTCATATGGTATACAGGGGAAAATAAAAAGTAACATTTGACGCAGTGACAAATCTTAATGGTAAAAGTTAGACTATTTTTTTTTATTTTTCCTCAATTCTAAAAGACCACTATAACACCCATTTAATAAAAAGTAAGTGCAAGAGTTTTAGTGTCCAATTTTATTCTACTATTTTGGTTTCTAGGTTCATAATTTTTTTCTTTTAAAATTAAACCATTCAATATGTTTTACTACCGATATCATAGAAATCCACTATTTATAATTACACTCATTTTTAATTTAAATTGGAAATAATAGCACATTTAAATTTAATTGTTGGTTAAATGATTTTGCAAACATACTCCGTAAAAATTTAAATCAGTCAATGAATTAAACTAAATTCGTTTCCAGAAAAAAAAATAGTACAAGAACACATTGACTATACATTTTATAAAAAAAAATATGGTCTAGTACTAATTAGTATTTAATAAATAAAATTTAGAAATAATGAAAGCTCAAATGATTTGGACAAAATTTTGGTAAAACTTAGTATTGAAGAAGATGCTTCAACATGAAGATCAAAGCTGAAAATTTCTGCCAAAGAACAAAGATGTCGAAGAAGATGCCTCAACTTGAAGACTCGACATTCTGGACGGTTATAACAGATTGTTTTAAATCTGTTTCAAATCTGTTCCAAGATCTCAGGCGCGCTCAACAGTGGATCAAGGAGAGATTTAAAGTCCAACTGAAGATTATAAAAGAAGACCTAGACCTAGGGTTTATGCATGTACCTTGAACGTAATTATTGTAACCTAGTTCTCTTGTGTAAAAAATAAGGATTTAGGGTTTTGAGAGTCGTTGGCTCTAGGTTTGTAAGTCTCCCTCTGTATCGGTTTGATACATTGTGGAAGACATAGGTACTGTACAGATTCAGAAGCCTTTAGGTAATGAATCTTGTATTGTTCTTGGATGAAGCTTTGAAGCAAATCAAAGTACGCGTGTTGGTCAAGTATGCTTGACAAAATTATGTATTGACAGGGATGATGTAGATATCACAGGTTGTGATTAAGGGAAGTGAGTAGTGGTTCTCATATCAAAGAGGGTGTTCTTTGATAATGATTTATTGGGTAGTATTTAGGAGATAAAGTTGTAAACTAGGGAGTTTAACTTTATAAGTTTACTACAGATAGTGGAGTCTTCTTCCTGGATTAGTATCCCCCATATGTAGGTGAATTGCACCGAACTGGGTTAACAATTGTTGTGTTCCTTTATCATTCTGCAGATTTACATATTCTGTTATTGGACTTGGTAAACACATTGGATCAGATGCCGTAACATCTGTGTTACTGCAGTTCTGATATTCAACGTATCAGTCTGCTGTTATGCCTCTTTGTTTAATTAATTATGCAGAACAATGTCTTGACATGTGTTTGGACATCTGTTGTCTGCTATGCCAGAATTTCAATTGGTATCAGAGCATGCATCCTGTCTGTTTCTGGATGAGATCTTTGGGAGATACTTTCAGCGTTTAAACAATGAGGAGTTTTGAAGATCAGATCAATCAACTCAGACATACTCAAGGGTATTAATGGATGGGATGAATGTTCTGGATTGAAGGTAACAACCCAGTGGTTGTTCATGTTGCTGAGGAGGTTCTACAACAACTGCAGGAGAAGTGGCTAGTTCTTCTGTAGAGGTGTCTTATAAGATGTTCTGACATCTTATTAGGGCAAGCAGAATTTGTTCCTTGGTGGTTCCGCTGCATATGTTTCTGATGGAAGAGCTCTAAAATTATGGGATTCTGGAGTTGGTACTGAAGACAAATGGTGGAAGATCTTAATCGTCAACCTCTATATGTGAAGATATCTGCATTTTTTATTCCAAAGTCAGGAGCGATGGAATGGAAAAAGTTGTTGGTAGATGTCTGTTATGGTGACTTGGTACTTGGAAGCTTGGTTCCATGGTGCAGTTTGAAGTCAGTTGAAGAGGAAAGGATCTGAGTTTAGGTGTATCAAGTTCTTGCTCTAGGAGTTTCATAAATTATTGATCGACTAAGTTGTCAAAGATACTTGAGAATTCTCTTAAGTCCACTCATAAAGGCGTCTCAGTCGTGCATCTGGAGTCTTCTAGTTATTCTTCTGACTAGAAGGTGTTTATGTGAAACACAAACCTGAAGAAAGTGGAGGTGATTTATTCTCACCATCCAAAAACAACAAGGAATGATTCATATCTCTTAATCCTAAGGGTGGATCCAATCTATATAGAGTTTTCTGAACTGTTGAGGTAAATAGGGTTCGTTCAGAGAGAATCTTAGTTACTTGAGTCAAGGGTGGCAACCTTGGTATCTCAACAATGTGGTTGTCAAAGAAGATACTTGCAAAAAGATTAAATACTGGATAAGTGTTCATGAAGTGATATGGTGGAGTATGGCTTCAATAGTGAAACAAGATTATTGAACAAGGATTTAAGATCAATTGCTATTTGTGTTACTCACAAGTATTTAATTGATTATCCTTGGATTTGAAGTTCAAGATTGCTGATGTTCAACACGATGTTGGAACATCTCTTCATCTGGTTTGTGCAGAATCATGGGAGGGGTACTGCATAAGCTTTTGGTTCTATTTCTCTTGGGTGGTGACCTAAGAATCTGCTTCGGTTAGTGTGGCAGAAGCATGTGATCTCTGGAGAGTTTCCTGGAAAGAAACTGGTCTAGACAATGGTGATGTGGAAGATGAAGAATAAGACATCATAATCTTGATGGATAGTTCTTGGATCAGTTTATTTTTGATCTAGGAGTATTGGAGTTCAGCAGGTGTGTTCAAGTTGTTACTAGAAGCATCTGTGTTTATCTGAAAAGTGTCCAAAATGGAGTGCTGGTGATGGCATGACTTGGATCTGTTTATTTCTAATCTAGGTACTTAGGAGAATGGGATCTTGCTCATCTTGGAAGTCAAGGTTAAGTGACAGTTATATCTGACTTTCTACAAATTGCTCTACTAAGGAAAGTGGCATTCTTTGGTATGGCTATGGTGTAGTCTATGACTACTTTATCTTCTGAAGAATCAGACGTGGCAAGTGTGAGTTCTTTGGAGTTTCAAAGCAGTTATTCATCAAGGTGTAAGCTTGAATGGAATACCTGTGATAAGATTAAGCATGAAGGAGGTTGTCTACTCAAACTTGGTTGTTGAATCAAGTCAATGAGAGCATGGAACTCTTGTTCTGTTAAAGGGAGGAGGTTCTTCTAAGTGGCAGAAGGAGGAGCTGAATTCAGCAGCTGGATGTCGCATCAGAATGTTATGACATCTAGCTTAACATCAGGATCTCAATTGGTGATGTGGCACATCAGCTTAAGATAAGGTGATCTACAGGAGAATGAAAGGTATGGATGCTTCAAAAAGGTCTATCTCATGCAGTTTGCGGAAGCTGTGGATAGAGAAGATGCTACATGTCTAAGGCTTGGTGGATCTAAGATGTCTTGCTATGGAGCAAGTAGTTCATGTAACTTGAAAATCAGATTTCATTGGTGGATCAGTGTATCTTGTGGGAGTTCTGAAGAAGAATGAGATCAGTCAAAAAGTGGCTTTTGGTTGATCTTTAGTGTGCATTCAAGCAGGGTGCTTGGAACTAATTACTCTTGGGCAGAAGGGTAGTTGGTTGAAAATGTAAGGAGGTTCTGGTCTATCTTGGAGCTTGTGGTAGAAGTTCTAAGTTGATGATGGAGGATTACCTTCTTTTGGTGGATGAGAGTTTATTTCTCTCTTTGGTTATCTAGAGTTCTTATTGATCACGTTGGTGGCGCAATGTTATTTGAAGATCTTCAGTTGGATTACTATGTAGATAGTAAGTCCAGTGGTGGAGCATATCAAGTACCATGGTGTGTGGTGTCTGTGATGTGTAACGGATGTCCTAAATGATGTTAGAACATCTTCTGGGTTAGTTATCCTTGGATTAAGATGCTAAGTTCTGAGTGTGGAACTTGACACTCACATCTTATCTAAGAGGTATTTATCTTATCATACGGGAGAATGATGGGTAAAGGATTGTCTTGGAAGTCTGATGTGAATTGGACATGCTAGAAGTGGATCAGTTTGGTGCTTGTGGAGAAAATGGGCTGAGAAGTTCTAGAGCGTGTATACGATATATGACATCGTTAAGAAGATAACAAACTAAGAGGTAAGGTATCTCTGTGAGGAATGTGGAGCATTCCAGATCAATTGGGTTTTATCTCAAGGAACATGGAGGTTTATACATGAGAATTCAAGAGGAATTCGTGGGGTGTATAGATGGGTTCAAGAAGAGAGGGATCAATGAAGCTTTGGTCTCAATCCAAGAGTTTGTTGATTTAGGATGTTGATCCGAATGTGATCTCACGGGAAGCATGATAGTGTTTATGTGTGAGTGATTATTGGTTCTTGTCAGAAGAACCAATAAGTGCAGTTGATGATTGTGTTCAGCAGGGGGGTTGGACAGAGGGTGAGCTCTTGAAGACATGAAGATGCATCTCATGGCATTATTCAGAATTGTTCCTTGGTTGTGGCGTGTCTGGGTTGGCTTGGTACATTTTTTTTGGTCAATTTTAGGCAAAAACGGGGGAGAAAGGTTTCGAACCTAAGTCTCTTTTGTGTCTTGCGTCCTGAGTTAAGAATTATACCTAGGAATTTCAGGAGTCTCCAATCCCTTGGGGGTGTATGTGGATGTGTACTTCTAGATACCTCATTATTTCAGGGGGAGTCACATCAGTACTCTAATCATAGCCGACACTCAGGGTAAAGAAACGTTAGGAACATCCTGGTCTTATGAAACAAAGAGTTTTAGCTAAAATTTGCCAAAAGAGGGAGATTGAAAGCTCAAATGATTTGGACAAAATTTTGGTAAAACTCAGTACTGAAGAAGATGTTTCAACATGAAGACCAAAGCTGAAGATTTCTGCCAAAGAACATGTCGAAGAAGATGCCTCAACTTGAAGAATCGACATTCTGGACTGTTATAACAGATTGTTTTAAATCTGTTTCAAATCTGTTCCAAGATCTCAGGCACGCTCAGCAGTGGATCAAGGAGAGATTTAAAGCCCAACTGAAGATTATAATAGAAAACCTAAACCTAGGGTTTATGCATGTACCTTGAACGTAACTATTGTAACCTAGTTCTCTTGTGTAAAAATAAGGGTTTAGGGTTTTGAGAGTCGTTAGCTCTAGGTTTGTAAGTCTCCCTCTGTATCGGTTTGATACATTGTGGAAGACATAGGTACTGTACAGATTCATAAGCCTTTAGGTAATGAATCTTGTATTATTTTTGGATGAAGCTTTGAAGCAAATCCAAGTATTCATGTTGGTCAAGTATGCTTGATAGAATTCTGTATTGACAGGGATGATGTAGATATCATAGGTTGTGATTAAGGGAAGTGAGTAGTGGTTCTCATATCAAAGAGGGTGTTCTTTGATAAGGATTTAATTAGGTAGTATTTAGGAGATAAAGTTATAAACGGGGGAGTTTAACTTTATAATTTTACCACAGATAATGGAGTCTTCTTCCTGGATTGGTATCCCCCAGATGTAGGTGAATTGCATCGAACTGGGTTAACAATTGCTGTGTTCCTTTATCATTCTGCAGATTTACATATTCTGTTATTGGTCTTGGTAAACATGTTGGATCAGATGTCGTAACATCTGTGTTACTCCAGTTCTTATATTCAATTTATCAGTCTGTTGCTATGCCTCTTTGTTTAATTAATTATGTAGAACAATGTCTTGACATGTGTTAGGACATCTGTTGTCCGCTATGCCAGAATTTCAATATATATATATATATATGTGGGTCATGCTAATACACACCCATGTAGGTGTGTATTAACAACATACACCTTAGTGTATTTTTGTGTGGGGCCCACCTATTTTAGGTGGGACCCACATTAGAAAGATGAAGGAAAAAATATAGAAAGAAAATAGATGTAGTGTATTTTTGTGTGAGGCCCACTAATTTTGGGTGTGTGTTAACATTTTCCTATATATATATATATATATATATATATATATATATATATATTTTCCCTCGGTTTTGTCATCAAACCGAGAGGTATATGGTTCAAGTTAGAAAATATAAAAAAGCTATTGTTAGGGATCACACTTATGACCACTTAAACTAACCCTTCGGTTATTTTTAAACTAAGGGGTAAAGTAGCAGCTTTTCATGACGCCCTTGACTACGCCGCTTCTTTAATCGAGGTTAAATGAACTTCGAGTCCGAGGTTACATATGTTTTTGTAGTAGTGATATGTGGATGTAACCTTCCAAGGAACATAACCCTCTAGAGTCTTTTCATACGACACAAACCTATTTTCATAAATCCTTGCAAACTCATTCTGATAAAGACAAACACCATCTTTGTCTCTTACACACCTCATTAGTTTGATACTTGTGCCATCAAATATCTTTGGCGCTTTTTCAAGATCTGCTTTAATCTAACTGACACCTTTTAGCTCTACAGTATATACTAAATAAATTAGGTGTTGAACAACAGACACTTCAGCTTGGATTTGTAGATACACATTTGATCCATAATAAACTTTATCCGATTGACTTTTTCTGTGTCAATAGAAGACAAGTAAGGTATAAGTCTTCGTCATCCATTGTCAAATTCTTCATTTTCCTATAAAGAATTTGACAGTGACCCTATGAAGCATTCTCATTTCTTACTTCATATGGCTTATGGAAAAGTTATCAGTGTCTCGGAAACTGAGTACAATTAAATCCTTGAGCATTAGACTGACAAACTTCCATTCCCTTGTATGTATTCAAGACTAAAAAGGATACAAAATTCTTTACACTACGCCATTCGTACGCCATTATTATTTTCAACCCACTTGCAAAAATCCTGACTTATCCATTCGTACGCCATTATTATTTTCAACCCACTTGCAACGAAATATAGGAATCTGAAACTTCTCATAATCAAACACCCAAATGCGTTCGATAACCCCAAAATATGACAGATTTGCAAATTTGGGGTTTAAATCTTTCACACTTGAAATGTGCATTGCTTCAGCTACCACGGTGACACCACTATTTTGCATAGTACTTTTATCATCTTGTTCTTTGGTATAAAATGTGTATCCATTAATTGCGTATGCGCTATAAGAAAACACAACCAAACTTGAACCATATGCTAAACATCTCAACCTTTCTGTTATCAAAGCGAGATCTGAATATAACTTTGAATAAATATGATCCTTAAACCAAGGTATGAAACTTCGATTGTGCTCTCGTACTATCCAATTCTCATTTCTATTCGGATTTAAATCTCGGAGAACATCCTTGTGCATTTCAACATACGGCTCAACCTCATTCTCATTGTGTAGAACATACAAATGCACTTGATCCCGTTCGACCCTTGATACTGTCACAACTTCATTTCCAATTAACTTTTTTCCTTCTTTTTTTCGACAATATGAGATTTGGGGAGTCCAATTGATTGTACATTGGACAGATATTCAGTACAAAACTCAATCGCTTCTTCAACAATGTATCGTTCGGCAATACAACCCTCTGGTCGACTTCGGTTTTTAACATACCCTTTTAATATTTTCATATAACGTTCAGCAGGGTACATCCATCTCATATAAGCCGGTCCACACAATTGTGTCTCTTTCACCAGATGAACAACTAGATGAACCATTATGTCAAAAAACGAGGGAGGAAAAATCATTTCAAGATCACACAAAGTAATTACTATTTCTTTTTGCAATGTTGGTAAGATCGCAGGATCGATCACCTTACTGCAAATTGACTTGAAGAAAAAACACAATTTAGTTATTGCGCTTCTTACTTTTTCTGGAAGAATAGAACGTATACCTATTGGTAGAAAATGTTCCATTATAACATGGCAGTCATACGTCTTTAAACTCTTTAACTTGAGGTCTTTCATAGACACAAGTCTTCTAATATCTGAAGAGTATCCTTCTGGCACTTTAACTGCACTTAGAAACTTACACAATACCTTTTTCTATTTTCTAGATAGAGTATAAGCAGCAGGTGGTAGATATGTCCGTGTTCCTTTCTTCATGGGTCCTAACTCATTTCTTATTCCCATCGCTACCAGGTCCTTTCTTGCTTTAAGGCCATCCTTAGACTTTCCTTGTATATTGAGTAACGTACCAATAACACTGTCAAATACATTTTTTTCAATATGCATAACATCGAGAAAATGTCTTACATACAACGACTTCTAATATGGCAGTTCAAAAAAAATTGACCTCTTCTTCCACCCACTCTTGACAAGTGTATGTGCAAAAGGCTTTCCAAACTGAGTACTCACATCTTTCAACTTTTAAAAAATTTGATCACCTGTCAATATAGTTGGAGCTCTACCATGTTTTGCCTCTCCATTGAATGCTTTTCTCCACCCACGATAATGATGATTAGAATTTAAGAATCTACGATGACCGAGAAATACATTCTTCTGACCAAACTCCAATCGCGTCCAATCTGTTTTATCTTCACAAATAGGACATGCACATTGACCTTTTATGCTGTACCCTGATAGATTTCCGTATGCTGGAAAATCATTAATTGTGCCAAACAACATCGCCCTCAAGTTGAAACTTTCTTTCCTATACCCATCATAAACCTCCACACCGTTCTCCCACAAAAACTTTAAATCTTCGATTAAGGGTGCCAAGTATACGTCTATGTCATTCCCTGGTTGTCTAGGCCCAGAAATTAACATAGATAACATCATGTACTTACGCTTCATACATAGCCATGGAGGTAGGTTATAAATCATTATGATCACAGGCCAAGTGCTATGTGAGATACTCTGAAGACCGTGTGGATTCATTCCATCAGTAGATAATGCCAAGCGAAGGTTTCTTGCTTCTTTTCCAAATTCAGGATAATCATCATCAATTTTCATCCACTGTGGTGAATCTGCCGGATGTCGCAACTTTCCATCAATAATTCTTTCATCTGCATGCCAAGTCAAGTGTCTTGAATCGGTCTCACTACGAAACATGCGTCTAAATCTCGAAATTATAGGAAAATACCATAAGACTTTTGCTGGAGACAACTTTTCCTTATATCGAGAGACACCGCATTTAGGACACTCATTTAACGATGCATACTCATTTCGAAACAAAACGCAATCGTTTGGACAGGCATGTATCTTATCATAGCTCATGCCAATAGAGCACAACATCTTTTTGGCCTCATATGTTCGATTGGGAAGAACATTATCCTCTGGAAGCATATCTTTCATAAGGGTCAATAACTCTGTGAAACTTTTATCCGACCATCCATTGCCCGCCTTTAAGTTGTACAACTTTAATACCGCAGACAATCTTGTGAATTTGGTGTAACCATTATATAACGGTTTCTCTGCATCGCTTACCAACCTCTCAAACATTTTGGGACAATCCTTAAGATCTTCTTCAAGTGCTTCTGCAATCTCTTCGACTCGATCAGAATCGTATGTATCTGTGCCATTGTCGTTTGAAGCATAGGTCGTATTATCCCCCGGTTCAACATTCTCGTTAATGTTCTCACCATGCAAATTCCAACATGTATAACTTCTATCAATTCCACTCCTCATTAAATGCGATGCCAACTGAACCACGTCAACCCGACTCCCAAAACAACAACCCAAGCAAGGACATCTCATTCGACTGGGGTCTTTGGCGTGCGCAATAGCAAACTTAACGAATTCTGATACCCCATTCTCGTACTCTTTCGACAATCGACTTGAAGACATCCATTTCTTATCCATAGTTATACTAATTAAACTTAACAAAAACAAAAATAAAAAATATTTACCTGCAGGGATGTAAACAACTTTTAGACCCACACAGTGTCCAGATAGGTTAGAATTACCAAGATCCCCCTGTACACGTATCATAAAATGAAATATCATTAATTGACCAATTATGAGTCATAACTTGATAAGTGGCAACATGTAATCACAAACAAGCAACATACTTAACAGCAAGCATACTTAAACAAGTAATCATCATATCACAAAGATAATCATCAAAGCAATTATTGAGCAAGATAAACATCTCATGCAAAGACAAATATCATACTTTCTTTGACCATGCAATACAATAACTATCATAACTCCACTTTCATGGCTCTATATATCATAACTCCATCAATACAATAACTATCAATATTACAATAACTATCATACTTTCTTTAATCTAGAATATAGAAACAACAACTAATGAAAATAGAAACAACATGTTCAATATTAGTCATTCTAAACATGTTCAAAAATAAAAGTCTCAAAACTTTATAACTATGGTCATTACCCATATCAACACTACACACAAAATAAGTCAGAAGTATGCAACTGAATAATACACAAAATGGAAGTATGACGCAGGAACTCCGAACCACCTCAACAACACCTGTACTACGACGGCAAAATGGTAGCTAGTGACCAGAATGAAAATAGAATAAAAATCGTACGATGAAAACAAGAATGAAAACAAGAATGAAAAGCGTACCTCTTCTTCGTTTCGTCTTCTTCTTCACAAAAGAAATGGCGAATGAACAACGACGGCAATGGCGAACAACGACGGCAATGACGAACAACGACGGCAATGGAACGACGACAATGGTGAACAACGACGGCAATGGAACGACGGCAATGCCGAACAACGACGACAATGGTTTTAGTAGAGAAGAACGATATCGAGGGTTTCTGTAGAGAAGAACGGTCGAGAGAAGAAAATGAAAAGAAATGTCTGAAACTGATTAGAAATTATTTTATATTTTAATTCATAAATGACTTTAGACGGCGCTTTTAAAAAACGCTTTCTTAAGTTCTACCTATAACAACGCTTTTATCAGAAAGCGCTTTCTAAGGTGGGGAGACTTTAAAACCTATAGCAGCGCTTTTGCAAAAGCGCTGTTTAAAGTGATGCCTATAGCAGCGCTTTACAAAAAGCGCTTTCTAAGGTGACTTCCATTTTGGTCATTTAACAGCGCTTTTACAAAGCGCTTTCTAAGGTTAACCTTTAGACAGCGCTTTTATAAAAGCGCTGTCTAAAGTAATTCCTATAGCAGCGCTTTACAAAAAGCGCTTTCTAAGGTGGCTTCTATTTTGGGAATTTAACAGCGCTTTTAAAAAGCGCTTTCTAAAGGCTGTCTTTTACAGCGCTTTTTTTAAGCAAAATTTTTTAAAGACTTATAGCAGCGCTTTATCCAAAAAGCGCTGTCTTTATTCAATTTTGGCGTAGTGTTATGAGTGAAAGTGATAAATCTCCAACGAAATGGACATTCAAGAACATTTGAAGTGACCTTGACTTTGTAGTAAAATGCCTTGACGTGGTTTGGATTAGATTTCTCACTCAAAGACAAAAACTTTAACATGCCATTATTTTCAAACGGCTCCATAAAATCAATTCCCACTATAATTGCAGCTTCATCCGTAACAAAACATTTAGCTTCATGAGATTTATTTATGAATTGCTCAATGTATTTCTTGTGGTCTTCCTCAAGAATCAAGTGGGTTACTTTATGAACCAAATCATCGAGATTTTGGGAAGAGGCAGATGAATAAAAAATATAAGATGGATTACCTAGAGAAACTATCTTGATCCTTGGTCTGGGTGAATCCTTGTGAGCTCTCATTTTTGTGTGTTTTCCTTTTGGAACTTAAGGAGGGTTGGATGAGGAGACTTGATGTTTTCCCTTATACTTTTTTGATGGACCTTACATGTTGAATGATGATTGTTCGAATGGAGGATGAAGGTTGAAGGTTATGAGATGATATGAATGATAAATGAAATATGGGTATCATGGTATGAATGGAGTAAAATGGATTTAATATGATTTAAATAGAAATGTTTTGGTTTGAAATATACTTAAATGAAATGGAATGATGGAGGGTAATGAAATGCGGGAATGTAATGAAGTGTAATGATTATAGTGAATTCAAAATGAAAAGGAGCAAAATTTTAAAAAAAATTGAATTTGAAAGGTTTCATTCAAGTTAGAAGGATTTTGATTCGAATGAGATATATACTTTTTAGAGTTCGATTCAAGTCAGTCCTTAGTGTGATTTGAATCAAAAGTGCATAATTTCTATAATAATTCTTTTGATTTGAATCAAGGCATAATGTGATTTGAATCTGATGTACAGATGCTAAACGTAGGACATTTGTAACATTTGATTCGAGTTATCCAAAAGG
This sequence comes from Lathyrus tuberosus, assembly GCA_022829125.1. Taxonomy (NCBI): domain Eukaryota; kingdom Viridiplantae; phylum Streptophyta; class Magnoliopsida; order Fabales; family Fabaceae; genus Lathyrus; species Lathyrus tuberosus. Next base: position 2,714,315 of record JALAZF010000392.1, read on the forward strand.
TTGATTCGAATTTGAGTTATAAATTTCTCTATGATTCAAGTCATGGTTATTGGTGATTCGAATCATACACCAAAATTTTGAAATTTTTTTTAAAATTAGAACGTTTTTATGCATGATAAAACTTTAATGCATAATAATAATCTTTAATGAAAAAAAAAACCTTAATGCACGTGATAAAAACTTGTCGTGAAAATTAATGCCAATTGAAACTACATGATGCAAATGAATGGTATGCACGAATGAATAAGATAAGCTGATGAATGGAATGCTCGGATGAATGATATATGCCATGAACACATAGCACAAACATACTTCAAACAAATAACACACCAAACACAGATGAAACACATAGAATTAGGTACACTACAAGAAGATAAAGAAGAGTGAAATGATCATATCAATTTTTTGATCTATGCTTTAACTTTCCGCAAACGTAATGATTAGTAAACAACAACATTAATAAAAAAAACACAATACATTCAAACTTAAACAATTGGATACAATTTCCTTCACATGCATGGAAAGAATTTTCAGACACTCTTTTACAAGATATAAGATGAATTGGAACGACACATATTCTGATTATCTTTGATTATCCTCTTATTAAGCAGTTATTAGCTACTTCATTGCTTGAACTTATGCTTCGACAATCTTGGATATCTGATTCAATGCTTTGAAAATAGTGTGGCTCTTTAAAAACTCAATGTTTTGAATCTTCTTAGATACTTCATGAACAATCAGTGAAGACGCCAATATCTTCACAAAACTATCTTTATCTTCCTCCACGATACCATGGAAGAGTAGGTCTACAAGGATATGCTTCTTCTCTCTTCTCATGATCCTTTTATCAATTTCAAACATAGATACTATATGACAAAAATGAGTTAGCTTTACGAATAATCATGATGTAACAATAATCTTTAAGCTATATAGATAGGTTCTAGTTACCTGCACACAACTTAAAACTTTGTTAACTAAATCTTGGATGGATATAGTTACTATGAAATTCTATCAAATGTTAATAGAATTGTCAACATACTAAAGTTGGATTACATCAGATAATTCTAGGTCATTCAGATAATGACATCAAACATGTAACAAGATGACTATAAAACATGGAATCTACTAGATAAGACAATTTTAAAACACACACCCTTCAGATCATTCTACCCATATCCTCAATTTTTGAAGTCGCGGTACTTAATCAAAAGACAAACTATGAGGGAAATTATTGGGCAAGAATATAGGGATTAAACGGTCTAGAAGTTAGGGGTTTGAATAGATCAATCCCCTTTAAACCATTTTCATAAACTTTTTCTTGTGCAAAATCATAGTTCAATAGGAAGAGAAAATGTGGTTGGCGGAAGCAAAATATAGTAGATGGATTCAAGGATTATATGTTTCATTGTCTATCTAACATACAAGATTCAATAGTAATTGAAAAAAATAACCGAGATAAAAGAATTTTCCTTAATAAGCACTTCAATATTGATCATGATACAAATTTGGGCATAGTTCAAATTGAGATATAGCAATGATTTATTAATCCAAACTTAGTGTCATTAAAATTATAATCAAGTAATATAATAGTTAATGAACTAGATACATCGCAAACTAAACTTATATGTTAAAACACTATAAGTAAGATCAAAATCTAGATTATATTCTAAAGATAAACAAATATATAAAATTAAACGAGATAATTAGAGAGAAATGCACTTCAAATGTATAGTGGTTCATCTCATTCATCCTCGCTAGAGCTTAGTCCACTCTTTAATGGTTTCGCCATTGAAGTTTGTATTGTCTTCCACTATTTGTAAAGATAATGATACAAGTATTTTGGTATAACGTATTATCAATAATATGAACACTATAAGCTCAATGCTTTATAGCCAATAGATATCTAAATTTTAAATCTCTTCAGTTGAAGTGGATTAATCAACTCCACCTATACAAGATCTTCAATGATCTTGATCCAACGATTTTTCTAGACAAAATAATCCTGCTTCAAGCTTCAGTTCTGCAACAACCTTTACTTGACTCTACTAGTTCCCCGTCTGAGCGATTGTTTTGACCAAGAAATATTGGACGACTCCCAAATTCATTCTACAACAACATTTACTCAATTCCACCGAAGTCTTCCATGGAGTATAGAGAAACTATTCCCTTGGTGGATAATCACTACTTGATACCATAGATAAAAAGCAATTTTTTTTCTTGATACACATAACAAAACTTCACAAAAAAAACATTAGCTTCCCTAATGTACCTTGGATTTATCTCTCACACGCAATCTTTAGAGTTGAACACCACAACAATTATTTCTTGGTACAAGGTTGATGATGATAGAGGGTATCTAACGAATCTCACACAACACAACTAAAGCTCATAGTATCAACATTCTAGGAAGTTTTTCACAAGGTTAAATCAAAGAGGAATTATGTTTGTGAATGGAGAAACTCTTATAGTTTTTCTCAAGATTTTTGAAAGTATGGGAATGGATATAACTAGATCTCACTCTAGAAGAATCTTATTGTGATACTTCTCTTTCTTGATGAATATCCTTTAGTCAATCAACAAGATTAACCAACTATAACCCTACTGGATTATTGAATAACCAACCTTAAAAGATACACTAAAAAGGATTTAAATAGGTGCTAGAGGTTAGACACAAAAAATATTAGTAAAAGAATAAAAATAATTTGAGTCAAATCATGAGATTATGTTTTGAATTTAAGAAAGAATGATTTGAATCAAAGGTAGTAAAATGAGGAATTTGACATATGTTATGAATTAAAATTTGTGTCTATGATTCGAGTCAAGCTAAATCATAATTAAAATCATAGTTATATTTTAAAATATTGTTAAATTACATTATTAAAATCAAAAGTCTTGTGATTCGAATCAAGGAGTGATGTGATTCGAATCACACACATCCCTGATTTGAATCAGGCTAACAGAACCAAATTCCAGACTTCCTTTTGATGTTTGATTCAAATCACTAGGAGGTATGATTCTAATCAAGCTTCATAAAAACCTAGATTTAATTTTTCTACCTAGTGATTCATGTTACACTCAACATGTTGATTTAGACCATATTGCTTAGGCTAAAAACACATTTCCATGGGTCCAAAACTACTTCATTATATGCAAGGGTGTCTCAAAGGTACAAATCTAATCGAATAATCAAAATGAATAATTTACAAATGAATTAAAATAAGCAATAAATCAAATTACTGATCAAACCTAAACAAAACATCGAAATTAAAATGATATCGACTGCAATTTCAAATTCATAGGGTATAAAGACCGTGAAATGATCTATCTACTGGCTCACAAAAGAATTAATCAAGAATTAATAACATTGCCACTATTATCAAACCCCTGATGTTAATCCCCTAGAGAAGTCATCCACAAAGAAGGTTCTAGTGTCGTGGAACCTTAATATGAACTTTCCCAAGACAGACACATGATCAAAGCAGATAACATATGGAGGAATGGTAGATCGTATTTCAACAAAATGACACTGTCCTCATAACTATAGAAAATTGATGGTCACAGGTCCCTAAAAATTATAAAACCTCGCTATAAAAGGAGAATTAGTTATCATTCTCATGTACAAAATCACCTATCACTTACATTAGTCACTGACTTGGGAATTATATTTTTTGCATGTTCCCCTGGTCGCCAACAAAAACACTAGAATTCTCGGCCAAACTCACCATCAATCTCAGTTCACTCCCATCATGTGAACATGAAAGATTCATCCCAAATAATTTGGTGTTGTCTGTTGTAATTGACTCTAACGTTTCCATGCTCTAATTAAACAATATATAATGGATAACAAAGGAAGGAATATGATAATGACACTGGTGGCTAGAACGCATTGATTTGTGGCAGGTGAAAATGACAGGATCACCTTAGATCCATTCGACGGAAAAACAACATCATTGTCACCTTTGTGAACACATATACTACCACCTTTATCGGTGGCCCGTCTTCTGATCATCCATGTTATATCCCCTCTTTCAAGTCAACCACTAAATGGTAACATTCTATGGTTAATGACATTTTGTCATGCTATGTTTTTACTAAATTTTTATTAGTATTTGAATTAATTATTTTAGTCAGTATTACATGAAGCAAAGCATAATCATAATATGGTTCAAATTGTTATGGAAAAGACCGGTCCGAACAAAAATCTTTCTAACAAGATAAATTATCTAATATTTTACTATGTAAGTTATGATGACAAAGGAAGGAGAAGGATTGCCCGTAAGAAACAAAATAAAAAGATTAAAATTTCCAAAAAGAAGCAAAAATGCGCCACAACTATAAATTATAGCAACACTATTTCAAGCATGTAAAGAACAAGGGGACAACTTCATTACCCATCACAAAAAGTTGGGTAGTGTACCTTCAACCAATCCAGTAATGCCATATCATTTTATTATACTTAATTATTTATTTAATAATTTAAAATTTGTAAATTTCCAATGCAATATAGTCTAATTTACTCTATGGGTAACTCTACCCAACTTTTTGAAGTGGATAGATAAGAATTCACCAAAGAACAAAATTAACACATGGAGAAAATACACTGCACCAATAGCAAAACAACACGATATTTCACTAGTGGAAAAATTATGGAGCTATGACAAAGAAACATCGAAGTTCTAACTATGATTCATAGACTGTCATGTCACCACGCGAAAAACGTGGCGCGCCTATAAGGTTGAGTGTTGCATTTATGTGATTCAATTGTATGTTTGTGCGGTATTTTGAACATACATCGAGTATTATAAATCCGATTGAGGTGAAACCAACGACAAATGAAAGATAACTTAGGCTCTATGGTAAAGTCTAATTTGTAATGTAAACTAGAGAAATATAATGAGTAAAATCTAACGCAGTTACAAAGCTTTATGGTAAAAGTTAGGTTGTTTTGAATTTTTCTCTCAACCATAAAAGTCCCCTACACACCTATTTAATGAGAAGTGAGACAAAAGTTTCAATGTTCAATTTTATTTCACTATTTTTGTTCCAAATAGGTTCATAATTTTTTCTTTTAAGATTAAACCATTCAATATTTTTTATTGTCAAAATCATAGAAACCTACTATTTACATTTTCAATTTAAATTGAAAATAATAGTGCTTTTTAACTTGATTGTTGGTTAACTGATTTTAAAAACATAATAAATTAGTCAATAAATTAAACTAAATCATTTTATAGAAACAAAATAAGTAAAGAACACTTTGACCATACACTTTATAAAAATAAAATATGTCAACCAGTAATTAGCAATCAATAAATAAAAATAAGAGATAATGAACAATCAGCAAATAAAATCACAAATGATATGAATAAAGAGAAAAGTGGATGTCCATCCTTATTCTTCTTTTCATCTTCCTATTCTCTATTAATAGTTGTGATTTTCCATCTCCCTTAGGTTCTATAAATAAGATCCACATTGCAATGTAAAATGTATTTTTGAAGAAGATAATATAATATTACTTTCTCTATTCTCTTACTCTCTTTGATCTCTATATTTTTTTATTTAGTTTTATAACATGTTATCAACATGAAGCTCTCAGAACTAAGTATGTCAAATCTTACGAAATTGGATTTTGGGGCTCTTGCTATTTCGGGAATAAACTATTTGACATGGGCTCTAGACTTTAAAATTCATTTAAGCGCAGAAGGTTACGTCGACACTATTAAAGAAGGAAATAAATCATCTGATCAACAAAAGGCAAAAGTCATGATATTTCTTCGTCATCACCTTCACGAGGATTTTAAAAATGAATATCTTACCGTAACTGAACCACATGGCCTGTGGAAAAATTTGAAAGATAGATATGATCATCAAAAAACAATTATCCTACCAAAAGCTCGATATGATTTAATGCATTTACGTTTGCAGGATTTTAAAAGTGTAAGTTATTATAATTCTGCAATATTTAGAATAACTTCTAAGCTGACACTATGTGGAGAAAAAGTAACTGATGAAGATATGTTAGAAAAAAACATTTTCCACTTTTCATGCATCCAATGTGCTCCTGCAGCAGCAATATCAAGAAAACGGATTTAATAAATATTCTGACCTAATATCTTGTCTTCTTGTGGTTGAGAAAAATAATAAACTATTGATGAAAAATCACGAGGCTCGTCCCACTGGTACAACTCCATTCCCAGAAGTGAATGTGGCAAGGCATGATCACTATGGGAAAAACTGTGGTCGCGGTCGTGCATGCGCACGTGGTCGTGGTCGTAATTATGCTCATGATCTTAGTTTTGGCCGTGGTTGCAATGGTAATCATAAGAACATATATTTTCACCAGAAGTGGAAAAATATTGAAAAGAATGAAAAAGAGGGTCAGAGTAGCAAAACCAATGAAAATACTTGTTATCTTTGTGGAAGAAAATGTCACTAGAGCCGCACGCCTCATACTCAAAAACACCTTATTGATCTTTATAAAAAATCACTGAAAAATTAAAAGGCAAAGATTGAGACTAACTTTTCTAATCAAGGTGATGATCCAGATTATGGTAATATGGATGTGCATGCGCACGTGGTCGTAATTATGCTCATGGTCTTGGTTTTGGTCGTGGTCGCAATGGTAATCATAAGAACACGTGTTTCTACTAGAAGTGGATTTTTTTTAAAAGAATGAAAAAGAGGGTCAGAGTAGCAAAGCCAATGAAAATACTTGTTATCGTTGTGGCGAAAAGGTCACTAGAGTCACACTTGTCATACTCCAAAACACCTTATTGATCTTTATAAAAAAATCACTGAAAAATAAAAAGGCAAGGATTGAGACTCACTTTGCTAATGAAGATGATGATCCAGATTACAGTAATATGGATGTTACCCATTTAGATATTGGTGACTTCTTTGCTGATCCAGATGGAAAAATTGATCACCTTATTGGAGATGGAAGTGTCAAGAAATAAAATTTATGAAAATCTCCTTTTTAGTTATTAATAAGTGTTTATGGATGTTTTGAATTTTATTTTCTAATAATAATAAAGTGTCTTTTCTACTTGTTTATTTACATAATTTACTGTTTAAATGACTTGTGTTTTAAAGCGCGCTTATGACTTATTATTAAAAATTATTATTGCTTTTAGAATGAATATGGACACTAGCACCAGTAATGAAGATATGTGCCTTGCTGACAGTGCAACAACCCACACAATTATCAAGAATAAAATATATTTCTATAATTTAGTGAATCGAAAGACTGATGTCAGTATTTTATTTGGCACCTCGAAAATAATCGAAGGCTCCGGAAAAGCCAATATGTTGTTACATGGAGGAACAATATTGCACATTGATAATGCTTTATATTCCCCCAAGTCTCATAGAAATTTATTAAGTTTCAAAGATATCCTCCTAAATGGATACCATGTTGAAACATGAGATGATGAAGGGATTGAATATCTTTGTATTGCAAAACACAATTCAGACACAAAATGTGTAATGGAAAAGCTACTGGCTTTATCCTCTGGCTTGTACTACACTTATATTAGTACAACTAAAGCACATACAACTGTAAACCAGAAGTTTGTAAATAATGATAAATTTCTAATTTGGCATGACTGGCTGGGCCATCCAGGTTATATAATGATGCAAAAAATAATTGAAAATTCATGCGGTCATCAATTAACGAGTAGGAAAATTATTCAATCAAATAAGTTCTCATGCAGCTCTTGCTCGCAAGGGAAGTTGATAATTCGGCCATCACCAACAAAAACTGGAAATGAATCTATCAGTTTTTTAGAGCGTATACATGGTGATATTTGTGGGCTAATACACCCATCATGTGGACCATTTAGATATTTTATGGTTTTAATTGATGAATAAACTAGATGGTCACATGTATGTTTGTTGTCAACTCACAACCAGGCGTTTGAGAGATTTCTAGCTCAACTGATTCGAATAAGAGCTCATTTCTCCCATTGTCCTGTCAAGAAAATACGTCTTGATAATGCTGCAGAATTTTCATCTCAAGCATTTAATGAGTATTGTATGTTTATTGGAATTGACATTGAACACCCAGTAGCACATGTTCATACACAAAATAGACTTGCAGAATCATTTATTAAACGAATAAAATTAATTGCAAGATCACTTATTATGAGATGCAAACTCCCAGTTTCTACTTGTGGACATGCAATTTTGCATGCTGCAACATTGATTCGCATTAGGCCAACGAGTTACCATACCTCTTCACCTTTACAATTAGTTTTTGGTAAAGAACCTAATATTTCCCATCTAAGAATTTTTGGATGTGCGATATATGTTCCAATTTCTTTACCACAGCGCAATAAGATGGGTCCTCAAAGGAGAATGAGAATATTTGTTGGATATGAATCTCCATCCATTGTAAAGTACCTTGAACTAACAACATGATATTTATTCACTGCTTATTTTGCTGATTGTCATTTTGACGAATCAAATTTTCCAGCATTAGAAGGAGAGAATAAGAAGCTGGAAAAAGAGATCAGTTGGAACAAATCATCATTATCTCATCTTAATCCTCGAACAAAACAATGTGAACTAGAAGTTCAAAATATAATTTAGCTACAAAACTTAGCAAATCAATTACCAAATGCATTCAGTGGTCCAAAATGTGTGACTAAATCATATATACCAACTGCAAATGCTCCAATAAAAATTGATATCCCTGTTGGACAATCCAATGAGTCTCAACCACGCCTGAAGCGTGGCAGACCAGTCGGTTCCAAAGATAATAATCCTTGAACAAGAAAGGGAGCTAAGAATAAAGATGACCCAAGTGAGGATATAGAAAATAAAAAAGAACCTTCAGACATAATAAACATTTAATCTCTAGAAGAGATTGATCAGGTCCCTGAAACTCATGAAAATAAATAGATCTCGATAAATTATGTCCAAAATGGAATACAATGGAACCGAAATGAAGTCGACATTGATGATATTTTTGCATACAATATAGCGCTAAATGAGATAAATGGAAAAGAGGATCAAGAACCAACGTCTATCAAAATTTGTAGACAAATTGAGCACTGGCCAAAATGGAAATATGCAATTGAAGCAGAATTAAACTCACTTTACAAAAGACAAGTTTTTGGACCTGTAATACGAACACCTCAAGGTGTAAAGCAAGTTGGATACAAATGGGCTTTCGTATGAAAATGAAATGAAAAAAAAATTAATTTATGAGATACAAAGCTCGACTTGTCGCTCAAGGGTTTTTGCAAAGACCTGGAATTGATTTTGATGATACATATTCACCTGTAATAGATGCAAGCACTTTTCAATATCTAATAAGCCTTGTAGCACATGAAGGGCTTAATTTGCACATGATGGATGTGGTAGCATCTTATTTGTATGGTTCACTTGATAGTGAAATTTACATGAAACTCCCTGAAGGGTTCAATATACCATATGTGAAGGTGAGGAAAAGTAAACAAGAAAGGGGGGGGGGGGGTTGAACTGTGTTCTTTTAAAAATATTTCTACTTCTGAACAAAGTTCAGATTCTAAACATAAGTTCAGAACCTGACAACTAGTGCAGTGGAAAACATGGCAAAAGTAAAGTAAATAGAACAATTAACACAACAGAATTATCTTAGTTCCCCCCAAACTGAGAGTAGTCCAGTCCCCTTGTTGCGCAATAGATTTTCCACTATAATCAATTAATGATCACAACTGCTTATGCATTCAAGCACAAGACTTTCTTCTGCTCAGAACTACCGTCTAAGACTTTCTTGCTCAATCTACACCTGATCAAGACTTCTGCTTAGATCCTCAGATCCTATGACTTTCCTTGCTTGAACCCACCTGGTTCAAGACTTCCTTACTTAGACACACTGCCTAAGACTTATGTGCTTATACCCCTGATCTAAGACTTCCTGCTCAGATTCCTCAAATCCAATACTTCACTGCTCAGACGCTCAGTCCAATACTTCTTTGCTCCGACCCTAGGTCCAAGACTTCTTTGCTCAGATTACTCAAATCCAAGACTTCATTGCTTAATTAAAACAAATCAAGACTTTCAATACTCTATCACATAGCAAGAGACTTACTTGGCTCAAGCTTCTCAGAAAGAGACTTTGATGCTCAAACACATGACAAGAGACTTTATCTAAACTGCTGAACAAAATGATATAATATCAGAGGTACAGGGTAATCATCTTAACAAAGACCCTAAGCACTTAAAATTTCTAAAATAATCATTATTTGAGAAATCTTAAGGCTTTTTACAATTTACAACAGATGGCGGAAAACTTCTGCATACTCGTTTGCTAAAGATTCAGTTTGAACCTTCATTTACTTATATAGCAGTTGTACAAGACTAGTCGTTGGAAGAGATAACTTGATCAAATGTCTTGTCTTTCTCCAGAGTATAAGAGACGTTGAAGATAGATACACCAAAAGATCTTGATCCATTGTGTAACATGTTTAACCATTGCGTCTTCCATGAGATCTTGTACTATAGAGCCGTTGAGAGTAGATATCCGTAAATCATGTCAACTCTTCTTGAGCATTGTGATCTTATACTCTAGCTGACAAGCTGATTTAACAATGCACCTTGCTTTCTGTAGTACGAATAACTTCAGTTTTATCACTAACTCTGAATGATCACCAGAAGCCAATTACATTCACCAAGTGTATAAACAATATGTTGCTTCTTCTAAGCTGAGACCTTCAGCTTCAGAGTCTATGCCAGACATCACTTAGAGAGTGTTCTTCAGATTTTGCACCACCAGAAGCTAGTAATTCAGCTCCTCTCAAGTGAATCCTTGTATCTGATTCTGAATGTATATCTTTAAACATTAGAACCTGTATACTTGAAACACACATCAAATAATATCATTGTTCTTTTAATACTTTTGTTATCATCAAAATCCAAGGATTATATGTCATGAACAAGTTTTGTTCTAACAAGATGCACATAACTCCGAATCGCGAGAAAGTTACTCCATAAGATTGAACAAGTCTCTCTGTGGACAGAAACAATCTGGAAGAATGTGGTATAATTGTCTTAGTGAATATTTTCTTAGAGAGGGATATACAGATAACTCCATTTTTCCTTGTATTTTTATAAAATAATCAGGAAAGAAATTTGCAATAATACCTGTCTATGTGGATGACATAAATATTATTGGGACTCCTGAAGGGCTTTCAAAAGTTATGAATTGTTTAAAGAAAGAGTTTGAGATGAAGGACCTAGGAAAGACAAAATTATGTTTAGGTTTGCAAATCGAACATTTGGACAAAGGAGTATTTATACATCAAGAAGGCTATATAGAAAAGGTGTTAAAACACTTTTATATGGGAAAATTTCACCCGTTGTCTACTCTAATGGTTGTTAGATAATTAGATGTGGAGAAAGATCCTTTCAGACCTCTCGAAAAGGATGAATAATTGCTTGGTCCTTAAGTACTATATCTCAGTGCAATTGGAGCACTAATGTACCTTGTTAATTATACACGTCCTGATATATCATTTGATGTCAATCTATTAGCAAGATACAGTTCTTCACCTACACGAAGACATTGGAACAAAGTCAAACATATACTTCGTTACCTTAGAGGTACAATAAACATGAGTTTGTTTTATACCAAAGTATCAAAATTCGAATTAACGGATTATGCAGATGCTGGTTACTTGTTAGATCCTCATAATGGTAGATCACAAACAGGTTATTTGTTTACATGTGGGGGTACAACTATTTCATGGAGATCGGTGAAACAAACCATATCAGCAACATCATTTAATCATGCAGAACTTTTAGCCTTACATGAGGCAAGTCGGGAATGCGTTTGGTTGAGATCCTTAATTCAGCACATACAAAATACTTGTGGTTTATCTTCTAAATAGTTAAATACAACGACCATATATGAAGATAATACTGCATGCATCGCTCAATTGAAAGATGGTTACACTAAAGGAGGCCGGACAAAACACATTTCTGCAAAGTTCTTTTTTACTCATGATCTTCAAAAGAGTGGTGATATAAACTTCCAACAAATTTGTTCATGTGATAATCTTGCAGACCTTTTCACAAAGTCACTCCCAAGTAGAATTTTTAATCAACTAGTAAAAAAGATTGATCTTCATCGAAGAAATGATAGTTTAACTGAGGGGGCAAAATGAAAGGATATTGTACTCTTTTTCCTTTACTAGATTTTTTTACACTGGATTTTTTTAGTAAGGTTTTAACGAGACATATCCTCAATAGACATCCAAGGAGAGTGTTATGAATAAAGATAAAAGTGAATGTCCATCCTTATTCTTCTTTTCATCTATCTATTTCCTATTAATAACTGTGATTTTCCATCTCCCTTAGGTCCTATAAATAAGATCAACATTGCAATATAAAATATACTTTTGAAGAAGATAATATAATATTACTTTCTCTCTTCTCTTCCTATCTTTGATCTCTATATTGATTTATTTAGTTTTCTAACAACAAATTAATAATTAAAAATAAGAAGAACTTTTAAAATATAGGTTCAATTCCCATTTAATAATTTTTCTTTTCGTTTCTTCCACTTATAATATTTGAATAATTAATTATTAATCTTTTTAATATTTCAGAAAAGATCAAAGATTCATCTTCTTAATACAATAATCTAATGATCCACCCGTAACCTCTCTTTTGCTATTTGCTATCAACATAAATGTTAATAAGTCAGTTTTAATTTCATATCAATGATGTTTTAAAGGTCAAAAGATAAATATTTCAATTTAAAATGCAACTATTAAATTAAAAACTTTTATTAGTTCTAAGAGAGGAAAAAAAGTTGTTAAATAACAAGATAATTAAAATCGGATCGGATATTGAACCGGTATAGATTGCGGTTTAAGGTTTAAAGGTTTGACCGGGTCGGACCGAAGGTCAGACCGATATTGTATATGTTATATGATTTAGTATTAGTTTTTTATCATATAGATTGGTTACTTTCATATAGATTGGTTACTTTTATTTCCTATAATTTCTTAACTAAAATCAGTTTGAGAATGAGTAAAAAATGCTAGAATTTTGTATCTTATGTAAAATATATTAAATCGTGATTGATTTAGCAAAAGAATATTAGAATTCTAGACCTTATTATCAAGAAAATCCAAATTCTGAATGGATAAGAGCGAGATCTTCAATTATAAGACTCATTTGGTTCAATAGTATTAAATTGGTTTTCTTTCCACATTTTATTATATTTTTATTTTAAATAAATTAAAAAAAAAACTGAAAAAGTTAAAATCCGGTTCAACCCATGTAATTGGACGAACTCTCGATTTTGACCGATTTTTCCGGTTTCCACCCGGTTTTTCGATTTTTGCCCCGGTTCTTTGACAGACCGGTTTAAAGGATTTAATTGACCGAACATAGAGCCGGTTTCCGGTCTAATCGGTTGAACCGGCCGGTTCGATCAGATTTTCATAACCTTGATAAATAATATACTATTGATGTATTTGAAATAAATTAATTTAATTTAAGGAGAGAGGAGTAGGTAAATAAATCCCTATATATACAAATAGTCATCTAAAAAAACAAAAAAGATAACATTTTGGAGCAAGAAGATAATTATTGTCAATTATTTATTTATTTATTCTATCTTTACGTAAGTATTTTTAATCGTACTTTTATTATTCACTTTTTTTTTTTCATGCAAGTTTTTTCTCTATTACATTTTCTATCCTGCAAACAAAATTTCCCAAAATTATCTATATATTAGTGCAATAGATATCAATTCCTCATTCCAGCATTCCAACGCTTTCCATTTTTTTGCCTACTCCAAGCTTGAACAGATTAAATAACAGTAAATAAAATATTACTGTATTTGAGATCAATTAATTTAATTTAATCAGAGAGGAGTACGTTAATCCCTATATACAAATATAAAAAGGATAACATTGTGGGCAAAAAGACAATTATTATCTATATTTTTATTCATTCCATCTTTACGTAAGTTTTTTTAATTGTACTTTATTCACTTTTTTCTTATAATTTTTTCTTTATTACATTTTCTATCCTGCAAACAAAATTTTCCAAAATCTTCTATATTAGTGCAATACATATCAATCCCTCATTTTAGCATCACCCAACACTTTCCATTTTCTATGAAAAAAATCAGACATGCTCCAATCCTATTTCACCATCTCCCAACACTTTCCATTTTCTATGTGTAATTTTGTCAGTAGATAAATTAGATATTGAACTGCTAAAGAGAAATTTACACTTCACGATGAATCGTACATTTTACTCATAACTAGTAACTAACCCGTGCGATGCGTTCGCACGGACATGTCTGTTCGAGGATTTTATGTTATGGACGCGTAATTGTTTATCAAATTAAAAAAAAAAATGTAAAATTATAAAAATAGATTTCACAAAATTGTCGAGAAATTTGTATTATTCAAAATTTGAATTAGTAGTATAGTTGTTTCCATTTATAATAATAAAAATTGTTTATGTATATAAAATTGTGTCCGTTTATAACAAATGTATTTTTTTTTGTATATAAATAAATTTGAATAAAAAAAAAGTTGTCGCCCGTTGATTACAATAGTATTTGTTTCGTAGATTAAAAAATTGAATCAAAATTGAAGTTGTGCTCGTTTATAACTATAGTATTTGTTTCGTTTATTAAAAAATTTGAATCCAAATTAAAATTGTGTCTGTTTATAACTCATGTATTTTTTTTGTATATAAAAAAAATTTGAATAAAAAAAAAGTTGCCGCCCGTTGATTACAATAGTATTTGTTTCGTAGATTAAAAAATTGAATCAAAATTGATATTGCGCTCGTTTATAACTATAATATTTGTTTCGTTTATTTAAAAATTTGAATCCAAATTAAAATTGTGTCCGTTTATAACATATGTATTTTTTTGTATATAAAAAAATTTGAATAAAAAAAAAGTTGTCGCTCGTTGATTACAATAGTATTTGTTTCGTAGATTAAAAAATTGAATCAAAATTAAAGTTGCCCTCGTTTATAACTATAGTAATTGTTTAGTTTATTAAAAAATTTGAATCCAAATTAAAATTGTGTCTGGTTATAACATATGTATTTTTTTTGTATATAAAAAAATTTTAATAAAAAAAAGTTGTCGCCCGTTGATTACAATAATATTTGTTAGGTGAATTAAAAATTTGAATCAAAATTAAAGTTGCGCTCGTTTATAACTATAGTCTTTGTTTCGTTTATTAAAAATTTTGAATCCAAATTAAAATTGTGTCCGTTTATAACATATGTTTTTTTTTTATATATGGAATTTGTGTTATTTTAAAATTTTAAATATTAATATTTGAGTCATTTATGATATGAGAAAACAAAAATTCTTAAAATTTTATTAACTCACTACCTATTGACATTAATTATTAAATATCAATAACACATAATCTATTATTCTCGTATTTATATCAATGACTTATATTTATTCGATAATATAAATTAATTTTTTTTAAGAAATATATGTTAAATATTTGAAATCATAATTTCTTATATCAATGTCAAAACGTTTTCTCATATTTTGCTTAACAATAATTATAAAAAAGTAACAAATTATTATTTAATAAATAGAAATAAATGAATGTGATTAAATTATAAATAATAAATAATATTAAAAGAAATAGATAGTTTTTATAAAGTGTAATAAGATTTATTAATAATTTAATGATGAATCTATGATATAAATGACACAAAATAAAAGTAACTTATATTTAAAATTTAAAATTATTGATTATGATTTTGTTTCTCATAAAGTGTAATAAAGTTTATTAATCATGTTATGATTTAAAATTTTAATATTATTGATTACGGAATACAATAATAGCAAATTAAATTTAATATTGTAAATGATTTTCTTATTGTAAATTTGTAATGATTTCATTATTTTCTTATTGTAAAAAAATAATTTTGTCTTTTTTTTTTAATTATTTTAAAGACACAATTGATTTATGGTAATGGTAATAATAATAAAAATAAACATGATAATAATGATAATTAAAAATTATTGAAAAATAGTAATAATGGTCAAATTTTTATTATAAAGACACAATTTATTAATTGTAATGGTAATGATAATAAAAAGAAATATGATAATAAATAATAATAATGATTAAAAGATATTAAATAATAATATAATAATAGTGAAATTTCTTCATTAATTCTCCATATAATGATAATAAATTGCATATATAAAATATGAGTATACAATTTGCTGATATATTAACAAATGTCCAACTGATTTAGACTATTGAAAACTTTATACCAGTATTTAATTTATGAAAACTTTACTATAAGGTATAGATAATTCAATAGAATGCAGTAGAAGAAAGATAATGAAAAGGAATATATAGATATCAGATTTTAATTTTTTCATTAACAAAAAAAAATTAAACTCGACTTTTATTTATAAAAGTCGGTATTTCTAAAATTTACAATACTCAGACACACCATACACAAATCATTTGGTCTAGATTCCAACACAATAGTTGTCAAAATTTTCATCTCCTACTAATAAAAGTAAAAAAGATTAAAGCCAACGCTAATGAATGTTGAAAGTTGAAGAAGTTTAAGGCAAAAAAAAAATCCACACATACGCTGGATTCCAATTTCAATGGATTATTATCAATCACCGTTTTTCATCTTTCGAATTTTTTCTCTCAGCAGTAGGAGCAGATGAAGAAGAAAGAGAAGATGGGGGATATGTGGCTAATAGAGCTGTAACATCTCACTCTTGTATCCGAAGAAGGTCTGAAAATAAAAGTATGAGCGAAGCCAATGCAAATCAAGTTCGAGATTAATTATATGATGATGAGTTTGAAGTTTATTGTTAACTACCAGTAACTTCTTCTTTCTTCTCTCTTTCAAAATTAACAAAACAACAAAATATTATGATAGTGCAGTATATGATAATTACAACAAATAATTTAGCCGCCACAATGTAAGCACAACAAAAAGTTATCTTGTTCCATCAGTTAAAAACAAATTAGCCACAATGTAAATCACACCTAATCAAGCTGAACAACATATGAAAATATGACATCTACCATGCCAACTAACATTCTGTACTTGGCTGCATGTCTAGCATCTTCAATAATGGGAATAATATTAGTCCTTAAATCAGTGATTGCATTAAACAATGAATGATTGAATTAATCTCCAAAATGGATCAACTTAGTAGCTATCTTTGAAATTATGAAAGTTAATTCTTCACATTCACAAAATGTTAGAACAATCATCAATAATCAATATCATAGGAGAACAAAGTAACTGGATCCGTTTCATGATGACTGGAATATGGCAGTTATAATATGTGATAATTAGAAGGGCGGTTATATATTGTTTTAGTTAGGGCAGTTATGTAATTATTGACGTAAATAAATATAGGCCTCAGTTGTTCTAGTATTGCAGTATGATTCTTACTCATAGTTATGTTTTCTAGCCATAGTATTATTATAATAAATACCAATTCTAACACAAAAATAGTGGCTCAAGGAGAGTTTCGGCCAATATCCACGTTATAACATCAACAAAAGCATTTTGTATAGTATGCTAAACCATAAATAAGTATTTTAAAATGCAGTCTAGCACACCATAGAAGATGCAGTGAAAAAATTACCTTGTCCTGACCACCAACATCCTAGACAGTGAAGTTGATATTATTATACTCCACATTTTCCACATTGAACCCTACATTAGAGGATGCATCAGTACAAGTTACACAAGGTACTTACAAGAGAGATTTATAAGGATAAAAGAAACTAGTAACATACAAACTGATTGTAGGAATGGTGGTGACAATCTCGTCGAGCTTGAATGGTGGTGACAGAACTTGAAAATTCAATGAGTACAGAGCTATGATAAAAGTCTTAGATAAAAAAATAGCATTGTAATTAGATCACACTACATAGATCAGCTATAACGCCGCAACAATATTATGAGTATATGCAGAATAAAATATTACTCACATTGTAACGGCGCAGCAATTGCAATCCAATTCTTAACATATTTCTCAAAAATCTACAAATGACAACAAAATTGCGGACATTACATTTCAGCACTTCCGACTGACAATGATCTTTTGACGGCCAGGGAACTTAAACTTAGCACGGCGAAGAGCCTCCTGTGCATTTTGGCTGTTGTTGTCCTTGCACCGGACCAAGAGAAGTACCTGTCCAATAGCCACTCTAGCACAAACACCTTGTGGCTAATTAGTTATGTGAAATATGCCTTATGCGAATGAGTATCATTGTTGGCCAAACATACACATCATCATGATCAGCAGAAGATCCAACCAATTAGTTATGGTAGTTGGTTCGTTAGAAGAAGTTATAAACAATTTGTTACATTTCCTTCTTAGTTAGCTAAACTTTCTTAGTTACATTTCCTTCATTCATACTATAAATATATATTCCATCTCTTTCTCTTGTTCACATTCCATAGTTTCTTCACACCAATTACAGAAAATCAACAATTACTATAAATCAAGTAATTTGCTTGATACTCCACATGGCCAGGAATCTATTAAATTTTGAGGGAATACACGTAACTGACTTATCTTATTTAATCACAAATTCCAATTTTAATCATTCAAATCCAGTCAAAATATGGATGTTTAGAATAACATACCTCTTATTTTCAATATTCCTTTTGGCAAGAACTTGTTGAGTGTTAGTATGTCCCAAGGCTGCAAGCAAAAAATATCTGTAAGTACAGATAACAAAAGAAAAAGAAGAAGAAAAAAAGAGAAAAATAGCAACAATTACATTCAGTATCTTGTCACACTACATCATTGGATCCTAATGATGTTGATTCATTCTCATTTCCCAGATTTTCTAGTGGCTGCGAAGCATCATATTTTATCTCATGCAAGTCTTCTGTTGGTCATGATTTTCCAGCTTTAAAGCCTGCAGAGTTTTGTTTTACAGAAACTAATAAGCTTCTAAAATAACATAAACTAATAACTAATAGTCAAAGTGAGCATACCTTAAGGGTGGAAGATTTGAGAACCAATATCCTTAGATGAAGGTAGCAACATGAAATATTAAAACTGGAAAAATCAATCAAAGACCTTCGCCGGACAAAATTTGACTTCTGTTTATAGCAAATGTGTGACCAAAAAGTTCTAAGAAAGTTGGAGTGTTCATATCAACAATAAGAGTTAGCTACGTAATAATTTGATGAAATTGTGTGAATTTGAATTATAAACCTCAAGTAACATATTGATTTTTGATTAACCAATCCACATGAAAATGAAAATGACAACATAACATTCATATATAACTTTGACGCACGTTCCAAATCAAGTCAATCAGTAACTTTACCTTTGATGCAGAGTTACCATGGCATAACCAATCGCAATTCTGTCAATTTCCGAACACCTAACCAAAGCAGGTTGTGAATTGAATCTCTCAAAGAAAAGTGTCCTTGAATGCCTTCGAGCAAGCGTCATCAGAGGCAAGAACAAAAAAGTAATAAGCTTCTAAAATAACAGAAACTAATAAATAATAGCCAAAGTGAGCATACCTTAAGGGTGCAAGATTTGAGGACCAATTTCCTAGGAAGAGACTGAATGGTTGAATAGCAGGCATTGTTGTCGAATTTCCCCTATGTCAGTGTTGTAGTTATAGGATCAGAGAATTTCTCCCATGTCGCTACCACAATGCTCGTAATGCCGCAACAGCAATTGTAATTCCGCAACTTCAATGGAAGTAATCCCTGAAAAGATAATTATCACATAGATTTTTACAACTTACAACTATCATAAAAAAATAATAATGCTTTTATCACAGGATTCAAGACGAATTTCATAAACATGAACATTATTTTACTTTCCTGATCCCTCAAGATTTTTTGATAAATCGCAACATTACATATCCTCTCAAAGACTTCACCTTCAGCTGCATACTCCATCACTATCACAATGACAATCAACAATAACATCATTCAAATTTCAAGTCAGCTGCATACTCTATCTTGATATTAGAAATATTATAAAAATGATAAGAGATTCTCCTGATTAAGGATAAACAACGACAAGCTTATGAGAATCCATTTCTTCTATTAGTGTCACTACTTACATTTCAGTTCAAAAGCATGTTCACAAACAAACATACGCAAACACTAAATTCACCGTTTAACTGCAATTTAATTCTGCAACTCAGAATTTTTGTGTCAAGAATGAGTATTAGATTATTTACTACTGCTGCAAGAAATAGTCACTGACCAGTTGAGTCTGTGTTGACGCAAATGAGCTCAAATCATTATGTTTCCAAGTTGGCAATGTTGTTTGCATTAATGGTGTAGAAGGTAAACCAAAAGATTGTCCTGTTGTGTTTGCAGTTCCATATATATATATATATTGGCAAGATAAGGCAATTTAGAGAAACAATTGGTGTAAGTGTTATAATATTGGGAATTGAATGACTTACATAATTTGATAGGCCATCTTTCCCAGGAACAACATTTTGATTACTTAGAAGCACCCTTGGTCTTTTGCCAACAAAATCGCAGAGAAACGGATTAGCTAAATCCTGTTGTGCCTGAAGCGTAAGTTGCTGCTGTGGTGAAAATTGATTGGAAGATTGTGAAGACAACCTCACTAAATATAGTTTACAGACACAAATTATAACTAAACCCATAAACCACAACATGAAAGACCTTGAATCTCAATTGGGCCTATTAAAGTTAAACCACCCATCATTATCAAGAAGGTTGAGTTCATTATCATCTTGAGATGTGTGGTTTTTTTTTATGTTACCTGCATAATTTCAAACAGTTTCCTAATTCCACAGCAGTAAATTCCATTTCCTTCACCTTAATTAATTTTCACTTTTTATTCATCACGTGAACAATATTCAAAAACCAAAAGAAAAAAAAACTTTCCATCAACCACAACCATTTTCAACCAATACTAATTAAAAATTATTAAAAAGAAAAAACCTTGTCAGGAAAATTTCCTTTTTTTTCCAATTGAACTGATATATTATTCATCACGTCCACTGGAAGAGATTTTTGCAACCCTTCTTGTAGGAATATCTGGGTAGCCCCTTCCCTGTAAAAAGATAGAGAGCAATCACTTATTCAGAAAAAAATAGTTCAAAGAATTAAAATTTTGAAGAAAATATAAGTAGTTGAGATTTCAAATCTTCAAGCTGGAGACCACTGCTTGTGTTATCAAGATCTTTCCATATGTCTTCATAAATGTCACCGGAAACCTGTTGGCGCCACCACAGATCTACCACTATCAACGTCTCTGTCTTAAACAACAAAAAAGACGTTTTACAATGACAAAATATTCCACAACATTAACTCAACCCAAAGTACAAAACCTAAATTGATAAAATGCAATAGAATAAGTTAATAACAAAACCTAAAATGAAAAAGTCACACAGAAACCTTTTCGAATACGACCACCACCACACTCATCGCCGGAAACCCGTTGCCACCACCACCACACTCGTCGCCGGAAACCCGTTGTTGCCACCACAAATCTATCACTGTTAAACCACCCACTTCCGTAAAATGATCGAAGTTTTGTAGATCTAAGTAAAGAAAGATAAAAGAAATATGTTTGTTGAAGAAAAGGAAGACAAAAGAAAGAAAAAGAAGAGACAGGCGGAGGAAGAGAGAATAAAGGAAGCGAGTTGGAAGATAGAAGAAGTTGGAAGAAAGAGAGAGAAAAAGCAGAAAGAGAAAAAAAGAGAGATGCAGCAGAAAGATAAAAAGATATATTAGATCGAAGAGAGATAAAAAATAGTATAGAATGAAGAGATAGGTAAGAAAAAGTAATGGAACAAATTGTGACATCAGCATTTGATTCAATCCAAGCTACCAAAGACATAATTTATTAACCATGTAGTTATAATAAAATAAAGTGACATCATCGGTTAGAAAAAGTAATTTTTGGACACCAAATACCCCTACTTTGGACACATGGCAGACCCTCAAGCTGGGGCAGAAAGGTGTTTTCCTGAACCCTTACTTTTCTTATATTATAGATTACTACTCCTCCTACTCTGACCATGTGCATGCCAATTAAGTCTTGAATATATATAAAAATTATAAATGAAGAAGTAAATTAAAATTTAACGATAGAGATTTTTATTTATTTTTATAAACAAACATATATTTCAACATAGATACTAGAGGTACCTCAATCCAATTACAATTCACAATCCATCAAATTTACAACCAAAGACAAAAACATTAGAAGCATAGAGATGGATTTACAAACCAGTCATAATAACTACATGATTTATTAAATTAAGTTTAACGCTTTTTGTTATCCACCACCAAAATAATAATACAATCCTCTAAAATACAACCTCAAGATCTCCGACTTCGTCATTAAATAGAATTTGGTTACTCGACCACCAAATGCTCCAACACACAATAAACCACAGACTCTCTGCAAAAAATGACACCTCCTTCCCTTTAACCTCTCAACCCAAGCATTAAAGTGACAGCAACATGAGTTATCAACAACCACAGTTACACCCACCCAACGACACACGCCACCCCAAATGATTTTCACTTTAGAACAGTTGAAGAATAGGTGATTAGAGTCTTCAAAAGCATTGAAACAAAATACAGACATGTTCATGTGTGTTAAGCAAGACGTCACGCCTCAGTAAGTTATACCGTGTAGGCAACTGGTCCAGAACTAATTTCCAAGCAAAAACTTTAACCTTCGCTGGCACGACAGAATTCCAAAGCCTCTTCAGCAGAACTTTCGAGTTATCTTGTAAGAAATCTTTTGCCGATGCGCGTAGTAGCAATTCGTAGCAGAACTTAGCCGTATAAGATTTCGAACAGCTAAACGGCAAAATGATGTAATCTGCTCCATTCAAAGAAGGTTTCACCTCAATGAGAATTTCATACAGTCGTCGACATTCATGTTTCAGCTCAACGCCACCTTCCCTAATATTACAGTCTAGTTACCACATCCACTGATCATTATTCCACCTCCCCAACTCCACAACCTTTGCCAATTTTGTGCCAGCACTATTCCATAAACCAGGAAATACATGATATAGAGATCTCTCCCAATCCACTTAGCCAACTAAAATAGAATATTGCCTCCACTACCCAACCTGTATGAAAAATATTCCGCAGTATCCACAACATCATCCTGTCCATGCGCAGAAAACAGATCTTCCACCAAAGAGATGTTGACGAATGAGAGCACACATAATCTTTATTGAAGATGCATTCCTTTATGTTCCCATATTTGCCTTCCAGCAGACCCACCAACAACATTTCCCTCTCGTTTAGAAGTCTCCAAAGCCGTTTTGCTAACAATGCTTTATTAAACAAAACGATATCGCTGATTCCCCAAACCCCATCTTGCTTAGTCTTGCATAAGGACTTCCAATTCACCCAAGCGATAGATCTCTTACTTTTTGAACCTGCCCAAAGAAAGTTCCTCTGTAATGAAACCAATGTGTGCACTGCCTTCTTAGGAATTTTGTATAAAGAAAGGTAATGAATATGGAGATTAGTTAGGACCGAATTTATGAGTGATACCCTACCACCAATCGAAAGCAAGCGACCCTTCCAAGAGGACAACCGAGTCTTCAAGCAATCAATAACCGGATTCCAAAAGGAGATACGACGATGGTTACCGCTAACAAAGAGACCAAGAAATTTAAAAGGGAAGCCTCCAATTTTACACCCAAGAAATTATTCTGAAGCTTGCAAGAAGTGTTCATCCACACCAATACCAAACAAGGAGATTTTGCTAATATTAATCTTCAATCCTGAAATCATTTCCAATCCTACTAAAAGTGATTTCATCGCCCATAGATTGGACCAAAATCCATCTCCTATCAGGATAGTGTCATCAGCATATTGTAGTAAACTATAAGCGACTTCGTCATTTATCTTGAAAACAGTAAGGGATCCAACAATGATAGCCCTTCTAACCAACATTGCCAAGCCTTCCCCAATAATAGAAAAAAGAAACGGTGACATTGGATCGCCTTGTCTAAGGCCTCGAGATACCTTGAAATCTTTAGACGGGCTTCCGTTAACTAATACAGACATATAACTATTCATGACACTACCTTTCATCCAACGAATCCATCTTGGACCAAACCCCATTTCCACCATTATCTTTCTTAGGAAACACCACTCGACGCAATCGTATGCCTTCGTGAAGTTCACCTTTAATAATATACAACTCTTCTTTTTCCTTTTTGCGAAATCGATAATCTCGTTAAGAACAAACACTCCACCTGTTAATTGCCTCCCTTTTAAAAACGCTGTCTACGATGTTGAAATTAGATTACCCAGAACCTTCTTTAGCCTTGCTGCCAATAAGTTAGAGATTATTTTGTATATCACACCAATTAGAGAGATTGATCTGTAATCTTCAAGTGCCTGCAGATTATCTTTCTTTGGTATTAGCACTAAGAAGGACGAAGTAATAACTTTAGGTAGCCAAGCAGAATCATGAAACTCTTGGATGCACCTAATGACATCTTGCCCAATGATATCCCAACACCGTTTAAGAAAATCAATATTAAACCCGTCTGGCCCTGAACTTTTCTCTCCCCCCGCATCAAACACGATATTTAATAACCTCTCTCAACTTTTCATACATGGCTGAGACTTTTTTTCCCTTCTTGCTACCAATTTTATCCCAAATTCCCCCATTAGTAGGGATGGAAATGGGAAGAGTACTATAGTACCCTTCCCCAAACCTGCAATTTAAAAAAATACTCGTACCCGAGCTCATACCCGCGTGGGCATTAATGTTTGTGCTGGTACCCGTACCCTATGGGTACCTAAGTACCCATACTGATACCCGTTTACCTGCATTTCTAATAAAAAAATTATCGATCAATTATAATTTATCATTCCATTTTAATTTTTTAACAACATTTAAAAAAATTGAGGATGTTATTGTTGAGTTAAGAAATAAACAAACATTTATATTAAAATGCGTTGAAATTTAATAGGGAGTTATTTAATAAAATTTTAAGATTAACATATAAAATGAAAATGAAAATATTTAAATATATATCGTGCGGGTATGGGGCGGGTTGGGTACAAAGATGCCCGTATCCGCACCCATACCCGCTTATTTTAGTGGGTAATTGCCTGTGCCCGTACCCATTTTGTGGGCTTTTACCCTACCTGTTGTGGGTAAATTTTACGGGTACCCACTAGAGATAGGTACGATTGACATCCTACCCATTACCATACTTCCTCTTATTAGTCTCAAATTATTACACTTTTAAACAAATAACGCCCGCCCCCATATTTATATACATCTGCCAATTCCTTTGGAGAAACCCCTCCCCTAATTTTGTTTTTGTTTTCATTATTCATTTATTTAGTTGTAATTATATATATTTTATTAATAATTAAGACAATTATATAGTAGATAATTATTTTAAAAAATAAAAGCATATATTTTAATAATAAATTCCACAATATCTTTTGAAATCATTTTTATTAAAAGGTCAAATTAGCTAAGATATTGTATTATCCAAAAATTACAAGGTGTGTGTATTCTCTTTACATGGGCAAGGAGACTTAAAGGTCCTAGTAGGCATATTACAAATTGGGGAGGGGGGAGAGTAGTTATGTACGATGGTTTTTAAGACTGTTTAAGGGACCAACTCACATGGGGTGAGAGACTCTGTTAGTGGCATGCGCTGCAGGCGAACACTTATATTGACGGTGTTAAGGCTACTAGGAGCGTACGTAGTGCTCTTTGAGTAGTGGTAAATGTGTATGACTTGAGAATCTATCCTATTCTTTTGAGGGATAATGTATTTATAAGGGTTCCCGAGGCCTAGGGTTTTTGTCCTCTGGACGTGGTCTTCATCGTTCCCCACTTACTAGGGGGTTGTTAATTGCCTATCTTCTCATAATTAGCGGGAGGACTTTCTCTTGCGTGGCTTCTACGTACATGGGCCCTCCCTGGCGAGTCCCTTAAATTACTTCTGGGCATTCCCTCTGCTGGGCGAGGGAGTCCTAGTCTAGGGCTTCCCAAATATAACGCTACACAATCTCTCAAGCACGAGGGATTTTATTTAAAGGGCAAAGTGTTTAAAATTACTCTTCTTTCCAAAATGCGCCCATCACCCTGCTGATGATCTGCTTGGCTGAGAACGATGTCGTTGGGCAGCGACTCTCCCCTCATAGGCGAGTCCTTCAGCCCAGGACATGTGAGATTGCAGGCGGGATCTTTGATTATAATTCGCGCCCGATGAGTCGGTGTCTAGGTGTCATTTGTTTAACTAAGGTGTATTAACCTGAGATGTCAATCAATCATGTTACGAACGTGTTTTTCTTCATTTAATGTAATCAATGATTACATGCTCTTCAAAATCTCAAACGTTAACGACACGTGTACGTAGTGTGCAAAGTTTTATAAAACCCAGGGGAACTCAGAGGGTTACCCTGTAAAAGGGCTTTTCTCTTCGCATTCTGTTTTACTTTCTACAATTTTACTCAAACTATCTCTTCTCATTACCCCAACGAAGATTTCGGCTTCTTCTCAGGTACAAATTTATTAATCTTTCATAATTTCTAGTACTAGAATCTTAGGAATTTTGTTTCGAAAAAGGGTCTCTGTGTCAGGACTAGGATTTCTAGATAGATAGTTCCTTTCTGGCGGTTGCGGCGGTGGTGGTAACTTCTTTTTGTTATACTATTTTCTTAGGAACAAAATGTCTTCCTCCTCCGTTGTTCCTAGAGGTGCGAGCGACTTTGTCTTTTCTTACACTTTCTAGGAAGAAATTCATTCCTTTCGGAAGAGAGTGGATATCTCCTCCTCGAGGTATAAGGACTGGGTCATCTTGGAGATTTGTTTACCATTTGAGAAGGTGACTTCGCCCATATCTTCTGATCCCTTCTCTTTGTATCTCTACCTTTATCCTTCCTTTATTAAGGATATGGGAGTCCTTTTCCTGTTTATGCTTTTTCAGCAGAGATCCTTAGGGTCATTAATGTTGCTCCTTCTCAACTATTTCTGAAAAACTAGGGCTACATTAGAGTCTTCAAGATGGTTTACGAGAAGTTAGACATCAACCCGACTACGAGGCCATTTTTCTCCTTCTTCATTACTAAACCGCCGAAAGGTGGCTGGGTGACCCTGAGCAACCGATAGGCAATTGGTCTTTTTACCCCTCACTCTAATAACTATAAATATTGGAAAGAAAAGTTTGTCCGGGTGAGGGGCCAAGAGGATTCTCTTGGAATGCTTGATACTGATGACGTTCCCTATTTCTATTATCCTGGATGGAAGACTAGACAATAGTTATAGACTATGAATGGGAGTTCCTGTCTCTGGAGAAGAGAATGACTGGTCGCTTTCTATGGAAGTTTAAGATTATGGACTGTCGGGAAGTAATTAAGTTCTGGCGAGATGGTGGTGGGCACCTTGCTGCCTATATGGGTAGGTGGTTTTTTCTTTTTGATTTTGGGACCTTATACCCTTTTTTTACCCATGTTTTGTTTATGTAGACCAAATGATGAAGACATCCTCCCAAGAGCCCAGCGAGAGATGGGAAAAGATCTAGTACTCCAAATCAGGCATTAATAGTCAAAAAAGCCACCACAGAGGTTTTACCGTTCATGGGTGTAAAGTATACGACTGCTTTCAGGATTACCGACTTATTTGTTAGGCTACCGAAAAGAAGATGCATCTTGTTCGTATAGGTAGTACCAATTAATTTTTATAAGCTTTCCTTGAAACATGCAGTCCCATCCCTGCACAGCCTCAGGATCCTTCTCATTCCGGTGTAAATTCGAAGACTACTCCTTGCCCTCTTCGGCCACAAGTGATACATCCACTCTCCTCCCTCTTTGGCCTCGGGTGTTACATGTCCACCAACTTCCGCTTGGTTTGTTCCAGAACTGCATTATACTAGGAGAAGTCTGTCTTTGATACCATTTGTAATGCCCCAGACTGCTTTCAGGATCACCAACTGACTCCACAAACCAACACGAGTCTTTTCAACATGTTTTGTTCTCACTCACACGCTTTCCGAAAAACTTCCCAGAAGGTCACCCATCCAAATACTACTCAAAGTCAAACCTCCTTAACTATGGAGTTCTTATTTGTTAGGCTACCTAAAAGAAGATGCATCTTGTTGGTATAGGAAGTACCAATCAATTCTTATAAGCTTTCCTTCAACTATGCAGTCCTATCCCTACATAGCCTTATGATCCCTCTCATTCCAATGTGAATTCGGTGACCACTCGCCTCCCTTTTCGGCCTTGAGTGTTACATCCATTATCCGCCCTCTTTAGCCTCACGTATTACAGTGGGAAGAAAGAGTGGCCGAGACATCGACCTCAGAGTTACCAGAGGTCAAAGCTCAACAATTAGAGGGGTCCCCTTCTGTTGTTGGCCAGGCAATGAAGACCGCTGGAGGTGAGAATATGAAACCCCGGTGAATAGAAGTCAGTCACAAACTCCTCCGTTTCAAAAGTTCACACCTCCCATTTTCCAAGGAGTTCCATGTCGAGTATCGAGCCCTTTTGTAACACCCTAAATACCTTTGCGTAATTTATAAATAATTCTCAGAGTAAATTAAAACAACATGCATTTAGGATGCTACTTTCAACAAAAACCTGTTCATGCAATTAGGCATGTAACACGTATAAATTTCACAATAGTAATAATAATAGTAATAATAATAATAATAATAATAATAATAATAATAATAATAATAATAGTAGTAGTAGTAGTAATAATAATAATAGTAATAATAATAATAATAATAATAATAATAATAATAATAATCCATAAGTCCAACTTCATTTTTTTATTGCAGCAGAAAACATCGACAACCAAATATCTTAATATTTAAAACATCATCATCGCTTATAATAATTATAAAAATAACAGACATAAGAGATGAACATGGTCAAATCCACCAATCATAATAAAACACAAAAACGTTCCACCCCCGGTGTTACACATCAGAGCAGAAGCGACTCAACGGAAACAAAAGGAAGAACACCCTCTTCCACTCACATCTATGCCTCTATTGAGGATTATCTGCATGATGCCCATGTAAAATTAACATTCAAACAGAAGGGGTGAGATATCACAATTATATAAAGAATTACATAATGATAAGTAAGCATCAGATTATTAAATGCATAACCACCCATTCCACCAATCACACTTCCACACAAATCCAAACACAACAACACAACAACTATGTAATGCAATGAGACTCAACACCATGACTCAATGCACGTGGTACCAATAAGTGAACTCTCCGGTTCACTCGCTCTGATCCCCACCTAAGATCTGAGCACACCAAAATCGTTACCATCACCATAGGTAACACTTCACTAATTCCATCACCATAGGAATTAGCTACTCGCACCCAATCCATCACCATAGGATAGAGGCTCACCAACACGGACCACCGTCCAACACCATGATGCATGCAACATTATATACATGAAATAAAAACAACAAGTACAATGACATTCACCATAGTCAGGTACTACGCCAATGCTGGCTACCATGCACCATACACATGCTATAAATATTCCACAACAATAATGTAATAATATAACAATCAACAACAATGCATTCACGCATATTCCACACCATAACATACTCACCACATATCATTTAACACCACCACGCACCAATTAATTTTAATTCCAGGTAGTGAAACTAATTTTAAGTTAAAGTACACTACACCAGCTTCCCGACACTTCAAACGGTACCCCAAACAGACACCCATAGCTCAAGATATGGATTTTAAAGATTTACAATTTTTCCTTCCAGTGTATCCGGTTACACCAAATGTAGTAATCGGTTACACCCTGTAACCACGCCACTGGCTAGCCACTATTTAACAGTGTAACTGGTTACACCATTTCAGGTAACCGATTACACTCCCTCAATTTACCCAGAAAACACATTTTTCAATAGTGTAACCGGTTACACCATTCCAGGTAACCGGTTATGTAACACCCCAATTTAAATTATTTGATCGTCGTGTGTTATTTTGAATTGTTTGGCTTAGTTAAGAGTGTGTGTGGTTAAGCGCGTAGGCGTGTGGTCCTTAGTGGGACAGGTAGATTAGAGGTGTCGGAAGTAATTCTTGGAGTATAGGTAGTAATAGTAATACATTTTATTATTATTATTATTGCTATTTTTAGTATTGTCTTGGTTACTAATATTAGTAAGACTATTTTTCTTATTAATATTATTATCCTAAGTATCAAATATTATTAATATTATTTTTATTTTTTTTTTAATAATTAAAAGTCCAATTTAATTAAATGAATAATGGGCTAGTGGAGAAAAATAAGGATAGTTTAGTCATTAAGCAGAAATTAGTCAAGCTTAGTGAGTAAGGGTTAGTCATAATCAGTTTTCACAAAAGAAGGGCTAGAGAGAGGAAGAACAAGGAGGAACTAGGGCTTTGAAGAACCAATTTTCGCAGGAATTTTCTGAGCAAATTCGAGGTAATGAGGGAGAATGGGTTCAATATAAGTGCTAATACCATGTAAGGGTAGTGAGGGTTCCTTCCCCTCTTAGAGATTTTCGTATTGTGTGTGAATTCGAACTATTTGCTTGATTGTGTAAAAATCCTTGATATGATGTTGATGTGAATCTGAAATTCATGTGATTGAAACTCTGTTGTGTTGTTATTGTGTATCTATTGCAGATCTAGTTTTGTAGCAGGTTGGGACAACGAATTTAGATCTAGAAAATACCCAATTGATTAGTAATGATAGGTGAAAGAGGTAAGATGAAAAATAGAACCTAAACATGTGGTAGAAACAATTTTAGGACTGGTGTGGAGTGTGGAAGAGAGATCGAAGTGGCAGAATTGAGACTGATATGAAAAATGGGGATTTTTCACAGTCTCTTCCCATACACGTAACAGGGAAGGCGTTACGCGTATGGCTTTGCGTGCCAGAGGGCAATACGCGTAATAGGCATGTTGTTACGTGTATGGCCAAGCGTTACGAGGGGTATACGCGTATGGGGCTCACTTGTGACACGACCCTCTGCCCGTATGCGTAATGGTACGCGTATGGAATATGGCCTTACGCGTAAGAGAAGGAGTACGCGTATTTGGATCTGAAAAGTTGGATTTCTGAGAGAATGAACGTCTCTGCCCATACGTGTAATAAGTAGGGCAATACGCGTATGGCAGGGCGGGAGGAGAGGCATTCCACGTATGATATGCAACAGGATAGGCGAGCGAGCTGGGTAATACGCGTACGACCCAGGGCAATACGCGTATGACAAGCGAGAGTGCAGAATTTTTCCGTTTTGGCGATTTCTTTCCCGTTTTCGCGTCCGAAGCGATTTATTTTGGTTTGAAAGGTTGGGAATAGATGTCAGAACCTGAGAAATGTAGAATTGGTGATAAAAATAATTGATTTAGTAATTTTAGGTGAATTAATTAGATAGCTAACTAATTATTGGCGTGTGAGGTCTTTTTATGTTGTGGTGCGTATCTTAGTGAATGGATATCTGATGTATGATCAGGAGGATCATGAGGATGAGTAATTAATATTGTACATGTGTGTCGTATGCATAAATATCGTCATGCATTCATGGTGTATTGGTGGTGATGAGTCATTGCTCAGGAGGAGTGTATGTGGCTCATCTGGACTCCAATGTGGAGTATGGTGGGATAGGTCATTGCCAAGTAGGGGTGTATGTGATCTATCCGGATTCTATTATGAATCGAGTTTGATTGAATGAACCATGGTGTTTTGGTACCACATGTATTGTGTCAGTTGTTGAGTCACATAGCATCTTTTTATGTCTATTGAATTATGTATGAAGTTGACAAGTGTGTCGTGATATTATGTGACTATGTGTGATGGTGTGATTACTACTCTTATCATATATTATGCACTGTTATGTATTGAATGTAGTTCTCACCCCTTTGTTGTTTGTTGCGTCTGTGCTTCTTCGGAAGTACAGATAATCCAGATACTTGAGTGTGCATGAAGTGCGTGTTGCTTGATCGAGTCTTAGGAGTCGCTCTGATACATAACACCGGATTTTGGGAGTTTTTCGTCATTTGTTATTCTTCACTGTTTTGTTATGTATCATTCCCTATCTGAAAATATGGCAGACCACGATTTTTGTGGATTTTTGGGTGTTGTTGGCAAATTGCCATAATTTGAATAAAACATTTAATTCCGCTGTTTTAATTCATTAATGAAAAGGAGTTTTGTTGTTGGTTTTAATGATGTGACATCCTACTATTTATTGTAAACTCTGATTATTTTCGTAATATTCTATATTTTAAAAAAATGGGAAAATGGGGTGTTACAATTGGTATCAGAGCAGGTCGGCCCGTCCGGCCAGGTTTAGTAGTAGAGTATGTCCTTAAAATAGTAGTCGATTGTGTGTTCAAACCGTATGGTGATTGTTGAACAGTATGGCAGGAAGGAATGATGCTACTCTTACTGCTCCTATGCAAGTTATGGCACAAGCGGTAGAGAACACCAATCAGGCTGGGGATGCGCAGTTTCGCGACTTAGCACAGTTCCAGAGCAATAAGCCGCCTACTTATGAAGGAGGTATTCTGGATCCTGAGACTGCACAGAAATGGATGAAGGCTGTTGAGAAACTCTTCAGGACCATGGGATGCAGCGATGCTCAGAAGGTACGGTTTGGCACTCATATGCTGGAAGGAGAGGCTGAAGTCTGGTGGGACAATAGCCGCCAGAGGTTGGAAGCTGCGGGTACTGAGATTACTTGGACAGTGTTTCAAACTGAGTTTCTGGAAAAGTACTTTCTGGAAGATATTCGTAGTGTAAAAGAGATTGAATTCCTAGAGCTGAAACAGGGTGATATGATTGTTGCTGAATATGCTGCTCGGTTTGAGGAGTTTGTACAATATTGTGCTCATTGCAATACGGAAGAAGCTATGAATTCGAAGTGGTTGAAGTTTGAGAATGGGCTGCGTCCCGAGATCAAACAGGGCATTGCTTGTCAGAAGATAAGGAATTATCTAGAACTGGTTAGCAGAAGCAGGATTTATGATAATAATAACAGGGCCCGGATTGCTCATTATAAGGTTGTGAGTGACCGGAAGGGTAAGCAGAGGTTTGGGGGTACTCCTTATAGTGCTCCAGCGGATAAGGGAAAACAAAAAGCTGCTGTGGAAAAGAAACCAAAAGAGGGAGGAGTGGTTCCTGATACTCTCAAGTGTTTCAGATGTGGTGGCGCGGGTCACCATGCTAATAATTGTCCGAATGAAGTGAAGAAGTGTTTCAAGTGTGGGCGACCAGGTCATGTTATAGCAGATTGTAGGGCCATTATGCCTACCTATTATAACTGTGGAGAAAAGGGTCATATCAGCACTCACTGTGAGAAGCCAAAGAAATCTCAGGCCAATGGGAAGGTGCTTGCCTTGGTGGGAGCCCAATCCACCAATGAGGAGCGTTCCATCAAAGGTACTTGTTTTATTAATGATATTCCTTTGATTGCTATCATTGACACGGGTGCAACCCACTCGTTCATTTCTGTTGATTGTGTGAAGAGACTAGGAATTATGTCGTCTACTCTGGATCAGAGGATGACGATTGAGACTCCGTCTATTGGTTCGGTGGTCACTTCCTTAGTGTGTTTGAAGTGTCCATTAACTATGTTTGGTAGAGATTTCAGAGTGGACTTGATTTGTTTGCCACTCAGTAATCTCGATGTTATTTTGGGGATGAACTGGTTGGAGTTTAACTGGGTTTACATTGATTGCTTTAGGAAGATGTTATTGTTTCTTACTCCTGAAGAGGAAGCATTAGCGGATTCTTTGTCTAACAGGGAGTTGAGAACATTGTTGGAGGATGAAGCTAAGATGTTTGCAGTGGTTGCCTCGTTATCTATTGAAAGTAAGACTTCAGTTAATGACTTACCAGTGGTGAGTGAATTTCCTGAAGTATTTCCAGATGACATTACAGAATTGCCTCCGACGAGGGAAGTTGAATTTACTATCGATCTTGTTCCTGGTACCAGACCTATATCTATGGCACCATACAGGATGTGTGCATCAGAATTGGCAAAGTTAAAATCTCAGATTGGAGAATTGCTTGATAAGAAATTTATTAGACCAACTGTGTCGCCGTGGGGAGCTCCAGTGTTGTTGGTGAAAAAGAAGGATTGTAGTATGCGGCTGTGCATTGATTACCGTCAGTTGAATAAAGTGACCATTAAAAATAAGTATCCACTTCCGAGGATTGATGACTTAATGGATTAGCTTGTGGGAGCTCGTGTTTTCAGCAAAATTGATTTGAGATCAGGTTACCATCAAATTAGAGTAAAGGAAGATGATATTCAGAAGACTATGTTCAGAACTCGCTATGGACATTACGAATATACAGTGATGCCTTTCGGAGTGTCTAATGCGCCGAGTGTGTTTATGGAGAATATGAATCATATCTTTCACTCTTATCTAGATCAGTTTATTGTGGTATTCATTGATGATATACTGATTTATTCTAAGTCTGACGAGGACCACGCAGAACACTTGAGAATTGCATTGCAGGTGTTGAAGGATAATAAATTGTTTGTAAAGTTCTCGAAATGTGAATTCTGGTTGAAAACTGTGAGTTTCTTGGGTCATGTTATTTCTGGTGATGGCATAGCGGTGGATCCATCTAAAGTAAGTGCGGTCCTTCAGTGGGAGCCTCCGAAGACAGCAACGGAAATTAGAAGCTTTTTGGGTTTGGCAGGTTATTACTGAAGATTCATTGAAGGGTTTTCTAATTTGGCGTTACCATTGACTCAGTTAACTAGAAAGAATCAAGCTTTTGTTTGGGATGCGTCTTGTGAGGAAAGTTTTGAAGAATTGAAGAAGAAATTGACTACGGCACCGGTGTTAATTCTACCAAGTCCAAGTGAACCTTTTGTGGTGTATTGTGATGCGTCTAAGATGGGATTAGGCGGAGTGTTGATGCAAGATGGCAAGGTGGTAGCATATGCTTCGCGACAATTGAGGGTACATGAGAGGAATTATCCTACTCATGATCTTGAATTAGCTGCAGTGGTTTTTGTATTAAAAATTTGGAGACATTATTTGTATGGATCAAGATTTGAAGTATTCAGTGATCACAAAAGTCTGAAGTATTTGTTCGATCAGAAGGAATTGAATATGAGGCAGAGAAGATGGTTAGAGTTCTTGAAAGATTATGAATTTAACTTGAGTTACCATCCAGGAAAAGCTAATGTTGTAGCAAATGCGCTAAGTCAGAAGACCATTCATATGTCGGCATTAATGGTAAAAGAAATGGAATTGATTGAATAGTTCAGAGACTTGAGTATGGTTTGTGAAACTGCACCGGAGAGTGTTAGGCTAGGTATGCTTAAGGTGAATAATGACTTCTTGGATGTAATTAAGGAAAATCAGAAACTTGATGCGAAGCTAGTGGACTTGATGCCTATAGGAGGAGATGATCCTAATGGTGATTTTAAAGTGGATAATGTTGGAGTATTGAGATTCCGGGGCAGAATTTGTGTACCGGATAATGTGGAATTGAAGAAGGCAATCTTATAGGAGAGTCACCGGAGTAGCTTGAGTATTCATCCGGGAGCTACGAAAATGTACCATGACTTGAAAAAGTTATTTTGGTGGTCCGGTATGAAGAGGGACATAGCTCAGTTTGTTTATGCTTGTTTGACATGTCAGAAATCAAAAGTGGAACACCAGAAGCCTTCAGGGTTGATGCAACCGTTGGAAATTCCGGAATGGAAATGGGACAGTATTGCTATGGATTTTGTTACTGGTTTGCCAAATACAGCGATAGGCTTTAATGCTATTTGGGTAGTGGTGGATCGACTTACGAAATCCACATATTTTATACCAATTAACATCAGTTTTCCGTTGTCAAAGCTGGCAGAGATTTATATCAGGATAACTGTGAAGTTGCATGGTGTTCCGTCGAGCATAGTATCGGATAGAGATCCGAGGTTCACTTCAGAGTTTTGGAAGAGTCTGCAGGAAGCCTTGGGTTCTAAATTAAAGTTGAGCTCGGCTTATTGTCCATAGACCGATGGTCAGTCAGAGAGGACTATTCAGTCGTTGGAAGATTTGCTGAGAGCCTGTGTGTTGGAGAAAGGTGGTGCGTGGGATACTCATTTGCCATTGATCGAGTTCACGTATAATAATAGTTACCACTCTAGTATTGGAATGACACCTTTCAAAGCTTTGTATGGTAGGAGGTGTAGGACACCTCTATGTTGGTATGAGACTGGTGAGAAGGTGGTGCTTGGACCTGAGATTGTGCAACAGACTACTGAGACAATTCAGATGATCCGCGAGAAAATGAAAACGTCTCAGAGTAGGCAGAAAAGTTATCATGATAATCGGAAGAAAGACTTGGAATTCAATGAAGGTGATCACGTGTTCCTGAGAAACTGGATCCTAAGTTTATTGGACCGTATCAGATCCTGCAGAGAGTTGGTGCAGTTGCTTACAGAGTGGCGTTGCCGCCTGAACTTTCGAACTTGCATAATGTGTTTCATGTGTCGCAACTTCGAAAGTATGTATCTGATCCATCTCATGTTATCCAGAGGGATGAGGTGCAGATTAGAGATAATATTACTGTGGAGGCGATGCCGATAAGGATCGAGGATCGCAAGATAAGGCAACTTAGAGGGAAGGAGATTCCTTTGGTGAGAGTAGCTTGGGGAGGAGCTGCTGGAGGAAGTGTGACCTGGGAGCTGGAGAGCAGGATGCGAGAGTCGTATCCGGAGCTATTTCCATCAGGTACATTTTCGAGGACGAAAATAATTTAAGTGGGGGAGAGTTGTAACACCCCAATTTAAACTATTTGATCGTCGTGTGTTATTTTGAATTGTTTGGCCTGGTTAAGGGTGTGTGTGGTTGAGCGCGTAGGCGTGTGGTCCTTAGTGGGACGGGTAGATTAGAGGTGTCTGAAGTAATTCTTGGAGTATAGGTAGTAATAGTAATTCATTTTATTATTATTATTATTATTATTATTATTATTATTATTATTATTATTATTATTATTATTATTATTATTATTTCTATTTTTAGTATTGTCTTGGTTACTAATATTAGTAAGACTATTTTTCTTATTAATATTATTATCCTAAGTATCAAATATTATTAATATTATTTTTATTATTATTTTTAATAATTAAAAGTCAGATTTAATTAAATGAATAATGGGCTAGTGGAGAAAAATAAGGATAGTTTTGTCATTAAGCAGAAATTAGTGAGGATTAGTGAGTAGGGGCTAGTCATAATCAGTTTTCACAAAAGAAGGGCTAGAGAGAGGAAGAACAAGGAGGAACTAGGGCTTTGAAGAACCAATTTTCACAGGAATTTTCTGAGCAAATTCGAGGTAAGGGGGGAGAATGGGTTCGATATAGGTGTTAATACCATGTAAGGGTAGTGAGGGTTCCTTTCCCTCTTAGAGATTTTCGTATTGTGTTTGAATTCGAACTATTTGCTTGATTGTGTAAAAATCCTTGATATGATGTTGATGTGAATCTGAAATTCGTGTGATTGAAACTCTGTTGTGTTGTTATTGTGTATCTGTTACAGATCTAGTTTTGTTGCAGGTTGGGACAACGAATTTAGATCTAAAAAATACCCAATTGATTAGTAATGATAGGTGAAAGAGGTAAGATGAAAAATAGAACCTAAACATGTGGTAGAAACAATTTTAGGACTGGTGTGGAGTGTGGAAGAGAGATCGAAGTGGCAGAATTGGAACTGATATGAAAAATGGGGATTTTTCACAGTCTGTGCCAGAGGGAAATACGCGTAACAGGCATGTTGTTACGCATATGGTCAAGCGTTACGAGAGGTATACGCGTATGGGGCTCACTTGTGACATGGCCCTCTGCCCGTACGCATAATGGTACGCGTATGGAATCTAGCCTTACGTGTATGAGAGGGAGTACGCGTATTTGGATCTTAAAAGTTGGATTTCTGAGAGAATGAATGTCTCAGCCCATACGTGTAATAGGTAGGGCAATACGCGTATGGCAGGGCGGGAGGAGAGGCATTCCGCGTATGATATGCAGCAGGATGGGCGAGTGAGCTGGGCAATACGCGTACGACCCAGGGCAATACGCGTATGACCAGCGAGAGTGCAGAATTTTATCGTTTTCGCGATTTCTTTCCCGTTTTTGCGTCCGAAGCGGTTTCTTTTGGTTTGAGAGGTTGGGAATAGATGTCAGAACCTGAGAAATATAGAATTGGTGATAAAAATAATTAATTTAGTAATTTTAGGTGAATTAATTAGATAGTTGACTAATTATTGGCGTGTGAGGTGTTTTATGTTGTGGTGCGTATCTTGGTGAATAGATATCTGATGTATGATCAGGAGGATCGTGAGGATGTGTAATTATTATTGTACATGTGTGTCGTATGCATAAATATTGTCATGCATTCATGGTGTATTGGTGGTGATGAGTCATTGCTCAGGAGGAGTGTATGTGGCTCATCTGGACTCCAATGTGGAGTATGGTGGGATAGATCATTGCCAAGTAGGCGTGTATATGATCTATCCGGATTCTATTATGAATCGGGTTCGATTGAATGAACCATTGTGTTTTGGTACCACATGCATTGTGTCAGTTGTTGAGTCACATTGCATCTTTTTATGTCTATTGAATTATGTATGAAGTTGACAAGTATGTCGTGATATTATGTGACTATGTGTGATGGTGTGATTACTACTCTTATCATATATTATGCATTGTTATGTATTGAATGTAGTTCTCACCCCTTTGTTGTTTGTTGCGTCTGTGCTTCTTCGGAAGTACAGATAATCCAGGTTCTTGAGTGTGCATGGAGTGCGTGTTGCTTGATCGACTCTTAGGAGTCGCTCTGATACGTAACACGGGATTTTGGGAGTTTTTCATCATTTGTTATTCTTCACAATTTTGTTACGTATCATTCCCTATCTGAAAATATGGTAGACCACGATTTATGTGGATTTTTGGGTGTTGTTGGCAAATTGCCGTAATTTGAATAAAACATTTAATTCCGCTGTTTTAATTCATTAATGAAAAGGAGTTTTGCTGTTGGTTTTAATGATGTGACATCCTACTATTTATCGTAAACTCTGATTATTTTCGTAGTATTCTATATTTTAAAAAAATGGGAAAGTGGGGTATTACAGGTAACACCTGTAGCAGAATAACTTTTCTGCTACTTTATCAGTAAGAAAATCATTTTTATACACCCCAAACCCTCTAACTCACATATAATTCCTGCACTCATGTTATAGACTCTAATTCCTATCCACATATGTCAACAAGAACATTCCAACAACACCAAAATCATCAAAACATCACATGATTGTTCAATTCATAGCAATCAACTCATCAAATAACAACACCTCATGATCACATAATTACAAGTTCTTAAACACACAATTACAAGTTCATAGCATAAAAAAAAACAATTTTAACGAAGCAATTCAAATCCCCACTCACAATTACCATGCAAACCCTTATATTATTGGAACCCCACCCTTACCTTAGATGGTGATCTTGAGACTTCTCTAATGGAGGTTCCCTTCCTATGCTCTAGCTCTCTTCCTTTTTTCGTCTCTTTTCAAGTTAATCTCTTTTCTCCAGTTTTACGTGTACTGACCACTTCCCTTCTAACCCCTCTACTCTTATTTTTTATCCCAATATTATAATTATTATTATTCCTATTAATTTCTTATTCCAATAAAATAAAATAATCATTTATTCTATAATTTCACATTACTATAATAATTAAAATAACCATTTAATTATTATCACTAACATTATTTTATTCAAATAAGTTTTATTTTAAATAAAATAGTAAATGACACTCTTCCACCACCCCCATGTCTCTACGTTTTTTCATACACCCCAACACCTTAAATTCTATTCCTTAAGGCCACTACCCTACACCAAAGGGTACCTCTAACACACCAAAACACCAATCAACACATGAGTAC
Organism: Lathyrus tuberosus; assembly: GCA_022829125.1. Lineage (NCBI taxonomy): Eukaryota > Viridiplantae > Streptophyta > Magnoliopsida > Fabales > Fabaceae > Lathyrus > Lathyrus tuberosus. Next base: position 2,754,257 of record JALAZF010000392.1, read on the forward strand.
ACACAATTAATCATGGAAAATAAATTAAAATAAATCAGGGCATTACACTTTTGCTAACAGACTCCCTCGACTATCATGAATATGAAAAATACCATTTTATTAATGGCGATGATGCTTCAGTATGTAGAGAAAGGAAGGTATGACAAGGATGATAGTGGCCTAGAGGCGAGGCTCTTGGAGAAGAAGAGGGCTTAGAATGGGAGCCAACGGCCGTTAAAGTCACCCCAACATGATGAAGGTAAATGGGAAAAAAATTTGGAGGATGCCCATGCTAAGGACAAAGAGATCGATGTTGAGAAAAAATATTTGGAGGACTCTTTGGATGCAGTTCGCCTTTACTAAAATGGTTTAGAGAAAGATGTATCTGACTTGAACAACAAAGTAGTGTCAGTCGTCGGCGTTTACTTTGAGCGGGCTAAGGAGCATGTCTTATTCTTGTATCTTACTCTAGACCTGAGTCCCTAGATCCTATCAAGATCGTGAAGGGTGGGGCGATGGTGGATGATGACGCAACGAATTCTCCTACACCTGAGTTTTTCCCTATTCACGAGGAAGATGTGATCCTGAAGGGTGGTGAACCCGAGAGTCCCCAGCCGAAGCATGTCATTGAGGAGCAACCCCAAGGAGAATGATGTTCGCCCTCCATGGCTTTTTATCTTTTTTTGTATTTATTTTGGACCCTTCATGGGCTTTTGTAATCATTTGGAATAGCGGCGTCCCTCTCGGGACTTCATTTTAATTGTCTTTACCGTTTTTGTGCTCTATTGTTAAATTGTTGTAACTTCTTTTGAGACAACATGTATTTTCCCGGGTCTATTTTCGGCTACCCCTATGAGCGGTAAGGATTCTGGCATATACGATAACTCCCATGGGCGGCAAGGATCTTGTCTTAAGGGATCTGGCATGGTAATTGCCTTTATGGGCGGCTAGGATCCGATTATGGGGGGTCTGGCATAATAGTTACCTTTATGGGCGGCAAGGATCCCATATTGGGGGATCTAGCATAATAATTTCCCTTATGGGCGGCAAAGATCCCATCTTGGGGGATCCTGCTTAATAATTGCCTCTATGGGCGGAAAAGATCCTATTTTGGGGGACCCAGCATAATAATTGCCTCTATGATTCGAGTCAAGATTGTTAGTGCGTGAGGCACTTTTAGTGAGGAGAGAAAGAGAGAGAATAAGGAAATAAGGATTTGTACTATTGAATTGTGTAAATAATGATACAAGCTAGGACTATTTATATACAACCCTAATTAGGCTTGGGCTAACACAACTTGGATTATATCTAAATATTAAATCTAATCATATCAAATCCAATCTAATCTAATATTTTAACACACCCCCATAATCCAAGTTGTCGGGTCTACGCTAGTCATAGTCGATCTGAACTATTCCTAATTTCTTTCTCAAGTTCAGGAATATGTCGATCTTTAATCCTTTGGTGAAAATGTCTGCCAACTGTGCTTCACTTAAGCAATGCCTAACTTCAAGTTCACCTAGATTTACCTTTTCCCTCAAGAAGTGAAATCTGGCTTCGATATGCTTACTCCTTCCATGCAGAACTGGATTCTTCGCCAGATTTATGGCTGACTTGTTTTCGATTTACAACACAAGAGGTTTCTTCACTTCGACCTCCATTTCTTCAAGTACTGATCTGATCCAGATTGCTTGACATGCAGCATAGGATCCTGCTATATATTATGCTTCACACGATGACAATGCCACCACAGGTTGCTTCTTCGAACACCATGAGATTGGGGCACCAAATACTTGAAAGAAATAGCCAGTTGTACTTCTTCGATCTTCCTTATCTCCACGCCAATCAACATCTGAAAAGTAATTAACTATTGCTCCTTTGCCTTCAGAATCTTGTCGAAATAGAATTCCAAAATCTGTTGTTCCTTTTAAGTATCTCAGAATTCTTCTTGCAGCTTTCATGTGTGACACTCTTGGTTCACCCATGAATTTGCTCACTAATCTGACTGCGAAACCTATATCAGGTTAACTCTTGCACACATATCTCAGAGATCCAACTATTTGTTTGAACAAAATTACATCAACTTTGTCTTCCTCTCCATGATTCTCCAACTTCACATTTGGTTCGACAGGTGAAGATGCAGGATCCGAATCATCCATTCTGAATCTCTTGAGTATCTCTTTGACATACTTCCTTTGATGTAGCATCATACCTTTATTCAGCATTTAAAATTCCATGCCTAGGATATAAGACAATTTTCCCAGATCCGACATTTCAAATTCCTTCTTCATCAGCTCTTTGAACTTCGACAAGTTCTTTAAGCTATTTCCAGTTACCAACAAGTCATCGACATATAAGCAGATGATTGTTATATCTTGTGCTACAACCTGAACATAGACACCATACTCAGACTTGCATTTGACAAATCCCAATTTGACTAAGTATGAGTCGATCTTCTTGTTCCATGCCCTAGGTGCCTGCTTGAGGCCACAGAGCGCTTTGTGCAACTTATATACTTTACTCGCTTCCTTTTGAATCACAAACCCATGAGGTTGTGGGAGTTTACTAGGGAGCATTGATACATAGTGTAGGACTAGGCACCTTTATGAGAGACACAACACTTGTCCACCTAAAACCTTAAGGTGATAGGTGAGTGGGGTCTCCCACTTATAAATACTCAAGTCACCATATTCCTATCCAATGTGCAACTATTTCCCCACTTACTCACACTTGCTTATATTATTCCAATACTCCCCTCAAGTGTGAGTCCACAATGTTTCCCCTTTTTTATACTTGTACAGTCGTTGACACCTTTTTTAAGGGCCTTTCAAGGGAATTTCGATACACCTCTTCCTGAGCGTCGATTTCAACGGAACACCACTTCATGGGCATTTCGATACAAGTAAGCCGGTCCCTTTCTCGAACCAGGCTCTGATACCAATTTGTTAGTGCGTGAGGTACTTTTAGTGAGGAGAGAAAGAGAGAGAATAAGGAAATAAGGATTTGTACTATTGAATTGTGTAAATAACGATACAAGCTGGGACTATTTATATACAACCCTAATTGGGCTTGGGCTAACACAACTTGGATTATATCTAAATATTAAATCTAATCAAATCTAATCATATCAAATCAAATCTAATCTAATATTTCAACAAAGATAAAGCATGGTTCCAATTATAGTTGTATTTTAAAAATTTCTTAGATCACATGATTGGAATCAATAGTCTTGTGATTCGTGTCAAGGAGTGTTGTGATTCAAATCACACACATCCCTGATTCAAATAAGGCTAACAAAACCAAATTTAAGACTTCATGTTGATGTTTTATTCAAATCACCAAAAAGTCTTATTCGAATCAAGCTTCATAAACACCTTAATTTAAATTTTCTAACTTTTAGTTCAAGTTACATTCACAAGTTAGATAAAGCATGGTTTAAATTTATTCGAATCAACTAAATTGCTTAAGCTAACAATTCATTTCCATGAGTCCAAAACTACATCATTGAATGCAAGGGTATCTCAAATGTATAAATCTAATCAAATAATAGAAATGAAGAAATTACAAACAAAATATAAATAAGTGATACATCAAATTACACACATGTCAAATTTAAACGGAACATCAAAATAAAAATGTTATCGACTGCAATTTCAAATTCAAAGGGTATAGAGACCATGAAATGATCTCTCTCTACTGAATCACATAAGAAAAACCTATGATGTTTTTATGGGCCTTAAGATCATACAATCAAGAATTATTATAGTTGCCTTACTATTACCATACCTCTGACGTTAAAACTATAGTATAATTTATTTCAGATAATAAGATGAATTAATTACAAATAAGTATAAATTTAACGTGAAAAGAGAATATGTTTTTAGAATATACATGCATCTATCATATTAAAAGACCTACAAATTGATTTTAGGAATACCTGGATCAATTGAGAAAAATCCCTTTGACGGTAATCCTAAAACCCAGGAGTTGAGGGCTTTTGTGGTTCTTCCTCAACCGGTAATCCTTATGCCCTAAATTCTCTTCAGATGGGGAGAAGAGATAATTTGCTAGTGTACGGTATATTGGGGACCATAGCCTATATATAGTGTGATGGCCAATTAGGGTTCCCATTATTCCCAAATGGGCCATCTTGACATCTACTCATATTTGAATCCATACCCAATTAATTAATTAATTAATTAATTAATTCAGAAATAAAACCTAAATAGCATTTTAAACATTATTTGATCACTTAATTATTTAAAGACACTTTATTGATAAAATAGTTAATATAATAAATAAATATATTTGGCCACATAGTTATTTGAATATTAATATATTACTATATTATTAAAATATTCCAACAATCTCCCACTTGGTCAATATATCTTAATAATTATATCATAATTCTTTAGACGCGCATCCGAATGCTATTTATCTTTAGATTTCAACTTTACAATCTGGTCCACCTCATACATAAATAATGGGATCACCCCGGCTGTCGTCACTAATGTATAACATGACGGAACCCCAACGACCACCACATCAATGTATTTGATGACATAGATCGATATGGATGAGTGGCATGGAAATTTCATGCAATATGATCTCTAAATCATCCATATTGCCAACTTGTCCTACTGGAGTCTTTAGTGAGATCAAACTGAAGTTCCTTAGGTGCAATTCAAAGTTACAATATTTGCACATAACAAAAAAGACTTGATTTGTTATAACAATAATACCTCATAAGTTTTATTTCTGCAGAAAATTAAAATAACATAATGTTTGTACCAAAATAACATCAAAGCATAGATCGTAGAAAGTTAAGGAAAAAACTCCCATTAATCTAAGGCAATCTCAAAACTAAGACCCATATGAGCAACATGCCTATGAAAAATCTTAGGTGCTAAACCTTTGGTTAATGGATCAGCTAGCATGAAGTCTGTCCCTATATGTTCTATCAAGATTTGTTTCTCCTGAACTCTTTCTTTCACAACAAGATACTTGATATCGATAAATTTCTATTTTGTAGAACTCATAATGTTGTTGGAGTAGAGTACAGCTGCACTATTGTCACAATAAACCTTCAAGGGCCTTCCAATGCTCCCAACGATGTGTAGGCTTGTGACAAAGTTCCGCAACCAAATTTCATGATTTAATGCCTCAAAGCAAGCCACACACTCTGCTTCCATGGTGGAAGGAGCCACTAAAGTCTGTTTGGAAGACTTCCAGGAGATGGCTCCTCCAGCCAAGAGAAAAATGTAACCAGATATGGAACATCTGCTATCTGGGCATCCAACAAAATCTGAGTCAGAATACCCAATGATCTCCAAGTTATCTGACTTTCGATAAGTGGGCACGAAGTCTCTTGTTCTCTTCAGGTAGCGCATTACACGCTTTACTGCTATCCAGTGCTGCATACCAGGGTTGCTTATATATCTACCAAGAACTCCTACAATGAATGCTAAGTCGGGGCGAGTTCAAACTTGAGCATACATAAGACTTCCCACTGCTGAAGCATATGGAACCTTATGCATCTATTGCTTTTCAAGATCCGTAGTGGGGCACTGTTTGAGACAAAACTTGTCTCCTTTAGCAACGGGTGTGTCTCCTGGTTTGCTATCTTTCATGGAGAACCTATCCAGAACTGTATCAATGTAGTTCCTTTGTGACAATCCTAAAATACATTGAGAACGGTCTCTAAGTATTTGAATTCCTAAGACAAAGGAGGCGTCCCCAAGATCTTTCAGCTCAAATTTATTTGAAAGAAATCTCTTGGTTTTGTGTAATAAGCCTATATTGTTGTTTGCCAAAAGGATATCATCTACATATGGTACCAAGAAAATGAATTTACTCCCACTGAACTTTTGGTATACACAGTTATCAACCGGATTAGCCTCAAAACCAAATGAGGATATTACTTGATGAAATTTCTAATACCATTGACGGGAAACCTGTTTAAGGCCATAGATGGATTTCTTGAGTTTGCAAACCATAGACTTTGGGTCTCCTGACACAAAGTTTTCTGGTTGCACCATATATATTGTCTCTTCAATGTTTCCATTGAGAAACGCAGTCTTTACATCCATCTGATGCAACTCTAAATCAAAATGAGCTACCAATGCCATCATGATCCTAAGAGAGTCCTTCGAAGAAACTGGAGAGAAAATCTCTTTACAACCAATTCTTTCCTTTTGAGTAAATCCTTTAGCGACAAGACGAGCTTTATATCTTTCAATGTTACCCTTTGAATCCCTTTTGGTTTTAAAGATCCATTTATAACCAATGGGTTTCATTACTTCAGGTAATTTAACGAGATCCTAAACATCATTGTCAGCCATCGACTTCATCTCATCCTTCATGGAATCAACCCACTTAAGAGAGTTTGGACTCCGCATAGCTTGACTAAATTTAATAGGATCATCCTCAGTCAAACCAATGTCATCCTCACGTTCCTGAAGAAATACAACATAATCATTTGAAATTGCACTCTTCCTCTCTCTAGTGGATCTTCTTAATGGTGGCTTTTAAGGTTGTTGAGTTTGAACTATAGGTGGTGTTTGAGGAAGAAATTCAGTATTGTCTTGTTCTTGAGGGATGTTAGGAATAACATCATTGTTTATTTCAGGATCTGTTTCTGGAACAAAGATAGGTACAAAGACTTGATCATTGTGAGAAACAATTTCTTCATCAAAGAAAACACTTCTTATGCTTCCTTCCCCTCCAAACTTTACATCCTCAAGGAATCTTGCATTTCCCGTTTCAAAAATTGTTCTAGTAATGGGATTGTAAAACTTGTACCCGGAAGGGTGTTCAGTGTATCCAATAAAATAACAGCTAATTGTGTTTGCATCTAACTTACCTTCATGAGGCTTATAAGGCCTCGCTTCAGCTGGACATCCCCAAATGTGCAGGCGTCTAATGCTGGGTTTTTTTCCAGTCCAGAGCTCATAAGGGGTTTTAGCTACTACTTTACTAGGTACTCTATTAAGGATATAAACTGCTGTCTTTAATGCCTCACCCCAAAATGACTCTAGAATAAAAGAATGACTAATCATATTTCTTACCATCTCCTTAAGAGTTCGGTTCCGTCGTTCTGCAACTCCATTCATGCTGGGTTTTCCCGGCATTGTGTATTGCAGAACACGTCCAAAGATTGAGATTTCTCATGAATCAAATACAGGTAGCCATACCTCGAGTAATCATCTATGAACGTAATAAAATATCGTTGTCCATTCCAAGAACCTGTAGGGAAAGGACCACATATATCAGTATGAATTAGTTCTAAGACATCCTTAGCTCTTTCAGCATGGGAATTCCTATTGTTTGTCTGCTTACCCTTGATACACTGAATGCAGACTTGAAAGTCTGACAAATCAAGGGATATAAGAATACCGTCCGACATAAGCCTCTAAATTCTTTGTTTAAATATATGTCCTAATCGCTTATGCCATTAAGTGGCGAAATTCTCATTTAATTTTCGTTTTGTACCATGTGACTCTATTTGCATTATTTTGTTATAAGGACATTCAATATTAAGCATATAAAGATTATCATTCAAAGAACCGTAACCAACAACATTTGAATCATATGAGAGGCTAAATTTATTATTTCCAAACGAACAAGTATAACTTGATTTGTCCAAAATAGAAATAAAAATTAAATTCCGTCTAATAGACGATGCAACAAAAGTCTCGATCAAATCCAAAGGAAAACCAGTCTTTAATAATAAACTAAAAGCCCCTATAGCCTCTACTGCAAATTTATTGCCATTGCCCACATAGATGAATCTTTCAGCATCACTTGGCGGACGGCTCCACAGGCAAACCTGCATGGACATACTAATGTGAGTAGTAGCACCAGAATCTACCCACCAAGTATCCTTAGGTACATAAACTAAATTAATTTCAGAACAAACAAAAGTGAGAAAATTACCTTTCTTTTCACGCTATGTGGCATACTTGGAACACTTTTTCTTCATGTGTCCAACCTTTTTTCAAAAGAAGCAAGTGGTCTTCTTAGGTTGTTCCTTTGCCTTCTTATTTTGAGAAAAATTTCCCGCAGGTTTCTTTCTTTTATTCTGAGAACTGCTAGCCAAGTGAGCACTTGCAATCTTCTCTCTCTTTATCCTCTCTTTCTCTTGCACACAGTGAGATATGAGCTCATTGAGAGACCATTTGTCCTTCTGAGTATTATAACTCACTTTGAATTACCCAAAGTATGCAGGGAGAGAGATCAAAACCAAGTGCACAATCAAATCCTCAGGAAGATCTAACTTCAATGCCTTGAGTTTTGATGCGAGATTAGACATCTCCATGATGTACTCCCTTATTTTCCCTTTTCTTTTATAAACCATTGAAATGAGTTTGGACAAGGTATTACTTGTCTCAGCCTTATCATTTTTAGCAAACAATTTCTCCATGGTTTCGAGGAACTTTTTGGCACTTTCACTCTCAGCAATCGAGCCCCTAATCATTTCAGGTATGGATCTTTTGATCATCATCAGGCACATTCGGTTAGATCGGTCCCATTTTTCTATTTTTGTTTCATTTGGGTTCTCAGCAGTGGCGGTGGGATGCTCCTCCCTCAATGATAATTCTAAATTCATGCATCTAAGCACGATCTCCACAGATTCTTTCCAAGACTTAAAGTTCATCCCACTCAGCATAGGGATAGGGTTAATTTGTGTAATAAAATTTGGAGCGGCAGTAGCAACAACTGGATCCATAGAAAAGAACAACAAACATACAATGACATTAGTAGGCATGTCAAATAACCACATAGACATGCACAATATTCTTTATATGTAAATTAAATAAGACATTGACAAGATACCAAAAAACACCATCAATTCCCAATCTTTGATTGCAAGAATTAGCTGTAAGTGGTACTCTCACGTAATGATCAAACATTAGTCCATCAATCATTAGCCACATGGATAAACTTGATAATTACTACAAATTTACCATCACAGGTATGCAAATTTTCGGCCAAACTGTGTCTTCCTTTTGACCGACCATAACAGTTCGCATGAAAAACTACACACTACATCTTTTGTAATTCTAATTGAATCAAATTTAAATAACAGAGGTTACTTTTGCAACTTGTTGTTTCAACTAATCCAATCAAAGTCACTAGACATTTTTAATTTAATAAATTAAATGGGAAGGTCTTTAAAATTCTCATAAACATTACCTGCAAATGTAATGTCAAAATTGTATGTTTACTAATTTTTTAATAATTTTGTTTATATCATGTACATACCGGTATAATAAACCGGTTGTACTCGAAGGGTGTTAAAAAAACTAATTAATAAAGTAAAATAAACACATTTAATTGTGTTCATATGTGCATGATTACTACGAATTAAAAAAATTATATAATTAACCATAAAAAAAATGTAATTCACAAAGACCTTAAACAACAACATTGTTGCCTCATGCTATAGAAAATAAATTGGAAAACGATGTGTTAATTCCAACTTGCCTTTTGTGTGAAAAGTATCCGTAATTTCTTTTCTTAAATAAAACAAAGTGATACTTTTGTTATCACATCAATTAAAATTGAAACATAATTCTACTGTACCACAGAATGAGATTCATTCTAATTTGCACCTTTAATGTTTCAAATTCAGAAGTAGTTATTAACATCAGTACCTATTTGATCACTTTTAAGGCATTTTTACTATGATTGTCGAATCAAGTCACTAGATCAGAAATTAAAAAAAAAAACTTTAAGGCAATTGCAGTTCCAATAATTTTAATTTCGGCTATCCTAAATCAATTTGGAACCAAGCTCTGATACCAATTGTTAAAATTAAATCATTAACCTTCAATCGAATATACATGCTCAATAAAATGCGGAAGCCATATATTTATACAAGCATGTATCATATTAAAAGACCTACAAATTGATTTTAGGAATACCTGGATCCATTGAGAAAAATCCCTTTGACGATAATCCTAAAACTCAGGAGTTGATGACTTTTGTGGTTCTTCCTCAACCGGTACTCCTTATGCCTCGATTTCTCTTTAGATGGGGAGAAGAGATCATTTGTTTCTGTACGGTATATTGGGGACCATAGCCTATTGTCGCATCTGCGAAAATGAACCGGCGGAAAAGAACAGAAGAGTCGCCACCGAACGTTATTTATGCCGACGCAGAGAAAGGAAACGATCGAAGAAGACCTCAACAAAGGGAAAGGAATGGTCGTCGCAACCATCACCTGGGTTCGGGAGTCGGTTACGCGAGAGGAAGGTATTAGCACCCCCTCGCGTCCATCATACTTGATGGGATCCACGCTTGTTATTATCTATCAAAGGGTGTAGGATATCTGAAGCTTAACTGCTAACTGGAAATGGGGAAACAGAGAACGGAGGGAAAAAGAAAAGAAGTGACTCGATATGACATTGTCGTCCTAGGCCTACGTATTCCCTCGGGAGCGGGAAAGTCAGAGTCAACGTAGTTCGGACTACGGGTTGGTGGGGGAAGGTTGCTCGCCAAGCGTCACGCCTGTGCCTACGTATCCTCAATCTAACCAGAGAAAGGAAGTCAGAGCAGTCGTAGTTCGACCTACGTGTCGGTTGTTTGGTGAAAAAGTCTCGATCGCACGCGGGCGAGAGAAAAGGGTTTGATTGATAAGGTTGTGCTCGCAGAGATCTCGCACGATCTCCTGCCTACGTATCTCCATTTACCAATAAAGAATTAGAGCGATGTAGTTCCCCTCACTAAGGGTGATCTTTGCTTTGTTTGTGTCTTTTAAGTGGAATACGTCAACGTTCATGTTCTAGCAGTTTAGGTGTTGCCGCTCGGCGTGGAAGTCTTACGCGTTTACCTATTTGCGGTAGAACAGAAATGACACATCCTTTACAAGTGGATTAATGGAGATGAGAGGAGATGACTTAAAGGTGTAAAGAAAAAATGGAAGTTAGTTGTTAGTGTGCTAGGTTATTTATCTCGATCGCACGGGTGCGAGAGAAAAGGGAAGTTAGTTGTTAGTGTACTCGCCGAGATATTGCATCTCGTGCCTACGTATCCTCAATCTAAAAAGAAGGAGGAATCAGAGCATCCGTAGTTTAGGCTACTACGGAACACAGGGGAACAATCTCGATCGCACTAGGGCGAGAGAAGAGAATAAGACTCACAGAAGGTCCAAGGGAAACTCGTCCCTACATGTTAGTATGTCATGATGGTCCTAAGGTCAGGATCAAGAGGGAGTCTAACTAATGTTGTCATGTATGGATTGCTATCCTAATGTCTCTCCTACTTCCACCTTAATAAAAAATTAAGTGGAACTAGGAATCCTAAGGGGATCATGTCATCAGATAAGTAAACACAGGATAAATCAATCACAAAATGAACTAAAAGCAAAGAAAGAGTAAACAGTGTCAGTCAACAATAATGTCACACAACCGAAACAAGAAAATGGGGAGCTTTAGCCAAGGGGTCATATTAACTGAGGCAAAAAATCTAGCTATGGGAAATAAGGGTACTCATCCAATGGTATCGAGAACCATGGAGAGCAGAGTAAAAGGGGAAGATGTGAATTAGATCACATAAGCATCAACATCGGTTAATGCGAGCTATAGACGAGGTGTGGGGGTTTGATTGCTAAACCCTTCTTCCACTTGACGGACTCGATAACAGGAGCAGGTGATGTTCAAAGCTTCAATCATGTAATGAAAGCTAAGAACGACTCAGCTAGAATAACAGGGGTTGATTGCGAACCCTAACTTCCGTCAATTGCCTTCTTGGAGATCTTACAAAGGGGAAATGGGAATGGGATGACTCATAGAGGTCTTCAGCACAAAATTCAAGCAATCAAAATCAGAGCCTCTTTGGAGGACTTTACAACAAATAAACAGCCTTGCCCACCTAAAGTAAGGACTCCCAGTCATGCATCTTTATTCCTACTTCTCATGGCATTCGAAAGCGGTAAAGTTCGAGGAATATAAAGAGATGAGATGTCCTACCAAACGGATATAGATCCGTAGCAAAGCAACGCAAGTAAATACAACGTAAGCACCTGTTAATGTTAACGAACAAACAAGTTAGAAATGAACATTTACAAAGTAAACAAACCATGCCATTCTTGGAGATTTCCTTGAAGCACCTTGCACAAATCAACAAATGAGTTAGAAATCACAAGGGAAAAGCAACAATGAAACAACAAAATGAATAAGGCCTTAGTTGGTAAACACCTTTGGTTAAAACCTATCCATGTTAATGGACCAAAAGAAATCAAACAATTACAAACTATGGCAAAAGTTAAAGTCTACTTCAAAGTTAATCGTAAACTACAAAAGAAAGCCGTTACAAGTTAGATGAATTGAATTAAGACATGACAATGGACCAAGGTCAGAAGTGAAACAACATGTACAAATGCTTATAACCAAGGTTAAAATGTCACACAAGTTTACGCCAAGTATCTATTTCAAAGTCCATTCAAGTTAGACAAACATAACACCTAAACATTTTCCTATAAGCATGCTATTTGTTACACACAAGCATAAGGGATGTAATGGCATGGCAATGTCACCTTCAAGCACCCAAGTCATAAGTGAATGACCTATAATAGATCCTAATTGAACCCTAAAACCAATGTGTAAACATGACATACAAATGGCATCTAAAGAAATGGTCAAAGTGAAACACAAATTAATGTTCACATTCCTACAAAAGTGTGCAACATTCAAGGCATATGAAACGACCAAATGCACCCTTCAAGCATGGCTCAATTTTGCATCAAAATACACTTATGAATGTGTAAAAACTCATTCCTAAAGTTGGCTCAAAGTGGCCTCACACAAGTCCTAATCATGACCTCTTTCTAAGCATGTATCAATATGTTCGGTTCGCATTGGAAAATGAGTGAAAAATAGCAAAATACTCTTGAAAATTGTGAGTAATTGAAAATATCATACCAAAGGCAGTGGGTGATCACATGCAAAAGATAGAACACAAATCATACACCAAATGTACTCAATTAATTGCAAACATTAATCATATTATCAAAGATGTCCATACAAGACAAGGCACAAAGATGAAGCTCAAAAGCATTTCAATAATCATGGATAAGGTACAAATCAAACATCACTCAAGGACCTAAATGCACAACAAAAATTAGCTCCAAATTGTCAAGGAAAGATCACATTTCATGACTTGCATCACAAGATACACCATTAAGAACACATTCCTCTCCAAAACTCCAGAAAATTATCAAAACACACCAAACGTGAAATTAAAATTTACTAAAAATTCATTAAGACCCTCAAGAACTATCATGAATTTTCTCATAATTTTCTGACCATTTCTACTATTTTTAGAATTCAGATTTGATGCGTGTACCAAAATATAAACCTAAAAGAAACATGGAAAGAAAAAGGGGTGCACCCAAGTAAAAATCTAGTTTCAATCTCCCCTTGGGCCACAGTCAAGGGGTGCGCATAGCAATGGCAATTAGGCCCAAGAAACTCAAGGCCTGAGGGTGCATGGTGATCCTTCATGGACTAGGGGTTAACCTGAGCCATCCGATCTATCTCTGGGGATCAATCAAAGGGACTGGATGCGTGGGTACACGGTAACAACCGTGGGGGAACACGCATGGTATAATGGAGGGAATCACCGGATAGTGACACGTGTCCACAGTGGCGACACATGTCACTGCCGGAGAGGACCATCAGCACCACCTTATCTCTTCATTAATCAAGCATGGTGGATAAAAATATAACACAATGCAATGCGAATTCATTTCCGATCACACCTAACCTTCTCTCCTAACGCCTTATTTCTATGCAAATTAAAATTCCAAGAACCCTAGACCCGCCGACGAAGGCGGTGGCGCGCGGTGGCCGCCGCCGTCCCTCTCCGGCCAAACACCTCCAAATACAAAAACTCCCTACACGAACCTCATCCAAATTTTACCCTCGTTACGAATCCGGAGCTCATTTTCACCAAAGCTCACTAAAATCACGGAATCGAAGCACAAACGAAGAGGAATCAAATGACACAAGGCAAGATAAACCACGATGAACTTCTAAGTTCAAAGCCACAGCTACGAGAGGGGACACGAGTTCATACCTGAATGACGATGTTAACAACAACACGCTTGGTATTCTCTTTCTCTCTTCTCTTTCACTTCTTCTTTTTTGTTCTTTTTCTGCTTCTTATGATGTGTTGCTGCGTTCCTGATTGAGTTATCATGGTGTTGATTTTCAAGTAGCCGATTGTTGAATTGTTACGTAATCGATGTTTGCAGGTTTTGTGTTGTTGAACAATTGGATGTTACGAATCGTTGAAGATGCCGCTGGTTTTGACGTTCCTCGTCTGCAGGTTCTGGCTCCGATTGGAATTTGCCGACGGAAGAATGAGGCAAGCCGATTGATGAAGAATTGAAGAGGTTGAAGTTTTTGAAGATTGATGGAGAATGGCGATTGTTAGCGATTGAAGATGATGGATGCTCCAGAATCAAATCAAGAGAGTGAAGATTAAGGTTGATATCAAGAAGATTGAGGATTTGGAGAGTGTGGAAAAAATGAAGATGATGACGATGAGATTGAAGATGGTTGCAATTGACTGAAGATTGAAGAAGATTGCATCGGCGAATATAGGTTGAAGATTGAAGGTTCAAGAGCTATGGAGATTGATTGAGAGGTTTTTCTGTTAGTTTTTGCAATTGACAGTTAGAAATTGGAGGTTAGGAAAATCTGTTAGAATGATGTTAGGGGAAGAGTTAGAGATGGATGTGGTCCTTATGACAGTTAGTTTCTGTTGTATATCTTTTAGAGCTTGTAACTATATATTTTTGGTGTGAATAAACCGTTGCCGTGTACTCTTACTGCACTCTTTCTTTTATTAATTTTTGCTGTTAATTTCTTCTTTTTCCAACTGCTGATGCGCTACGTATCTACTTATTTTAAGACCGGCTGCATAATTTTCTCCTTCTCTTATTATGTACTTTTCTTCTTAAAAAGATTCACTGTGTTAGGCATTCGAATCTACTGACTGAATATGCTCTTCCAGTATGACCTTTGGATGAATTAGCATGGTCCAAGTCTAAAACTTGGAGAATACGAATAAAAGTGTACCACCATTAAGCAGCTCAACAAAGGCCTAGATTTCATTTCCTGGTGGCTTAACATTAGTACGAGAAGCAACAAATTCATTTATGACTAATCTCGGTAAAAATCCTCCTTCTTGCCTCTGTAGAACTAGCACATACAGCCGCCATAAACTGGTTAGCTCTGGTAGCTAGTTTCTGCCTCCAATCACCATCAACTTTTAGCTCTAGCATGACCAAACTGTACTTCCGACTCTAGCATGACCAAACTGCACTTCCGACTTGAAGAGTGTTGCACAAGTTCCACTAACCCACGGAGCCATAGGTTTGGTTACTTTCCCTTGTGACAGCGGCAAGCGTATCTAAAGTCACACCTGAAGAAAATGGACGGCTCAGAATTTAATCTCTGTATCCAATATGCACATTGCTTAGATATCTTCATATTTCCAATAATTGTATAGATAAGAGAACTCAACCATGAATTTCCAGAAGGTAGACTTCTTAATTTGGGCTTGAATATTTGGATGGATTTAAAAAATGGACAATTGGAAATGAATTTGGAAAAGGGTCTAATGTGGATTTTGGATATTCAATAGGTCCAAAGAGTGGTTATGGGTTAAGATATGGATCTTTTGGACATGGAGAAATGGCTTTTAAGACGAGTTTTAAAATTGGGATGGATATCTAGGTATGGATTAAAAAAAATGGATCTAGGAAAATGAATTGGATTTAGTAAAATGAATTGGATTTGAACTTGAATGGGACATGAAAGTGATATGGATAAAAGACATGGAAATGGATGTGGGTAGAGATTAGGATACGGTTTAATGGACTTGTATCTTGAATTCCAAGTATCTTAAAGCACTTGCCCAATCCAAATTCAAACTCAAATACTCCATGAACTCCACCTTGAATCAACTTCAATCTCCTCCCTCATTAACTTGTATTACAAGCAACGAACCATAAGCAACTGAGAGAATAATTTTGTCCTGACCACAATATAAATCCCTAACTGGATCTCATGTCAAGATGCCTTTGCCATGAACCCTAACCACCATCTTGAATGGATGAATATCAACCAAGTCGCACAGAAGATAAGAAACCATGATCCCACACCTCAGGAGACCAATGCAAATGAATGAATGAGTCATGACCTAACGGATATGCAAAATGAAAGCGAAGCGAAAGCCAGAAGAATGTGGAAAAAGTTAGGGCAAATTTTGGGGTGCTACAGCTGCCCCTATTCAATCAACTTGGACCTGAAAGGGTGATAGCAACAGCTTTCAGACATTTAAGGTAGAATGTGATTGAATACAAAATGAACCACAAAATTTGTTAACTGCGAGGAGAGAAAATATAACTGGAGCCCAGTCACACGTCGTCAAAGGAATTTGACGAAAAGACAACTACCTAGAGAACCACATCGTCAAAATGGTTTGACGGAAAAAAGATGGAACCCAAAGAATACTCGAACCGAGTGGACACATTTTCAAAGGGGTTTGACGGAAAGAAAACCTGACTGAAGGAAACACGTCGTCAAATGGGTTTGACGGAAAGAAAACATGACTGAAGGAAACACATCGTTAAAGGGTTTTGACCGAAAGAAAACATGACCAAAGGAAACACATCGTCAAAGGGGTTTGACGGAAAGAAGACTCGACCAAACGAAGCACATCGTCAAAGGGGTTTGACGAAAAGAAGACTCGACCAAATGAAGCACATCATCAAAGGGGTTTGACGGCAAGACGACTCGACCAAACGAAGCACATCGTCAAAGGGGTTTGACGGAAAGACGACTCGACCAAACGAAGCACATCGTCAAAGGGGTTTGACGGCAAGATGACTCGACCAAACGAAGCACATCGTCAAAGGGGTTTGACAGAAAGAAGACTCGACCAAACGAAGCACATCGTCAAAGGGGTTTGACGGCAAGACGACTCGACCAAAAGAAGCACATCGTCAAAGGGGTTTGACAGAAAGACGACTCGACCAAAGGAATCACATCATCAAAGGGGTTTGACAGAAAGAAGACTCGACCCAAGGAAACACATCATCAAAGGGGTTTAACAGAAAGAAGACTCGACCCAAGGAAGCACATCGTCAATGGGGTTTGACGAAAAGAAGACTCGACCAAAGGAATCACATCGTCAAAGGGGTTTGACGAAAAGAAGACTCGACCAAAGGAATCACATCATCAAAGGGGTTTGACGGAAAGAAAACTCGACCAAAAGAATCACATCGTCAAAGGGGTTTGACGGAAAGAAGACTTGACCAAAGGAATCACATCGTCAAAGGGGTTTGACGGAAAGAAGACTCGACCAAAGGAATCACATCGTCAAAGGGGTTTGACGGAAAGAAGACTCGACCAAAGGAATCACATCTTCAAAGGGGTTTGACAGAAAGAAGACTTGCTTTTTGAATGTCGTCATCAGAGGGTTGATGGACAAGGACTGACCGAGGGTAAGATTGACGTATGATCTACGACCTGGGAAAAGAGTAAGCGGATGGGTTAATTGTAATGTCTGCTGGGGATATGTCACCGTCTTGATTGAAAAATGATTTGGGCTTTCGCGCAAGGTACCAGATCTGGCTTATGCTTCGTATGCATATGTTTGAATTTTTCAATTGCATAATGCTCCATTCAAAATGGAAATGCTATGCGTTTTGAGGATGCAATGATTACTACATGCTAAAAGCCGACGTATGCTCGGGCTGCCGGGAAAAGAAGGACGTTCCAAGTACAATTGGACTTTGCTGGCAAGGACAAGTGAAACCTGATGGTGATTGTTTTTTTCAAAGGCGAAATCTTTCTGGGTACCAATAGGGATTGGATTTTGAATGAAGTGCCAATAGGGATTGGACTTTTGGTGATCGCCAATAGGGATAGAGCTTCAGATTTTTTGAAGATTCCAGCAAAGTGGGTTGTGGAAGGAGGTGCCGAGCAAGGTTGGATTTTCTGTTTGGTTTGACAAGGTTTCATACAATCCTATGCTAATGATATGCGTGGTAATGATTATGCTATGATGTGTATGGTATGCAACAGGACCACTCCAGCAAAATAAATGCTGAAGAGACGAGGCCAATTCCGCTGGGGATAACAAACTGAACCGCCTTTAAGGTCATAACTGCTCGAGATCCTGACTAAGCCGCCTCCATTCTGCAGGAAAGTATGAATAACAAACTTCAGCTAGAGAAATATCTCAGGAATCTGCTGATGAAAAGTGCCAATGCCAATCGGCCTTTAAGATGCTGGGGAACATCCACCACCCACAAATCTGCTTGGAGAACGATGGTTGATGATATCAACACTGCTAGGGACCAACATCGGACTTACTCCTCTGTTGGAGATTTACCTTCTACCCTTAATCAGTTGGGGATACTGAAACAACTTTACCGCAAACTGGGGAAACACAAACCCAACACTCGGTACAGGAATATGAACTCTTGCTGAAGAGCAATAATTTTCACCAACCTGGCTAGGGGAGAGCGAACTCGTGAATTCTTGCTAGGGAGAATAATCACAAGCTCCATAATACTCTGATGAGTAATGAAACTTTAGCTATCTCTGTCGGGGAGAGAAACTCTACTGGGGACGTCACGTGTTAGCTATCACCATGAACCCTGTAGATGTGATATGACAAAATAGGTGTCCAGGTGAAGCAGAACCCATAAAGGAACCTGTCTTTAGAATGTCTCGTGAAGATCCGACATAGATTGCCCCATGACTTTTGATTAACCATCCTCCAGAGGGAATAACCTTTTGTGCTTTTGGGGTGGCCTGCCCCAGCTTTAAAATGATTTATTGCCCCTGTGTAGGTTGCTAAGTTCGACGCCAAGGTAATTGTTCAAAAAGCAAAATTGAAAATTCGACAGGGTAATTCGACAATTTGTAGGCGGCTAGTCGAAGACCAATGGCGCTCAGGGGAAGCGTTGCTAGATTTTTCTAAGTGTGAAGAATACTTTCGACAAAGAAGAAGAAATAGGCTCCTATTCGACGGGTGTTCCTTCTTCGACGGGTGTTTGAAATTCAAAATTCAGGAGGGAATTCCGTTTTGAAAAGGGACGCGTGGAACGCATCTGGCAGACGAATACATGCAGAGTGCCATCTGTCGCCATCAAGAGAAATAGCTGTTATAGTTGGTTATTTCGTTTGTATATAAATAGGGGGTCTTAGTGTTAGATTTTCATGTGTGTTCATAATTTGTACAAATCACTCAAGAAATACTCAAAGTAACCGTGAGAGAGAAAAGAGTAATTACTGAGAAAATGTACGTTTGAAAAACACCAGTTTTCATTCCTTGCATTTAAATAGAAGTTTAAAGTTCTTCATTTACAATTCCTTTTACATTTCTGTCATTTTCTTACTTGCAAGTTATTTACATTTTGCCCTTTATTTTAAGAAACAAAGTTCATCATCTCTGTCGAAAAATACAAAGTTTGATGAAAACTATGATGAATTCAATAAATAAAAGGTTTTCTAACGAAAATTGCCAAAATTGTTAAAGCACATTGTCCTAGAATTTGTTTGATCGGTCCTGTAAGTAAACTAATTTTACATAAATTAGGAGATCAGCGGTTGTTTGCGAATTTTCCAAGCAAACAAATTGGCACGCCCAGTGGGACATTGTGCTATTAACATTTGAAAACCTTCATTTTACAGTGTACTCGTAAGAAATTTGCTTCGTCTTGTTGCATGAAATTAAGAAGTGGTAAACTAGCCATAAATAACGAAGAAAGACCCAGAAGAAGACGAGTACCCAGAATGGCAAATCCAAATCCGCCTAACAATCAGAATGTTGCGAACAATGAAATACCACCCCCTAATCCTTTGACTGGGGGTAGTATGGCCTCAATATCAGTATCAGAGGCTAATCCATCAACAGCGGGTTCGATGCCTGCACTTTCAACACCTCATAGTGCGCCTAGTTTTTCAACTATGGGGCCCCAAATGCCTCAAATGACTCCCCCCCTCAGGAAGTATGTATATACCCTTTATGTCTGGGTTTTCGATGCCACTAAATCGAGAGCAACCATATGAAATGCCAACTTCAGTAATGGCCAGTTTGCATAACGCTCCATCAGCATTTACAGACCCAATAATGAACATACCTTCGCCCTTACAAGGGTCCGGTTCTGGTGTGAACAATATAGGTCGAATTAGCCAGCCTTTAGGAATGGGGTACCAAACTTACATGCCAAACATCACCAATAACTCTGCGCAAGTGATCAGGCAACAAATGTATGAGAGTAACCATGATATGGTCCAGATGTTGGCCCAACAAATGGGGGTTATATTCAATCCTTTGATCCAAAATGCTACACAAACGAATCAATAATTGGCGACACAGATGACGCGCATTGCTAATTTTTTCGGTGTCCCTCGACCTCCCCCGAGGGGACAGGAAGTTTAGATCCCAAGGGTAGCGGTGGAAGAAGAACCTACTATAAACCAGAGACCAATAAACGTTCCTCAGGCAGACCTACAAGACCAGGGAGCAGTGGTCGAACCACCTCGTGTCGAAATGCCTGCCCAGCAAGAACCTGCGAGGGTGATAGTAAATAGGGGTCAAGACGCTGATGATATTATGCAATGAATACGTTGTAATAACATGTCAGCAGAAAACAATTTAGCAGCCATGGTCGAAAGAATAATGGCTCAAAATGGGGTAAATGTAGGACTGCAAAGGCCTAGTTACACATCACCATTATCTGAATATATATTGCAGGAAGATTTACCCCCAAGGTGGAAAGTCCCCAAATTCACTAAGTTTTCAGGAGACACGAGTGAATCCACGGTCGAACACGTGGCCCGTTACTTGATCGAAGCAGGCGAAATAGCGCACAATGAGAACTTGAAGATAAAATATTTTCCTAGTTCTCTGACGAAAAATGCTTTTACTTGGTTCACGTCTTTGCCGGTAGGTTCGATCCATACGTGGACCCAGTTGGAGAGATCGTTCCATGAACAATTTTACATGGGGCAGATAAAGATAAGCCTGAAAGAATTGGCTAGCGTAAAGAGAAAGTTTTTAGAACCAACAGATGATTATCTGAATAGGTTCAGATTGCTCAAGGCAAGATGTTTCACACAAGTGCCAGAGCGCGAGTTAGTCGAAATGGCCGCTGGCAGCCTCGACTATTCTATAAGAAAGAAATTAGGCACCCAATATTTAAGAGACATGGCCCAATTAGCTGATAGGGTTAGACAAGTCGAAAGAATAAAAGCCGAAAAAGTTAGGGTTAATAAAAATAGGAAAGAAATGGTGGCCTATGTCGGAGTCTGTGAGGAGGATGACGAAGAAGAATCGTCAAATTTCGACGAGCAAGAGGTAGATTTGGCAGAGTTAAAACATGGCCCACCTTATGCCTGCAAAGTTTTGGCTCCGTTGAATGGAAAAAATCCAGCCGAATCGGAGAAGAACGACAAGTTCCCTAAGAGAACTTATACGTTCGACGTTACAAAATGCGACGAAATATTTGACTTGTTGGTCAAGGATGACCAAATGATAGTACCTCCTGGTACTAAGGTGCCTCCTTTAGAACAACAGAAAAAGAGAGGTTTTTGTAAATATCACAATTTTTTGGGTCATAAAACGTCTCAATGTTTCCTTTTCAGGGATCTAGTCCAGAATGCAATAAGAGATGGAAGGCTCAAATTCGGCGACAAGTCGAAGTCCCAGGCTAAAGCGGATTCAAACTCCTTGCAGGTGGTGGAAGCCCACTATGCTGAGCCATCCGTAGTAAACATGGTTGAAGTTGCTGAGAGCTTCAAAAATACCTTGGACATGAAGAAAGCTGCTGATGTTTTCGACTGCAACATGAATATGGTGGAGGTTGCTGAAGACCCCGCTGACAAAGGTGACATGGTCGAAGACATGAGTGATGGTGTGGACCGGTCAATGAGGTTCAAGATTTCTGAAGATCTTGGCGCAAAGAGCATCGAGAACTAAATTGCTGGGGCCACTGAGGGCATCAACAACGAAACTACTGAGAGTTTCGAGAAAGTCAACAACGAAACTACTGAGGGTTTCGACAAAGACAACAATGAGACCACTGAGGGTTTCACCAAAATCAATAAAGGAACTATTGAAGGTTCTTACAAGCAAGCTGCTATTGGGATTCTCCGGAGAACCATGGAGGACCCGAAGGACAAAACTGTTGGATTCATCACCCCACAAGTTGCTAGAAATCCACTCCCAAAGGTTCTGTCGAAGAAAATCTCTGAGGATTTCAATCGAATGAAGAAGGAGCATGAGGTCGATGAGGGCCTCACCTTGAAACTGAAAAAGTTGGGCATGGATGCAGAATCACCGGCCAATATAAACATGGTCGAAGTAACTCAGGATGTTGCAATACAAGTTGACGAAGAACGTCGACGGGAGGAGTACCAGAAAGTGGCTTACCCAAAAGAGGAAGAAAATCTGGAAGATTTTATTCATAGATGCCAGAGGAAGAGGTCTGAGGTGATGTTGTGCCCTCGCTGTAGTGCTGTCTTCGACAAAAAGGGAGCACAAAACTTAGAAGGAATAGAGAGGGCAAGAAAAAGAGGAAATTGGAAGCCTGCTGGAGAAAGGTTCGACCCCAGGAGAGGGAACCAAAAGGGAGAGAGGTTCGACCCCAGGAGAGGGAACCAAAACGGAGAGAGGTTAGGCAAAAAACGCCCTAACACGTTCAAACCAACAACCAAGGCTCCAGATGATAGGTGGGTGAATCCAATTCGACAAGCCCAGGGGCAAGGAAAATGGAAGGATTTTGAAGTGCAGAGGGGATCCTCTATGTCATACAGAAAGGAAATCCAGAAGGCCAAAAGGGTGACTTACCCTTCTGAGAATTATAAGGGTAAGAACCCTATGACGAAGTCACAATGGAGGAGATACCAACGTCGAAAGAAGGCTGAGAGGGAGACTGCAGGAAAAGACAAGCCAGAAACTAGCAGCAACATTCAAACTTTGACCCAGATGGAAGAAGTGAAGCCTGACAATCCACCCACCGCTCCAGTGCAAGAAGCGCCAAAGGAGGAAGTAACCAAGGATGACGAAATGACAGATGATTTTAATTCAGAGTCAGAAGCATCATTCGATGTGACATGTAATGTTGTTTCAGTGCTCCCCAGGGAGTATGATCAAATTATGGAAATCGAAGAGGAAGAGGAAGCTTTGGAGGTCGAAACGGCGAGGCATAGGCCCGTTTGCTACTATATCATGAACAACGGATGCGTCGAAGAACATAACGCATTTTTTGAAAGGCCAGATGACTCAATGAAGAACCACCTTAAACCCCTATTTATAAAAGGGAAAGTTGGCGATGTAGGGGTGAATAAGATTCTGGTCGATGGGGGAGCGGCTGTCAACTTGATGCCGTATTTTATGCTGAAGAAAATTGGAAAAGATGATTCCGATACCAAACCTCAAAATATGGTATTGTCGAATTATGAAGGGAAAGTAGGAACTATTATGGGTGTGATTCAGGTAGACTTAACCGTTGGAACCATTACGAGGCCAACTATGTTTATGGTGATTGCGTCGAAGGCAAACTACAACCTTCTCATGGGTAGAGAGTGGATACACGGTATTGGTGTCGTCCCTTCGTCAATGCACCAGTGAATAACCATCTGGCGCGCAGACGGCATAGTCGAAAATATAGAGGCAGACCAAAGTTATTTTTTGGCCGAAGTAAACCAGGTGGATAGGAGGAGTTTCGACAGGAATCTGGCTCACATAGCTCCTTGTAGCCCAGCCACCTTCGACATGACGCCAACGGATAATGCTTTTTGCTCATTATACCTTCATCCTACTCACGGGTTTCAGTGGGATAGGGAGGTAGTTGGTGAAGAAAACTACATTTTTGGAACCGCACACATCCAGCCAACTGGCTGGGGCAGCAAATTCAGTGACAATGAGTGAGTCACTAATTCTGGAAAAGATCGCAGCTTACGTAGCCGAGAACAAACTCAAAGCGGCCTTAGAGGCCGAAGTAAAGTATATGGTTGTCGAAGCCAATCAAATTGAAGCAGATCGACAAGGTCTCGAAAAGGATTCAAATTGGGATCCTCCGGATAAAGATCAAGGTGATTTACAGAATCAGAGGCTTGACGCGATTTATGACAACGAACCGTTGGGCTTCGAAAAGGATCCGTTAGCATCAAATGCCAAGATGATGGCACAGGATCCACTTGAAGAAATCGACTTGGGATCAGGGGCAGAGAAGCGACCCACTTATATCAGCGCGAACGTAAGCCCCCAACTCAGGGTCGAAATAGTCCAATTGTTGAAAGAATTCAAAGATTGTTTCTCATGGGACTACGACGAAATGCCCGGGTTGGATAGGAGCTTGGTCGAATTAAGGTTGCCAATAAAACTTGGGAGGAAACCTGTGAAGCAGACTCCAAGGAGATTCGCCCCAGAAATCCTCTCGAAAATTAAAGAAGAAGTCGAAAGACTTCTCAGGTGCAAGTTCATCCGTCCAACCAGGTATGTCGAATGGATTGCTAACATGGTTCCTATAATAAAGAAAAATGGCAAGTTGAGGGTATGCATTGATTTTTGAGGCTTGAATTCAGCTACCCTAAATGATGAATATCCTATGCCAGTGGCGGAAATGCTTGTCGATTCCGCCGCGGGACATGAGTACCTTAGTATGCTTGATGGGTATTCTGGTTATAATCAAATCTTTATTGCTGAGGAAGATGTCCCAAAAACGGCGTTTCGATGCCCTGGAGCCTTAGGCACTTACGAATGGGTGGTAATGCCTTTTGGTTTAAAGAATGCTGGGGCAACATATCAGCGAGCAATGAATTCAATTTTTCACGATTTCGTTGAGGATTTTATGCAGTTTTACATTGACGATGTTGTTGTTAAGTCCATTTCAGAGAACAATCATATAGACCATCTTCGACAATCCTTCGAAAGGATGAGGAAGTTTGGTCTGAAGATGAATCCTCTCAAATGTGCATTTTGTGTGCAGGCGGGAGACTTCCTAGGCTTTGTGGTCCACAAGAAGGGGATCAAAATCAACCATAACAAGGCTAGGGAAATAATGGAGGCGAAAGCGCCATCTACAAAGAAGGAGTTGCAGTCTTTACTTGGCAAGATCAACTTTCTTAAAAGGTTCATCTCCAACCTTAGTGGGAAGACGCAAGCCTTTTCTCCTCTACTTCGACTAAAGAAAGGAGATTTCGAATGGGGGCAAGAGCAGCAGGATGCTTTCGACAAGATCAAGGAGTACCTAGCGCACCCCCCAATCTTAGTGAAATTCTGGTATCAGACGTGTGATGTTAAGGTGTGATGTCACAACAACACACTCTGCACAATGGACAGCAATAACAGTAAAATAACACCAAGAATTGTTGACCCAGTTCGGTTACAACCAACCTACTCTGGGGGCTACCAAGCCAGGGATGGAATTCACTACTTGTAGATATAATTTACAGACTCAACAACCCTTTGACAATCTCCTAAACTTATACTCTACTAATGACTTCCTACCTAAGAAACCACTTAGGTATGAGAACACCACTCAATCCCTTACAAACACTCAAAGAGACCACTTTGAGTACCCTTGATCTTACTTCACAACTTCGATCAAACAACCACTCTCTATTGCTTCACAGCTTCTAGAGAGGACAGAAACTTAACACCTATTCAAACCCTAGAATAATGTAAATACAACTCGTACAAAATACTCAAGACACTCAGCCTATGCTCTTGATCTTCTCTCTGTATTTCTGTCACTTTTTCCCTTGGTCTTGTGCGCTTTATATAGCTCCTTGAATTGGGCTTGGACTTGTCACAATATTTGATCAGATTTGTTAATTAAAACTGAATCTTCAAAACAGATTTTATCCCCAAAATCTTTTTAAATCTTCAACCTTTTAATTCTCTAACAGACCTGCAATCAAATCTCCCATGTAACAGAAAATATCTATCCCAATATATTCTCATCCAATGAGTCAACCACTCTCCACAATTCCAGCTAACACGCGACCCTAACAACATCTGCACCTGATGTTATTGATTCTGCAGATCTGATGTTACAACATCACCTGTGTGACATCAGACATCCAACTTCAGCAATTAACTACTTAACACATCCCAGTGTTAAGACTTCAATGTTGCAACATCAGCATCTTGACATCAACATTGAACATGCTTTGTTTTACCAAAATTCCAGCCAATCCAGGAACTAACAATCTCCCCCTTTGGCTAATTTTGGCTAAAACAATCTCTGCACTCTGCAATCAACTTCTGCACTCTGCACCTTCAGAGATTTCAGCAGCGGAAAAATCTTCAAAAGTTTTGAAACACATTAGCAGCAGTTTGACAATTGACAATCTTCATAGTCTCCATCACTCGATCTGCTGCAGCACCATCTTCATTATTGACAACAGCCAATTGGTGCTCCCCCTCAAGAACATGAACCAGCATCACAGCTGTTCAGTAGCTCACAATGTGCAGCACTTTACTCCCCCTTGATGTCTGCTTGGCTGCACTCTTTAAATGTTATGATATCTTCAAAAGTTTAGCTCAGCATAGCAACTGTTAATAATAACTCCCCCTTAATATCTGCATCACACTTGCAGCAATAATACTCAATACTCTTGACTATCTTAGCTATTTTCTCCCCCTTTTTAGCCATAATTAGACAAACTTCACCAGGCAGTTGACTACATATTTTCAGAAACACCCCAACTGCCCACAACCCCTATAGCAGATTTAGTCTTCATAAATGCAGATTCCCAATTTGCTTCTTAACCTTTCAAATTGGTTTGCATCCAAGGCTTTAGTGAATATGTCAGCCAGCTGGTTCTCTGTGGCTACATGCTCCAAGGTAACAATTTTTTCTTCTACCAGATCCCTTATGAAGTGATGCCTTATGTCTATGTGCTTTGTCCTACTGTGCTGTATAAGATTTTTAGATATATTAATTGCACTCAGATTATCGCAGTACAATGTTATAACATCTTGTTTAACATTGTATTCACCCAACATCTGCTTCATCCAGACCAGCTGAGAGCAACTACTTCCTGCTGCTATATAATCCGCTTCAGCAGTTGAGAGAGATACACAATTCTGCTTCTTGCTGAACCAGGAAATCAGATTGTTCCCTAGAAAGAAACACCCTCCTGAAGTGCTTTTTCTATCATCTGCACTTCCAGCCCAATCAGCATCACAGTATCCTTTTAAATCAGTCCCAGAATCATGGCTATATAACATTCCATAGTCACTCGTGCCATTTACATATTTCAGAATCCTCTTCACTTGATTCAAGTGACTTACCTTAGGATCAGACTGATATCTAGCACACACTCCAACAACAAAGGAAATATCAGGTCTGCTTGCAGTGAGATATAGTAAACTCCCAATCATACTTCTGTACAAGCTGTAATCCACACTCACTCCATTCTCATCCTTGGATAGCTTCAAATGGGTGGGTGCAGGTGTGCTTTTGTGGTTGGCTTTATCTAGGCCAAACTTCTTTACTATGCTCTTAGCATATTTGCTTTGAGAAATAAAGATAGAATCCTCCATTTGTCTGACTTGCAATCCAAGGAAGTAGCTAAGTTCACCAACCAAACTCATTTCAAATTCTGATTGCATTTGTTGGACAAACTGTTTTACCATAGCATCTGACATCCCCCCTAATACAATGTCATCCACATAAATTTGGGCTACCATTAGTTTTCCGCCTTCTTCCTTGACAAACAAGGTTTTGTCAATGCCTCCTTTTCTATACCCATTTGCTACTAAGAATTCTGTCAACCTCTCATACCAGGCCCTTGGAGCTTGTTTTAAGCCATACAGTGCCTTCCTCAGTCTGAACACATGATTGGGGAAGTTTTGATCAGTGAATCCTTTGGGTTGATCTACATAGACTTCTTCATTCAGATAGCCATTTAGAAAGGCACTCTTCACATCCATTTGGAACAGCTTGAATCTAAGGTTACAAGCCATACCCAAAAGTAGTCTGATGGATTATAATCTCGCCACTGGAGCAAACGTCTCATCAAAGTCAACTCCCTCCACTTGAGTATAACCTTGTGCAACAAGTCTCGCTTTGTTTCTTGTAACCACTCCAAGCTCGTCTGACTTGTTTTTGTAGATCCACTTTGTTCCAATAACATTCACCCCTTCTGGTCTTGGCACAAGATCCCAGACTTCATTTCTCCTGAACTGCTCCAGTTCTTCTTGCATAGCATTTATCCAAAATTCATCTGTCAGAGCTTCCTTGACATTTTTTGGCTCAATTTTGGATACGAAGCACGAGCTAGCTATGATTTCTCTGGACCTAGTTCTTACCCCAGAATTTGGATCACCTATGATTAGCTCCTTAGGATGATCTTTCTGAATTCTGATAGAAGGATCCTTCTGAGGTTGCTCAGTCTCAGTATCAGCAGCGCCTGGGGATGAATTTCTTTCTTCAACTTCAACAGCTACCTTATCAGATGATGTTCCAACATCTTCTATGACATCCTCAACTTCCTGCTTATCTTCATTGATTGACTCCATCATCACTTTGGTCCTGGAGTTGAAGACCCGATAAGCTCTGCTATTGATGGAGTACCCCAAAAATATCCCTTCATCGCTTTTGGAATCTAATTTCCTTCTCTGCTCTCTATCTGCCAGGATGTAACATCTACTACCAAACACATGGAAGTACTTGACATTAGGTTTTCTTCCCTTCCATAGTTCATATAGAGTAGATGAAGTGCCTCTTCTTAGGGTAACTCTGTTGTGAATATAGCAGGCAGTGTTCATGGCTTCAGCCCAGAAGTGATAAGGTAGTTTCTTGGCATGAATTATTGCTCTAGCCGACTCTTGTATAGTTCTGTTCTTCCTCTCAACAACTCCATTTTGCTGAGGGGTGATAGGCGATGAAAACTCATGACTTATACCTTCAGACGAACAAAATTCTTCAAACTTGCTATTTTCAAACTCTCTTCCATGATCACTTCTAATTCTGATGACTTTACTTTCCTTTTCTCTTTGGAGTTTTTGACAGAGCTCTTTAAAGACATCAAACACCTCAGATTTGTCTTTGATGAAATTCACCCAGGTGTATCTTGAGTAGTCATCCACAACTACATAAGCATATTTCTTTCCACCCAGACTTTCAACCTGCATAGGTCCCATCAAATCCATATGAAGAAGCTCCAATACCTTGGAGGTGGTGTCATGTTGAAGCTTCGGATGAGACATCTTTGTCTGCTTTCCTTTTTGACAGTCTCGACACACCTTTCCTTCCTCAATACTAAGTTTGGGAATCCCTCTGACTGCTTCTGAAGAGATAATTCTCTTCATTCCCTTTAGGTGAAGATGTCCCAGCTTCTGATGCCAGATTTTGACATCATCTTCTTTAGCAATCACACACGTGGAGGAATTTGAATTTTACGGCACCCAGAGATAATAATTGTCCTTGGATCTGGCTCCCTTCATAATGACTTCTCCTTTGTCATCTTTCACATTACATTCAGACTTTGTGAAGTCTACTTTGAATCCTTGATCACAAAGTTGACTAATACTAATCAAATTAGCTGTTAGTCCTTTAACAAGAAGAACATTCTCCAACTTGGGAGTACTGTCACAGTTTAGTCTTCCAATCCCCTTTATCTCTCCTTTGATCCCATCACCAAATGTAACATAGCCAGAAGACTGAGGTTTCACATCAACAAGCAGATTCTTTACTCCAGTCATGTGTCTTGAACACCCACTGTTAAAATACCAGTCATCTTTGGTAGAAACCCTCAAGGAAGTGTGAGCTATCAAGTTGGTAACTTTAGGTATCCATTTCTTCATCACCTTAGGCCTAACCTCTTGCTGTTTGGGTTGAGGAGCAGAATTAGGATATCCGTGAAGCTTGAAGCACGAGGACTGTATATGACCAATCCTGCCACAATAGAAGCATCTGACTCTGCCGTTTCTAAAGTGGTTAAATCTTCTCCCACTTTGATAATGTTGTGGCTGCCATCCATACTGTTGTCTCCTTATTCCATAGTTGAATTGTCTTCTCCTGTATTGATGATGCTGTCTCTTAGGTTGTCTTTTATGGTGATGAGGCTTCCTTCTTCCACCATACCATTTTTCCTGATGTTGAAACCTCTGCTGAGACATGTTCTGCTTGAACCTGGCAGTTTGCATACTCTGGTGATATTAGGGAGGCATATTCTGACTAGCTCCTTGGGGCTGTATCTTCCTCTGATGAGGACCATTCTTCTTCTCAGCATTCTGGGGATGAACAACCTTCTTTGGGATAGGGCCCTGTTTTGTAGGTTGATGCTGAGACAACGATTGAGACATCTCCCTTTTTGTTCCTGAAGTGCTGGCCACATATCCTATGCCTGATTTATCTCCAGCAGATTTTTCTAACTGAAGAATCTTCTCAAGATCACCAGTACCACTGTTCATCATCCTAATGAATTTAGTCATCTGATCCAGTTGGGACTTAATTAGCACAACTTCGTTTTCCCGATCAGCTTTTTCATTTTCAAGCTGAGTAATCTGTTGCTTATGATACTTGTTTTCTTGACAAATCTCAGCACTTTTCAAACACAGCTCTCGATAAGTAGAAGCTAGCTCCTCATAAGTTATTTCTTTATCACTATCATCATCATACATAACAGTTCCTGTTAAGGCTCTAGCATGCCTTGCTGACTCACCATCACTTTCACTATCCGATTCAGACCAGGAAACTGACATGCCCTTCTTCTGCTTCTTCAAGAATGTGGGACATTCTTTCTTGACATGTCCATACCCTTCACATTCAAAGCACTGAACACTTCTATCCTGGGCAGTCTTCTCTTCATCTTTCTCTTTTGGATTGCTGATGTCAGAGGAACTGTTCTTGACACTAGGCTTGTAATTATTGTTCCATCTTTTTAACACTTTGTTGAACTGCCTTCCCAACATTGCAATGGCTTGTGACAAATCTTCCTGAGAATCTTTGACTACCTTATCTTCTGCAGGAGTGGAGACCAAAGCAATACCCTTGGGCTTCTTTTCTGGTTCTTCTTCATTTAAACCAAGTTCAAAAGAATGAAGAGATCCAATGAGCTCATCTACTCTCATCTTGCTGATGTCTTGAGCTTCTTCAATAGCAGTCACTTTCATATTGTACCTCTTAGGTAGGGACCTAAGGATCTTCCTCACAAGCTTTTCTTCAAACATTTTCTCTCCAAGAGCACTAGAAGCATTGGCCAGCTCAAGAATACTCACGTGGAAATCATGAATAGTCTCATCTTCCTTCATCTTCAGGCTTTCAAATTTTGATGTTAGAATCTGAAGTCTCGACATCTTGACTCTAGATGTCCCTTCATGAGTAGCCTGCAAGATATCCCATGCTTGCTTAGCAACTTCACAGGTATTAATTAACCTGAAGATATTCTTATCCACTCCATTGAATATGGCATTTAGAGCTTTGGAATTTCCAAGGGCGAGCTCATCTTCCTCCTTGGTCCATTCTTCTTCAGGCTTTAGCTTAGTGGTGCCTTCTTTATCTTTACCAGCATCGTCCTTCTCACACATGATAGGAGCTTTCCATTCTTTAATAACAGCCTTCCAAGCCCTACTGTCCAAGGATTTTAAGAAGGTGGTCATCCTTGGCTTCCAATAGTCATAATTGGATCCATCCAAAATAGGGGGTCTGTTGACGAATCCTCCAACTTCTTTGTCCATCTTTACACCAGAAAATAACTTCCCTAGATCTCACCCAGAGACAGACAGGATGCCTGCTATGATACCAATTGAAATTCTGGTATCAGACGTGTGATGTTAAAGTGTGATGTCACAACAACACACTCTGCACAATGGACAGCAATAACAGTAAAATAACACCAAGAATTGTTGACCCAGTTCGGTTACAACCAACCTACTCTGGGGGCTACCAAGCCAGGGATGGAATTCACTACTTGTAGATATAATTTACAGACTCAACAACCCGTTGACAATCTCCTAAACTTATACTCTACTAATGACTTCCTACCTAAGAAACCACTTAGGTATGAGAACACCACTCAATCCCTTACAAACACTCAAAGAGACCACTTTGAGTACCCTTGATCTTACTTCACAGCTTCGATCAAACAACCACTCTCTATTGCTTCACAGCTTCTAGAGAGGACAGAAACTTAACACCTATTCAAACCCTAGAATAGTGTAAATACAACTCGTACAAAATACTCAAGACACTCAGCCTATGCTCTTGATCTTCTCTCTGTATTTCTGTCACTTTTTCCCTTGGTCTTGTGCGCTTTATATAGCTCCTTGAATTGGGCTTGGACTTGTCACAATATTTGATCAGATTTGTTAATTAAAACTGAATCTTCAAAACAGATTTTATCCCCAAAATCTTTTTAAATCTTCAACCTTTTAATTCTCCAACAGACCTGCAATCAAATCTCCCATGTAACAGAAAATATCTATCCCAAGATATTCTCATCCAATGAGTCAACCACTCTCCACAATTCCAGCTAACACGCGACCCTAACAACATATGCACCTGATGTTATTGATTCTGTAGATCTGATGTTACAACATCACCTGTGTGACATCAGACATCCAACTTCAGCAATTAACTACTTAACATAGCCCAGTGTTAAGACTTCAATGTTGCAACATCAGCACCTTGACATCAACATTGAACATGCTTTGTTTTACCAAAATTCCAGCCAATCCAGGAACTAACACTTAGTGTCACCTTGTAGAAGTAGAAGTATGAGGTTGTACATATCTGCGTCGGACAAGACTTTAGGGAGCATGTTGGCTCAGGAGGACGAGAATGGTGTCGAAAGAGCCATCTACTACCTCAGTAGGGTCTTGAACGATGCGGAAACTAGATATAGTGTGATTGAAAAGTTGTGTTTATGTGTGTACTTTTCTTGTATGAAATTAAAGCACTATATAAAACCAGTTGATGTTTACGTTTCTTCTCATTTTGACGTTATAAAATATATGTTATCTAAACCAATCTAGCACAGTCGAATTGGAAAATGGGCATTAGCATTGACTGAGTATTCTTTGACATATTTGCCTTTAAAGGCTGTCAAAGGACAAGTATTGGCTAATTTCATAGTCGACCACGCTATAAATGAACAGTCACTGGTCGAATTATTGATGGCGTCGAACTGCATTGGCAAAAAAATGCTTTTCTCCCTTGGTCGAAAATGCATTTCTTGGGGGGCAATTTGTAGGTTACTAATTTCGACGCCAAGGTAATTGTTCAAAAAGCAAAATTGAAAATTCGACAGGGTAATTCGATAATTTGTAGGCGGCTAGTCGAAGACCAATGGCGCTCAGGGGAAGCGTTGCTAGATTTTTCTAAGTGTGAAGAATATTTTCGACAAAGAAGAAGAAATAGGCTCCTTTTCGACGGGTGTTCCTTCTTCGACGGGTGTTTGAAATTCAAAATTCAGGAGGGAATTCCGTTTTGAAAAGGGACGCGTGGAACGCATCTGGCAGACGAATACATGCAGAGTGCCATCTGTCTCCATCAAGAGAAATAGTTGTTATAGTTGGTTATTTCGTTTGTATATAAATAGGGGGTCTTAGTGTTAGATTTCTGTGTGTGTTCAGAATTTGTACAAATCACTCAAGAAATACTCAAAGTAACCGTGAGAGAGAAAAGAGTAATTACTGAGAAAATGTACGTTTGAAAAACACCAGTTTTCATTCCTTGAATTTAAATAGAAGTTTAAAGTTCTTCATTTACAATTCCTTTTACATTTTTGTCATTTTCTTACTTGCAAGTTATTTACATTTCGCCCTTTATTTTAAGAAACAAAGTTCATTATCTCTGTCGAAATATACAAAGTTTGATGAAAACTATGATGAATTCAATAAATAAAAGGTTTTCTAACGAAAATTGCCAAAATTATTAAAACACATTGTCCTAGGATTTGTTTGATCGGTCCTGTAAGTAAACTAATTTTACATAAATTAGGAGATCAGCGGTTGTTTGCGAATTTTCCAAGCAAACACCCTAACTGACTGATATGTGAAGGAGTTCCTCTAACTGACTAACCTTCGAGAGATTTTCTAAATCTAGACTTGATTGCCCCAGATTCTCAACATAATTGCCCCAGATTAAGCGAACTGCAGAGATATTTCACAATGTAACTGCCCCGGATTAGCAACTTCTTAACACGACTTATCGAGAAATCCCACACTCAACAGAATCACTTGATAACATATCCCTTGTCACGCTCATCCCTCGGAGTTTTCAAGCATCTCACTTTGGCGGGATCAAAATTCTCAACCAATGTTCACTTTGTAAGCCTTACTGGTGTCAAATACATGTAAGCAAGCATAAAATATTTATTCCAAGAATGAGAATTATAATGCAACACGTGTGTTAATCTTGAAGTTTTTATCGAAAAGATATCGCCAATACCTGTGAACGAGTCACTAGTTAAGGTGCGACACAAAATTTTTTTTTGAATGAAACATAACATGCACATGCAATACCAACAAGGGCCTTTTAGCACAACTCACGAGATTCAGGAACTCTATCTTGTTGAAGTACGCCTTCAGAATAAACCCTGTTTCAATTAGGACTTTTGAGGGTTGTAACGTGGCCTGGTTCGCGGTTTAAGAAAAAAGGATTTATGGCTCAACAACTTTGTTTGTACCCACCCATTCTCCTTGATGTTCTCCAGTCCTACGTTCAGCTAACTCGACACAAGCGCTCACCTTTCAAAAAGGTTATGAACGGTATGATCAATAGTTAAGGAAACCCACACGGTTTGAGGAGTGACAATCACCTCTTTCATTTTTGGTGTCTGTATTCACACGACTTATTCTTTGCTCGAGGATCTTTCTTTTTGTTCCTCTCATTTTTCTCTTTTCGTTCTTTTGTTTTTTATTTCCCTGGTTTTGCCTGGACTGATTCTTTTTGAATTTTTTTCGATTTCAAAGTCCAGCGGGATACCCTAACTTTTTCCTAAGTCACTTGTTTTCAAGTTTTGACTTAGCGGGCTCTTTTTTTTTTTTTTGATTCTTTTTTTTGGACGAATCGTGTGACACAGGTTTGTCTGACTTGTAAAGGGTTGCGACCGTCTCACTCTTCGGTTGGTGAGGGATAACCGTGGATGTAATTGATCCTTGAACGGGACACTCCTTTTGAAATTTGAACGCACAGTCAAATTAACTGACACCTACCCTGCCCCGGGTTAAGATTGAGGGTTTTTTCGTTTACAGAAAGAAACTCCTACTTCTAGGCTCAACAAGGTTTGATAAAGGTTTCACTCCCTTATATCTCCGGTGTTTAGGAATTTGAAACAATGCCTGTACATTAGGGGTGTTCGCGGTGCGGTTTGGGCGGTTTTGACGCTAAAAATCATCCGAACCGCAAGGAAAAAAAGCATGCGGTTTGGTTTGGTTTGGTTGGCTTTTAAAAAAAATCCGAACCAAACCAAACCAAACCAATGCGGTTTGGATTGGTTCGGTTGGTTCGGTTTTTTACAAGATTTTTATTGAATGATATTTACATATATAGAGAACAACATAACTTTGTGTTTAGTCGTTCATACATTGCCAAATAACAACAAAACTCATCATATTTAGACAAAAAGTTCTCATTCAATATACAAAAATCAATTTAAACAAAAGTGAAAAAAATAGTAGCATAAAACAATATCAAAATATTATAATAAAACAGAAAATATAAGAGAAGGGAGATTAGAGAAGATGAAAAAGAAAGAACATAACATATGTGAGATTAGAAAAGAAAGGTGTGATAAAAATATAATTAGAAGAGAAAATAGTAACATAAAAATGATAAGATGAAAAAGAAAGAACATGTGAGATGAGAGATTAGTGTAGAAGAGACGAGACGTACATGGCAAAGAAGATAAGAAGAATGCACAATACTATTAGGAGAGATTTGAGAAGATTAAAACTGAAAAGTTAAGTGTGAGTATGAGAAAATATTTCGTAAGTGTAAGGTTAAGGCATAATGGGTTTGAGTATTGGGTTAGATGTGAGGTAAGTGAAGTTTGGGTTGTAACATAATGCGGTTTAGTTTGGTTTAGTTCGGTTTGCAAAATACAAACCGCAAACCAAACCGAACCATGCGGTTTTGTTAAAAGATGGCCCGAACAAATCCGAACCAAATGCGGTTTTTTGCGGTTTCGGTTTGGTTTGGTTTGGTTTGCGGTTTTTTATTGGGTTGGTTCGGTTTTGAACACCCCTACTGTACATCATCAACAGGGTTTCATTCAAAAGCATACAACCAAAGACTGTGCGTTTTCATCTCATCATCCTCTCTCCAAGAGTTTAAACAAGAAGGTTGGTATTGCAGTGCATACAAACATTAAATGAGTGAATACGAATGAACTTTTTGAGAAAAACATACTTATTGCATGAAAATCATCATTCAAGAACAAACAAGTTTATTACATGCAAACATTAACCAGTAATGAAAATTACAAATGAAAATGCGGTAAAGAAATTTGATGTTCGCCATTGCTGAGGAGGCTTGGCTCCGACTGGACTGATTGCTTCAGGAGATGTCTTTGTGGTCTCAAGTGCTCACTTGGGAAGTTTTAGTTAACGTACAGACCGTCTTCAGTGAAATTGATAAACCCAGCGTCAATGAGATCTTGCACCTTGTGTCTGAATACCTTACTCTCTTCAATGGCATGGCCCTGTGTCCCTGAGTGGTACTCACATCTAACACTCTTGTCATAATTTAGAGGAAGGGGATACGGAACAGGCGAAGCTTCCTTTAGCTCGATCAACGAGTTTTGAAGTAAACGAGCAAGCAGATAACTGTAAGGAACAGTAATGGGATCAAACTTTATCTCCTGCCTTCTGGACTTTTGTTGACTCTTCAGATGATAGCTCTGTTGCCGATACCGACTTGTGCCTTCCTCTTGTTCGGGTGCTTTTATCCTTAAAATTAGCTTAGGAGCATGCAACAATTGAGGACGAGAAGGTTCTAAAACCATAGGCTGCAAGAAATGCCCCTGACTTGGTGAAACTTCAGGAGGGAAAACCGGGATATTCACTTCTTTCACAGTAACAGAAGTAGGACCGCCTTGTACGCTCATGCCGCCCGGCGTGAATTCAATTACTTTCAAGTCGATGAGATCCTGGACCACATGATGAAAGGCTTTACATTTTTCCACATCATGCCCCGGCGTACCAGAGTGAAAATCGCAATAGGCACTTGCATCATAATCGAATGGGAGCTTTCCACGAGGAGGATTTATCGTCCGAAGTTCAACCAATTGGAGTGAAGTAGATACCTTAACAACTGAGCATAAGACATAGGAATCGGTTCAAAGATTCTGTCAGCTTTCTTCGACTTCGGGGGGTACTTCTTAGCCTTGGGGTTGTCTTGGGAGACGAAAGGTAACTATTGATGAGGAGATTCTGGAACCCCGAGTTGTGCAGAAAATCCTTGAGATAAATCACACTTTGAGATAGATCCCACAGGTAATGGTGGAACGACAACTTCTGCTGGAGCCTCAGGCATGGGATTATCATCTTTTCTGAGCACATTTCTCACGACTTCCATAACCCGACTCATCTGAATCTTCATTTGATTGACCTCTTCCTTCAACATTTTTTGGTCTTGAATCAGAGCTTGCATGTCCCCCATAAACTGCCCCATTCGGCTTCGCATTTCCCTCAACTCTGCTTGAACTTGATCCATGGTCAACTTCTGAATGACTTGAGCAGTTAAGTCTGAAATTCTGAAGAAAACCAGACCAGGATAAGAATAACCAAGCCTCGAACACCTGTTATGCAAATGAGTATGAAAATGCAAAGCAATGTTATGAATGCAATAAGACATGGGATCAAAGCTTCCACATAATTTGGATAAGTGTTGCATTGCGGATGACTGAATAAGTTTATGGGTCTGCTCTGGAGAGAATACCAGAATATCCGAATACTCAGAATACCAGAATGCCATAATATTGACATAATCAGAATACCAGAATGCCAGGATGGTAAGTCCACACTGATAAGAAGACCGGAATACCATGTAGGTTGAAGGTCAAGGTTACCTGCAAACCTATAAACACCCGCCCATTCTCACATGTGGGTACTAAAACACGGGATCCTCAGTTTCTGATTCTCGATTTGAGAAGAAATAGTACATTCATCCTAATGGGTACAATACTATCGCCAAACAAAGAGGTCGTTCACTGATTCCCCTAAAAAAATAAGTTCATCCTATAGCAAGTTCCCAGTTTCAGGTCCTCAACAGGATACGTAATGGGTTTGCCATTTATGGTCTACCATTATCGCTCCCTGAAGGAGTGCCTACGCTGAGTCCTCGGGAAATGGTCACCAGGTATCGACAATCCTCTTCGGACCACCTAGCCACCACATACGCATGTAATGACCAAGTATCCTTGGAAAGATCTCATCTGGTTTGTGAGCTTAGGTCAGCAACACGTGGCACATGCCACGCGTACCAACAAAAGCCCACACTAAAGCTTAGGTATACACTCGAGTCTGGGTACTAGGCTCATCACTCGGAACACCCTGCCCACCAACAAAAAAATCCAGCACAGTCCAGCACAACATATATGGCAACAGTGAAATGAAAAGCAAGTAAATGTAATAAAATAATAAACATGCAACAATGCCATAAATAAAGCGAGTAAAGTAAACAGATAAACACCCTAAAATCGAAAATAGGCAAGCGCTAGGATTGACTCGCTTAGGGATGAACCAGCAAGAGGTCAACCTATCCCCAGCAGAGTCGCCAGCTGTCGCATCTACGAAAATCAACCGGCGGAAAAGAACAGAAGAGTCGCCACCGAACGTTATTTATCCCAACACAGGGAAAGGAAACAATCGAAGAAAACCTCAACAAAGGGAAAGGAATGGTCGTCGCAACCATCACCTGGGTTCGGGAGTCGGTTACGCGAGAGGAAGGTATTAGCACCCCCTCGCGTCCATCGTACTCGATGGGATCCACGCTTGTTGTTATCGATCAAAGGGTGTAGGATATCTGAAGCTTAACTGCTAACTGGAAATGGGGAAACAGAGAAACAGAGGGAAAAAGAAAAGAAGTGACTCGATAGGACATCGCCGTCCTAGGCCTACGTATTCCCTCGGGAGCGGGAAAGTCAGAGTCAACGTAGTTCGGACTACGGGTTGGTGGGGGAAGGTTGCTCGCAAAGCGTCATGCCTGTGCCTACGTATCCTCAATCTAACCAGAGATAGGAAGTCAGAGCAGTCGTGTTAGTTCTTGGATTGGCTGGAATTTTGGTAAAACAAAGTATATTCAATGTTGATGTCAAGGTGCTGATGTTGCAACATTGAGTCTTAACACTGGGTTGTGTTAAGTATTTAAATTGCTGAAGTTGGATGTCTGATGTCACATGGCGATGTTGTGACATTAGATCTGCAGAATTAAGAACATCAGGTTGTGATGTTGTTAGGGTTTGCGTGTTAGCTGGAATTGTGGAGAGCAAGCTGTTTCATTGGATGCGAATATCTTGGGTTAGATATTCTTCGCTGCATAGGATATCTGGTGCAGATTTGTAGGAGATTTAAAAGGTTGAAGATTTGAAAAGAAATTAGGAGAAAATATGTTTTAAATATTCAGTTTTAAATAACAAATCAGGTCAGATATTGTAGCAAGTCCAAGCCCAATTCAGGTGGCTATTTAAAGCGCACAAGACCAAAGGAAAAGGTACAGAAATACAGAGAGAAGAGCAAGAGCATAGGCTGAGTGTCTTGAGTATTTTGTACGAATTATATATGCAGAATTCTAGGTTGAATTGCTGAGTCATTTTCTGTCCTCTCTTAGAAGCTGTGAAGCAATAGAGAGTTATTACTTGATCAAAGCTGTGAAGTAAGATCAAGGTTGCTCAAAGAGGTTGTTCCTTGAGTATTGTTTTAGGGATTGAGTAGTGTTCTCATATCTAAGTGGTTTCTTAGGTAGAAAGTCACTAGTAGGAATTAAGTTTAGGAGATTGTCAACTGGGTTGTTGAGTCTGTAAATTAATTCTACAAGTAGTGAATTTCATCCCTGGCTTGGTAGCCCCCAGACGTAGGTAGTTAGACCGAACTGGGTGAACAATTATTTGTGTTGATTTGTTACTGTTATTGTTGTCCATTGTGCAGAGTGTGTTGTTGTGATATCGCACCTTAACATCACACGTCTGATACCAGAATTTCAATTGGTATCAGAGCAGGCATCCTGTCTGTCTCTGGGTGAGATCTAGGAAAGTTACTTTCTGGTGTAAAGATGGACAAAGAAGTTGGAGGATTCGTCAACAGACCCCCTATTTTGGATGGATCCAATTATGACTATTGGAAGCCAAGGATGACCACTTTCTTAAAATCCTTGGACAGCAGGGCTTGGAAGGCCATTATTAAAGAGTGGAAAGCCCCTGTTGTGTGTGAAAAAGATGATGCTGGCAAAGATAAAGAAGGCACCTCAAAGCCAAAGCCTGAAGAAGAATGGACCAAGGAAGAAGACGAGCTTGCCCTTGGAAATTCCAAAGCTCTAAATGCAATTTTCAATGGAGTGGATAAGAATATTTTCAGGTTAATCAATACCTGTGAAGTTGCTAAGGAAGCGTGGGACATTTTAAAGGCCACTCATGAAGGTACATCTAGAGTTAAAATGTCAAGACTTCAGATTTTAACATCAAAATTTGAAAGCCTGAAGATGAAGGAAGATGAGACTATTCATGACTTCCACATGAATGTTCTGGAGCTGGCGAATGCATCCAGTGCTCTTGGTGAAAGAATGTCAGATGAAAAGCTTATAAGGAAGATCCTTAGGTCCCTTCCTAAGAAGTATAAGATGAAGGTGACTGCCATTGAAGAATCACAAGACATCAGCAAGATGAGAGTTGATGAGCTCATTGGATTTCTTCAAACTTTTGAGCTTGGGTTGAATGAGGAAGAACCAGAAAAGAAGCCAAAGAGTATGGCCTTGGTGTCAAATGATCAAGAAGAAAAAGGAAAGAGTTCTGAGTCCCAGGAGGATCTATCTCAGGCCATAGTTATGTTGGGAAGACAGTTCAACAAAGTGTTCAAGAGAATGAATAATAACTCCAGGCCTAATGTCAAGAACATATATTCTGACATCAGCAA
Organism: Lathyrus tuberosus; assembly: GCA_022829125.1. NCBI lineage: Eukaryota > Viridiplantae > Streptophyta > Magnoliopsida > Fabales > Fabaceae > Lathyrus > Lathyrus tuberosus. The sequence continues at coordinate 2,795,354 of JALAZF010000392.1, forward strand.
GTCAAAAGAGAAGGATGAAGAGAAAACTGTCCAAGATAAAGGAGTTTAGTGCTTTGAGTGTGAAGGGTATGGACATGTCAAGAAAGAGTGTCCCACCTTCTTGAAAAAGCAGAAGAAGGGCATGACAGTTTCCTGGTCTGCCTCTGATAGTGAAAGTGAAGGTGAGTCAGCAAAGCATGTTAGAGCTTTAACAGGAACTGTTGTTTCTGATGATGATTCTAGTGATGGAGAAATAACTTATGAGGAGTTAGCATCTACTTATCAAGAGTTGTGTTTAAAAAGTACTGAGATTTGTCAAGAAAACAAGTGCCACAAGCAACAGATTGCTCAGCTTGAAAATGAAAAAGCTGATCTGGAAAATGAAGTTGTACTAGTTAAAGCTCACCTTGATCAAATGACCAAGTCTGTTAGGATGCTGAGCGGTGGTACAGACACTCTTGATAAGATCCTTCAGACAGAAAGGGTTGCTGGTGATAAATCAGGTATAGGATTTGTGGCTGAGAACAAGGGTTCTGCTGAAGCAAGCACTTCAGAAACAAAGAAGGAGGTGACCCAACCAATGTCTCATCATCAAACAATGAGACAGGATCCTACCCCTAAGAAGGTTGTTCAGCCTCAGAATGCTCAGAAAAAGAATGGTCCCCATCAGAGGAAGATGCAGCCTCAAGGAGCTAGTCAGTATATGCCTCCCCAATATCACCAGAGCATACAAGCTCTCAGGGTCAAGCAGAACATGTCTCATCAGAGGTCTCAACATCAGGAAAACTGGTATGGATATGGGTACAACAGTGCTGTGCCTCATCACTATGGAAGAAGGAAGCCTTATCACCATAAGAGACAACCAAGAGGACAATCCAACTATGGAAGAAGGAGACAACATCATGGGTGGCAGCCACAACATTATCATCAAAGTGGCAAAAGATTTAACCACTTTAGATATGACAGAGTAAGATGCTTCTATTGTGGCAGGGTTGGACATATGCAGTCCTCGTGCTTCAAGCTCCATGGTTATCCAAATTCAGTTCCTCAAACCAGACATAAGAAGGTCAGATCCAAAGTTGCTAAACAATGGGTTCCTAAAGCTCAGATCACGTGTCTATTGGCTCATACCTCAGATGGACATGTTTCCATGGATGCATGGTACTTTGACAGTGGATGTTCAATGCACGTGACTGGATCAAAGGAGCAGTTGGTGGAGTTCAATCCTTGCCATGCAAATAAGGTTGTGTTTGGCAATGGAGAAAAAGGTGTAGTAGAAGGAAGTGGAAGAGTGAAGAATCTTGATGGTCTTACTCTTGATGGTGTGATCCTTGTCCAAGGTTTGAAGGCTAATCTGATTAGCATAAGTCAGCTATGTGATGAAGGTTACAAGGTTAACTACACTAAGGATGAGTGTGTGGTATCTGATGAGCATAACCAGGTGGTGATAAAGGGTATAAGATCCAGAGATAATTGCTATCAATGGATACCTAAAGAGGTCAGCTTATATGGTAATGTTATGATGGATGTTGTAACATCAGATGGTAACATCAAGCATGAAAGAATACTGGAAGGGCAATCAGAATTAATGAATAAAAATCCTTTTAAAAATTTAAAAGGAAAGGTTGTATGGAGGGAGAAAGTCATTGACACTCAAAATCAAGCTCGTTGCCTTAGACCATCACTTCCTAGTGTTGCAACATCACGCTTCTTCAAAGCCCTGTCCTCGCAACTGTTCATCTTCTTCGCCTTCAAGAATCAACCCTCACTAATTCTCACCTATCTCAAAGGATTCATGGCTTCTCCATCCAAGAAATCTGCGTTTTAGAGTACTACAAAAGGAACAGCTAGGGTTTCCACTGACGAAGGTTCAGCATCCAATCCTATGAACATTGAGCCCCTCTCAACAATTCTTCCTGAATCAGGTACTTCGAGACCCACTAAACTAACTCCTAAGAGACCTGCTACTGTCTTTAAGAATCCTGAAATAAAGAAAGTTGTTACTAGCGTGTTATTTGGCCACAAAACTGTGCCAAAATCATCAATTTCTCAGTCTATTGAAGAGAAGTTTGAAGTAGATAAAAGGATGGGTAATCTTGCCTCAAAAATTCTGGACAAAGGGATCCTCGTTAAAGGAATTTCAATTCCTCTGAATCAGATGCCAGCTGAGAAAGAGAACGTGCAAGGAAGTAAGTCAAGTCTTAAACAACTTGCAATAACAGCTATTGAAGATGCTAATCAGATTGATGACATGCATGAAGAGACAAATGTTGAGAATAATGTAAGGACATCTGGAAAACCCACTTCTGTTGGTGATGATAATGCTGATGTGATCAATGTAGATGATCTATCAGATGATGAAGTGATAGCAAAAGATGTCCCTAGTATTGGAAATAGATTAAAATCTAGGAAGGGAAAGAAGGTTGAACCCTCTCCTAAGAAGTATTCTGATGAAAAGAGGAAGAACATTGTTGTTGGACCAGCAAAAGCCTGGAGTAAAGTGAAAGTAAATCCTAGAAAGAGGAAGGCTATGGAGCATTCAGAGTCTGACTATGATGATGTTCAGGACATCACGCCTATCAGGAAAACTATTCTAAAGAGAATATCTGATAAGGTTCCTGAAGTACCAATTGATAACATTTCTTTCCATTATGCCAGTAGTGCATCTATGTGGAAGTTTGTTTGTCAGAGAAGATTAGCCTTGGAAAGGGAACTTGGAAAAGAAGCTTTGGGAATGGAAGAAATTATGGAACTGATAAATGTTGCTGGTCTGGCTAAGACTGTGACTGCTCTTCCAAAATTTTATGATGGGCTTGTCAAAGTGCTTATCGTTAACATACCTATCAACATTACTGACAAGAGAAGCACAGATTTCATGAAAGTCTTTGTTAGAGGGAAGTGTATCAATTTTTCTCCTAGCATCATCAACAAATTCCTAGGGAGACATGATGGAGAATGCAGTGATCTTGAGTCTACTGATAACGATATCTGCAAGGAGATTACTGCTGGACAGGTGAAGGTTTGGCCATTAAAAGGGAAGCTGAAGACTAGCAAGCTCAGCATTAAGTATGCCGTTCTTCATAGGATTGGTGCAGCTAACTGGGTGCTAACCAACCATAAAACAACAATTGCTGTTGGACTTGGAAAGTTTATCTATGCTGTTGGAAAGAAAATGAAATTTGACTTTGGAAGCTACATCTTTAACCAAGTGGTAAAACATGCTGAAACCAATGCTGTCAAATTACCTATAGCATTCCCCTCTTTGGTGTGTGGAATCATTTTAGATCAGCAACCTGAGACTTTAACAAGCTCAGATATAGCTTGCCAGAGGATGACAGCCTTGTCCCTACACCCTAAACTGTTTACTGGACATCATGCCAAGACCTTGAAGCAGTCATCAGTACCAGTCTGGTTAGAAAAGAGAGACTTGAAAAGCTGATCCAGTAGTTAGCACAAGACAGTGGTGACGATGCTCCTGAAGAAAATAGTGATAATGCCAGTGCCGATAGCTCAGAGGAGGAGGAAGAGGATACTGGAGTTGGATCTAGTTCAAATGAAGACTAGCTTATTTGCTTTTGCGTCTAGTAGTTTAGTTTCTGCCATGTTGTTTCAGCACTTAATGTACTTGGTTATGTAATTTGAATTGTGTGCTGTTCTATGCACTTTTTATGTTTTTCATTTTATGATTTGTTTTGCCTGGTTGCTAACTGTGAGGCTAACAATGAGAGTTAGGGTGTACTAACTGTAGTTAATAGGGCTTCTGTTTGAAGATTGTCTAATTGTGGCTAAAAAGGGGGAGAAGTAGCCAAAGAAAGAAAGCCAAAGTACAAATGTCAAATGCTGTCAAAGGTGTTGTGGTGCTGTCAAAGGAATATGTTAGCTATAGTACAGTAGTGCAGAAATTAAGGGGAAGGAGTAATTACTCAACTGCTGCTTAAGGAGTAATTACTCAACTGCTGCTTGATTAGTTGTTGTTGCTGGTTCATGATTGAGGGGGAGCAACATTGTTGGAGTGCTCATTGCTGCTAATAATGAAATATGTTCAGCTGTTTGATTGGTTGGAGAGTGTAGCTCTTGAACTTGGTGATGCATCAGAGTTTTGTGAAGTGAATTGAAGATGCTGCTTGGAGATTCAAAATCATTGAAGGTTTTCCGCTGCTAATGTCACTGAAGGTGTAGAGTGCAGAGTTTGTTTTAGCCAAAATTAGCCAAAGGGGGCAATTGTTAGTTCTTGGATTGGCTGGAATTTTGGTAAAACAAAGTATATTCAATGTTGATGTCAAGGTGCTGATGTTGCAACATTGAGTCTTAACACTGAGCTGTGTTAAGTATTTAAATTGCTGAAGTTAGATGTCTGATGTCACATGGCGATGTTGTGACATTAGATCTACAAAATTAAGAACATCAGGTTGTGATGTTGTTAGGGTTTATGTGTTAGCTAGAATTGTGGAGAGCAAGCTGTTTCATTGGATGCGAATATCTTGGGTTAGATATTCTTCGCTGCATAGGATATCTGGTGCAGATTTGTAGGAGATTTAAAAGGTTGAAGATTTGAAAAGAAATTAGGAGAAAATCTGTTTTAAATATTCAGTTTTAAATAACAAATCAGGTCAGATATTGTAGCAAGTCCAAGCCCAATTCAGGTGGCTATTTAAAGCGCACAAGACCAAAGGAAAAGGTACAGAAATACAGAGAGAAGAGCAAGAGCATAGGCTGAGTGTCTTGAGTATTTTGTACGAATTGTATATGCAGAATTCTAGGTTGAATTACTGAGTCGTTTTCTGTCCTCTCTTAGAAGCTGTGAAGCAATAGAGAGTTATTACTTGATCAAAGCTGTGAAGTAAGATCAAGGTTGCTCAAAGAGGTTGTTCCTTGAGTATTGTTTTAGGGATTGAGTAGTGTTCTCATATCTAAGTGGTTTCTTAGGTAGAAAGTCACTAGTAGGAATTAAGTTTAGGAGATTGTCAACTGGGTTGTTGAGTCTGTAAATTAATTCTACAAGTAGTGAATTTCATCCCTGGCTTGGTAGCCCCCAGACGTAGGTAGTTAGACCGAACTGGGTGAACAATTATTTGTGTTGATTTGTTACTGTTATTGTTGTCCATTATGCAGAGTGTGTTGTTGTGACATCGCACCTTAACATCACACGTCTGATACCAGAATTTCAAGTCGTAGTTCGACCTACGGGTTGGTTGTTTGGTGAAAAAGTCTCGATCGCACGCGGGCGAGAGAAAAGGGTTTGATTGATAAGGTTGTGCGCGCAGAGATCTCGCACGATCTCCTGCCTACGTATCTCCATTAACCAATGAAGAATCAGAGTGACGTGGTTCCCCTCACTAAGGGTGACCTTTGCTTTGTTTGTGTCTTTTAAGTGAAATACGTCAACTTTCACGTTCTAGCAGTTTAGGTGTTGCCGCTCGGTGTGGGAGTCTTACACGTTTACCTGTTTGCGGTAGAACGGAAATGACGCATCCATTACAAGTGGATTAAGGGAGATGAGAGGAGATGACTTAAAGGTGTAAAGAAAAAATGGAAGTTAGTTGTTAGTGTGCTAGGTGATTCATCTCAATCGCACGGGTGCGAGAGAAAAGGGAAGTTAGTTGTTAGTGTGCTCGCCGAGATATCGCATCTCGTGCCTACGTATCCTCAATCTGAAAAGAAGGAGGAATCAGAGCATCCGTAGTTCACGCTACTACGGAACACAGGGGAACAATCTCGATCGCACTAGTGCGAGAGAAGAGAATGAGACTCACAGAAGGTCCAAGGGAAACTCGTCCCTACACGTTAGTATGTCATGATGGTCCTAAGGTCAGGATCAAGAAGGAGTCTAACTAATGTTGTCATGCATGAATTGCTATCCTAATGTCTCTCCTACCTCCACCTTAATAAAAAATTAAGTGGAACTAGGAATCCTAAGGGGATCATGTCATCAGACAAGTAAACACAGGATAAATCAATCACAAAATGAACTAAAAGCAACGAAAGAGTAAACAGTGCCAGTTAACAATAATGTCACACAACCGAAACAAGAAAATGGGGAGCTTTAGCCAAGGGGTCATCTCAACCGAGGCAAACAAGCTAGCTATGGGAAATAAGGGTACTCATCCAATGGTATCGAGAACCATGGAGAGCAGAGTAAAAGGGGAAGATGTGAATTAGATCACATAAGCATCAGCATCGGTCAATGCGAGCTATAGACGAGGTATGGGGGTTTGATTGCTAAACCCTTCTTCCACTTGACGGACTCGATAACAGGAGCAGGTGATGTTTAAATCTTCAATCATGTAATGAGAGCTAAGAACGACTCAACTAGAATAACAGGGGTCGATTGCGAACCCTACCTTCCGTCAATTGCCTTCTTGGAGGTCTTACAAAGGGGAAATGGGAATGGGATGACTCATAGAGGTCTTCAGCATAAAATGTAAGCAATCACAATCAGAGCCTCTTCGGAGGACTTTACAACAAATAAACAGCCTTGCCCACCTAAAGTAGGGACTCCCAGTCATGCATCTCTATTCCTACTTCTCATGGCATTCGAAAGCGGTAAAGTTCGAGGAATATAAAAAGATGATATGTACTACCAAACGGATATAGATCCGTAGCAAAGCAACACAAGTAAATACAACGTAAGCACCTGTTAATGTTAATGAACAAACAAGTTAGAAATGAACATTTACAAAGTAAACAAACTATGCCATTCTTGGAGGTTTCCTTGAAGCACCTTGCACAAATCAACAAATGAGTTAGAAATCACAAGGGAAAAGCAACAATGAAACAACAAAAGGAACAAGGCCTTAGTTGGTAAACACCTTTGGTTAAACCCTATCCATGTTAATGGACCAAAATAAATCAAACAATTACAAACTATGGCAAAAGCTAAAGCCTACTTCAAAGTTAATCGTAAACTACAAAAGAAAGCCGTTACAAGTTAGATGAATTGAATTAAGACGTGACAATGGACCAAGGTCAGAAGTGAAACAACATGTACAAATGCTTATAACCAAGGTTAAAATGTCACACAAGTTTACACCAAGTATCTATTTCAAAGTCCATTCAAGTTAGACAAACATAACACCTAAACATTTTCCTATAAGCATGCTATTTGTTACACGCAAGCATAAGGGATGTAATGGCATGGCAGTGTCACCTTCAAGCACCCAGGTCATAAGTGAATAACCCATAATAGATCCTAATTGAACCCCAAAACCAATGTTTAAACATGACATACAAATAGCATCTAAAGAAATGGTCAAAGTGAAACACAAATTCATGTTCACATTCCTACAAAAGTGTGCAACATTCAAGGCATATGAAACAACCAAATGAACCCTTCAAGCATGGCTCAATTTTGCATCAAAATACACTTATGAATGTGTAAAAACTCATTCCTAAAGTTGGCTCAAAGTGGCCTCACACAAGTCCTAATCATGACCTCTTTCTAAGCATGTATCAACATGTTCGGTTCGCATTGAAAAATGAGTGAAAAATAGAAAAATGCTCTTGAAAATTATGAGTAATTGAACATATCATGCCAAAGGCAGTGGGTGATCAAATGCAAAAGATAGAACACAAATCATACACCAAATGTACTCAATTAATTGCAAACATTAATCATATTATCAAAGATGTCCATACAAGACAAGGCACAAAGATGAAGCTCAAAAGCAATTCAATAATCATGGAAAAGGTACCAATCAAACATCACTAGGTCACATGATCAAGGACCTAAATGAACAACAAAAATTAGCTCCAAATTGTCAAGGAAAGATCACATTTCATGACTTGCATCACAAGATACACCATTAAGAACACATTCCTCTCCAAAACTTCAGAAAAATATCAAAACACACCAAACGTGAAATTAAAATTCACTAAAAATTAATTAAGATGCTCAAGAACTCTCATGAAGTTTCTTAGAATTTTCTGACCATTTCTACTATTTTTAGAATTTAGATTTGATGCGTGTACCAAAATATAAACCAAAAAGAAACATGGAAAGAAAAAGGGGTGCACCCAAGTAAAAATCTAGTTTCAATCTCCCCTTGGGCCACAGTCAAGGGGTGCGTATAACAATGGGAATTAGGCCCAAGAAACTCAAGGCCTGAGGGTGCATGGTGATCCTACGTGGACTAGGGGTTAACCTGAGCCATCCGATCTATCTCTGGGGATCAATCAAAGGGACTGGATGCGTGGGTACACGGTAACAACCGTGGGGGAACACGCATGGTATAATGGAGGGAATCACCGGATGGTGACACGTGTCCACAGTGGCGACACATGTCACCGCCGGAGAGGATCATCAGCACCACCTTATCTCTTCATTAATCAAGCATGGTGGATAAAAAATTAACACAATGCAATGCAAATTCATTTCCAATCACACCTAACCTTCTCTCCTAACGCCTTATTTCTCTGCAAATTAAAATTCCAAGAACCCTAGACCCGCCGGCGAAGGCGGTGGCGCGCAGTGGCCGCCGCCGTCCCTCTCCATCCAAACACCTCCAAATACAAAAACTCCCTACACGAACCTCATCCAAATTTTACCCTCGTTACGAATCCGGAGCTCATTTTCACCAAAGCTCACTCAAATCATGGGATCGAAGCACAAACAAAGAGGAATCAAATGACACAAGGCAAGATAAACCACGATGAACTTCTAAGTTCAAAGCCACAGCTACGAGAGGGGACACGAGTTCATACTTGGATGACGATGTTTACAGCAACACGTTTGGTATTCTCTTTCTCTCTTCTCTTTCACTTCTTCTTTTTCGTTCTTTTTCTGCTTCTTATGATGTGTTACTGCGTTCCTGATTGAGTTATCATGGTGTTGATTTTCAAGTGGTCGATTGTTGAATCGTTATGTAATCGATGTTTGCAGGTTTTGTGTTATTGAACAATTGGATGTTACGAATCGTTGAAGATGCCGCTGGTTTCGACGTTCCTCGTCTGCAGGTTCTGGCTCCGATTGGAATTTGCCGACGGAAGAATGAGGCAATCCGATTGATGAAGAATTGAAGAGGTTGAAGTTTTTGAAGATTGATGGAGAATGGCGAATGTTAGCGATTGGAGATGATGGATGCTCCAGAATCAAATCAAGAGAGTGAAGATTAAGGTTGATATCAAGAAGATTGAGGATTTGGAGAGTGTGGAAAAAATGAAGATGGTGACGATGAGATTGAAGATGGTTGCAATTGACTGAATATTGAAGAAGATTGCAGCGGCGAATATAGGTTGAAGATTGAAGGTTCAAGAGCTATGGAGATTGATTGAGAGGTTTTTTCTGTTAGTTTTTGCAATTGACAGTTAGAAATTGGAGGTTAGGAAAATCTTTTAGAATGATGTTAGGGGAAGAGTTAGAGATGGTTGTGGTCCTTATGACAGTTAATTTCTGTTGTATATCTGTTAGAGCTTGTAACTGTATTTTTTTGGTGTGAATAAACTGTTGTCGTGTACTCTTACTGCACTCTTTCTTTTCCAACTGCTGATGCGCTACGTATCTACTTGTTTTAAGACCGGCTGCATAATTTTCTCCTTCTCTTATTATGTACTTTTCTTCTTAAAGAGATTCACTGTGTTGGGCATTCGAATCTACTGACTGAATATGCTCTTCCAGTATGAACTTTGGATGAATTAGCATGGTCCAAGTCTAAAACTTGGAGAATACGAATAAAAGTGTACCACCATTAAGCAGCTCAACAAAGGCCTGGATTTCATTGCCTGGTGGCTTAACATCAGTACGAGAAGCAAAAAATTCATTTATGACGAATCTCGATAAAAATCCTCCTTCTTGCCTCTATAGAACTAGCACATACAGCCGCCATAAACTGGTTAGCTCCGGTAGCTAGTTTCTGCCTCCAATCACCATCAACTTTTAGCTCTAGCATTACCAAACTGTACTTCCGACTCTAGCATGACCAAACTGTACTTCCGACTTGAAGAGTGTTGCACAAGTTCCACTAACCCACGGAGCCATAGGTTTGGTTACTTTCCCTTGTGACAGCAGCAAGCGTATCTAAAGTCACACCTGAAGAAAATGGACGGCTCAGAATTTAATCTCTGTATCCAATATGCACATTGCTTAGATATCTTCAGATTTCCAATAATTGTATAGATAAGAGAACTCAACCATGAATTTCCAGAAGATAGACTTCTCAATTTGGGCTTGAATATTTGGATGGATTTTAAAAATGGACAATTGGAAATGAATTTGGAAAAGGGTCTAATGTGGATTTTGGATATTCAATAGGTCCAAAGAGTGGTTATGGGTTAAGATATGGATCTTTTGGACATGGAGAAATGGCTTTTAAGACGGGTTTTAAAATTGGGATGGATATCTAGGTATGGATTAAAAAAAAAGGATCAAGGAAAATGAATTGGATTTGAACTTGAATGGGACATGAAAGTGATATGGATAAAAGACATGAAAATGGATGTGGGTAGAGATTAGGATACAGTTTAATAGACTTGTATCTTGAATTCCAAGTATCTTAAAGCACTTGCCCAATCCAAATTCAAACTCAAATACTCCATGAACTCCACCTTGAATCAACTTCAATCTCCTCCCTCATTAACTTGTATTATAAGAAACAAAGCATAAGCAACTGAGAGAATAATTTTGTTCTGACCACAATATAAATCCCTAACTGGATCTCATGTCAAGATGCCTTTGCCATGAACCCTTACCACCATCTTGAATGGATGAATATGAACCAAGTCGCATAGAACATAAGAAACCATGATCCCACGCCTCAGGAGCCCAATGCAAATGAATGAATGAGTCATGACCTAACGGATATGCAAAATGAAAGCAAAGTGAAAGCCAGAAGAATGTTGAAAAAGTTAGGGCAAATTTTGGGGTGCTACACCTATATATAGTATGATGACCAATTAGGGTTCCCATTATTCCCAAATGGGTCATCCTGACATCCACTCATATTTGAATCCATACATAATTATTTAATTAATTAATTAATTAAATAATTCATAACTAAAATCTAAATAGCCTTTTTAACATTATTTGATCACTTAATTATTTAAAGACATTTTATTGATAAAATAGCTAATATAATAAATAAATATATTTGGCCACATAGTTATTTGAATATTATTATATTATTATATTATTAAAATATTCCAACACAACGATGTAATGTAATGAGACTCAACACCATGACTTAATGCATGTGGTACCAATAAGTGAACTCTCTGGTTCACTCGCTCCAATCCCCACCTAGGATCTGAGCACACCAAAATTGTTACCATCACCATAGGTAATACTTCACTAATTCCATCACCATGGGAATTAGCTACTCGCACCCAATCCATCACCATAGGATTAAGGCTCACCAACACGGACCACCGTCCAACACCATGATGCATGCAACATTATATACATACAATAAAAACAACAAGTACAATGACATTCACCACAGTCGGGTACTACGCCAATGCTAGCCACTATGCACCATACACATGCTATAAATGTTCAACAACAATAATGTAATAATATAGCAATCAACAATAATGCATTCACGCACATTCCACACCATAACATATGTGAGGGCAAGGTACTTCTCACTTGGTTCTGTTTTAATGATGTCAACATGGTAGGCTAGCCTTTAGTTTGTAATTTGGACGGTATCACTTCGTTGTCGCTCGCATTGCATACAACCATTGATAATCATATGTCTAAACATATAGGAAGGGTTCTATACATTTTCTACATGTGTATAATCATGGTACTAGTGATGGGTGTGCATGACTAGTGTCTCAGTTGGTTAAAACATGCAAAAAATTTAATTTCTAGGATTTTATAGGTCTTGCGTCGACCTAACCTATGCATGAGTTGACTCATGCATTCTTGACAATTTTTGTGAAACCACCGGGAAAGCGCACGCTGACCCTTTCTATGCATGCGGTCGACGCATGCTTCTGGGTTTTGTCATTCTGCAGTTTCAGCATCCATGTGTCGACGCATGGTCATGTAGTGGTCGACGCATGCTTGGTTATTTTGCGTAGATGCTTCACCGGGTAAGCGCCCGCCGACCCTCATCCAGCGAGCGGTCGACTCTTCGTTGGTCTGAGTTAATTTTTCAGCATTCTGTTATTTCTGTTTTGCTGTTATTTCATTTAGTTGGTTATTTTTGCATCATATATATAGTTGGTTCCTCTCATTTTATGAAAAACAAGAAACGTGAAATAGGTACTGATTTTTCTCTTCATCTTCATCTTCAACCTTGTGTCCTCTAACAACTACACATAACCATTTTTATTAGTGTCGTGCATTGTGTGAAGTGATAACGTTCGGACTTAGGTGTGTTGTATTCTTTGTGCTGGGTTGAGAATCAGTAGGTGTTTCTTGAATAAAACCTCAGGTTTTGTCCTCCAAGGATCCAGGTGATCTTGGGGGTTTTTGCACAAATAGTTTCTCTACAAGGATTCAGCCGTCCGAAGGTGATTGAAGAACAGAGTGCTCGTTCAGTCTAGTAGCTACAGTCGGAGGATCGTACGAGAAAGATTTGGGATTGAATTGTGGAAGATCGAAATCAACCGAGTGAAGGTGATTGAAGAGCTGCGGGTTCTTGCAATCTAGTAGCGTGAGACAGTGATTTGTTCAACCAAATTCGAGGCACTTGATTCATCTTGAATCAAGGGGAGAGAAGACTTTGCATCGACATCAAATACGTTTAAGGGTTTGATTGTTCAATTTTCTCTTGTACAAAAATTTGCAAAACAACAATATATATATATGTATCTCAATTCCATGTTCGGAATTGGGGGCAGAGGTACCCTTAGCGAGGACGGTAGGGGAACTGCCTAAACAAATCGTGTTTGTTCTCTCTTTCCCTTCTCTTTTATGTTTTGATATTAATCGAACTTGTGAAATATCAATTGATCGAAAATTTATGATATAGTGTAATATAGAGCTGAAAAAGTAATTTGTAAAAATGATACAATCCCTTGAATTGCATTTGGAATCAGCTTTACATTCACATTACTTAGAAATTCACACTTGGAGTGCCGCGCACGCCGAGGGTTTGATAAATTGATTAAGCGCAAGCTCTAAATCACATTATGATTAAATTTTGTCATTTTATCTCGTTGGCGATTGGATAATTTCAAGTAAATAAAATTTGGTTGATTACATTGTGTTCCTGTTGATTCATCTATTTTTTTCTTCCATCGTATCATTCTGAGCGGCTTTACGCATATCCGGTCTTTTCGGTAGTGGTTCGTTGTAGACTAGTTGATTCAGTGGTTGATTCCGCAATAAATTTTTAAAACCAATTTCGGAACACCATTAGGGTGTAATAAATTGTGAAATATATTCAACCCCCTTCTAGATCCTAGCCATCGTCTAACAACATACACACCACACATCATTTAACACCACCACACATCAATTAATTTTGATTCCAGGTAGTGAAACTAATTTTAAGTTAAAGTACACTACACTAGCTTCCCCACACTTCAAACGGTACCCCAAACAGACACCCATAACTCAACATATGAATTTTAAAGATTTACAATTTTTCCTTCCAGTGTAATCGGTTACACCAAATGCAGTAACCGGTTACACCCTGTAACCACGCCACTGCCTAGCCATTGTTTCACTGTGTAACCGGTTACACCATTTCAGGTAACCGATTACACCCCCTCAATTTACCCAGAAAACACATTTTTCAATAGTGTAACCGGTTACACCATTCTTGGTAACCGGTTCCACCTGTAGCAGAATCACTTTTCTGCTACTTTATCAGTACGAAAATAACTTTTTATACATCCCAAACCCTCCAACTCACATATAATTCATGTACTTATGTTATAGACTCTAATTCCTATCCACATATGTCAACAAGAACATTCCAACAACACCAAAATCATCAAAACATCACATGATTGTTCAATTCACACCAATCAACTCATCAAAGAACAACACCTCATGATCACATAATTACAAGTTCATGAACACACAATTACAAGTTCATAGCATAAAAAAACAATTCTAATGAAGCAATCCAATTCCCCACCCACAATTACCATGCAAACCCTTATAGAATCGGAACCCCACCCTTACCTTAGATGGTGATCTTGAGACTTCTCTAATGGAGGTTCCCTCCCTATGCCCTAGCTTTCTTCCTCTTTTCTTCTCTCTTCACGTTCATCTCTTTTCTCCTATTTCACGTGCACTGACCACTTCCCTTCTAACCCCTCTACTCTTATTTTTTATTCTAATATTATTATTCCTATTAATTCCTTATTCCAATAAAATAAAATAATCATTTATTCTATAATTTCACATTACTATAATAATTAAAATAACCATTTAATTATTATCACTAACATTATTTTATTCAAATAAGTTTTATTTTAAATAAAATAGTAAATGACACTCTTCCACCACCCCCATGTCTCTACGTTTTTTTCATACACCCCAACACCTTAAATTATATTCCTTAAGGCCACTACCCTACACCAAAGGGTACCTCTAACACACCAAAACACAATCAACACATGAGTACACACAATTTTTTATGGAAAATAAATTAAAATAAATCGGGGCGTTACACCTTTGCTAAGAGACTCCCTCGACTATCATGAATATGAAAGATACGTACCCTTTTATTAAGGGCGATGATGCTTTAGTATGTAGAGAAAGGAAGGTATGACAAGGATGCTAGTGGCCTAGAGGCGAGGCTCCAGGAGCAGACGAGGGCTCCAGGATGAAGGTAAATAGGAAAAAAAGTTGGAGGATGCCCATGCTAAAGTCAGAGAGATCTCTGCTTAGAAAGAGATCTCTGTAGTACTCTTTGGATACAGTTCGCCTTTACCAAAATGGTTTAGAGAAAGAGGTATCTGACTTGAACAACAAAGTGGTGTCAGTCGTCTGCGTTTACTTTGAGAGGGCTAAGAAGGATGTCTTATTCTTGTATTTTACTCTAGACCCGAGTCCCTAGATCCTATCAAGATTGTGAAGGGTGGGGCGATGGTGGATGATGAGGCAACGACTTCTCCTACACCTGAGTTTTTCCTATTCACGAGGAAGGTGTGATCCTGGAGGGCGGTGAACCCGAGAGTCCCCAGCCGGAGAATGCAATTAAGGAGGAACCCCAAGGAGAATGATGTTCGCCCTCTGTGGCTTTTTGTCTTTTGTTGTAATTATTTTGGACCCTTCATGGGCTTTTGTAATCATTTGGAATAGCGGCGTCCCTCTCGGGGCTTCATTTTAATCATCTTTGCCATTTTTGTGCTCTATTGTTAAGCATATATTGTTGTAACTTCTTTTGAGACAACATGTATTTTCTCGGGTCTATTTTTGGCTACCCCATGAGTGGTAAGGATTCTGGCGCATACGATAACTCCCATGGGCAGCAAGGATCCCGTCTTAAGGGATCCGACGTGGTAATTGCCTTTATGGGCAGCCATGATCCCATTATGGGGGGTCCAGTATAATAGTTACCTCTATGGGCGGCAAGGATCCCATATTGGGGGATCTAGCATAATAATTTTCCCTATGGGCGGCAAGGATCCCATCTTGGGCAATCCAGCATAATAATTGCCTCTATGGGTGGCAAGGACCCCGTCTTGGGGGATCCAGCATAATAATTGCCTCTATGATTCGAGTCAAGATATAGCATGGTTCCAATTATAGTTGTATTTTAAAAAGTTCTTAGATCACATGATTCAAATCAAAAGTCTTGTGATTCGTGTCAAGGAGTGTTGTGATTCAAATCACACACATCCCTGATTTAAATAAGGCTAACAAAACTAAATTTAAGACTTCATGTTGATGTTTTATTCAAATCACCAAAAAGTCTAATTCGAATCAAGCTTCCTAAACACCTTGATTTAAATTTTCAAACTTTTTATTCAAGTTACATTCACAAGATAGATAAAGCATGGTTTAAATTTATTCGAATCAACCGAATTGCTTAAGCTAACAACACATTTCCATGAGTCCAAAACTAAATCATTGAATGCAAGGGTATCTCAAATCTATAAATCTAATCAAATAATAGAAATGAACAAATTACAAACAAACACAAATAAGTGATACATCAAATTACACACAGGTCAAATTTAAACGGAACATCAAAATAAAAATGATATCGCCTGCAATTTCAAATTCAAAGGGTATAAAGACCATGAAATGATCTCTCTATTGACTCACATAAGAAAAACCTATGATGTTTTTAAGGGCCTTAAGATCATACAATCAAGAATTATTAATGTTGCCTTACTATTACCAAACCGCTGACGTTAAAACCATAATTTTATTTAAAACTATAGTTATAATGTATTACAGATAATGAGATGAATTAATTACAAATAAGTATAAATTTAACGTGAAAAGAGAATATGTTTTTGGAATATGTAATTGATATGTTGTGTATTATATTTAATTTTTTTAATTAAAGTTAAAATATTTTTTTTGATAATAATGATTACTCAACTTATACTAAAATATTTTATATTATAATTTTATTATGATCTATAGATATAATGTACTTGAGATAATGAGATGAATTATTCACAAAAAAAGTATAAATTTTATGTAAAAAGAAATTAGTTTTTAGAATATGAAATTGATACGTAGTGTATAATATATTTTTTTTATAGATTATTTCTATTAAAAATAATATAAAAGAATGGTCTGTGAATCCTAAAATAACTAAACTCAATCCACAATAAATAAATAAATAAATAACTGAATAAATAAATATATAGTCATTCGAGTTAATTCATTTTCTTTTAGAATATATATATATATATATATGTGTGTGTGTGTGAATCGTAAAAAATTAAACTCAATCCAAAAAAAAAAAAAAAAAAAAAAAAAAATATATATATATATATATATATATATATATATATATATATATAGGTTATGCTAATGCACATTCATGTAGGTGTGCATTAGCAATATATACCTTAGTGTATTTTTGTGTGGGACCCATCAATTTTGGGTGGGTCCTATATTAAAAAGATGAAGAAAAAAAATAGAAAGAAAATATATATAGTGTATTTTTGTGTGAAATTCACCAATTTTGTGTGTATGTTAGTATTTTCCATATATATATATATATATATATATATATATATATATATATATATATATATATATATATATATATATATTGTAATTCGAGTTAATTCATTTTCTTTTAAAATTTATATTTGTTTTTTGTTAGAATGTGTCAAGATTAGAAGAAAGGATGAGATAGTTTAGTTTGTGGAGGTTAGTGAACGAGTGGAATATTTGTCATTTAAGTAGTTATGGCTAAGCTCTAAGTGGTTGAGTTTTGTGTGTCATAATTGACCAAAAATATCATAATATAAAAGGTTGAAAGAGACTACACGGTGGGAAGAGTGGAATTTGACACCAAGCCATGAACATGGGGTTGAATGACATGGAATCCATGTGGAGTTTATAGGAGGGGAACTGACGTACAAATGACATGAATGGCAAGAGTTTAAACCCATATAAGTTGAGTGCACAAATAGTATAGTCGGAATAATATATGACAAGACATGTATGAAATTTCATGGACATTATGAGATGGACAAGAAACAAAAGCAACAGAGAAACTGTTGAATAAACTTAATGTTTTGTTAGTGGATTTTTAATAATTTAGGTAGTGAAGAAATCTAGAATTAGTGGAATATCAAAAGATAGTGGGTTATTATTAGTTTTTATTGTTTGTTTGAATAGTAGAACTTTTGGGTCTATATAAAGACCAAGATTGTATTTTCATTTTAACAAGAACAAGATCAATATAGAATTCTTGTGTAAAGTACTGTTTCTATTCTTTCAAATTGGCATCAGAGCTAATGGAAAATACGATGAATCAAATGCTGTTGCTGCGTTTAACGAAGGCGAATTACGAGAACTGGAGTATCCAAATGAAAGCTCTTCTTGGATCTCTAGATGCGTGGGAGGTGACCAGGGATGGTTTTGCAGAACCAGCAGACACCACGGAGTATACGGCGGCTCAACAAAAGGCGTTGAAAGAGACGCGTTCGAAGGATAAGACGGCATTGTATATGCTATTCCGAGCAGTGGACGAATCAGGCTTTGAGAAAATTGCCGGTTCGACTACGTCGAAGGAGGCTTGGGACACGTTAGAAAAAGTGTTCAGAGGAGCAGATCGCGTGAAGCAAGTTCGACTTCAAACTCTTCGTGGAGAGTTGGAGAGGATACAGATGAAGGAGTCAGAAAATGTATCTGACTACATCACGCGTGTACAAACGGTGGTGAACCAACTCACTAGAAATGGCGAAGCAGTGACTGATGCACGAGTTGTTGAGAAGATTCTGAGATCTTTAACTGATAAGTTTGAGAATATTGTATGTGCAATAGAAGAGTCGAAGGACCTTTCGACGCTTTCAGTCGAAGAGCTCGCTGGCTCTCTCGAGGCACACGAACAACGAAAGATGAAGAAGAAGGAGGAAGCAGTCGAAGAAGCAAATCAAACGAAGGAGTCAGTCAAAGACGAAAAGGTACTTTATTCTCAAAATTTTCGAGGAAGAGGACGTGGTCGTGGAGGTCGTGACAATGGTCGAAATGGTCGAAGCAGCAACTTCGACAAAGGACAGTCGAGCCAGCAAAATTGGCGTGGCAGAGGACGTGGTCAAAGAGGTGGACGGTCGAACTACTCCAATGTCGAATGTTACAAATGTAACAAGCTTGGTCATTTTGCGAAGGATTGCAACTCCTTCAAATGTTATAACTTTGGTAAAGTGGGACATCTTGCAAAAGATTGTCGAGTCGAAAAGAAAGTAGAAGAAACAACCAATCTAGCTTTGGACGTCGAAGCGAATGATGGTTTTTTGTTGATGGCTCAAAAGGAAGAAGACGCGGAGAATGACACTATGTGGTATCTCGACTCTGGAGCAAGTAATCATATGTGTGGTCATAAACACCTGTTTAAAGAAATGCAGAAGATTGAAGATGGTCATGTGTCTTTCGGAGATGCATCAAAAGTGAAGGTCAAAGGCAAAGGTACGATTTGTTACTTGCAGAAGGATGACTTGACTGGGTCAATCCAAGATGTCTATTATGTACCAGATCTCAAGACAAATATTTTGAGTCTGGGACAACTCACAGAAAAAGGTTATTCGATATTCATGAAAGATCGAATATTGAACTTGAAGGACAAGTTAGGGCATTTGATTGCTCAAGTCGAAAAGGGGAGAAATCGAATGTACAAGCTGAACTTGAGGAGTGTTTAAGGAAAATGTTTGCAAATCAACGTCGAAGACAAAACGTCGTTGTGGCATCAACAATTTGGTCATTTACATCATGCTGGTCTAAGAAGGTTAGCGAAGAGGAATATGGTACACGGGCTACCAGATATGGACTATGAAGGAAAGTTTTGTGAAGATTGTGTGCTTAGCAAACAAACAAGAACCTCGTTTCAAAAGAAGGCAGAATATCAAGCTAAAGATATTCTCGAATTGATTCATACTGATATTTGTGTGCCAATCACTCCAGAATCTTTCAGTGGCAAAAGGTTCAAAGTGATGGTGGAGAAGGCAACTGACAGACACATCAAAGCAGTTCGATCTGACAGAGGTGGTGAGTATACTTCGACAGCCTTTATGAAGTATTGTGAAGAGCAGGGTATAAGGAGATTTCTAACTGCACCATATTCACCTCAACAGAATGGTGTAGCTGAAAGGAAGAATCGAACAATTCTCGACATGGTTCGATCAATGCTTAAGAGCAAGAACATGTCGAAGGAATTCTGGGCAGAAGCTGTACAATGTGCCGTTTATGTTCAGAATCGATGTCCACATTCGAAGTTAGAAGATCAAACACCACAAGAAGTATGGAGCGGACATAAGCCAACAGTTTCTCATCTCAAAGTATTTGGTAGTGTGGCTTATGCACACGTACCAGATCAACGAAGAACGAAGCTTGAAGACAAAAGTCAGAAGTACATTTTCATTGGCTATGATTAGAAGACAAAAAGGTACAGGTTATTCGATCCCATAAACAAGAATGTGATAGTGAGTAGGGATGTTCGAATAAACGAAGCGAGCAAGTGGGACTGGAAAAATTCGACAGAGGTTACTGTCGAAGTCGGAGAATCACCAGTCGCTGTACCAACAAGCATTTTGACAGAACCTGAAGATTCTGAAAATGAAGATGAACTTTGACAACCCAGAATGCGAAGTCTACAAGATCTATATGATTCGACAAGTGAGGTACACCTTGTATGTCTGTTGGCAGATGCTGAAAATATTGATTTTGAAGAGGCGTTGCGAGACAAGAAGTGGAAAACTACTATGGACGAAGAAATCAAGGCAATTAATCACAACAACACATGGGAGCTGGTCGAATGACCAAAAGGTAGTCAACCCATTGGTGTGAAGTGGGTATTCAAGAAAAAGATGAATGTCGAAGGCGAAGTGGAACGATACAAGGCGAGACTTGTAGCGAAGGGATATAGGCAGAAGGCAGGAATCAACTATGATGAAATCTTTGCTCCCGTTGCAAGAATGGAAACAATTCGACTACTTATTTCACAAGCTGCTCAATTCAAATGGCCAATATTTTAGATGGATGTGAAGTCAGCATTTTTGAATGGTGTGCTCGAAGAAGAAGTTTATGTCGTACAACCACCAGGTTATATGAAAGCTGGAGAAGAGAAGAAATTGCTGAAATTGAAGAAAGCACTTTATGGGCTGAAGCAAGCACCACGAGCATAGAATACACGTATCTACACATATTTTAAGGAGAACGAATTCAAACAATGTCCCTATGAGCATGCCCTTTATGTAAAGAAGAATGAAGGTAATATGTTACTTGTTGCTCTTTATGTTGATGATCTCATCTTTATGGGTAGTAATGATCAGATGATAGAAGAGTTCAAGGGCACAATGACACGAGAATTTGAGATGACAGACTTAGGTCTGATGAGATTCTTTCTTGGTCTGGAGGTTCGACAAGAAGAATCAGGCATCTTTATTTTACAGGAAAAATATGCAAAAGAAGTCTTGAAGAAATATAAGATGGAAAACTGTAATCCGATTTCGACGCCAATGGAACCAGGTGCCAAGCTGTCGAAATTTGATGGGGGAGATCGTGTCGAAACATGTAAATTTCGAAGCTTGGTAGAAAGTCTTCGCTATCTCACATGTACAAGGCCAGACATTTCGTTAAGTGTCGGCATTGTCAGTCGATTCATGGAGGAGCCAGTACTTTCTCATTGGAAGGCATTGAAAAGAATCCTTCGATATATCCAAGGAGCTGTGTCACTTGGAATGCTTTATTCAAGAAGAGAAGATTATAAGTTGGTTGGTTACTCCGACAGTGATTGGTGCAGAGATGTAGACGATCGAAAAAGCACATCAGGATATGTGTTCTTTATGGGAAATACTGCCTTTACATGGCTCTCCAAGAAGCAACCAATAGTAACACTTTCGACATGTGAAGCTGAATATGTAGCAGCATCTTGGTGCGTTTGTCATGCAATATGGCTGAGAAGATTGTTGGGAAAAATGGAGTTAAAACAGGAAGGTGCAACTGTGATACATGTGGACAACAAATCAGCAATTGAACTAGCAAAGAATCCAGTGAATCATGAAAGAAGCAAACATATTGATGTTCGATTTCATTTCATTCGAGAACATGTGAGAGAAGGAAATGTCGAATTGAAGCATGTGGCAAGCAAAGACCAAGCAGTAGATATCCTCACAAAGCCATTGTCGAAAGAGCTTTTCGATAGAGGAAAGAAAATGATAAGCTTGGTGGACGGTAGAAAAATTTAAGTTTACAGGGGAGTTTTGTTAAATAAACTTAATGTTTTGTTAGTGGGTCTTTAATTATTTAGTTAGTGGAGAAATCTAGAGTTAGTGGAATATCAAAAGATAGTGGGCTATTATTAGTTTTTATTGTTTGTTTGAATAGTAGAACTTTTGGGTCTATATAAAGACCAAGATTGTATTTTCATTTTAACAAGAACAAGATCAATATAGAATTCTTGTGCAAAGTACTGCTTCTATTCTTTCAGAAACTAGGTGCAAAATTATACGAAGAAACTAATTTTTAAAATTATAATTGCTAAGACCAGCAAATAAATTAACAAGAAACTTTCATGTACAATGTTGATCTTTAACATTTTCATTCACATTCACATTTACATTTACTGATTTAAGTATGAAAACTAGAGGCATTCATTTTCTCGTTTAAGTAGAATGTTGTTGTGCTTATGTTTGCATATAATAGTTATGGGTTCAAAAGATCAAATTAGGTCTTCTTGGATCCTTCATGATACAAGTTAGATTGAGCGGAATGCATTATATTAGATGTTTTATCATTATTATTATTATTATTATTATTATTATTATTTGAGTTCACCTTTGTTGCGGTGAGAACCGGATATCAAGCTATTGTATTAACTTGAATCACAAATCATTGACGTTCACCACCGAACTTTAATTTATCCAAAGGAAAGGGAAAAGATCGAATAAAACCCTAAGTGCGCAATGTAACAACAAAGCAAAAGATCTAAGGTTAGGGGGTTGGTTATACTAAGGGAATGTGTTAGCACCCTAAGTATCTATAGTACTCTATAGGAACCTCTATTTGTTTTTTGTGTTATGTTATTGTTTGTTAACTATATAGGGAGAGACCTAAAGTTTTACTAAGTATGTTCGCCAAGACTTCGCGATCTTGTGCCTACGTATCCTAACAAGGATGGAATCAGAGCATTCGTAGTTCACCTAACTACGGGTGAAGAACACTTGATAGTGATCAAGGTTCCAAGGGGGAGGCAAGTGTCCAAAACAATGACACTTACATAGAGTTTACAAACTCTATCCTAAGTCTAAGTTAAAAAGGGGTAAGGAATCTAACAAGGTCCAAAAGGGAAGGTAAGTGCTCATAGAAATAACACTTACATAGAGTTGACAAACTCTACACTAAGTCTAAATTAAAGGACTAATGACTCTAACAAGGTCAAAAGGGGAAGCAAGTGTTCATGACAACGACACTTACATAGAGTTTACAAACTCTATCCTAAGGCTAAGTTAAAGAGGGGAAATGACTCTAACAAGGTCATTATGGAAAGGTAATGTAGGATAAACTATCCTAAATATGACATAAAGTCAACAGAAAAGATCATTTTCCTTTAGATTTAGGCATAGACAAACATAATATCAAAAGAAGTACAGAGAAAAGCCTCAAGTATCAAAGTTAAGATTATAAATGAATGACAACATATGTAAAGCAAATGTTAAAGCAACTAATCAACTCATGAAGTAAAGCATCATGTCACCAATTAGGCATGTAACATGTTGAGGATAAGGGCAAACAAGTAGAGCACAAACATTTGTATCTTAAGATAATATCCAAACATCATTACAAAGACCAAATGAACCAAACAAGATGAGAACTCATACAAGTCAGTAGCTACACTATACTATGTTCAACACACTTCAAAGATTGAGAAGTGATCACAAGAACATCAAACATGCATCACATCATTAGTAACACACTTGTCAACAACAAGTTCATAAGAAAAAGTTAAAGATGATTCAAACATTGAGGTTAAGGTATGAAACCAAGATGGGGCAGTAGCAATATCAAACATTTCAACTAATAAACAAAACCATGATATCAAGAATGTTCAACAAGTATCACATTCAAAATATGAGAAAACAACTAGGCATGCATCAATAAATATCATCCATGGAAGGAAGCAAACATTCAATGCAAGTAAAGGAGACAAATGAGCAAGCAATGTACATTGGAACAATGGAAGTCAGAAACTCAAACATGGTATTCAAGTCATATAAAAGCACCAAGCATCAAAGAGATTCACATAAGAACACTAGTCCTAAAACTAGGTCAAATACAAACCAACATCATGTTCAAAACCTCACCAACTTGAGGCATCAATCAAAAATATTAGAATGGACAAATAAATAAAAGTTTAAGGCTATACCTCATGGCAACACACTCAAGAATATGTGAGGAAAAGATTCCTAAAATAATTGCACAAGTGCACAAACAAAACCAATCAACAAGTTCAAGATACCCCATTAATAGAGCATGAATCGAGGCTCCACAAAATCAAACAAGCATCATCAAAGCACAACAAAACCACTCAAACATCAAGTAATCATGTGTTAAAATATGTCCAAAAGCATGGCTCAAGAAGTGTCTCAAAAAGCATGAAAACACAAAACCTTAGTTCAAGGGTAAATAGGTAAAACACCCTTCATAAATAAATCAAAATAAAATAGGAAGATAATTAAAAAATAAAAATAAAAATTATTATAAAATTATTAAGATGCTAAAGAGTCAAAAAGATATTTTTGTTGATTTTTAAAGTGGAATAAATAATAAAAATAAAATCAAAATGGAAAATAAAAGAAACTAAAATAAATAAAATCAAAGTAAAGGAGGGGGTGGGTCAGCAATTCAGAAATAAACTAAAGTGAGTTCATAATGCTTTTGGGTCTGGAAGACTGGGGGTGTGAAAAGGAAAGATGCAAGGCCCATGCTAATTAAAATTTTCAGCAAGCAAAAATAAATGCCATACGAGCATCTTCATTAAACACATCATCAATGACTCATACAGACGCAAGCAAAGACCAGGGTCAAACATGACACCTAAGCCAAAACAACCAGCTCCGGTCGTCTTCTCCAGCGACGACCACCAGAGGTAACTGTGAAACACAAAAAAAGTAAATACACTATTTTGAAGGATTTTTCATGTAAATCACGAATATGGCATTAGTTTTTAATAATACTCACTCTATCATGCTTAAAAGGGGCCACGAAAAAATGATGCACATTATGAAACTTCATTGGAACAAGACAACCAAACCAAAAACAAGATTTATATTAAGACAAAACCTCAAATGCAATAAACATGAGTTCAAATAAGCATTAAAGAGTGAGGAAAAAATTGAATAAAATGTTACCCACGTGAGAGCTTTGTAGCTTCTGTTCTTGCTCAAACAGCCTCTACAAACTTCTCCTTTTGCTTCTATGGACCTTGAGGATGATGAAAGGAACCACGGAATGGAGTAAGAACCATTGCAGAGTGATATTCGAAGAGAGAAAATTTTGAGAAAAAGAGAGAGTTTTTGGTTCTGAGATTGAATAAGAATGGATTTGTGTTTTGCTTGCTAGGGTTTTTAGGCTTATATATGAGGGTTTAGTGAGGTTAAAACAAGAATGACTGTGGTTAAAATTCTTGTTTGGTTTTTGTTCAAAATATGAAAAATGAGGGTGAGCATGAGGTGGTACGAGTATGCCTTCCTTGTGGGTGGTTTTGGTTATCATTTTGTGAGTGGCAAAAGGGTCAGAATGAGATAGTGGAGAGAAATTCTTGGTGTGCAAGTTTTGTACATTTTGTAACTTTTCTTCTTTTGGTAAGATAGTGAAATATGGTGCACAGGACATGGTGTATGTGTTTGGTTTATTTTGGTAGTGTTTTGGGTAAGAGGAAAAGGTACAATGTGTGGGAATTGGATGAGGGTTGTCGCGGCCGGCAAAAATATCGAGTCGCCATCATATTTTTTAAGAAAAATAAATGATAAACCTAAAATCCTAATCCTAAGGGTAGAGATTCCTAAGGTTCAAGAGTCGATTAAGCGAGGGGAAGGTGTTAGGCACCCCTCACTTCTATTGTACTCAATGGGATCCTCCTTAGATTTTAGGGTATGTTTGTTTGTTGTCTGACTTTTTACTTATTTACAAAAGAATCCTAAATTTTTTATTATTATACTCGCTAGGGTTTACAACCCTATGCCTACGTACCTTCAATTTTGAAGGATCAGAGTAACCGTAGTTCACCTCCCCCATTCCTACCCCCTAATCCTAAACTTAATCCACTATTTATACTCTTGGATAAAGGGCTCTATCCCCATATCTATTATTTATATCCTAGATAAAGAGTTCTATCCCTTTATCTATATTTATACTCCTAGACGAGGAGTTCTATCCCTTAAATCCCTTATCCCTTGTTTATACTCTTGGATGGAGAGTTTTATCCCTTAATCCCTTATCCATTGTTTATACTCTCGGATGGAGAGTTTTATCCCAAAATCCCTTATCCCTTGGCCTATATTTATACTCTTGGAACCTAAGAGTTTTATCCCTAAATCCCCATCCTTTAAAACCTTTAAATCCCACAAGTCCTTTAAATCCTCTTAAACTCCTTTAAATCCTTTGTATCCATTAAATCTTTTATCCTTAAAAATACCTCCTTTATTTTAAAATTAAATCCCCAAAAATTCCACAGAACTTAGTAACTTTTATAAATAAACTCCAAAAATCCCCTCATGCCAAAATAGCAAAATTAATCCCTAAATTAATCCCACTCAAAAATGTAATTTCTAAATTTACAATACTCCCAAAATAAAAGAAACTTTAATCCCAAAAATGAAATTAAATTTGCTTTACTTTATTTTCATCCCCAAATCCATATTTAAATCCCATTTAAAAATCTAATAATACTAATTTTTCTTAAAATAAATCCTACACCCTCATTTTAATAAACTTCCCAATTTCTCAAAAAAACCATGAACCAAAATCCCAAAAACCCTATTTTAAGTAGATAAACAATACGCTTTAAATATATAAAACCTTTTATTTAAACCAAATCAAACCCAATATTCACCTTAGAAAACCCTACTTATAATCCCTATCTTTTAAACAAACAAGTCATTTTAAATATACATGAATTAAAAAAACCAAACCCAAAAATTAATCCTCAATTCCTAATTACATTTCCTAATAAAAAATAAATTCCCGTTTTAAAAGAGAATGACCCAAATATTTTAAATAGATAAAATATAAATTAAAAACCCAAACCTAGAATTAAACCTAAAAATCCTAAATATAATTCCTAAATAAAAAATTAAATTCCTAATTAAAACCAACAAGCTATTTTACACACACACACACACACACACACATATATATATATATATAAAAGAAACCAAACCCCCAAGATTAATCCTAAATTCACAATTATACCCTAATAATAGTAATAATCCCCACAATTCTATTTCATAAACCCTAATTAAACAATTAAAACCTAATTAAACAATTAAATTAAGTAATTAACTTAATTATTTAAATAACACCCAGGGGGTGCATTTTGTGTTGAATTGGCAATGAGCCTGCTAACTGGGGGTGTAAGTAGTATCAGGGCGCAAGGCCCAAATACCCAAAACCCAATCTGATGGAAGATGGTCCATGGTGGAGAGAGTCTGACTTTGACTCTCTCTATACCGTACGATCAGAATCCTAAGGCTTAGGGTGCCCTTAATCTCATCCGTAGACTCCTTTGACCGGTCCAGGTATGTGAGATGGAGGGCCACGATGTATAGTCAGCGCAGGTCCACCGTGGGGACGCGCGTGCACGAACATCAGCTGACCGTTGCAGTCAGCTTATCCGATGGCTCTGGAAAACGCCACTTGGCGTTCATCCGTGGGTATGCGGGGGAGGTATAATACCCCACCTCCCTTCAGTCACTCCCTCATTTTCCCATTTCTTTCTCTCTCTTCACTCGCTCCCTCTCTCTCTAAGTTTCCTCTTCTCTCATTTCTCCTTAATCTCCTTTCTCTGGCCACCACCCAAATGGCCTCCGGCCGCCGCGCACCACCCCAAACCACCACAAAATTCCAGATTTCAATTGAGAATTCAACCGAAAATTTCAAATGGCAAGAACCCTAACCCCCTACCCCTACCCATATCACCTTGGTTTGTTAGGGTTCGCGAGGAACCCTAAGAACCCTAACCTCTAACGTTCATCCAAACCCAGAATTCCACATGAACCCCCAAGAACCCTAACTGGGTTCTGGGAAGAACCCTAACTGGGTTCTGGGAAGAACCCTAACCTATCTAGATAAACCCTAACCCCAAACCTAAGAACCCTAACCCTATTTTAAACCCAGAAACCCACAAATCACGACAAACAACAACAAAACCCAACGATTAAACAAGCGGAAACAAAAAAAAGAGCTAAGTTTCGTTACCTCCCCCTGCCGTGTCCAAATTACGCTGCTACCTTTCCCTTATTTCTTTATTCTTCGCGGATTCTTTCGATCTCTCTACTAATCTTCTCTGTGTTTCTGTTTGCAGGTTTAGCTTAAGGAATTTTAGGGTTCTAATGATGAACCCTAAGTCCCTTTTTCGTGAAAGAGCTTTAAGTGGTGGTTGGGGATTAGAGCAGCAACAATGTTCGTTCGCTTAGGGTTCCTTTTCCTTCTGAATTTCTTTAGCTTATATAAGCATTTGAATTAGGTTTTAGAAATTAGATTGATTAGATTAGGTTTTGATTTAGGAAGAATCTGATGTAATTTGATTTATGTATTGTTTTAGAATTGATTTGTTGCAATTTACAGATTTGATTGGATTTGGTCATACAAATTAGGGCTTTGATTTGTACAGTTGTAATTTTAGATCCGATTTGATTGTACTTAAAGAAAAATCAATTAAATTGATTCGTTTTGACTTGCTTCTCCCAATCTCTGCGCAAATTAGGGTTAAATTTGGGGAAGACGACCCCTCTCATGGGTCAACAAGTTTGACCCCCAATAAAAATAAAAAGTAAAAATAAATAAAATGAAAATAAATAATAATAATAAAAATAAGATAAATGTTTTCATAAATAAACATCCCTACAATGAAAACAGGAATTCCAATTTAATTAATAATAATAAAAATAATAATGTAAAAGCTATATTAATAAATTGACCATTATAAAAATAATAATAATTAAACAATAACCGAACTAAATAATTAATAATAATCATAAAACCTTAACACTAATATCCCTATCACTAAAACCTTGATATATAACAAATATTAATTGTTAATAAAAAAACAAACTTCCTAATTAATAAATAAATAAATAAGAAGCCCCACAACTAAAAACCCCTAATAATAAAAATATTTATAAATAATTAACCCTAAAATAAAACCTAATTACCTAAATTCTAATAATTTTTTTTATAAATAATAACATGAAATTATCCTTAATTAATAACTAATAATATATATTTTAACTCTAAACTTAATTAAAACAATATTTCTAATTAATAAAAATAATATGCCTAATTAATTATAATGACTTTTTAAACAATAACACAAATAAATTAAAGAAAACTAATTCTAAAAATCCTAATTAACTCTAAAGAAAAACTTTACTTCTTAATATATTTTTTTTAAAATTAACCATAAAACCAAAAAATTAAACCCAACCCTTAATTGCTAACCCAAGAACCCCTTGTATGAAACCAAACCCAAAAATGGACCCAGAAGCCCAATGTCATCTAAACGATACCCCCTGGTAGCACAAAAAAGAAAAAACACTGGTCAAAATTTAGGGTACTACAGCTGCCCCTATTTAATCATCTTCAAATCAGAAAGAGGAAGTTGATATGCCTGCCTCTTTTGAAGAGGAGATGATTAAATACAAGAAGGACCCTAATTTTGACCGCTGAGTCAGACAGGTACTATGCCGACTATCCTGAGATCCCTAGTGAAGTATCCGATTAAACCCTGGTATCCGTGAGAATTTATAATCCTTATGCCATGTATGCATGTTCAAAAGTATCTGTGCTCTTATGCATGATGCATTATTTGGGCTAACGCCTCTTTTATGATATGCAGTGCATGAGTTTACGGAAACCATATCCTCTGTAACATTCCGACTTCCCGACCCTTAAACCCTTGACTCCTTTGATGAGTGGAACAAGTCCTATGTTCTTGGAGATGCGTATTATTCCTTTTAAAGAAACTTCCCTAATTACTGAATCGTGACTGCTAAGATGTAGACCCCGTGTTTAACTTGGAAGAAACATGATTCCTTTACTGTTTCCGAATCGAAGTAAAAATACATTTTCCTTTTGAAAGCTTTTGATTATGCCCAATGTTTGAATGCATTATTCTATAATTAATCGGCATTTTGTAATCAAGCGGAGTAATTGGAAAGAAGAAAAAAATTTATTTATCTAAAAATGGGCCCATGAACAGGCAATAGTACATAAGGAAAGCAATCCTCATAAGGAGGAATTACTATAAATCTGCAAGATGAAAACTGGCAATACGAAAAAAACAAATTTATCTATGTCCCTATTAAATTCAAACACCCGCTAATATCCCTAAGTCTCCGAGGCCATGACACTTTGCTTCTGAAGATGATGACTAGATTGATCATTCCTTTCTAAATACCCGTTGGGTGGTCGTTAGTCATATGCCTTTTGGATATCCTTAATTTTGCCTGGACCGCTCTTTTTGAGTCTTAGTCCACCAGGATGATATACCATTTTTTCAACTAAGCCGCCCTTTAGGGTTTTCGACTTGTCGGGTATCATTTTTATCCAAGTCCCTAATTTTTGCCTGAATCGCTCTTTCGAGTTTTCAATCCACCGAGACGCCCTAATTTTGCCTAAGTCGCCCTTTGGGGTTTTCGACTTAGCGGGCCTTTATCCTCTTTTTCTAGGCATAGTATTTTTTGACTGAATCGGAATTTACCGGTCGCGGTAAATCCGCTCCATCCATCGTAGTCAACATTAAAGCTCCACCAGAGAAGACGCTCTTTACGACATATGGTCCTTCATAGTTTGGGGCCCATTTGCCACGAGGGTCTTTATAGATGAGTAGCACTTTCCTTAACACCAGGTCTCCCTTTTCAAATAGGCGAGGACGAACTTTCTTGTCGAATGCCTTTTTGAGTCTCCGCTGATATAATTGACCATGACATACAACAGCCATGCGCTTCTCCTCTATGAGGTTCAGTTGATCAAATTTGTTTTGTATCCACTCCGCTTCATCCAGCTTAGTCTCCATTATGACTCTAAGTGAAGGAATTTCTACTTCAATAGGGAGTACCGCTTCTGTGCCATATACCAAGGAAAAAGGAGTAGCTCTTGTCGAAGTACGAACTGAGGTTCTGTAGCCATGTAGTGCGAAGGGAGCATTTCGTGCCAGTCTTTGTAGGTCTTCACCATTTTTTGGATGATCTTCTTGATGTTCTTATTGGCTGCCTCTACCGCGCCATTCATCTTCGGGCGATAAGGCGATGAGTTATGGTGATCGATTTTGAAACTCTCGCATAGCTTATCCATCACTTTGTTGTTTAGATTAAGCCCATTATCCATGATGATCTTGTTAGGAACCCCATAGCAACAAATTATCTCCTTTTTGATGAATCGTGCAATTACTTGCCTTGTCACATTAGTGTAGGAAGCAGCCTCTACCCATTTAGTGAAGTAGTCAACGACAACTAGAATGAATCGGATTCCATTCGATGCTTTTGGCTCGATCATCCCAATTATGTCTATTCCCCACATAGAGAAAGGCCACAGAGCAGTTAAGACGTTCAAAGGAGTAGGCGGCACATGAATTGTATCCGCGTAGATTTGACACTTGTGGCACTTCTTGACGTATTTGAAGCAGTCTTATTCCATAGTCAGTCAATAATACCCTGCTCGGAGAATCTTTTTATCCATTGCATGCCCGTTTGCATGGGTTCCGAAGGATCCCTCGTGGATTTCTTTGATAAGCATGTCCTGTTCATGTCCATCTAAACACCAGAGCAACACCATGTCATAATTCCTTTTATAAAGTACATTTTCGTCGAGGAAAAATTGGGCAGCCAGTCTTCTAAGCGTTTTCTTATCCCCACTTGAGGCATTTGCAGGATATTCTTATTTTTGGAGGAATGGCTTGATATCATGAAACCACGGTTTATCATCTACTTCAGCCTCCACTGCTGCACAATAAGCTGGTTCATCTAAGCGATTGATTCTTATAGCTGGTGCTTCATTATACCATTTAACCTTGAACATGGATGCCAGAGTTGCTAGAGCATCTACCAATTGATTCTCATCTCGAGGGATATGCTGGAAAGTGATCTCATCGAAGTAAGTGATCATCTTTCAGACACAGTCTCGATATCGAGTTAGTTTAGCATTAAGTGTCCTGCATTCCCCCTTGACTTGATTGATGACGAGAGCCGAATCTCCATATACTTCCAAGATCTTAATTCCAAGGTTAATGGCCTCGCTGATCCCCAAGATGCACGCCTCGTATTCTGCCATATTGTTGGTACACGTGAAGCATATTCTCGCAGTGAAAGGTATGTGGAATCTGTTGGAGAAGTTATAACAGCCCCCACCCCATGTCCTTCTGCATTTGAGGCACCATCGAATATAAGCTTCCATCGAGATCCGGGTTCGGGTCCTTCGTAGGAATCTGGAATATCATCATCTCTTACAGCCATCACATCCTCATCGGGGAAGTCAAATTGCATAGGCTGATAGTCGTCTACTGGTTGATGAGCGAGATGATCGGCTAATATGCTTCCTTTTATGGCTTTTTGAGTGACATACTGGATGTCATACTCAGTCAGTAACATCTGCCACCGAGCCACTCTCCTAGTCACTGCCGGCTTCTCGAATATATACTTGATGGGGTCCATTCTAGATATCAAGAAAGTAGTATGGCACACCATGTATTGTCTTAATCGTCGGGCGGCCCATACAAGAGCACAGCAGGTCTTCTCCAAGAGTAAGTATCTGGATTCGCAATCTGTGAATTTCTTACTCAAGAAATAAATTGCGTGCTCTTTTCTCCCTGTTTCGTCTTGCTGCCTGAGTACGCAACCCATCGAATTGTCAAGCATCGTTAGATACATTATGAGCGGTCTTCCCGGTAGTGGTGGCACCAATATGGGTGGTTCTTGTAAATATTCTTTAATTCGATCAAAGGTCTTTTGGTAGTTTTCACCCCATTCAATAGTTTGACCTTTCCTCAACAGCTTGAAGATCGGCTCACAAGTAGCAGTGAGGAGTGAGATGAACCTTGCAATATAATTTAGTCTCCCTAGGAATCCACACACTTCTTTTTCTGTTCTCGAAGCCGGCATTTCTTGAATGGCCTTTACTTTATCAGGATCAACTTCTATACCTCTTTGACTGACTATGAACCCCAACAACTTCCCAAATCTGACCCCAAAAGTACACTTCGCAGGATTTAGTCGTAGCTTGAACTTCCTCAGTCGTTCAAACAACTTTTGTAAATTGACTATGTGACCTTCCTCAGTTTGTGACTTAGCGATCATATCATCTACGTAAACCTCCATTTCCTTGTGCATCATGTCGTGAAAGAGAGTTACCATTGCCCTTTGATAAGTTGCCCCAGTGTTCTTTAACCCGAAGGGCACTACCTTGTAACAAAAGGTTCCCCAAGGTGTAATAAAAGTGGTCTTTTCCATATCAGAAGGAGACATCTTGATCTGATTATATCCAGAAAACACATCCATAAATGAGAAGACTGAAAACTGAGCAGTGTTATCCACCAACACGTCAATGTGGGGTAGTGGAAAATCGTCTTTAGGACTTGCTCTATTGAGATCTCGGTAGTCTACACACATTCTGACCTTCCCATATTTCTTTGGCACGGGCACAATATTGGCCACCCATTCTGGATACTTTACCGTTGCTAAGAACCCGACGTCAAACTGCTTTTTAACTTCTTCCTTGATTTTGAGAGTCATATCCGGTCTGGTTCGCCTTAACTTTTGTTTAACCGGTGGGCATTCGGGTTTGAGCGGTAGCTTATGTTCAACAATGTCCGTATCCAACCCCGGCATATCTTGGTAAGACCAAGCGAACACATCAACATACTCTTGTAGCAATTTGATCAACTTTTCCTTTACGTCCCTGTTTAAAGAAGCACCAACTTTAACCTTTTTTTTGTCCTCTTTAGTTCCCAGATTGATCACATCCACTTTTTCCTGATGAGGTTGTATCACTTTGTCCTCTTGCTTTAATAGTCTGGCCAACTCTTCAGGAAGTTCACAATTGTCCTCATCACCCTCTTCTGCTTGGTTAATCGGGAGCTCGAAGTTGTAAGGAATTATAGTAGTTTCGTTTTCAATAGGTTCATTTTTAAATCTGCATGAGGGATATTTTTATCGTTTATTATTTTTTGAATTGATGGGAATGAAAGTACTGGAAAAAGAAGTGTATTGCCATTTTGAAAAAAGGAGCAAATATGAAAGAAAAAGATCTTGATTGAAAACAAAAATGTGATTTTATTATTAAATAATTCAAAGAAACAAAAGGTGGCCCTACAAAGCTTGTCCATTTGCCTTGGGCATAACAAAGGACTTATTATTATTTTAAAGAAAAGTAAATTACTTCGAAACAGAAATCATCTCAGGAATCTCGATGGCCCTCCAATTGTTGAGAATTGTATCTGGTGACCAATGGTACACCCAATATGGTATCCCTCTATTTTCCTCTTCAATTGTAGTCACTTGATCTTCGTCTCTGAATCCAACATTAAGGAAAGTTTCTTCGAGAGGAGGAAATGTCATCTGATGAGACTTCTGAACCCCTTTATTAGCTGGTTTGTAACCCAGCCCGAACCGATCCTTCTTTTCGGGTACCTCTATCACCTTGCCCCAGTCCCTAGCATCCCCATTCTGGACTAAGTCTGTGATCCTTTTTGGCCTTTCCTCTTGTCGAACGACTCGCTTACGACTGACCGTCGCAACCTCCAAATCTTGGAAAGGTATTTCAAATGTCTCCCCATCCACTTCTATGTATCTGAATGACGAGAGATGGCTGACAAACATGTCTTTCTCCCCATCAATAATTATTAATTTGTCCCCAGATACAAACTTTAATTTCTGATGAAGTGTGGAAGTAACTGCGCCCGCAGCATGAATCCATGGTCGTCCTAGAAGACAAGTGTATGAGGGATTGATGTCCACGACTTGGAAAGTGATCATGAAGGTATGTGATCCCACCACTGTAGGTATGTCCACCTCCTCAATTACTATTCTTTTTAAACCGTCAAAAGCCCTAACAATCAGGGAACTGGTCTTCATAAAGGTCCTTACAGATGTTAATTTCATAAGGGTATCCTTAGGCATGACATTTAGGGCAGACCCTGTGTCCACTAGCACCCTTGAGAGAATAGTGTCCTGGCATTTGACTGATATATGCAAGGCCTTATTATATGATTGCCCCTCGGGAGGTAATTCCTCACTACTGAAACCCAGACAGGTGCTGGCGGTGATATTGGCGACTACCTCGTCGAACTGAATCACTGATATATCCTTGGTGACATGGGCTTCATTCAGGACCTTCAGCAGGGATTCCCTATGTGCCTCCGAGCATAACAACAAGGATAGAATGGAGATCTTGGGTGGTGTTTGATTTAGTTGGTCCACCACCCTATAATCACTTTTCTTTATGATTCTCAAAAATTCCTCGGCGTCTTCTTGAGATATATTCTTCTTGGAAGATCCCTCACCTGTATTTGTGGTCTCCTTCCTCTTTGAGCTTTCGGGGGTATCCTTCTTAGGTTGTTCTGAGGAGTATACTCTTCCACTACGGGCCATCCCTCCAATACCAGCTATGTTAGTAACAACTGGTGATGGTATTATAGTCTTTCCTCCCACGGATGCAGTGATGTCATATTTCCAAGGTACGGTCTTAGCGCTTTCATATGGAAATGGTGCTGGAACATGGAAAGTGATAAGGCCTTCTGACTTTGCAGGCACTGGAGCTTTGACTGGTGCGGGAACAGGTATTTGCATTGGTGTTTGTGCAGGTACCAGAATTGATATCTGAATAGGAGCCTGTGCAGGCCTTGAAACTGGTATTTGAATGGGTGCCTGTGCAGGCCTGGGAACTGGTATTTGAATAGGCACTTGTGCAGACCTTGGAACTGGTATTTGAATGGGAGTCGCAACATCCCTTCTTTGATATGGAGTCTCGGAAGGTACTTGCCCCTGGGATTCTAAGGCAGCCACCTCATTCATATTCCTTAAGTACCCAATCTGTACTATCCCTTGGTCCATTGACTGTTGGAGGACCTCCTTCATCTTCTTACAGTTATTGGGATCAGACGCGCAATCCTTGCAGTCACCGTGCAGCCTTTCAAACTCCTCGTACCCAATTAATACTTCCCTTACTTTCGTCATAGGGGTATTTACTTGTTCTACCCCTCTGATTTGGACATTCTCTCCCAGTCCCTCAATGGAGTTAACAGTTGGTCCAGCGTGCCCTGGGAAAGGATTATCTCCTACATTTGGATTGTCATAACTGAATTTAATGACCTTCTGATCCAGCAAATCTCGCACCCTAAACTTGAAGGCTAAACACTTTTCAGTCGTATGTCCTGGCGATCTAGCATGATAATTACATCTAGCATTAGCATTATACCCTCGAGGAGGAGGCGTAGGAGGGGGCCCTAACGGCTTGATTTCTACCAATCCTTTTTGGATTAGCATTGGCAGGATCTGAGTATAGGTAGTGGGTATAGGGTCAAAGTCCTTCCATGGCCTCCTTTGTTCCCTTCGGGGATACTTCTGTTGTTGTTGATTTTGCAGAGGTGGCGCCCTTGGCTGCTGGATTTGGAGTGTAGGAGACGCTTGACTAGAGGCCGTAGCTGTAACACCCCCAATCTATACCCCCAATTAATAATAAAACAATAAACACTTAATAAAAATTTCATCAGAGTATATTTAAATTATCATGGCATAGACAGGGAGAATCACATTATATTGAAACAAAACATACAACACCTGCTCATAAAGATATGCAACAGTGGGGTAGTAATCAACAGAGGAACTCAGTTCCTTACTCCCACATTTCAGATTTTAGAATAAAAGCGAAAAATCTAAAACTGAATATCATACATGTATATCACATAAAGGTTCATCTACTATCGACAGAATCATGTATATATACAACTCCCAAGAGATAAAGATGCATATACACAACATCACAAAATAATCCTAATCGATCTCCCGACTACCCAGTGCTACATATCAGAGCCGACCGACAAAAGGATGAAGACATAAGCTTCACCAAAGACCTCCAGCAACACTAATCTGCAATGCCTCATAGAGCATTATAAAACAGCAGAAGGGTGAGAAATAACAACTAAACCAAGATTGCATAATAATATGCAAAAACATATAAATTCACATACATAGTTATTCTCACCACAAGCATCACATATGATACATATAACATACCACATATACTTAACATATTTCTAACATTCCCAACAACATAGCATATATCAATTATTCCAACGTGATAACATATTCACACATCATGCATATGTTTATACACAAAACATATCATTCATAATTCAAGGCATTTAACACGAATACACCTCAATTCGCAAATGCTATCACCCGCTCAATCACACAATGTCTCCATCCCCAATTGCATATTAATCATGGCCAATACATTTATCACAAATGCATATCACAATGTCTCGCACATAATCAACTAAATCATGATTTTCCACATATAACCAATGCAATCATAATTCATGCAGATGCAAAGAGACCGACACAACGACTCTCTATGCAAATGCATATGCGGTACCGACTCCAAGATTTCATATCTCATCACTAGTTCACTCAGGAACTCTGCTGGAACCATCGCTCGTTACTGAGGATCACTCAAGTAACACCCCGTCGGGCCTACGATGTTCACCCGTCGCTTTAGGTCCTCTTGGTATAAGGCGCACGACGTTTATGGATTGCTTTAGGTCCTCTCGGTATAAGGCGCACAATCCGATCGCTTTAGGTCCTCTTAATATAAGGCGCACAATCGTCTATAATCATCGCTTTAGGTCCTCTCGGCATAAGGCGCACGATGTCATAGCGGATTCCCTCTGGAACCAAACCGTCACTCAGGACGTTCCAACAATGCATATCATGATGCTTGGCATACAATGACCCATGACATCAAATGCATCTTCACACATATATGCAACCATAATCAAGCATATATAATCAAATACTACACATTGCATATTCTTGCCCTTAAGCCACAATTCAACAACCACAACAATTACAACAACTTGTCACATGCTTCAACATCATCACATTCATGCATTGCAAAACAATTCAAACAATGCATTTCAAACCATAAAGGTCACCACACAACATACATTGAATTCAATCAAACAATGCATTTCACCACAAACCACAAACCACAACAATCATGCCATCACAATTACTTCCACAAGGGATTCACACCACAAAGGCTACCCACACACATCACAACAACATGCATCAACATCATATAAACCACATAAAAGCTCAACGTTATACAACAATAACACAACACACGGTAAAACATCAATCGCACGCATTCACGACGGTAAAAATCAACACAACAATACGGTTCCAATTTTCTGCTATTATTGAACTAGGTACATACCTCAAAACCATTTTTTCTAGAAAGGACATTTCGTTGGCTTTCCAATGCTTCGAACAGGGGTCAAAACCGACTTACGGTTCAAGAGATATGAATTTTCGAAGTTTTTCTGAAACCAGAAAATTGCCCTGCGGACTGCTACGGGTTCTGGCATTTTCGTCCGAAAAACCGACCGATTCAATTATTTTCTTCGAAACAAACACATACTCATTCATACCAAACATATAGTGATGATTTGGAACCATTAAACGTGAATTCAACGACTTTCGATTTCACTCCGAATCCTAAACTCTCAATTCTCCAAAAATGCAAAAACTTACAAAATCAACCAAATTCGATAAAACAAGCATACTCAATCACGACCTAACATTACTCGACACATCTACGCAATTTATTCCGACTTTCGTCCGTGAAAACATTGATTTCTAACCATTTTTCTCATTTCAACCTAGAATGGAAACTAGAAGAAAATAACCAAAACAGTCCAAGAAAACACATACATATACATACACAAGTAAGATATAATTGAAACTTTTCACCCTTACCCGATTAATCGCGATTGAAACGGAGAATCTTTGATTTTTCCTCTTTTCCTCCTCTTCTTTCTTCCCTTCTCTTTTCTTTCTCTTTTTCTCTTCTCTTTCTCTTTTTCTTTCTCCTTACTATTTTTCTCTCTTTTTCTTTCTCCTTACTATTTTTCTCTCTTTTCTTTCTTTTTATGAAAATATCTACCCCCCAAAAAGACCAAAATGCCCCTCAGCTCAAATATCTCCCAAACGCTCTCAAAACGCGATAAAACATAAACATACCGATGAAATATATTTCGGGAAATAAAAGTTGAAAAGAAATTATAATTTATTGCAAATATTTTACCTATCAGAGAAATTATCCAATTAACACGTAAAACTCATTTAATTTACACAATTCAAAAAAAAGTCAAAAACTCACTAACTTCCACCAGTGGAAGTTACCTTTAAAATCTGCCTGAAAATGCTTTTGGTCAGTTTTTGCACTAATCTTCCACCAGTGGAAGTCAAGTGCAAAACGTGACATAACCAAAAAAAGGCCAAAATAACACTAACTTCCACCAGTGGATGTTAGTTCAAAATGTGACACATTTATGCCACAAAACTCTCAATGCCCAAACATGATGCATTAACATGAAACACAATAAATCACACAATTCACAAAATTTCACATAAATGGAATAATTAAATACGGTTAAATAAATCGGGGCGTTACAACTCTCCCCCACTTAGACATTTTCGTCCTCGAAAATATACTGAGACGAACAACTCCGAACACGACTCTCGCCACCGACTAACAAACCAACATGCCAACAAAAGGCACACCACGAATAACACAACTGACAAACCACCTTGTTAACAGCAGATACAACAACAACACGACAACGACGACGACAACAACGACAAGATGCAAAGCCCATACAATGCACTTGACGACCAACTCACAACTCAAGAAAAACCACGATACCAACACACAGGTTCACTCTAGAACCGAAACACAACAAGATCGTTACCATCACCGTAGGTAACACTCCCCTAATTCCCCATCATAGAAATTAGCTACACACACTCGAACCGTCACCATGGAAACGAGGCAACAACACAAACAAGAACACAAGTTCCATGATTCAACGTCGTTCCAACAACCTCGACCAAACCAGGATACCAAACATCTTTGTCATACAACAAATCACAAAAATGCTACGCTCCACCAATCGGACATAGAACCAAACATCCATCTACATAGTAGCCCATGGATAACATTTAAACCTTTCACCTAACACTTCCATTCTGAAACGTCCAATAGTCTTACCAATCTTACATGCTTCCAATGTTCAACCTATGAACTCTTACAAGTCGCACACGCATATACGAATCATGCCACATCGCGCTTCCGCTGCACACTCTGATTACCCGAAACCATCAAAACTACCAATCTCACGTCTAAAGTCTAACTCTTTCTCATAATCGCCAAAACTCACTGTTCACTTTAATATACCCAACCTCGCACTCTACTGCATTATCTCTCACACCAGATACGAGTCTCTGTACTACTCAAATAATTCTCATCCATCCAAACAGACATCTATAAAACCTTCGACTTAACTCATCAGGCACGACATTAACTTCACCAATGGGATAATTCCAACTAAGGTCACAACTCATCACAAATTCCAACCATCCTCTCTATCTCATACTATATTCCTTCCGACCAAACAAGTACTCAAAATTCTTGTGATTACTAAACACTTCGAATTCATAACCAAAATGATAATACCTCCAAATTATCCAACACAATACAACCGCAACCAATTCCAAATCCTGAATAATATAGATCCTTTTATGAATCCTCAATGGTCGTAAAGCATAAGCCACGAATTTACTTTCTTGCATTAACACATTGCCTAAACTCATCAAAGACACATCACAATACCTCACAATGAACATCCAAAGCAAACGACTTACCCTCTGCAAGTCAACTGAAGTAACGAAAATGCTAACTTGGAAAAACCTTCCCTAACCTCCGGTAATAACCAACTAAAGTCCAAAAAGATTTTATTCTCCGTAACCAACTTCGGAGCCTCTCATGTAGAACTACATCTACTTCCGATAGATTCATAACATACTCTCATCCGAAATAACATATCCAAGAAAACTACCTTTTTCAACCAAAATTCTCACTTGAATAACTTAACATAAAACTTCGTCTCTTTTCAACACTTGTAATTCAATTCTCAAACACTCTACCTGTTCTTCCTCTGAGTTTTCAACAGATCTGAATATCCTCAATCAAAGCCATTACGAACTTATCCAAATAAATATGAAAGATACGATTCATCTACTCCACAAACATTACAGATTCATTACTAACACCAAATACCATCACTGTGCATTGTAATGCCCAACCAAACCAACCCTCATCCAAACTTGTCCAGACTCACATACACTCTTAACCCAGTAATTAACAACTTATTCCGATGATAACAAACATAACCAGTCACATTAAATCGATCAAAGGCTCAACTCACAAAATTCACCATTCTTATCAAACGTTCCAAACAATTGTAATTTCAATCAAACTCATCCAAACCATTCCAGACATCTATTCGTGAAAGCGGACACTTATTCTCCATCATTACCTTATTCAACTGTCAGTAATCCATACACAATTTCTTCTCTTTACAGTCCAAATTCCATAAATCCCGACGTATAGCAACAACCAATCCAAAAGAACTCTTAAATATTACATCCATACCTAAAGGTTCTCTCAAAATTTCCATTAATGCCTTAAAACTCCCAAGACTTCAAACCTCACCAGAACTCTAAGTTTTCTTTCCATAGTCTCAATACCAATACCATCATACCCATCTTGCTTGTTATTCAATTCGGTCATCATTCCCTTTGTTACCAACAATACTGGAGCTCACGATCTTCTCTACCCCCCTCACTAGTAGAGTTTTTGCCTTCCGTGGGAATCGAACCATGTACCCTGGGGTTCAAGTACATGTTCAATCCATTCCCACTACCAATTGAGCTACTAGCTCAATTGGTAGTGGGAATGGATTGAACATGTACTTGAACCCCCAGGGTACATGGTTCGATTCCCACGGAAGGCAAAAACTCTACTAGTGAGGGGGGTAGAGAAGATCGTGAGGTGGCAGTGTCGGGATCGCTTTGCGAGGGGCCCGGGCTGTTACAATAGCCGCCATGTAAGGGTTATAAGGTACTTGAGTATACCTATCAGCAGAAATGGCATTGGCCTCCTTCTTCGAGTTGCTTCCAGAGTACCTTTTGTTGCTATGCTGACTGGAAGACGAATTTCCAATCTTTCTGCTTTTTAATCCATTCCCGATCCTTTCCCCAATGATAACTAAATCCACAAACCCAGTTGAGACAGACCCAATCATCTTTTTGTAGTATAACCCTTGTAATGTTCCCATGAACATATCTACCAGCTCACTTTCCAGCAACAGAGGTTGCACACGAGAGGCTAGTTCCCTCCATCTTTGGGCGTATTCCTTAAAAGATTCATTCCCTTTTTGGGACATGTTTTGTAATTGCATGCGATTAGGCGCCATGTCCACATTATATTGGTACTGCTTCAAAAAGGCGCTTGCAAGGTCTTCCCAAGTCTTATACTTTGGAAATTATTTGGGGTTGATGCTTTGGAAATGTGTCTGGCACCCGATGTGGTCATACTCATACAACCCTTAATCGCTCTTCAATTATCTTATACTTTTCATCCGCTACTCTTCCTTCCATGGCAGCCAGCTTGGTTTCATGAACTACCTGCCTGGAATCTTCCTCTCTATATTGGAGGTGCCACTCATCAGAGACCTCACGAGTGACACGTATCTGTATATGTCGTGAT
Source organism: Lathyrus tuberosus (assembly GCA_022829125.1). Taxonomy (NCBI): domain Eukaryota; kingdom Viridiplantae; phylum Streptophyta; class Magnoliopsida; order Fabales; family Fabaceae; genus Lathyrus; species Lathyrus tuberosus. Next base: position 2,837,967 of record JALAZF010000392.1, read on the forward strand.
TCTCCATTATGCTCAGATGGAGGAACAGACCCTATAGGAGGCTGAGTGTTAGTCTTCGCTTTACTAGCCTCTAATGCTTCACGTTCCAAGTCAGCCACAAATCCCAAGAGAGGATTATTATCTTTATACTGGGGAGGAGGGGTAGGGACACTCCTACGGTTACTAGCCTCGGTGTCTCTTGCTATCAGATTCTGAATAGCTCGATTCAGTTGGTCAATTTTGTCCTTCATTTCCTCCACATTTCCTTTGACAGCATCCACATCTCCCTTTAGAGCAGCGTGGTTCAGTTCCATTTGTTCCATAACTTTCTTTTGGTGAGCACGAGTGTTGGGTCGAGACGTCAGATTGTTGCGATGATTCTGAGAGAAGATATTGAAAAATGATTTTCGTTTGATGTTTTTTTTATTATGTTATGCATGCATGAATGTATGAGTATGCAGAAATTATTTTTATTTCAGGAATCTTAAACTTTTATTTATTAAGAGTAAAGCCAAGGATAATGGAAAAACAAATACTTTTATTCATGAAAAGAGAGTACTAGGGTCAAAGCCCCATTTATTACATAAGGAAAACCAAACTAGGGATAAACCCTTAAATTATTCATAACTGAAAAACCAAACATAAGAAGTCATTACATAGAAAAGCTAAATCCTCCTCCTAATCCTTGCCCTAAACTCCTCTACCATCTCACGACAAAGTGCAAGAAAATCGGCGATCTCTTTTACTGGCTTGAAGATATCAGCCATGTACTCAGCCTCTTTTAAACTTCGAGGGATCTCGTGGATGAGATCGTTGGATAGTAAGACCAACTTCTGATACCTTTCTCGATAATATGCCTCATCTCTTTGTAACTTTGCCATGATCCCTCTGTTCTCCTCAGTAGTTTGCTCTAATTGTTGGTTATGTTCTTCAATATAGGTGCCCCACTCTCTAAGTTCTTCGTAAGACTCCTCAAGCTCCTCGTATAGTCTTCTAAGCTCTCAGTTTTCTTCCTGAGTTTCCCTCCATTCTTCTGGTCGCATGGCAAGAAGTTCTTCAGCTGATCTCATTCGCACAGTTGCATCTAAGGCTTACCTTTTGCTCTCGAGAAGAGCGTTAGCCAAGCTTTGGACTTCAGCTTCTAGGTTGCGGATACGCCTATCACATCCCTCCTTAAACTCTCTTTGCGTTGATGTCATCCAAATGTCCCTCCACTCATCCCTTTGACGCCAGGCTCTATCTAACTCATCCTTGTGAGCCTTAAGACGTGAACTCACAGCTTGAAGGTTAGCGTAAGCTTGTTCCTTATTCTCTTCCTCTATCTGGGCTATCCCCTTATTGATCCTTGACTGCTCCATAACTTCATTGAGACTCCTCCTTAGTTGAGTGCTTTCTCCAGTGGCTTGGTAAAATTTACCTTCCCACTCTTCTTTTTCTTTTTTCAATTGTGAAATAGTCTCTTTGAGTCTTTCATTTTCCTCTATGGAGACTGCAGCAGGTGGGGGAACCCTTGGATTAACAGGACGATCCAGAGTAAAAGGCATCTTTACTATGCTCACCCTTTCTTTCATCCATTGTATATACGGTACCATAGATTCTTCCCTTGGTCTTTTAAGACTGCTCTTCTCTTTGATACTCTGCCTCCAAGCCTGAGCAATCTTTAGAACATCGGGATGATTTCTAGTTACATTTTGTAGGACGAAACCTTCAAACAACCTATCCTCTAGCCTGTAGGCCAATGGGTGCCCCAATTGCCTCATTGCTAAGATAGGATTGTATCTTATGCACCCTCTCAATCCTATCAAGGGTACATTTGGAAAATCCCCACAACTTAAGATCACGTCGTCTTGTTGGAGTATTTAGGGGAACCATAGGCTGTCTTTATCAACAAGAGATACCAAATATTGAGACCAAGCATAGGCTTTCATTTTTTTCATGTCCTTTAAATTCCTCATTAGGTGAGAGCACAACCATTTGTACAATAACTGAGAGCAACATAACATAACCCCTCCCCTTCTTTCAAATTTTTGGTGAAGGGTAAAGTATATATCAGCGAGGAGAGCCGGTGTAGGATTTTCTTCTCCAACAGTTACAACCAAGAATAAATTAATGGCAGCGATGTCCATGAAGTTCTTTGTGCTCGGGAATAGAACTAACCCAAAGATGAGGAGTACACTGATAATGTCCATGGCTGCCCAATTTTTACAAGCAGCGAAATGACTGGCTTTCTTCTCCAGGAACCTTTTAGAAAACCCATGAAAGTCTTCTTGAACCCTTAAGCTAGCTTGCAGGTCTTCTTCACGGATATGAAGACAGCTTGCCATTTCTTTGAAGGAAGGGCGATACCCTAAAGCCTTGAATGGACCTTTGTTGTTCTTGGGGAGGCCCAGTATCCTACGAACTTCTTCTAGAGTGGGGGCTATTTAAAAGTCTTGAAACTGGAAGCACCTTAACTCTGTGTCGTAAAACTGAGCCAAGGCGGTTAGGCCCTCTTCTTGAATATGAGTAGTGACAAGATCTAATATATCCCCATACTTACGAATTAGGGGCTTTCTCCTTTCCTGAGGCAACCCCATAACATAAGCTTTTAAGCCTTCTATGTCAGACGTTCTTACTCTGATTGCGATAGTTTTCCTTTTCCCGAATTCCATTGCCTTTGACTTTAATTCCTTTTTGAAAATATTTAAGATTCCTGTGACATGATAATGCAAAAAAGAATTTATGAGGATGATGAATGTAAATTTTATATACTTTGATTAGGGTAAGGTAATATGCAAGCATGCTCTAGTAAAGGTAGGCTCCCTATGATAGGTTAGGTCTATGTTTTGTCTACCCAATCCTCTCACATGTAGGATATAAAGTTTGGACAGCATAACGACCCTATAATGTACAGACTATACCCTTGTTTTACCATGAGAAGGAGCAAGCCTTCCTATGGTAATCCTTCGGGATAAGTCTCATCTGGGTAGGACCCTAGTAACAGCCCTTGAGGGTGGAATACATAGGGTCTCCATGAGTTGGCAAGGGGTAGGCTAAAAGTTCTCAAAGCCTCGGACCACATCCAAATCATCCTCTACGCTAGGGGCTAGCCCTTTCATGAGGACACCTTTGGAAGGATCTATTCTGAGTGTGACATCAATGAATTGTTGGGGATGTCACATCTCCCCCAAAACATTTCCGTTCCACGTCCTAATCTAGGGTTATACTCCAAGCTTGGGCTTTAGCTTCACACATCATATGCCCCCAATCCAATGCATGATGACAAAATAAAAATATAATGGACAAATATAATAAATAAAAACAAATTAAAACATAAAATAAATCATAATAAAAAATAAAAAATAAAAACAATAAACACCCAAAACAAACAAGGACCCTAAAACCTAAGGTCAGGATGGACTCTCTTTAGGGAGGCGTCCCCAGCAGAGTCGCCAGCTATCGCGGCAGACAAAAATATCGAGTCGCCATCATATTTTTTAAGGAAAATAAATGATAAACCTAAAGTCCTAATCCTAAGGGTAGAGATTCCTAAGGTTCGGGAGTCGATTAAGCGAGGGGGAGGTGTTAGGCACCCCTCACTTCCATTGTACTCAATGGGATCCTCCTTAGATTTTAGGGTATGTTTGTTTGTTGTCTGACTTTTTACTTATTTACAAAAGAATCCTAAATTTTTTATTATTATACTCGCTAGGGTTTACAACCCTATGCCTACGTACCTTCAATTTTGAAGGATCAGAGTAACCGTAGTTCACCTCCCCTATTCCTACCCCCTAATCCTAAACTTAATCCACTATTTATACTCTTGGATAAAGAGTCCTATCCCCATATCTATTATTTATACTCCTAGATAAGGAGTTTTATCCCTTTATCTATATTTATACTCCTAGACGAGGAGTTCTATCCCTTAAATCCCTTATCCCTTGTTTATACTCTCGGATGGAGAGTTTTATCCCTTAATCCCTTATCCCTTGTTTATACTATCGGATGGAGAGTTTTATCCCAAAATCCCTTATCCCTTGGCCTATATTTATACTCTTGGAACCTAAGAGTTTTATCCCTAAATCCCCATCCTTTAAAACCTTTAAATCCCATAAGTCCTTTAAATCCTCTTAAACTCCTTTAAATCCTTTGTATCCATTAAATCTTTTATCCCTTAAAAATATCTCCTTTATTTTAAAATTAAATCCCCAAAAATTCCACAGAATTTAGTAACTTTTATAAATAAACTCCAAAAATCCCCTCATGCCAAAATAGCAAAATTAATCCCTAAATTAATTCCATTCAAAAATGAAATTTCTAAATTTACAATACTCCCAAAATAAAAGAAACTTTAATCCCAAAAATGAAATTAAATTTGCTTTACTTTATTTTCATCCCCAAACCCATATTCAAATCCCATTTAAAAATCTAATAATACTAATTTTTCTTAAAATAAATCTTACACCCTCATTTTAATAAACTTCCCAATTTCTCAAAAAAACCATGAACCAAAATCCCAAAAACCCTATTTTAAGTAGATAAACAATACGCTTTAAATATATAAAACCATTTATTTAAACCAAATCAAACCCAATATTCACCTTAGAAAATCCTACTTATAAAAAAATTTATCCCTATCTTTTAAACAAACAAGTCATTTTAAATATACATGAATTAAAAAAACCAAACCCAAAAATTAATCCTCAATTCCTAATTACATTTCCTAATAAAAAATAAATTACTGTTTTAAAAGAGAATGACCCAAATATTTTAAATAGATAAAATATAAAATAAAAACCCAAACCTAGAATTAAACCTAAAAATCCTAAATATAATTCCTAAATAAAAAATTAAATTCATATATATATATATATATATGGCTTAAATAGGTTTTTCGTCCCTGTAAGTTGGCGAGATTTTGGTTTTCGTCCCTGTATCTTTTTTTTTTCGGTTTTAGTCCCTATATCTTACTTTTTGTTGGTGTTTAGTCCCTAAAGCCAAAATTGGCAGGAAAATCCGAAGGTTTCCTGCGGATTTTCCTAAAAATCAAATTCCGCAGGAAAATCCGCAGGAAAATCTGCAAGAAAATCCGCAGGAAACCTCTGTAAGGACTAAACACCAGCAAAAAGTAAGATACAGGGACTAAAACCGAAAAAAAAAAGATACAGGGACGAAAACCAAAATCTCGCCAACTTACAGGGACGAAAACCCTATTTAAGCCTATATATATATATATATATATATATATATATATATATATATATATATATAATGTAAATTAAAAGAAACCAAACCCCCAAGATTAAACCTAAATTCCCAATCATAACCCTAATAATAGTAATAATTCCCACAATTCTATTTCATAAACCCTAATTAAACAATTAAAACCTAATTAAATAATTAAATTAAGTAATTAACTTAATTATTTAAATAACACTCAGGGGGTGCATTTTGTGTTGAATTGGCAATGGGCCTGCTAACTGGGGGTGTAAGTAGTATCATGGCGCAAGGCCCAAATACCTAAAACCCAATCTGATGGAAGATGGTCCATGGTGGAGAGAGTCTGACTTTAACTATCTCTATACCGTACGATCAGAATCCTAAGGCTTAGGGTGCCCTTAATCTCATCCGTAGACTCCTTTGACCGGTCCAGGTATGTGAGATGGAGGGCCACGATGTATAGACAGTGCAGGTCCACCATGGGGACGCGCGTGCACGAATATCAGCTGACCGTTGCAGTCAGCCTATCTGATGGCTCTGGAAAATGCCACTTGGCGTTCATTCGTGGGTATGCGGGGGAGGTATAAGACCCCACCTCCCTTCATTCACTCCCTCATTTTCCCATTTCTTTCTCTCTTCACTCGCTCCCTCTCTCTCTCTAAGTTTCCTCTTCTCTCATTTCTCCCTAATCTCCTTTCTCCGGCCACCACCCAAATGGCCTCCGGGCGCCGCGCACCACCCCACACCACCAAAAAATTCCAGATTTCGGTTGAGGATTCAACCGGAAATTTCAAATGGCAAGAACCCTAACCCCCTACCCCAACCCAGATCACCTTGGTTCGTTAAGGATCGCGAGGAACCCTAAGAACCCTAACCTTTAACGTTCATCCAAACCCAGAATTCCACATGAACCCCGAGAACCCCCAAGAACCCTAACTGGGTTCTGGGAAGAACCCTAACCTACCCAGATAAACCCTAACCCCAAACCTAAGAACCCTAACCCTATTTTAAACCCAGAAACCCACAAACCGCGACAAACAACAATAAAACCCAACGATCAAACAAGCGGAAACCAAAAAAAGAGTTAAGTTTCGTTACCTCCCCCTGCCGTGTCTAAATTACGCTGCTACCTTTCCCTTCTTTCTTTATTCCTCGCATATTCTTTCGATCTCTCTACTAATCCTCTCTGTGTTTCTGTTTGCAGGTTTAGCTCAAGAAATTTTAGGGTTCTAATGATGAACCCTAAGTCCCTTTTTCGTGAAAGAGCTTTAAGTGGTGGTTGGGGATTGGAGCAGCAACAACGTTCGTTCGCTTAGGGTTCCTTTTCCTTCTGAATTTCTTTAGCTTATATAGGCATTTGAATTAGGTTTTATAAATTAGATTGATTAGATTAGGTTTTGATTTAGGAAGAATCTGATGTAATTTGATTTATGTATTGTTTTAGAATTGATTTGTTGCAATTTACAGATTTGATTGAATTTGGTCATACAAATTAGGGCTTTGATTTGTACAGTTGTAATTTTAGATCCGATTTGATTGTACTTAAAGAAAAATCAATTAAATTGATTCGTTTTGACTTGCTTCTCCCAATCTCTGCGCAAATTAGGGTTAAATTTGGGGAAGACGACCCCTCTCATGGGTCAACAAGTTTGACCCCCAATAAAAATAAAAAGTAAAAATAAATAAAATGAAAATAAATAATAATAATAAAAATAAGATAAATGTTTTCATAAATAAATATCCTTATAATGAAAACGGGAATTCCAATTTAATTAATAATAATAAAAATAATAATGTAAAAGCTATATTAATAAATTAACCATTATAAAAATAATAATAATTAAACAATAACCGAACTAAATAATTAATAATAATCATAAAACCTTAACACTAATATCCCTATCACTAAAACCTTGATATATAACAATTATTAATTGTTTATAAAAAACAAACTTCCTAATTAATAAATAAATAAATAAATAAATAAGAAGCCCCACAACTAAAAACCCCTAATAATGAAAATATTTAAAAATAATTAACCCTAAAATAAAACCTAATTACCTAAATTCTAATAATTTTTTTTAAATAATAACATGAAATTATCCTTAATTAATAACTAATAATATATATTTAAACTTTAAACTTAATGAAAACAATATTCCTAATTAATAAAAATAATATGCCTAATTAATTACAATGACTTTTTAAACAATAACAAAAATAAATTAAAGAAAACTAATTCTTAAAATCCTAATTAACTCTAAAGAAAACCTTTACTTCTTAATATTTTTAAAAAAAAAAAATTAACCATAAAATAAAAAAATTAAACCCAACCCTTAATTGCCCAAGAACTCCTTGTATGAAACCAAACCCAAAAATGGACCCAGAAGCCCAATGTCATCTAAACGATACCCCCCTGGTAGCACAAAAAAGAAAAAACACTGGTCAAAATTTAGGGTACTACAAGGGCAACTTGCTGCATGAAAGGTTCAAATTGTGTGCATGAGAATGATAACATGACATGCTTAACCACCATATCAATATAGCCAACTTTGAACATGTATATCTTGGTGAGTTTTGATCCCTTTGGCGTGTTCTTGATATCAATGGAAAATATGAAGATCAATAAACATTTCTCATGTTGAAAACAAATTGAAATGAAGCTTGGAAGGTTGAGAAAATTGGGTTTGAAGTCATGTCCACAAACTATCCAAAGTAACTTAGAAAAAATTCCACTAAGTCATGAATTTTTCAACTTGGAAACCCTAACTTTGAAACCACATAACTTGAGATGTATTGATCCAATCGAGGAGTTCTTGGCTTAAACGGAAAGCTTGAAACATAGGGAACAACTTTCATGTTGCAAGGAATTTGAATTGGAGCCTGGAACCATGAGAAAAATGCTATTGAAAACACACCCTCCAAATTGAACTTCAACACTTAGACAAAATTCTAAGTATGGAATCTAAAAATCCTATTTTTCTCAACTTCATGCTATCATAACTTGAAATCTATGCATTTTTTTGGGAATTCCTCCTCATTGACAAAGTTGTAGTATGGAATGAGCTATTCAAATTGATCTTTGGATCAACTAAAATGGATACCGAGATTGGAAGTTATGGCCTTGGCAAGTCAGCACCAAATTAGAGTTTTCTCATGACTTAGAAGTTATGGAAATTATGGCCTTGGATCAATCTCTTGGGCTGTTTAAACAACATGGATGGACTCCAAGGGTGTATTTGAATGTCTTGAATCATGTCTCAAGGCTTGAGATCATGTCTTGATGAAAAGTCAAAGATGCAGTTGACTTTGGTTGAAAAACCCTAATTTCATGGCCAGATGAATTTGAACCTTGAAGAACTTGTAATGAGGCCACTTTGCACTTGATATTTGATGAAGGGAGATCTCTTGAGTATATGAGAACTTGATTGATTGATGATCCACCCAAAATCTTGAGTGATCAATCTTTTGAGCCTTTTGAAGCAAACCCTAATCCACAGGAAACAAAACAAAACAATGTCTGATAATTTCATTAGCTATGCATGAATGATTGACCTAGAATATTATGCAAATGATCAATAAATCTAGGGATAAAATTTAGGGTAAGACAACCTTCAAATTAACATTTATACTAAATTAAGCGTAAAATTTCTATGTATGAAACTCATATGAATTGACATTCACATTTAATAATTTATGTAATTAGAAAGAAATGTGTTGCATCCATAGTTGTGATCTGTAAGTTTAAATAAAATACAAAGAAAATAAATCTTATTATGATTTACAATCTTATTATGAAAATAATGTTTATAGAAATAGATTATGTACAAATGTGGTTAATCTTGAATATATGAGTAGCTAAATATATGTCGAATTTTTACGGGGTGTTAAAAATTGTATAACTTTGTTTATATTATTATTGTTGCAATTACGTTTGTGTGTAAAAGTTATAAATTCAAAAGACCAGTTTAGGTCTTCTTGTCTGCTTACTCATAAGAGTTGAAATGAGTTGAATACATTAGATTAGATGTTTGGTCATTATTCATACAAGATAATGACTAGTGTGATGCGCGTGCGTAGATTAATTTTTATTTTTGAATTAAATATTTAATTAAGGTTAAAATATAATTTCTATAAACATGATTATTCAATTCATATTATTATATTTAATACTATACCTTTAATGAAAACTCCAGTTATAATGTATTTTTAGATAATGAGATGAATTAATCACAAATAAGTATAAATTTAACATGAAAAGAAAATATGTTTTTGGAATATGTAATTGATATGTAGTGTATTATATTTAAGTTTTTTAATTAAAGTTAAAATATTTTTTTAGATAAACATGATTACTCAACTTATACTATACTTTTATTATGAATTACAAATATAATATACTTGAAATAATGAGATGAATTATTCACAAAGAAGTATAAGTTTTATGTAAAAGGAAAATATGTTTTTAGAATATGAAAGTGATACTTAGTGTATAATATATAAAAAAAATTTTTACAGATTATTTCTATTAAGAATAATGGAAAAGAATGGTCTATGAATCCTAAAAAACTAAACTATATATATATATATATATATATATATATATATATATATATATATATATATTGATCATGTACAATATTTGTTTTCTGCTCTCTTCATTGTGATTTCGTTCTAATTTTTTAGGTAATTTGATTTGGTTTGAATTGATTTTGGTTCAGTTTGAAATGTTTTATTTATTTTGATTTCACTTAATTTTTTTTTAATTTGTTCACTTAATTTGATTTGGTATTATTTGGTTTAAACTAATTTGGTTCAGTTTGGAATGGTTTTATTTGATTTGGTTTTGTTTGATTTTAGGTAGTTTGTTTTGTTTTGTTCTTCTATTTAATTGATTTAGTTGCTTTTTTCTCCATCTCTATTGGCTCTTCAATTTGATTACTCATCTTTATACTGGTTTTTCTAATTGATGATTCTTTATATGATTTTTTTTTTTATATGGTTGCTTCTTCTATGCATGCTCTTTGTATGCTTCTCCAATTTCTTTTAGTTTCCCTCTTTGGCTTTTTGAGTTGCTTCTCATATCTTTGGTTGTTGCTCCTATTTGTGATGATTTTTTTATTAATTGCTCTTTCTATTAGTTATGATATCAGTAGGTTTGATTTAATCTCTTATTTTTATGGTTAATTTGAAAAAGGTTTAATTTGTTCTCTTACTAAGTGTATTTTTCTTTGTCAAACTCCCAATATTGTTTTATGTTAATGCATTATTAATTTGAGGAAAGATGTTAGATAATATGTAATGAATTTTTATTATAATTGGGCTAATAATAGTTTAGTCTATTTATATTTTATTATATATTCTCTTTACAACTTTTTTTCTTCCATAAATGATAATATTCATATTATTGAAATTCTTTCTCTTTTCTTTTCTTTGTCATATATGTTGCTAACATGATGCACCTTCTTAGAACTTCTCTTGTAACACTCCACATTATATTCTCTTTAATTAATTAAAATACCTTACAACTTTGATTATAGTATATCTAAATTTTAGGAATTTCTTGCATGATAAAATGGTTAACTAGATTTTAAATTTAATTTAGAATCATTATTTTTAATGAATTGTGATTAGTTTTGAGACGGTGATAGGAAGGATGAGATGGTAATTCCTAGTAAATTTCAAGGGCACACAGGTAATCTCCTTGTTCTTCTAAGTAACAATGCAACTTCCACTCTCTTTTGGAAAAAGGATATTATGGAAGGAGCGAAAATGTAAGGGGAATCTTGATATCGAATGCGAGAAGGTTAGGATGATCAACAAAACAAATCAAGTACTTGTTCATCTCATTCTTGTTCTCTCCATCCCCATATAAGTTGTAAAATTCAATCTATTGACCATCTTGAGGTGGGTTTATATGTTTCAAGTATAATTATGTTATATTATGATCTAGAGTTGGATGTCATACGACATTATGAGTATTTAGGGTTGGGTGTAGATATGTTGTTTGATTTTAATTGAATTGCGTCGTTCCTTGATTTCGACAAATCTTTGATGACTTAGGGTTGGGTATCAGAAAGTTCTAAAATGATATTAGTAAGAGGGCTCGAGGTCAATGAATGCAGCACCCAAGTGGAGGTTGCAACTACACTACAAGTGTCAGATCAAGAGGATAGAGAGGTCACTCGTGATGGTTATGTTAGTAAAGTGAAGAAAAGGAAAGGTAAACATATTTTGAAGAGCGGGCCTTCTGGCGATAGAGGAAATTCGGTTTCATTTTATGACCAGATTATGGCCAATAATGTTCTTATTAAATTATGTCTCAATTTTTTTTATGAGTTGGCATATGTTTATATTTGTCAATTTTTTTTTGGTGAAGTGGGTAAGAAGGCCCAAGAAACGAAAATGCTTAATACCTTTTTTCCGTCTGCTGAATGGGATGTGGATCTAGGGATTTCGGGCGGGTGTACCCCAAAATCCATCCCTTCCTCATGTTCTCAATCCAAGTCCGTTGAATCCCCCGAATTCAATTTTGATCCTTTTTCAGTGGTTTCTTTTGGTGATTCTCGAGTTATAAGGAGTTCTGATCTTCGTTCAATTGATTCTCCTCTTTTAGAGGTGATGGTTGGGTCTGTCGAAGAGCATTCAATGCGGTGCCACTCTGTCACTGATTCTGAAGTCTTGCAAGGAAACAAGAGATTCTGGGAGGAAATTGAAAGTAAAGTGTCAAAGAAAGTCTGAGAGATCATGGATTCTATAGGAGTTGGAGGAGGAGGTAAAAAGTATGATTTAATTGATGAAATTAGAGTTCTAGAGGTTAGAGACAAGGAAGGTAAAGCTAATAGGGTGTTAACTAACAAGGGTTATAAATGAATATTTTATCCATATATATGAGAGGATGTGGTAGTGTGGTTAAGAGGAAGAGGGTGGCAAGCTTGATTCGCTCCAGTAATGTCAATGTTTGTTTCATCCAAGAAACTAAATTGAAGGAGTTTGATTGCAACTTAGCGTCTTCTTTATGGGGCAGTTCAAAAGTCGAATGGTCGGTAGAGGGAGCTAAGGGGCAGGTTGGTGGCATGGCAATTCTGTGGAGGAAAGAGTCTCTTAATTTGATGTGCAGCTTCCGAAAAGAAGGATTTGTTGGCCTTAACGCTGTCTGGAAAGGTAAGGAGTTGTTTTTTGTTAATGTTTATTCTCCGTGTAACCTGGATCAAAAGAGAAAGATGTGGTTTGAGTTGTTGGAGATTAAGAAGAAGTTTGGGATGGGAGATTGGGTGGGTGGGGACTTTAATTCGGTTGCTTTCAAAGAGGAGAGGAAAGGCAAAACAGAAGGAGGGAAATGGAAGAATTCAACAACTTCATTGGTAACATGGATTGTGTTGATGTGCCATATGTAGGTGGCCAATTCACTTGGTTTAACAGTTATGGAAGTTCGATTAGCAGAATTGACAGGTTTTTATTGTTGAAAAAATTTGTAGATGATTTGAAGGTTATGGGGAAGCATATAGGTAGGAGGGATGTGTTCGATCATTGCGCGATATGGATTAAGGCGTGTACTCGGGATTGGGGCCCCAAACCCTTTAGATATAACAACTATTGGCTTAAACATCATGAGTTTCTGAGTTTTATTGAGTCGATGTGGAATTCTACAGAAGTGAGGGGGAGAGGGGATTATGTGTAGAAAGTTAAATTGAGGAATCTCAAAGAAAAGGTTGAAGATATCGAATATAGAAGTGTTTGGTTGGGTCAATTTGAAAGTGGAAGAAATTGTTAGTGAACTCAATGATCTTAACGGGGAGGTTAGTAGACTCGGTTATTGAAATTTTGAAGAGATGGTGGAGAAAAGAGCTTCTGCGTCAAACAAAGTTTGGAAGAGATTGAACCAGAAAGAGGGTATGCTGAGGTTGAAGGCGAGAGAATTGTGGTTGAAGGAAGGCGATAGTAATTCCAGTTATTTCCATAGAGTTATGAAGAGTAGACGGAGAAGAAATAATATATGGTTTGTTAATACTCATAGCGGGAGAAAAGAGAGCATGGTAGATATAAAGCATGAGGTGGGGAATTTCTTTGAAGAAAACTTTAGTGATGCTTCTTGTAGCCGTCCTTCATTTGAAGATTTGGATTTGAAGAAGCTGTCAGTAGCTGATAAATGTAGTCTGGAGGAAGATGTCACTGAGGTTGAGATTAAAGAAGCGATTTAGGGGTGAATGGAGGAAAAAGCCCAGGCCCTGATGGATTTTCGTTTGCGTTTTTCCAAGTTTGCTGGAGCATTGTCAAGTTTGATATGGTCAGGTTTGTTAAAGATTTCTTCTGCAAACCTGTTCTCACCAAGGCTACTTCCGCCTCCTTCATTACTTTGGTGGCAAAAATAAAAAATCCTTAATAACTGGTGAACTACAGACCGATTTTCTTGGTGAATTGTTATTAGAAAATCCTCTAAAAAATCTTAGCTAGCCGTCTGAAAAAGGTTGTTGGTAGCTTGGTCTCGATCGAACAATCGGCGTTTGTCCCGGGTAGGTGTATTCTTGATGGAGTTTTGGTTGCTAATGAAGTCGTTGATATGGCTAAAAGGAGTAATAGGGATTGTATGGTGATGAAAATCGATTTTGAAAGGGCTTACGACTGCGTGTTTTAGGTGTTCTTAAGGACATTGATGGAGAAGATGAATTTTGGGGCTAGGTGGATTAAGTGGCTCGACTCTTTGGTCTTCAGTGGTTCTATGTCTATTCTGATTAATGGTAGTGCAATAAGAGATTTTAAGGTTTGTAAAGGCCTTCGTCAAGGAGATCCGCTGTCTCTATTTCTCTTCATTCTTGTGATGGAAGTTCTTAACCTTATAGTGAAGAAAGCAGAGTATACTGATCTGTACAAGGGATTCAAAGTAAATTCAGAAGTTTCGTACAATATTGTACAATTTGCAGACGATACCCTTTTGATAGGCGAAGCTAATTGGAGCAACCTTTAGTGCATTAAAGTAGTGCTTTGCGGTTTTGAATTGTTGACGGGTCTAAAAGTTAACTTTTTTAAGAGCCGTATAGGAGGGGTGAATGTTAGTGCAGATTTTTTGGATGCTGCCTCGGTTTTTCTCCACTGTGAAGTTCTGAAGATGCACTGCAAATTCCTTGGGGTGATTATAGGTGACAGTCCTAGGAAGGTCCACATGTGGAAGGAAGTTATTGATAACGTGAGGCGAAGGTTAGCATACTGGAAAGGGAAGAATATGTCAATTGGAGGGAGAGTCGTGATGATTAACGCTGTGCTAAATGCAATGCCTCTGTATGCTCTTTCATTTTACAAAGCTCTAGTAGGTGTATTAAAGATTCTCTAGAGTATTCTGAGTAATTTCTTGTGGGGTGGTGGAGACAGATTGAGGAAAATCTATTGGGTCAATTGGAGTTTGGTTTGTTCGTCTAAAGCCAAAGGAGGTCTAGGAATCAAGGATGTATCGCTCTTCAATAGATCCCTCCGTCTTTAGTGGAAATGGAGGTGTTTACACTCTGAAGGTTTATTGTGGAAGGGCATTATCGATTTCAGATACGCAAAGAATGGTATTGGTTTGGCATTAACAGGAAATGAGGGGAAGAATGGAAAGATCTCAGATTTTATTTGGTGGCGTGATCTTTTGGGGTTGAGTTACGACAAAAGGATTGGTTCTGATTTGTTCGTCGACAATTTGAAGTGCTCGTTGGGTAACGGAAAGGGCGTAGCATTTTGGCATTGCAAATGGGTGATAGACGTCCCTCTGAAGGTAATGTTTCCAAACTTATTCCTTTTCTCCCTAAATTCTGGTGGATCTGTTGATGACATGGGTGAGTGGAGAGGGGCTAAGTGACATGGGTGAGGCCGGCGGTTGATGATGTCGATGATGTTTTTCTGTGGGAACCTATGTCGTCGTCTTACTCTTCTACTTTTTCTTTTTTTGTTGCGTCTTGTTACGACTGTTTGATGCAAGATAGAGTGATGAAAGAAATTGAGGGAGGGGGGACATATTAGTAGGGATCAAGAAGATTTGGGAGGCGATAATTCCTTCTAAAATTCAGGTTTTTGTTTTGAGGGATTTTAGAGAGCGGGTCGCTACGACGGATCAGCTTGCTAGAAGGAACATTTTCGTTGGTGATGGGGGGGAGGGGGCTTGAGTTGTCCTATTTGTATGAACTATGACGAAAATATCAAGCATTTGTTTATGGAGTGTGAATACATAGGAAAAGTGTGGAACGTGATCGATAAGTGGTTCAGAGTTCAAGTGTTTAGAGAAGGGGGTGGCGTAGAATCTTTCGCTGTTTTTTACAGTACCTCTAATATTGCTGCTGGGAATTCAACGGGCAATATTATTTGGGCTGCGACGATTTGGTTTTTGTGGGTTAATAGGAATTTAGTTTCCTTTAATTCCAAGCTTATGTCGGTAGATGATACTTTAAATTTTATTAAATTTTTTACTTGAAGATGGTTAACTGTAGGTTGTTCTAATTGTGAATCGATTCATACTAGTTGAAATTCAATTATGTTTATGTGTTTCAAGTCCCACAAATATAACAATCATTCATAATATAAATCCAAGTGCATAGAAATTATCACGATTAATTTCACGCGTATATACAGGGCCGGTCCTGACATTTTAGAGGCCCAGGACAAATATTAAAAATATTAAAAATGAATCTCTATTCAAAAATATAATATTTTAAAAAAATAATATCATATATTTAAAATGTAAATAGTATCAACAACATCAAATTAGTTGTTTATATGTGTAACTAACATAAAAATATCATATTCTAATTAATATTCAGTAGTCTCGAATAATTTGGAGACCATATTCCAATTTTAAAAGTCGATCTTTAATAAAAATAAATAAATAAAATTTAAAAAGAGTCATATTTATTTTAGTTGTAATTAATATTAAAAACTAAAAAAAATACTAATATTATTAAATCTATTAATTTATTAATTTAAATATATTAATTTAATTCATATATACTTAATCATAATGATATAATTAAAAATAATACTAATATTATTAAATTCTAATATATCTATAAAATGACACTAAACAATATATCTTTTTATATAAAATACAATAATAAATTAAATATATGATAATGTGTTAGACTTTATCATAAAAGACTTGTAATAATAAATAATTGATTTAGAATATGACCTTATTATAAATTAACTAATTTCATTTATTTATTGTATTGGCCTTGTTGTACGTTTTTTGGCCTTGGCAGTATCTGAAATAAAATATGAAAAAGTTACATACGTTTGTTCCAAAGAATCGAACAAACGACATTTGGTTAACATTAAAGGCATGTTACCGCTACGCGCATACTTGCATTATTTTACTTTGTTCCAACACACGGTCTATAAATAAAATATTTCTTTATAATTTCAAAAACTCAAACCCAAAAATAATTGAGGCCCCTATTTTTTGGAGGCCCTGAGCTGTGGGCTTGGTTGCCCTGGCCCAAGGCCGGCCCTGCGTGTATATATATATATATATATATATATAAAACTTATGTATGAATATTACTAAAATTTTATTTTTCACATGATAGAATAAACATTTTTTTATATTGACTTTTTAAAATTATGTGGGCATGTTTTTTTTAGCTTTCAAGAGCACAAAATTCTTTAGGAGCAACCCTCAATCTCTACATGTATTGTCCATGCAATCATGCAATAACTGTATGATTTGTGAGAATGTAACCCTGATGTTGCATGATATAGGTGTATTTATGATCATTGTGTATGTATGATTTATATCCTATTGTACTCTCATGACTTGCAATCTTTGTGTTTGTGTGACCCTTGTATTTTCATGATATTGTAATTTATATAATCTTGGTATTTAGGTAAAAACATGTTCTTGATTTTGTATGGTTAGAACAAATAATTATTTTAGGCTCTATACGAAATCACTATGTTGGAATATTTTATTAAATAATTAATTTAATTACTATATTTTGATAATATTATGTGAATATATATTTTTATTTAATTATATTATTTATTTATTAATTAGAAACTTTAATTGTAATGAAGTTAATTTTTAATTGGATAATTAGCTATATGTTTAAACTTTATTCTTAGTTACACTTCATAAACCTTTAGTTACAAACCCATAAACTTTGAGGATTTCTTATCACACCACCCTTGTTTTTTAGGCACCATCTGAATTTCCGGTTATGTCTCCTGATTTTGGATGTGCACATCCGGACGCACCAATTTTTAAAAAAAATGTTGATGCGTTCCGGAAGTGCACATCCGGAAATATTCCTGATATGCAGATCCGGAAAACAGCAGAACTTTATTTATTTTTTTAAAATCGGTTTTTTTGCTTGGTCGCATATGTTAATAAATCGTCGCAACTTAATATACATTTGACAACATCCATATATAAAATAAAATGATATATATATATAATAAACATCTGTCAAAATACAGTGCATACATGTAATATAAATATGATACATCAAAAAAAAAACTACTACGTATGGCGAAGGATCTCTCCTGGCTCCCCTGCTCCTTGTAGCGGCAAAATCGTGAGTGTAAGCTATTAATTAACTTAACTCGAAAAGCAAGAGTCGCCACCCGCACTTTTATTTTATCCAAAAAAGGAGAGGAAAAAGAGCGAACAAAACCTACACAAGCTCTACAACAAGAACAAGTGAAGAGAGTCCGGGTTCGGGGGGTTGGTTACGCAATGGGAAGGTGTTAGCACCCAAAACGTCTATAGTACTCTATAGGAGCCCTTTGAAATATCTACCGTTTTTGGTTTGAAAAAGTTTGCTTGAAAAGTGATTGAGGAGATGAGAAGAGAAATTGTTTTTTAAGATTTTTGTGTTTGGAGAGACTTGTCGTCTCATGCCTACGTACCCACGATGTGCAATGTAGGATCAAAACCCCGTAGTTCGTGGTACAAAGAATGAAAATTGTTTGTTTTGGTTGTTTTTAAATGTAAAGACAAGTCATCATTTCTAAGCGAATAATTCCGCTTAAAGAAATGAATCATGTCTAAACTTATGAAAAAGTTAAAGGAAAAAGTGCACGAGGGCACAAAAGAGAGTAAGTGGGTTTGGTGTTTTCTAAGTCTTTTGAAAAAGGTGTGAATATGCTTATGTAGTTTAGCATTTGATTAAGAAATGAAAAGAAAAGAGTAAAATCACTTGACAAAGTCAAGGTTTGTTTATGAAAGCGGTGAAAGTTTGAAATCAAGAAGGTTTTGAAAAAGAGAGAGAGTTTTGAAAATTGAAGAATGGGTGGAGAAGAAGTGACTATCCTAAAGCATAAAGTAAAAGCTAAGGATAAGAATAGCCTAACCACACAAGTAAGCTCCATAGTCTTCGAACCGCAATTCCAAAGCAAAGGGAGAAAGGTCCTAAGTTCTAAGTCCAAGGTTCCAAGAATTGCATTGGATGTCCAAGGTCTAAGTTCAAGGATTCAAGAATAGCATTGAAGTCCAAGGTCTAGGTGCAAAACTCCATGTGCATTGCATAGGATAGTAACCATAGTCCAAGATTAGAAGCACAAGTTTTTTAGAGGTTTTAGCCTTTATTAATGATTTAGGTCCAAATGGACAAAGAGAAAAAGGCATAAGCATAAACATGTGTCCAACGGACAAAGGGAAATTGCGGAAGCATAAACATATGTCCAACGGACAAAGGAAAAATTGCGGAAGCATAAACATGATATGAAATGATAAAATGAAGCATAAAAGTAAAAGAGATAGGGTGCGAGAAGTAATTGTAAAGAAGTTAGTACAAGAGTAAGTGTTAGTAAGTTAGTAATTAGTAGTTAAAGTTAGTGATCAATTATAATTGGATACTTGCACTTAGGTCAAGATTAATGAGAACTCATTAGAGGATTGATAAGACCAAAGCCTCCTAACAACAAGTTCCATAAGTTTTGAACCAAAAGACAAATAATCAACTATTCTTGATAGTTTTCCGAGGCGGGACAAATTTTGGTCTATGTTAAGCGCACACCGAGTAATTTGTTCGAGCAATTACCCTACGAATGAGGCCGGCCATGAGATGTATGTGTTAATGCACGCGAGATGAACGATATATGGATCGTCATCCTAAAGCGATGCCACACGAAAAGAAAAGGTGGAAATGATCTCGTCTTGATCGAAATTCAACAAAGAAAATTCACGATCACTTCGACTTTCATCGATCAAAAAGAAAATAGATGAAGAAAAGTGGATCTAAAAAATTATGATCCACACAACCAAACCAAAATGAAATAAAATGAGAAAATCAAGATAAAATAAAAACAAGAATTAAAAGATAATTCACATAATAGAAATTTTTTCATGACTTTTTTTCAAGAAACTTTTATAACAAAATTCTAAAACCAGAATTTAAGAAAAAATCTAAATCAAAAGTTACTTTAAAAAAAGAAACAAATTAGAATTATTTTTTTTAAGGAAATAAAGAAATGACAAGGGAGGTATGAATTGAAATGGAGGTGATGGTACTAATGGGCTAGGCCCACCGTTTTTTTATAAAAAAAAAGAAATAGAAACAAACCATATACTAAAAGGAAATGAAAAGAAAAATAAAGTCAGAAAATGAGAATTATCTTTTTCTTCTTCATGTAGCCGCGGGAACTATTCATTGTAGCCATGGAAAATGGAGCTCGCGGTTTTCACTATTATGGCAGCGACGGGAAGAAAACTTTGCACAGTTTCGATCGGGAATAAATGCTCTACGCAATGGTATAATCGGTTTCAAGAATCGTTACCGACGGATACGACTCGAAATTACCGAAAAAGCTTCAATCTACCTTCAAAGTGGTGAGAAATGTTCTTTCTCTTTTCTTCCTTTGATTCTAGCTTGAATTTGTTGAAAATGGAGAATGAATTATTGCTGTTGATGTTGAATTGGTGATGTATGTGCGCTGCGGTTGTTGATGTTTGTGTTGAAATGTAGTTGTTGAATGAATTGGTTTATTGAATGAAATTGGTGAAAGAAAATTGAAGAAGTGATGGATTGGAATTGAAGAAAACTAATTGAAGCTTGGTTCTGGAATTGATTTTTGCAGAGTGTTTTTGGCTTTCAAGCTTGAGATTGGAATGAGGTGAAGCTTGTATTTATAGCAAAAATGGAAGTGAGGTTTGTGATTTGAACTTGAATTTTGTTGCCGTTTTGAGAACTCTTTTTGCATTTTGATTTTGGTCTCTTTCTTGCTGAAATTTGATGTCGTTTGGAATTGATGGATACCGTTTGATCATGCTTGAGTTCAACTTGTATTTTTCATGCGTTTTGAATTGTAGTACTCACTGCTGCTGCGTTTTGTTATTGTTTGAGGTGTGTCGTTTTGACGTGTTTTGGAGTGGCAATTTGGACTGAATTTGTTTACAGCTAGCGAATGGCGCGAGGTGGCTTGCGGCTTGGACGGTTATTTGCGTGCAGCTGCGGTTTGAAGTGCTTCACAAAAGGCTTCATGGCGTGTGGATTTGTAAACTTGCCTGGCATTGAGTAATGTATGTGTAGGCTTGGAAAAATGGCTACAATGAGCTTTATGAGCTATTTTTTTTTGTTTCATTTTTATTCAATCAAATTTTTGGACTTTAATATTGTAACTTGTAATAATGGGCTGCAACTTCAAATATTTTTTTTTCAAGACTTTTGGTTAATGGGCCTTTTTTGGAATTGAATTGTTTTTTTTTGGTAAAAGTGGAATTTTGGAATTGAATTGATTTAGAAAAATTGAATGGATAAAAAAAAATTGGAAATGTGAATCTTGAAATGGATATGGGAAATATGGAGAATGGATATGGATATTCTAATATGGATTTGGATATTTGAAATGGGTTATGGATTTTTAAATGGATATTTGGAAATGGAAAGAATTATAAAAATGGATAAAATTGGATAAATTTGAAAAAATGGAAATTGAAATGGATATGAAATTTGGATATTGGATAGAAATGGTTTAGAAACAAAAAATGGTTAATAGAAATGGTTTAAGGAATGGCTATTTGGATTGGATATGGAAAATTTGGTTTAGAAAATGGGTAATGAAAAAAAAATGGTTTAAATAGCAAAAAGTGGAATATGTGAAAAATGGTTAAAATGTGAAAAATGGTTTATGAAGTGGATCATGGAATTGAATGGATAGCCAAGCTCTATTTTTTTTAACCCAAAACCAAACTTGAATTTTTTCACAAGCCTCTGATAAACATACAGCTACCACTGAACAAGCCACAACTGAACAACGGCCATTTGAATCTGACTTTCTGAACCCAAAACTCATATGAGCCACTGCTTGATAAACTGAAGAATCTCAATCACAAGACATCTTGCTTTTTAACAACCACACGTGACTTGAAATTAGGCCCTCGTCTTTGACAAACCTGCACAATACACAGAGAGAGAAACAAGCAAACGACAGCATATTTTTTTTTTATTTTTGGTTAGAGGTTAGATAAACAGAAACAGGTAAACAACAGAGAATCACACAGGTGCTCAAGAGGAACACAAACTGTGATCTTCCTTGTGGTTATGATATGTAAATGAGATGTGCGAAATCTTAGGGGTAAAAATTGGGGTTTTACAGCTGCCCCTATTTAAGTTTCGTCAATCAGGAGATATGAAGGTTGAAAACTTCGTCTGGACAAGATTGAAGATACTTAAATACAGAAAACCGAATTTTTAGCCATAAGATGTCACAAGATGATATGAAAGCAAAGAATGAAACACACTGCGGGGAAACTTGAAACAAAGGGTATAAGGTAAATTGAGGGAGATGACGTGAAAAGACACGCCAGGGAGTACAAGCTATTTCTGGAGATCTGTCAAGGCGACAAGAAGTATCCATCAATAGTTGGAAAGAGAGGGACAAGACCCTGGGAAGACAAGTAGTGACATCCAAGAATAGCATTGGATAGAAACTACAAACGAGACAAAAGGGATGTCAAAGGACGTCCAAGAATGGCATTGGACAGCAACACAAAAGTTTCTAGCAACAACAACATCATCCAAGAATAACATTGGATGGAGGTATAAAACACTCTATTGGGGGTAAGATATCCAAGAATGGCATTGGATAAAGGCACTGCAACATTCAAGAATGACATTGAATGAGGCAACAACAAGCATCAGAGACATCCAAGAATAGCATTGGATTCAGCTGAGGAAAAGATATCCAAGAATGGCATTGGACTTAGCTGGGGAAAAGGTGTCCAAGAATGGCATTGGACTCGGTCGAGGAAATCATATCCAAGAATGGCATTGGACAGAAGAAATCACAACTTCCAAGAATGGCATTGAATGTAATGAGAAAAGTTCTGGAAAATATATCAGAATTATCCAAGAATGGCATTGGATAAAAGGTTCACAATATCCAAGAATGGTATTGAATAAAGTGAGCAAGGACCTTCAGGAATGGCACTGAAAGGTAAAGATAAACTCATTCAGGAATGGCACTGAATGAACAGATACAACTTTCAGGAATGGCACTGAAAGGTAAAGGTAAATCACTTCATTCAAGAATGGCATTGAATGATAGTGAAAAAGACATCCAGGAATAGCACTGAATGCAAATGAGAAAACTCATCCCGGAATGGCACTTAATGAACAGGTAAAACTTTCAGGAATGGCACTGAAAGTAAAGATAAAAACTCATCCAGGAATGGCACTGAATGAACAGGTAAAACTTTCAGGAATGGCACTGAAAGATAAAGGTAAAAACTCATCCAGGAATGGCACTGAATGAACAGGTAAAACTTTCAGGAATGGCACTGAAAGATAAAGGTGAATCACTACATTCAAGAATGGCATTGAATGACAGTGAAAAAGACATCCAGGAATAGCACTGAATGCAAAGGAGAAAACTCATTCAGGAATGGCACTGAATGAACAGGTAAAACTTTCAGGAATGGCACTGAAAGTAAAGGTAAAACACTACATTCAAGAATGGCATTGAATGACAGTGAAAAAGACATCCAGGAATAGCACTGAATGCAAAGGAGAAAACTCATTCAGGAATGGCACTGAATAAACAGGTAAAACTTTCAGGAATGGAACTGAAAGTAAAGGTAAAATCTCATCCAGGAATGGCACTGAATGAACAGGTAAAACTTTCAGGAATGGAACTGAAAGTAAAGGTAAAATCTCATCCAGGAATGGCACTGAATGAACAGGTAAATCTTTCAGGAATGGCACTGAAAGATATCCAAGCAGATCTGTTGGGGATTATAGAGGAGAGAAAAGACTTCCAGGAATAGCACTGGGAGAAACAAGAGGAACAAGGTATCCAGGAATGGCACTGGAGATCAAAAGAGACAGACATCCAGGAATGACACTGGAGTGAAAGAATACAAAGATCCAGGAAAGCAGGACGTCCAGGAATAGCACTGGAAAGAAAGAAGACAGGACAAGACATCCAGGAATAGCACTGGGTGAAAAGACAGGTAACTGACAACATTCAGGAATGGAACTGAATGAAAAGGCAGGTAAAAGTTTTGGTAGGCGCCAAGTAAGTTGGACTTTGATCACAAGGTAAGATGTTGACAGCAACAGAACCTCGGAAAAATGCATATGAGCGCGAAGCACACTTCGAGCTATGAAAATATTTCTATGCAATTATATGTAAATGATTTATGTATGCGATGCAGATGATAGAGACAACTGAGATAGACTCTTTTATGAGGGAAGAATGGAACTCTGATTCCTCAACACAGGGAACACTGCCCATTCTGCTTGGAGAAAAGATGTTGAACACATCTCTGTCACACTTGTGAATTGTATCAGGCCGATGGTCTTTTGAGGAAAGACATCTTGAGGATTCTTGAAGAAGACTTCCCCAGACTGATTGACTGATGAAAATAAACTGATCATAGCTTCAGTTTGACTGCTGCAGGGGAAGAATGAACTGATCATGGCTTCAATTCTTGAAATGATTGCTGAGGATAAATTGATCATGGCTTCAGCTTGACTATTGTTGGGGATGAACTGATCATGGCTTCAGTTCTTGAAATGGTTGTTGAGAAGGTTAAACTCAGTATGAATCTTGAAAGAGATCTTATGATTAACTAATTCTGAGAATAACTTGCACTGAGCAACAAATCTTGAGCTGATTCACAACAGGCTTTGGAAGTAGTGTGCCCCTGATAGGATCACTGACCAAGTTTCTCAACTGTTTGAAGATTCTTGATGAGGAAATTTTGCCTGCAAATAGGATTATTCAAACAAACATGGTAATTTTAATGCAAAGCTCAATGCAATTTTGAAATCAAAAATCATTTTTGGAATGATATTATTGATGCAAAGCAAAATGAATCACTTGTCAAAACACGGCGATTTAGACATGCAAAGTGAAAGAGAAAGCAAAGGTAAGACATCAAAGCAAATGATTGGCAACAAACATAGGAGTCAGTTTACGCAACCTTGCTGTAGTATGCTTTCAAAAGAAACCTGACTTCAATTAGGTCTTTTGAATGTTGTAACGTGGTCTGGTTCACGGTTTTTTGAAACAAAGGATATAGGCTCAAAGTTTATTGGTACCCAACCCAATCTTCGTGATGACCTCCAGTCCTATGCTCAGTTAATTCAAACTATGCATTCAGGTTCCAAGAGATTTTGGAATTGCAACACTGTTATGATGATGGTTCAAGGACCAAGAAATTTTTTGAGATGGCAGTCACCCTTTCTTACAACATTTTGTTGTTTGATGAGGACCACAGTCAACTCGTTTTGTCTTTGAGGATTTTTGCAACCTCTTGATTTTTCTTTTGTTATCCCTAACTTTTGCCTGAACTGTGTCATTTGAGCCTACAGTTAGCGGGATGCCCCAATTTTTGCCTAAGTCTCCTTCATAGGTTTTGACTTAGCGGGCTTTTATTTTGATTTTTTCATTTTTTTTTTGAAAGATAGTGACTGCCTGGCTTTATGATTACGGTGAACCATCATTGGCTTTTGACTTGAAAGACATCTTCGACACTTCTTTGATGTGTGCGAAGGAAAGTTTGTGATTGCAACCTTTATTGAAAGGCGTCTTGCATGCACAGTCAAATTAACTGAGAACTACCCATCCCCAGGTTAAAATTGCGGGTTTTTTTGTACAGAAAGAAACTCCAACTTCTAGGCTAGAAGGGGTTGACAAGGGATTAACTTCCTTATTTCTCCAGTGTTTGGGAGTTGAAACAATGCCTGTACATCCTCAGCCAAGTTTTAATTGAAAGCATACAATAGCAATTTCAGGTATTTTGCTTTCGTCGTCCTCCCTCCAATCTTTGCATGAACAAAAGCTTAATAAAGAAAGTGCACAAGAGATATTTTTTGAAAATGACATCATAAAGATGCACACAGTGGATATAAATGAATTTGAATCAAACATTGCATTGCTCATTTCATTGAAATTACCATGAAAGTACAAATGAAGTTCGAAAGCAAACAAACAATACAATCAAAGAAAAATGCAAACAGAAAGAAACAAGGCCTAGTGATTAATCAGCAACAAAGATGAGTTGTCCCGTCTGAAACACTGGCTTTAGGAGATGATTCGTCTGAACTGACTCAAACTTCACTTGGCATGCTCTGGCAAAGGATTGTTGACAACATTGGGATTGTCATCAAGAAAGGTCAGAATATTTGCTTTCACCAATTCTTGCACTCTAGCTTTTAATGCGAAACAACCTTCTAAGTCATGACCAGCCCCACCATGATGGAACTCACAGTGAAGATCAGCCATATAGCCGACTGGAAGAGGATTTGGAGGAGGAGGTAGAGTCCTTGTTGTAATCAATCCTTTCTTTACAAGACAAGGATACAGCTCAGTTAGGACATCGGGATAGGATCAAAGTTAACCCTATTGCGAGTCTGATTCTGTCTAACAGTCTGACGAGGAGCTTAAGCTGGTTGAGCATTAACAACTGGAGCAACTGCAGCTACATAGTGTTGTCTCTGACGAGGCTTCCTCTCAACTGAAACAGCATGAGTATCACCATCCTTTTTCTTTTGAAAATTCCCAGCATACTTTTTAGCACCACTGAAGGCTTCAGCATTAGCAATTCTCCTTTTCTTGATACCTTCTTCTAGTATTTCTTCAATAGTGACTAGGTCAGCAAAACCAGATGATACACTGCCTATCATCTTTTCCCAATAGAGTGGCTGAAGAGTGTCCATGAACAATCCAGTCAATTCTTTTTCAGCTAAGGGTGGCTCCACTTGAGCAGCTAGCTCTCTCCAGCGCTGAGCGTACTCTTTGAAGGATTCTTTTTCTTTCTGAGACATGTTTTGCAATTGACGGCGGTCAGGTGCCATGTCCAGGTTGTACTTATATTGCTTTAAGAAAGCATCAGACAAGTCCATCCAGCTTTGGATACGGCTCTTCTCAAGTCCCATATACCATTTCATTGAAGCCCCACTCAAGCTGTCTTGGAAATAGTGAATAAGCAGTTTGTCATCTTTTGCATGAGCAGCCATCTTGCGGCAGTACATCACCAAGTGGGTTCTGGGATAGGTGTGTCCCTGGTATTTTTCAAAATTAGGAGTCTTGAATTTTAGAGGAATAACCAAGTCGGAAACCAGACACATGTCCATTGCAGCAGCATTAAAGACATCACTTCCTTCCACAGCTCTTATCCTTTTGTCTAGAGTTTGCCATTGCTCTCTGACTTCTTCAATGTATCCAGGTTCTCCCTGACTTTCAGATTGTGGACCAGCAGCATGGTACACGAAAGGATTCTCAGGAACAACTTGAGCAATAGAATGCACAACAGGCTGAGGTTCAGTGAACAATGGAGCTGAAGATACTGGCGAGACAAACACAGGAGTAGTTGCAAAGGGTGGCGAGTAATTCGGAGGTAACCTAAATTCTGGCCAAGTAGAAGCTGGTTGCTGAGTCAGTGGAGGGTCAACAGTAGCAGTTGAAGTTTCAACAATCACAGTCCTCTGAGGTGGTTCACCTCTGGCGATTAGAACTTGTAGCATTTCTGTGAGCTTGGTCATACCGGCCTTCAACTCATCAATTTCCATTCTGACTTCGGCATTGTGTTGTTCTTGGTTTTCCATTCTCAATCTGACAGCAGCTCTAGTTCCGTATTTGTGTTGAGGAAACAGCTTGACGGTGAACAGATAACTAGAGAAGAAGACAGTTGAAATGAGTTTCTGAAACAACCTGGAAGAAATGTATATGTATGCTCATGGATGCAAGAGTGCATGGATGCAACAACCACAAACAAGATCACTCAAAGCACACAGGTTCAAAGGTTCGAGTCACGAGCATGGAGTCGAGGTCAAGAACCAATCCACAAAGGGTATGTACTAAGGTTTGTCTTCATTATACCTGCAGAAAACAGCGGTTCTAACAGAGTGCCCAGGGTCCACAATTCACTATCAGACACACCAACACACCGATTTGCTCGGAGGTTGGTAGTTATCCTCAAGAGAATCTAACCTGAGTGTGGCATCGCGTGACAGCTAAGTCAGATTTGCATCTTCATAGCTTCCGCGCCACGATCCTAAAATGGCTAGGATGGGTTAAAGGGTACTACGGTTCTCAGTGTTATAGGCTTCTAAGGAAAAAGTAATGCCTTCTCGATTGCTCGATCGGCATCAGTAATTCCAAAGAAGCAACCACCGAGTGGATGGATTCTCAAGTTCTCCTTTTTCAGGATTCGACTCCCTCAAAGTTCCCTTGACTATACCATCCTCCTATCTCAAAGTACACTCTGGTCCGGGTATAGGACCTATCTTGCACACAGAGGAACTCCGAAACAGAACAAACAAGTAACAAGCAAATCATACAAAAGTAGTAAATAAGTCAAAGTAGGCTAAACCCCTCAAGGAACCAGAGATCCCCAGCAGAGTCGCCATTTTTCTGTAGCGGTAAAATCGTGAGTGTAAGCTATTAATTAACTTAACTCGAAAAGCAAGAGTCGCCACCGCACTTTTATTTTATCCAAAAAAGGAGAGGAAAAAGAGCGAACAAAACCTACACAAGCTCTACAACAAGAACAAGTGAAGAGAGTCCGGGTTCGGGGGGTTGGTTACGCAATGGGAAGGTGTTAGCACCCAAAACGTCTATAGTACTCTATAGGAGCCCTTTGAAATATCTACCGCTTTGGTCTGAAAAAGTTTGCTTGAAAAGTGATTGAGGAGATGAGAAGAGAAATTGTTTTTTAAGATTTTTGTGTTTGGAGAGACTTGTCGTGTCATGCCTACGTACCCACGATGTGCAATGTAGGATCAAAACCTCGTAGTTCGTGGTACAAAGAATGAAAATTGTTTGTTTTGGTTGTTTTTAAATGTAAAGACAAGTCATCATTTCTAAGCGAATAATTCCGCTTAAAGAAATGAATCATGTCTAAACTTATGAAAAAGTTAAAGGAAAAAGTGCACGAGGGCACAAAAGAGAGTAAGTGGGTTTGGTGTTTTTTAAGTCTTTTGAAAAAGGTGTGAATATGCTTATGTAGTTTAGCATTTGATTAAGAAATGAAAAGAAAAGAGTAAAATCACTTGACAAAGTCAAGGTTTGTTTATGAAAGCGGTGAAAGTTTGAAATCAAGAAGGTTTTGAAAAAGAGAGAGAGTTTTGAAAATTGAAGAATGGGTGGAGAAGAAGTGACTATCCTAAAGCATAAAGTAAAAGCTAAGGATAAGAATAGCCTAACCACACAAGTAAGCTCCATAGTCTTCGAACCGCAATTCCAAAGCAAAGGGAGAAAGGTCCTAAGTTCTAAGTCCAAGGTTCCAAGAATTGCATTGGATGTCCAAGGTCTAAGTTCAAGGATTCAAGAATAGCATTGAAGTCCAAGGTCTAGGTGCAAAACTCCATGTCCATTGCATAGGATAGTAACCATAGTCCAAGATTAGAAGCACAAGTTTTTTAGAGGTTTTAGCCTTTATTAATGATTTAGGTCCAAATGGACAAAGAGAAAAAGGCATAAGCATAAACATGTGTCCAACGGACAAAGGGAAATTGCGGAAGCATAAACATATGTCCAACGGACAAAGGAAAAATTGCGGAAGCATAAACATGATATGAAATGATAAAATGAAGCATAAAAGTAAAAGAGATAGGGTGCGAGAAGTAATTGTAAAGAAGTTAGTACAAGAGTAAGTGTTAGTAAGTTAGTAATTAGTAGTTAAAGTTAGTGATCAATTATAATTGGATACTTGCACTTAGGTCAAGATTAATGAGAACTCATTAGAGGATTGATAAGACCAAAGCCTCCTAACAACAAGTTCCATAAGTTTTGAACCAAAAGACAAATAATCAACTATTCTTGATAGTTTTCCGAGGCGGGACAAATTTTGGTCTATGTTAAGCGCACGCCGAGTAATTTGTTCGAGCAATTACCCTACGAATGAGGCCGGCCATGAGATGTATGTGTTAATGCACGCGAGATGAACGATATATGGATCGTCATCCTAAAGCGATGCCACACGAAAAGAAAAGGTGGAAATGATCTCGTCTTGATCGAAATTCAACAAAGAAAATTCACGATCACTTCGACTTTCATTGATCAAAAAGAAAATAGATGAAGAAAAGTGGATCTAAAAAATTATGATCCACACAACCAAACCAAAATGAAATAAAATGAGAAAATCAAGATAAAATAAAAACAAGAATTAAAAGATAATTCACATAATAGAAATTTTTTCATGACTTTTTTTCAAGAAACTTTTATAACAAAATTCTAAAACCAGAATTTAAGAAAAAATCTAAATCAAAAGTTACTTTAAAAAAAGAAACAAATTAGAATTATTTCTTTTAAGGAAATAAAGAAATGACAAGGGAGGTATGAATTGAAATGGAGGTGATGGTAGTAATGGGCTAGGCCCACCGTTTTTTCTTAAAAAAAAAGAAATAGAAACAAACCATATACTAAAAGGAAATGAAAAGAAAAATAAAGTCAGAAAATGAGAATTATCTTTTTCTTCTTCATGTAGCCGCGGGAACTATTCATTGTAGCCATGGAAAATGGAGCTCGCGGTTTTCACTATTATGGCAGCGACGGGAAGAAAATTTTGCACAGTTTCGATCGGGAATAAATGCTCTACGCAATGGTATAATCGGTTTCAAGAATCGTTACCGACGGATACGACTCAAAATTACCGAAAAAGCTTCAATCTACCTTCAAAGTGGTGAGAAATGTTCTTCCTCTTTTCTTCCTTTGATTCTAGCTTGAATTTGTTGAAAATGGAGAATGAATTGTTGTTGTTGATGTTGAATTGGTGATGTATGTGCGCTGCGGTTGTTGATGTTTGTGTTGAAATGTAGTTGTTGAATGAATTGGTTTATTGAATGAAATTGGTGAAAGAAAATTGAAGAAGTGATGGATTGGAATTGAAGAAAACTAATTGAAGCTTGGTTCTGGAATTGATTTTTGCAGAGTGTTTTTGGCTTTCAAGCTTGAGATTGGAATGAGGTGAAGCTTGTATTTATAGCAAAAATGGAAGTGAGGTTTGTGATTTGAACTTGAATTTTGTTGCCGTTTTGAGAACTCTTTTTGCGTTTTGATTTTGGTCTCTTTCTTGCTGAAATTTGATGTCGTTTGGAATTGATGGATGCCGTTTGATCATGCTTGCGTTCAACTTGTATTTTTCATGCGTTTTGAATTGAAGTACTCACTGCTGCTGCGTTTTGTTATTGTTTGAGGTGTGTCGTTTTGACGTGTTTTGGAGTGGCAATTTGGACTGAATTTGTTTGCAGCTAGCGAATGGCGCGAGGTGGCTTGCGGCTTGGACGGTTATTTGCGTGCAGCTGCGGTTTGAAGTGCTTCACAAAAGGCTTCATGGCGTGTGGATTTGTAAACTTTCCTGGCATTGAGTAATGTATGTGTAGGCTTGGAAAAATGGCTACAATGAGCTTTATGAGCTATTTTTTTTTGTTTCATTTTTATTCAATCAAATTTTTGGACTTTAATATTGTAACTTGTAATAATGGGCTGCAACTTCAAATATTTTTTTTTCAAGACTTTTGGTTAATGGGCCTTTTTTGGAATTGAATTGTTTTTTTTTGGTAAAAGTGGAATTTTGGAATTGGATTGATTTAGAAGCAAGCGAAACAAGCGAAACAGAACTTCTCCCAGCTGCTGTAACTCCATCAAATCCACATTTTTCCTCCAACAAAACATAACCCAACATCCCACAACAGTCAAGACATAATGCAAACATGATAACAAGCTTATAACAACATTTATAGCAAGATTCAACCATAAATTTCCAAGTTTTCATAATCTAACCTAAATCCAAAAACTCTCTAGAGTTCTCTAACAATGGTACTAACTAGAACCCACCTTGAGATAGAGCAAGATGAAGATGATTGAGGAGTTTGGATGAAGATTGGATGATGCTCTTGAGCTTTTCTTCAAAGTTCTTCTTCTACTCTTTTTCTCTCCTTCCTTTCCTTCTTCCTTCTTTCTTTCCTCTAACTTTCTCTAAGTCTTACTATCTTTGGCAAATGGGAGGAAAATATAGTAACTTAGTATTAGAATTAATACTACTAAAAGTCCAAAAAGTCTCTTAAATCCAAATTAAATAAATGTTTCCGAAACAATTAACATTTATTGGATCAATTCTAAGTACCGAAGTTACTCTGATTATTTTATCAAATAATTTCTCAGAGCAACCGGACTCAATTAATCACAATGCAATATTATTCGGTGCCATAAAATACGGGGTGTTACAGGAAAAGTGAAGAATGAGGGGAAGGAAGAACGTCTGGCGCAAATTAATAAGAAATCCTTCCGGAAGTGCACATCAGAATTGTTTCCGGATATGCATATCCGGAACACATCAACATTTTTTAAAAAATTGGTGCGTCCAGATGTGCACATCCGGAATCAGGGGGCAAAAAAATAACTTCACGTGGTGCCTATGAAACTTGGGTGGTGCATTAAGAAACCCTCTAAACTTTAAATTAAAACCTATTTTGATTAAATTGTCCTTCCACTTTTATTAAATTTTCTAGGGTTAATATCTATTTTGCCCCTTGCCATATAGGCGTTTTTTGAAAACCCCCCTACAAAAAAATAAGTTGCAAAAATTTCTCTAACATTTGAATAAATCTTCAAATGTTAGGGAAATTTTTGCAATTTTTTTTTTTTGTAGGGGGATTTTTCAAAAAGCGCCTATATGGCAGGAGGCAAAATAGGTATTAACCCAATTTTCTATCATTCTCTTATGCTTTTTCTCCATCTTTTCGTATTTCTCTATTTATTTCTTTCTTTTTGTTTTTCTTTTTTTCGAATCCAAACCTATTTTAATATATTCATTGTTATTTTTATTATTTTACAAAATGTATTGTTATTTCTATTGTCATATATTCTTAGATGAGTTAAAAAGTGTATTGTTTTAAAAATTAAAATTAAGACCGCAGTTGACAATTGAATATGTTAATTAATTGGCAAATTGCCAATGAATATGATAGTAGGATAAATCCGAATAATGTATATTTCTAATAAAATCATATATTAATTTATTAAAAAAAATATATGAATTTAATTCACATCCATCTCACTGTTAAAACACGCTCATCTACACAATTAAAGTTTACATATAATTTATAAACGTAAAAGAAATATACAGATAATTGTCTAAAAACTCACTTTTTATATTTTTTAATTGCATATGTAATGAAACATTATATATTTTATATTGTATAACTTTTTATAAAATAATTGCAATTGATATTTTTGAGGTAGAACGGTAAAAATATATAATTTATAATAAATATAAATTTAGGATTTTTTTTTTGTTATTTTGATTAAATATTATCAAAAGTTTATGTATAATTGAATATTTTATGTGAAAAACTAGAAAAAAAATTATATATAATTAAGACAATTTTGTGAAACATTAGTTTTATTTTAAATTGATGGTTCAATTTATCTCTAAAATTTAAATATTCTAATAATCAATTCAATTATAACTTGAGACAACCTATAATATTATATTTATTTTATCTTTTAAAGTTATAATTGCAATTTTCTTTTGTTTTAAGCTATCATAAAGGCTCTTCAAATTGAGAAGATCTATATCCACTTGGATGTAAGAAGATGGTGGAGATGATTCAAAATAATAGGTTTAAAAGAGATAATTTGAATAGGAAAATAATCAAATGCAAGGTGGATCAGATATGTATTGCGGTGTGAGGCAGATACTCCAAGAGCGAGCAAGAGGAATGAGAAGATTAGGATTTCTTCATATATAGTTGGACATCTCTAACTATCTAAAACGTCCTTATGAGGTTAGATTAGGGAATTACACAATATATTATTAGGAGTGAAAATTGTCAAGTCTATAGCTTAGCTAAGACGACTATTAAAGTAGAGAGAGATTTATGGGTAGATAATCATAAAGGGTGCAAGAAGAGTAATATACATGAGAGTGCACTACCATTAAATTATATATATATATAAAAGTGGAGATCATCGTACTCCACAATCATAGCTTTTAAATTAGATTTAATCAAATGGTTATAAGTAAAAATGTTAATTTAACCACTAGATTAGATTCAATTTAAAAGTTATTATGTGAAGTAAGTTAAAAAAACTTACTCTTAGAGTAAGTTGATCCCCATTATATATATATATTGTTCTAGACTGGGTCGGGGCCTGCCCCTCAATCGAGCAGGCCCAACCCACACGTCCTGGGATGGCCCAGCAAAGGCCTCTTAGCACGACCAATGTCGAGCACATGCCTACCTCAACAGTGTCGGGCACACGCCACATCTCGGAGTGTTCGGGCACGCACGTCATAGAGCATCGGGCAAAGGCGCTAAGCCTCTCCGGGCTCGCTCCTCCTCGACACTCAGGTGCTCCTCCCCACGAGGAGCCATCTCCTTCTACACATAAGAGTCCTCCCCGCGAGGACACGTCTCTCCCCGACACGCAGGACTCCTCCCCGCGAGGACATGTTCTCATGTAACCACCCACTCCCGATGGAATTGGTCTGCCCTAACTCCGGAGATCTAGGAACGGTTACCCCAAGGCGAAGACCACGTGCTGGTCTTCACTACGCCACGTAAGCCCTGGCAGTTACTTGGATTGGGTCTGGCAATCCAGCCCAGTGCAAGTAACCGTTGGCCCCATGCTGGGGGCTCTCTATAAATACCCTCTCACTTGAGAGGGTCAGGTTACACAATCTCATACACTCTAACCTTTTTCTGTACTTGCTTTTACTTGTGACCTTTGCCTTACTTGAGCGTCGGAATACCTTGTAGGTACACCCCCCCCCCCCCCCCCCGGCGCCGTCTTTCAACCTCACCGGAGCTGAAGTCCATACGACATTGCTGGCCACTGAATAACTGTCTGATCCAGGTACGATCAGTGGCGCCGTCTGTGGGAAACTCTTGCTTCCCCGCTTTTCCTTCAACGATAAACCAAAGCAATCCTCTCGTTCATCACCAGCATGGCCAACAACCCGTCTGCGAACAAAGCTCTGGACATCGTCCTTGCGCAACTCGAGAACGAAAACCATCGCGAGGATGCGGTTGCCCTCAACGTCGAGCAAGGCGACGTGAGAGACGGGCAAACCGCCTCCCCTGACTCCCAAGACACGGCTTACGACGCCGCCCAGCAGGACGATCAGCAAGCCGTCTTTCAGCCAGTTGCTCCTTCGCACAATGCAGATTCGAGCACTGTGGCCCTATTTGCCTTGGTCAATCAGACCAACCAGCTGATCGCACACCAGAATCTCAGAATTAAAGCACTAGAGCGAGGGCGGGCAAGGCGATCTTCCCCGCGAAGACATCGTCGTCCACCTTCGCCTCGCCGTTCTCCTTCCCCGCGAATGACCCCGTCAGAAGAATCTCGAACCCCCTCGTCGGTGCGCGAGGGACGTCGACCAGGCCTCGAGCGCCCCCAGCCGGAGATCTCCCAGAAGCGCCATCGTTCCCCGCCTCGGAAGGAACCCAGGCCCTCCTTAACCACCAAGAAGAGCAAGACCACCGAGGAGAGGCCGAGGAACCGCTCAAGGAATTCCCCTCCGCGACAAGGACCTGGTCGACATCACTGATCCCCTTCGAGGTCCCCAGCCGGAAGCGACGACGACGACCAGAGGACCCTTATCCTGGGAGATCATGGACGCCCCAATTCCTGCGCACATGGAGAAACCCCCACCACTGGGGACCTACGATGGCCTGGCCGACCCAGACGATCACGTCGAAAGTTTTGAAGCCATGCTCGACTTCAGAAACGTCAGAGGGGCCATTAAATGCAGGGTTTTCCCGACGACCTTACGGAAGGGCGCCATGACCTGGTACAAGGGTCTGGCACCCGGGTCGATCACATCCTGGAAGCAACTAAGGCAACGCTTCACCAAGTACTTCACAGCGTCTCGTCGACACCCGAAGACGGAGGCCGCCCTAGAGAGCATTTTCCAAGGGAAGAACGAATCTCTCAGGAACTACATTGAGAGATTCAACAGGGAAGCTGTCGAGGTTCATACGACCGACGACATGAAGAAGTATTTAATCATCCATGGACTACGTTTTTGATCTGATTTTGCCAAGTCTGTGGGCCTCCGCAGACCCCGCCGTCTGGAGGACCTCCTCCAACGAGCTCAGTCGTACATCGAGCTCGAGGAGTCGGAGGCAGCGCATATCGCCCTCGAGTCGAGGCGCAAGGAAGGCCCCCGCGGCCACAAAGAAGACTCTCCTCCCCGACGTAGGGGAGAAAGGAAGAAGGAAGGCCGCCCCCGGGACTCCCGCGAACAGAAAGGACCAGCTGGCCTGTTCACGGAGTACACGCCGCTTAATGTTCCCCGCGCGCGAATCTTCTCAGAGTGCTCCAACTCTGAATTTCTGAAAGGAGGCGCCCGCTTTCCAAAGCCGACTCCCCCCAAATCAAACACGGACAAGTCCAAGTACTGCAGGTTCCACCGGAGCCACGGACATGTCACAGAAGACTGCATTCATCTCAAAGATGCAATTGAGATCCTGATCAACGAAGGGCACTTAAAGAAATACGCCCAGAAGAATGATACTCCTCGTCCCGGTTCCCGGGAAGCCCAAAACGTCGAGGAGACGACACCTCCTCCCGACGAGAGTCAGCTTCAAGTCGCCCTCACTGTCACTCGACCCGAAGACTTTTTCGTCCCCGGAGACATTGAGGGCCAGGAAGCAGTTCACAACATGTGGGCGAACTTCCCCCACGAGGACCCCATCCACTATGCCAAACAATACATTAGACATTTCTTTTTTAGGCCTTAGACAGCGCTTAAAAGCGCTGCCTAAGGTAGCGCTGTCGTAGGTAAAGACAACGCTTTTTATTTATGAAAAAGCGTTCTCTAAAGTATACATTAGAGGGCGCTTTTTCAAGAAAAAACGTTGTCTAATGTATGCCTATAATTTTAGTTATCAATTTTTCTATAACTTTAGAGGGCGCTTTTTAGGAAAAGCGCTTTCTAAATGCCCCCTTTAGACAGCGCTTTTTAAAGCGCTGTCTAATGTATGCCTATCATTTTAGTTATCAATTTTTCTATACCTTTAGAGGGCGCTTTTTAGGAAAAGCGCTTTCTGTTGTGAACTATAGACAACGTTTTTTCTAGAAAGCGTTGTCTTTTCTCTACGTATAATTTTAATGATTTTTTTTTTTAAAATCCCATTTTAACCATTTTTTTATGCAGAAATCTGTATAATTCAAGCCATTTCAATAAACCTGTATATTTCACATTTCCATTAACAATTTCTAGTATGGTTCATTAACCATTTCCACTAATCCCATAAATCACATAAACTACATAAAACTAATATCTGTGCTATACTATCCCATTCACAAACCATTCACAAAACTATACTATCCCATAAAATAAACCATTCACAAAACTATACATTCACATAATCCCATAAATTACATAAATCACATAATCCCATTCACAAAACCATTCACAAAACTATACATTCACATAATCACAAAACCATTCACAAAACTATACATTCACATAAATCACAAAACCATTCACAAAACTATACATTCACATAATCCCATAATCCTATACCTTATATATATAGGATTCTTTTTTCAATAAGGTATTCGCACAATTCCTCCTTAATTTCTTGCAATTTATCCTTCGTGTAATGAGAACACGCGTATTCATCAAAGTACTACATAACAAAACAAAATATGCATGATTTAGTTAAAAATAATAAATTATATGACATATCCGATAAATATTAAAATAAATCCTAAGTTATAAATCCATGCATACCGTAATAGGAATCTCTAATCGATCCATTTGAAGGATTTCTCTCATAAACCTCAAAACGAAATACCCGCAGTCTATGTCATTACGCTGACGAGGGCACTACACATAGACAAACAAATAAGAATTAATATATAGTTGTTTTGTGTTATCAAGTAGCATCACTAATAAGCAACATTGTGAAAATTAATATACCTCCACTTTGACCCATGTAACGTTGGTTGCTTTAGCCCGTGCTACTCGAGATTCTCTTTGTGCTCGGTATACGAGTATTGCTCTATAAAAGAAAAACGTAAATTTAGAACAATCTCACAGAAATAATTAAATATGCAAATACACACGAATATTTTGAACAATCTCACTTACGTATCAACCACATCCTTCATATCCTGATATGTTGACCAATCAGTATCCAATGAATTCAGATAATAGACCACTTCTCTTGTAGGATTAATGGCAACCAACAACCAGTGTCCACTGTAAAATATAACAAAAGTTTAGATGGATAATTTCTACGCAAAAGATACAAATTAAAGATTGGAATGAAATTAGAATGAAAATCTTACCCGTTTCCAGTATTATATGGTAAAAGAAACAAACTTTCTGTCTTGCTGGCCATAAATCTCTCAGTTAAGTGGTCTCTTACTGAAAGTGCATTCATACCAATTGCCGGTGCATTGACAAGGGTGCAAGAGAAGAAACAGAATCTGTTTGACAATTCCGTCCCCCGCATCAATTTTTCATACAAGCACCTTAAATAAAAACATAATAAACATTAGACTATTTTCATTGAAATGTGGAAATAAATTGTTCAACTAAATAAATAATAGATTGATCGGAGTACCAGATGTATGAATGCATAACACCGATGCCTAATTCAATATGCTTGAAAATTTGCTCCATGTCCTCTCTTCCGATTATCTCGGAATGAGGAAAACCAAAAACACCTTCGTCAATTTCTATTTGACGAATAGCACCATCCATCAAATCTAAAATTTCCATAAGTGTTTCTAGACACGACTGAAAGCGAGGAGGAGCTCTTTTTGCCTGCACGGTCCTAGTAGGAGCTTTTTTCTTGCTGGCCTGTTGTGAAGCTTGAGCAGGAACCTAACAATCATATAAGTTAGGTAAAGTAGAAAATCATGAAACTTTTGAATTCGGATAATAGAATAACACTTAAAATGTACCTCTCTTTGTGATGCAACAGACTCATTTTGCCGCAAAACCCCTTTATTCTTAGCTGAGGGTTTTGTAGGAGTCTAACATTACCATGTAAAAAAAAATGTAAGTAATGGTTCAGAATGATTTTCATAATCATTCAGATTTGACATTTGAATACTAAGAGATTCGTAATGGATTTCAACATACCTCATCATCTATGGAAATGAGGTCTAACGGCCATGCAACAAACGAACCTATTGCATCTCGCAGCAATGTAGCCTCTGAAACTGAGTCAGGTATGGGTAGTACCGCATCCGTATCTAAAGCGATATCAACCGACACTTTCAGATGTCCATGAGGGAGCGGTTGATGGTGAAGTAACTCTCCCACATGGTTATGCACTTTTCCCTTGCCAACCATGCGATAAGTCGGTAACAACAAATACAGCTGGCAAGATGAAATGCCCTGAAGCAATAATAAATATGTAACTGTTAATGTGTATAAAGGCCAATTAAAATAAATGTGTTAATTTAATTAAAATAAATATGTGCTAATTACCTCGGGAATTTTATTTTGACAATTGATACTAGCTTTGTCACTAGTATCTTTCAAACCGGAACCACGCTTTTCCGCCTCATATCTCTCTTTATCCTTTTGCAATTCACGGACTTGCGCCTTTAGTTCCTCCAAATCCTTTTGCAATTCTCGGTTGCTGGGATTTTTTTTCTTTGGATACAAGGAAGATGGAGTCACACTAAATCCTTTACCTCTCACCCGGCCAGAATACTCAGGAACATTTAGTACTCGACTAAGAATGCTCCTGCAATCCTCCTCGCCTGTGGTTAAGGATTTAGATAGAGTCTCCTGAAATTCATTGACATATCGAAAATTATTAGTGGGGATTACAAATTAATTATATTTTAATAAAATTTCGATTAACTTAAAGACATAATGTTATACTTACACATTCGTCATAAACATGCTGAACATCTTCCCTAACAACTCCATCCTTACCCACACGAGCTTCCTTCCACAAAACATGTCCCGGAAGTGATGATTCTTCACTTTTCGTCTCTTCTAACTACACATTTAGTTAAATAATAAATTCATCAAGTATAACACAATAATACAATTAATAAAATCATAGCATTAATATATACGTACCAATTTTTGCTGTAACCGTGCATATCCCAAACGCCCTTTTCTGTATGGATACGCGGGTTTTGATGCTCTTTGGTGATTAATGGCACTCAAATTCTGGATAAACAAGTTTAAGTCATATCAGAACAAACTAATGCAACAAGTATATAATACAATTAATAGACATGACAATATAACATTACATTGAATTCTTCGGTTTTCCGTTTGGCTGCAAACGTGCTCCATTCTTCGGGTTCAATCACGTTCGCATACAACTGTGGAAGTTCAGCTTCAACAAAATTTTTATCCGCATCCCTAAGATATTTGTTTGATAATAAGGCTTGGAACCCTCTGAGTCTCTTTCCGGCCAACTGAAGACAATATTTTTTCCGGCTTTCATCAATATTAAAGGACCTCTACAAAAAAACATACACATATAAACATAAAGTGTGTTAGTATAAGTAAATTAAAGACTTATCTTATCTTATAAACATATAAACATAAAGTGTGTTAGTATAAGTAAATTAAAGTACATGCATCTCAGTCCATATCTTATCTTTACCAGCTTTCAACTTTGGACTCCTCCAATTATCACTGGTAATTGGAATATGCTGACGGACAAGTGAACCAATGTATGAAGACAACATTGAACCGTTAGACTCAATTAGTTGGTTCTCATCACTCCAATGTACATCAAACTTGATCCCTTTATCTCTAGCACGGATTATATTTTTCATAATAGTTATTCCACGTTTTATTTCACTTTCTACATTCGAAGGTTCATTCTGAGCTTCATTTTCATCATGTGTCTCGTGTGTGTCGTCCTGGTTACTAGCCATTTGACCTGTAAGAAAGAAAAAAACAAAAGTTAAATGACAGAAAAACTAAATTCATATAAAAGAGCAACAATCTCAAGTTAAAGAAACTAAATTCAGCTTACACATGCATATTTCTATAAATCCATATTCCATAAAAGAAAACCAAAACATCATATATCACAAAAACAATAGCCAATACAAATCACAATTATAAGATCAAACAAAAGGAACATAAGTTACAAGTCACCAAATTAGAAGCCAAGAAGATTAATGCAAATTAAAAACGAGACTACAAAAAAAAACATCCTAAACAATTCTATTCTAAGCAAAAAATCAAAAATTGAAAAGATAATACAAAAGCACACTAAAAAATATTTTTGAGAATACTTAAACAAGCAACATGTAATCACAAACAAGTAATAACTTGATAAGTGGCAACATGTAATCACAAACAAGCAACATACTTAAGAGCAAGCATACTTAAACAAGTAACCAAGCATACTTAAACAAGTAACCAAGCATTAGAGCAATTCATCTTAAACCTAACAAGATTCAAATCTAAGCAATACCTAAACAAGTAAACATGCATCAACTTAAACAAGTAACATTCATACGATAACCTAAATCTATCAAGAATCAAGTTTAAATCATACTTAAACAAGTAATCATCATATCACAAAGATAACCATCAAAGCAATTATTGAGCAAGATAAACATCTCATGCAAAGACAAATATCATACTTTCTTTGACCATGCAATACAATAACTATCATAACTCCACTTTCATGGCTCTATATATCATAACTCCATCAATACAATAACTATTAATATTACAATAACTATCATACTTTCTTTAATCTAGAATATAGAAACAACAACTAATGAAAATAGAAACAACATGTTCAATATTAGTCATTCTAAACATGTTCAAAAATAAGTCAGAAATAAGTCATTCTATGTATGGATCATTCTTCTCAAAAATAAGTTAGAAGTATGTAAACATGTTCAAAACTTTATAACTATGGTCATTACCCATATCAACACTACACACAAATTTTTAAGGGCATATATTGACAGCACAAAAATAATGGCAGTGACGGAATAATACGACGGCAAAATGGTAGTGACAAGAATGAAAACAGAACAAAGAATGAAAACAAAATGAAAACAGAATGAAAACAGAATGAAAATCGTACCTCTTCTTCGTTTCGTCTTCTTCTTCACGAAAGCAATGGCGAATGAACAACCAAAATGATGGAAAAAAGTGAACGACGACAATGAACGACGGCAGTGGCGAATGAACGACGACAATGACGAATGAACGACGGCAATGGCAATGGTTTTCAGCAGAGAAGAACGATAGCAAGGGTTTCAGTAGAGAAGAACGTTCGAGAGAAGAAAATGAAAAGAAGTGTCTAAAAATGATTAGAAATTGTTTTATATTTTAACTCATAAATGACCTTAGAGGGCGCTTTTAAAAAGCGCTTTCTTAAGTTCTACCTATAAGAGCGCTTTCCTCAGAAAGCGCTTTCTAAGGTGGGGAGAATTTAAAACCTATAGCAACGCTTTCTGAAAGCGCTTTCTAAGGTTAACCTTTAGACAACGCTTTTTTAAAGCACTTTCTAAAGTAATACCTATAGCAGCGCTTTTCAAAAAGCGCTTTCTAAGGTGGCTTCCATTTTGGGCATTTAACAGCGCTTTTAGAAAGCATTTTCTAAAGGCCGTCTTTTACAGCGCTTTTTTTAAGCGAAATTTTTTAAAGACTTATAGCAGCGCTTTGTCCAAAAAGCGCTGTCTTTGTTGCGTTGTCTTTGTCCAATTTTGGCATAGTGATCGCTGCCCGTAGCACCTGGGAAGGCTTCCCCAAGGCAATAGTCATCTCCGGGGGTGGTTACGAGAAGTTGTCTGTCGGGTCGATCAAGCGGAAATTTGACGAACTGGAGTTCGCAACATCGGCGAAGACAACTACTCTCGAGAAGGTGCAAGGGAAATCAAACCCTATCACCTTCTACCTCGAAGAGCTCCCCGACGAAGCGCCCAACACCACTATCCCCCTCCTGGTCAGGGCACAGATGGCGAATTTTGACGTTCGAAGGATCCTTGTCGACCAGGGCAGCTCGGTCGACATCATGTACGCTCATCTGTTCGGGACTCTCCAGCTCGACGGGAGACATATGACCCCGTACGTCGATTCAGATCTGCAGGGGTTCAACGGAACCACCACCAGACCATGGGGCTACGTTGAGCTGATGGTCACATTCGGGGCCGAAGACACTGCCCGACAGGTGAAGACCCGCTTCCTGGTGGTCGAATGTCCATCCCTCTACAACTGCATTCTCGGGCGGACCACCCTGGCCGAACTTACAGCGGTGCCATCAACGGTCCACCTCAAAATGAAGTACTACATGGCCAGGGGACGGATAGTTACGATGCACGGGGATATAGACGCGGCCATGAGGTGCTTCGACGCTGCCATCAAAGGCATGAGTTCCATCGGCACCAAACCCAAGACCGGAGCAAAGTCATCCCCGGACACCGAACAGACGCCTCTCCTGCGTGTCAACGCGGTCGACCTCGA
The DNA here is from genome assembly GCA_022829125.1 of Lathyrus tuberosus. Lineage (NCBI taxonomy): Eukaryota > Viridiplantae > Streptophyta > Magnoliopsida > Fabales > Fabaceae > Lathyrus > Lathyrus tuberosus. The sequence continues at coordinate 2,880,997 of JALAZF010000392.1, forward strand.
CAGCAGGTTCTCGGGCGAACCCGATGAAGATGGGGTAGAAGACCTCGACCTCCAGGCGGAAAACAACGGTTGGCCTCTCCACCCAACGCGCCCCATCCCAGACGGAGACTTTGAGCTCGTGGCCCTCGGGGACGATCCAGACCGTAACGTGAAGATTGGCACCGGGATCCCTGACCTGGCGAAGGAGCAGCTGAAAGCATATCTCTGGGAGAACGCTGATATGTTCCCATGGAGCGCCTCCGAGATGCCTGACCTTGACCCCGAGGTGGCTTGCCATCAGCTCGCAGTGGATCCGGCCGCTAGGGCCATGGCTCAACGTAGGCATAAGCAGTCTCCCGAAAAAGAGGAGGCTGCTAAAAAAGCTGTAAAAAACCTCCTAGAGGCGAATTTTATTTCGGAGGCCAGGTACACAACCTGGCTGTCCAACGTTGTACTCGTCAAAAAGAATAATGGAAAATAGAGGATGTGTGTTGACTATACTGATCTTAATCGGGCTTGCCCGAAAGACTCCTATCCTTTGCCTAACATTGACCAGCTGGTCGACAATTCTGCAGGTTACAAACTATTATCCTTCATGGACGCCTACTCAGGGTACAACTAAATTCCCATGGATAAGGTCGACAAATAGCACACGGCTTTCATGACCGAGTCGGGCAATTACTACTACAACGTAATGCCCTTCGGCCTGAAGAACGCCGTTGCGACCTACCAACGGATGATGAACAAGGTTTTTCGGGCAGAAATCGGCGACATGCTCGAGGTCTATATGGACGACATGATCGTCAAATCCGTAGAAGAATTCGACCACGCCGCGCACCTCAAGAAGGTGTTCGACACAGCGAGGAGATGCCGCATGAGGTTCAACCCCGACAAATGCACCTTCGGCGTTCGGGCAGGTAAGTTCCTCGGCTTCTACCTCACAGAGCGAGGAATCGAAGCCAACCCCGACAAGTGTAGGGCTTTCTCCGAGATCCCCACTCCAGACTCGAAGAAGTCGATACAATCATTGAACGGGATGCTCACAGCCCTCTCCCGCTTCGTCGCCAAGTATGCGCAATACGCACTCCCATTTTTCAAACTTCTTCGACAAAAAGCGACGTTTGAATGGAGCGAAGAATGCGAGCAGGCGCTCCTCCACCTAAAACAAGTCCTATCGCAACCCCCGGTCCTCTCACGACCCGAGAGCGGGGAGACATTTTTCTTGTATCTCGCAATCACGAGTGAAGCGGTCAGCGCCGTCCTCATTTGGGAAACCCCGGACGGGCAGAAACCGATTTACTTCACGAGCAAAGCCCTCCAAGGCCCCGAGCTCAGGTATCAGCAGATAGAGAAAGTCGCCCTGGCCCTCGTCACCGCGGCCAGGAGGCTACGCCACTACTTCCTAGCCCACACTGTCGTCGTAAGGACCGAACAGTCTATAAGGCAACTCCTTGGACGACCAGATATGGCGGGGAGGATGCTCAGGTGTTCGCTCGAACTCGCCGAGTTTGACATCCAATACGAGGGAAGGAAAGCCCTGAAGGCTCAGGTATTGGCCGACTTTGTGGCGGAGATGACCGTCCCGGAACCTTCGACCAACGGATCCCAAAAATGGACGATATATGTCGACGGAGCATCCAGCCTGAAGGGAAGCGGGGCGGGCATCATCCTCGAAAACGAGGAAGGCATCCTGATCGAGGTATCCCTCGAACTATCCTTCCCGACATCGAACAACCAAGCAGAGTACGAGGCTTTCCTCGCCGGGCTTCGGCTGGCCGAGGACCTCGGTGCCAAGGAGGTCAAAATCTTCACCGACTCCCAGCTCGTAGCCTCGCAAGTCCGAGGAGAGTATCATGCCAAGAACGACAGCCTCATCAAATACTTGACCTTGGTGAAAGAAAAGATGAAAAAATTCACCTCCGTGGAAGTAACTCACATCCCTCGCGAGCACAATACCCGAGTAGATGTCTTGTCCAAATTGGCAAGCACAAAGAAGAAAGACAGGAACAAATCTGTCATACAAGAAGTGCTTTCCCGCCCGAGCATCGACAAACCCGCTCCGGCGGCGGATGTAAACGCCATTGGTGACAGTAATTGCTGGATGACCCCGGTATACGAGTACCTCGCGGCGGGCAAACTGCCCGAAGATCCCAAAGAAGCAGGGATGGTCAAGCGGCGGGCATGCTCATACACGATAGTCGAGGACAAGCTATACCGACGAGGATTTTCGATCCCCCTCCTCAGGTGCGTCGAGGAGACCAAGGTCCCCGGAATCCTCCAGGAAATCCATGAGGGAATCAATGCACAGCACCTCGGCGGGCGATCGTTAGCCCGTAAGGCACTTCGAGCAGGATATTACTGGCCCACAATGCAACAGGACGCCAAGGAACACGTCAAGAAGTGGGATAGATGCCAGCGACACGGGGACATGCACCTCGCTCCTCCTAGCGAGCTCAAAATGCTGTCCTCCCCCGTGGCCGTTTGCGTGGTGGGGAATGGACATCCTTGGACCTTTCATCGTGGGATCATATCAAAACAAATACCTCATCTTCGGGGTGGACTACTTTACGAAGTGGATCGAGGAGGAAGCATTAGCCAAAATCACGGCCTTCAACATACTGCGTTTTTACAAAAGAAACATCCTCGCCCGATTCGGCGTGCCTCAAGCTATTGTCACCGACAACGGAACACAGTTCACCGACAGGAACTTCCAAGACTTCGTCACCAACCTAGGCACGAAGCAACACTTCACGTCGGTCGAGCACCCACAAACGAACGGGAAGGCCGAAGCGGCGATTAGAGTTATCCTCCGAGGATTAAAACGTCAATTAGGCGACGTCAAACAACGGTGGGTCGAGGAGCTACTCAGCATCCTCTGGGCCTACCGAACAACCCCACATTCCACGACCGGGGATACCCCCTTTCGTCTGACCTACGGAACGGAAGCGGTGATCCCCATGGAAATCAGGGAACCCTCGAGGAGGACAGAAGCCCCCCTCGACGGGGACGCGAACAACGAAGCCCTGAGGGAAGAACTCGATTTCGTCGAGGAGACACGTTCGGGTGCTTCTCTCCGAGAAGCTTCACTTAAACAGAAAATAACTTTATGTTATAACGACAAAGTTATCAAACGTGATTTTCAGATAGGCACCCTCGTCCTACGAAGGAACCAAAAAGATCTGCGAGAAGGCAAGCTCGTCGCGAACTGGGAGGGCCCGTACTGCGTCCGCGCGAAAACAGGGACAGGAGCCTACTTCCTCGAAAACCTGCACGGGGAAGAACTCGCTCGACCATGGAACGCTGAAAAGCTTAAACAGTACTACAGTTAAGCAATACCCGCGATACACTAGCATCGCGGTTATGGGGACGCACTAGGGTACAAGCGCGACACCCCTATATAAAACACGATGATCAAGGGCGGCGTTGTATGTGCGCAAGCGCTTTGATCCGAAGAGGACACCTCGACCGAGCTCCTTTGTCGTCGTACCAAATAGGCAGAACACCCATCTCACGATGGGAAGTTCACGCCATGAAGCTAAGACCCCGAACGAGCTCTTAGCCTCGTTAAAGGTCGGAATACGCTCCCGGCCACTCGACCAGCTCTCCACGCGGTCGAGGAGTATCGAAGTCGAGCAAGTCCCAAAATCTCCGCTACTTAGCCAAAAGTAAATAAAGTATAGAAAATACAACAGCATCATACACAAACGAAAACATACAAACATCACACGCGCATATAAACAAAAATGCGTTAAGAGGGCAGAAGCCCAATGTACAGGTATTACAGACAAATATCAAAGAGCCCCTGGCGCGCAGGCCGGGCATAGGCATCGAAAAATAAAATGGCTCGCAGGCCAAACAAAACAAAAACGGAAAGACCTAATCGGCGACGGTCCCCTCTGGCTGCCCGTGCTCTTCTGTTCCTCCGCCAACCTCGTCCTCCTGCATTGGTTGCACGATCTGACCATCGACCACCTCATAGTCGGGGTCAGTCCCTTCGGTTATAAGGTCGGGGTTGAGAACCCGAAGCTGCTCCACGGCATTCCGAAAACCTATGTCAGCTGCCACGAGGTTGTCCTGCTCGGTTTCCCTGAGCTTCGCTATCAGCGCTGTCCGCGAGGTCAACAACCTGTCCTCCTCGGTTTCCTCCTCAACAGGACGAACAACCTCTTCCAGCTCGGCATTCCTCGCCGAGAGACGTTCCCTCTCCTCCTCAGCCTGGCGAACAGACCCTTCCAGCTCGACGTTCCTCGCCGAGAGACGTTTCCTCTCCTCCTCAGCATTCTTCAACCTCTTCTCCAACTTCCCTTGAAGCTCGACCTGGGCCTGGTTCTGGCTTTTGCAGTCAGCCAGCTCCTTGCCCACCTTCTCCATTTCAGCTAAGATGGACCTGAAACTCTCTCGCAACCTGTTCAGCTCGTCTTCCGGGCAGGCCTCATCGTTTAGAACTAAGGCAGCAGCGCAGACCCGCATCACCGCAGACACGTCCTCCACCAGCTCCCTTCTTCGAGAAACCCTGTCGACACCCAAGATGGTCTGAGCTTCGGGGGCACCAACGCATAGGGAAGTGTTCCCTGTGAAGAAGTTCGGCCTCGAGTGGCAAGGCGGGAACACAAATTTCACGGCAGGGGGACTTTCGTTCTCGGTGAGGTCGGCATCCACATGTTCGGTAAGCCGTTGTCTCTTTGGGGAGGGCTGAGTGCTGGGGAGTCGCTGTCCTGGGGAGAGCCAGAAGAACCCCCGGTTGCCGGATTCGGAACGGGGACCTGCGATCGGAGTTGCTCGATGCGGACCTTTACCTCCCTTCTTCGATATGCGGGCAGCTTTCAGCTTCTTGATACGCTCCTCAGCATCCGACATCTTGCCTGCAAAAAGAAAATAAATATGCCAGTAAACCGGAGATCAGGACACGAAGAAAAAATTAAGTCGAAGAGGATTTCACCACATAACAGATCGAGGGCATCCTCATCGGAAAACGTCTCGATGAGGGCCCTCGTATTGATTAAACGACGCTTCGTTAACACCTGCCTGTCGTCTCCCTGGACGAGTTCCCCGTCCATCGTCACGAGCTTGGCTTTGTTGAAACCATTGACAAAAGCGACTATTCTCTCATAGGCCAGGCGATCCCCCTCGTCAAGACGGCCGGGGCTGACTTTGTAGCTGTCCGTCCCCTTTTTGAAGTGTTCTTCCGTCCAGAACAATGGGAATCTCAGTTCGAGGACCTCCTCCGTCTGCCCGTTCACTTTCCGGGAAACTCGGCGATACACCGAATTCACGGCTTCAAGTGTGACCAGCCTCACGATGTAATACCAGTATTTAAAGTCCCGAACCGAGTCCAGGTAGGTGTGGAAGAGGCTGCTCGTTTGTTTAAAAGACACCCAGCCATGTCTGCCATCGGAGGCCTGTCGCTGGAGGTGGAAGATGTGAAAGAAAAGAGGCACGGTTGCCACGATTTGGAGATATTTACAAATGAGCTCGAAAGCTCGGTTAAAAGCGAGGGACTTAGGGTGGAGCTGCAAGGGCGCCAGTCGCAACCAAACGAACACCGCTTTTTGGAAATCCGTAAAGGGCAAACGCCACACCGCCTCGTCGAACATGAACTCATAGAGAGGGAACCTCATCCCTCGATATGTCGAGCAGATGGGATGGTGTGCTTGAGGCCAGAACACCTGCCACGACTTCGAGGAGCCCACCAGCCGGTGCTCGACTGTGGAAAAAATATTGTCTTCGTCCCCGTCGACGAACTGGGAAGCCATGTTTAACGGCTCGTCGCTAACCCACTCCGCGAGGGGACGTTCATCGGCACTAGTGATTGGCGCCATTGGAGATTCGGGCTGGTCGTCGACGTCCAACGATCCCACGGCCACAGAAACGGACAAAGCTTCCATATACTTGAAAAGTAGAAGAAAACAGTGAATTCGATGATCCGTATCAAATTCACCGCTCCACCGCTGTTCAAGTGAAAGGGCAAAGAGGGAGCGTCGAGATCTCGAGACTGTCGCGCTCGTCCACGTCCCTGCTACAACGGACAAGCGTCCCCGCGACCATCCTCAGGTCACCGGTATGTCGCGTTGGGAGGATTCCCTTACACAGAAGAGATATTGGCGAGGACCCCGAGAGTTTCATCTCGTGTCCTCGGGATATTCTTCGTGTCCCCGGTATATTCATCCCTTCTCCCCGCGAGATGCAACAAGAAACTAAGAAATCCTGCCGTTTTCGCCGGAGATTTCGTGATTTCCATGAGAACTTCATCAGTTCACCATAAAACCACCCTATAAATGCAAACGAAAGGAGAAAAAAGGGAGAGACTTACTTGAAATACGCTTCCAGTAGGGTTCCGGCACGACAGTTGGTGGCGGCGTACGGTGGCGAAATAGAGAAGGAAGAGAGAGAGTCTGGGCAAAGGGGAAGCAAAAGTGCAAATGAGACGAGATGACCCCTATTTATAAGGGTCTCACGAGACTCGAGGATTTCCTAGGCAATCCTCTAGCATAGCCACCCTAGGCAATGATGAGGTGTGACATGTGACACACGCTTCCCTAGGTACATCTTTTCATTCCCCAACACACGTCTTTTCATTCACCTCGTTTCAGACTTCTCGTATCCCCGCGACATCGCCCATCCGCGGCCAGTCTAGCGCGAGCAGATCGATTCGTTTCTGCCCGGTTTACCAATTATTCCTCGTTTAGAGTCCCTTCCCTGACTGGACACGTCCTCGACATAGTGCTGACCCTAAAGTCATTACCCTGGCACCTCAGAGCAACGACTTGGGGGGCTCCTGTTCTGGGCTGGGCCGGGGTCTACCCCTCAATCGAGCAGGCCCAACCCACACGTCCTGGGATGGCCCAACAAAGGCCTCTTAGCATGACCAATGTCGAGCACATGTCCACCTCAACAGTGTCGAGCATGCGCCACACCTCGGCAGTGTTCGGGCACGCACGACATAGAGCATCGAGCAGAGGCGCTAAACCTCTCTGGGCTCGCTCCTCCTCGACACTCAGGTGCTCCTCCCCACGAGGAGCCATATCCTTCTACACATAAGAGTCCTCCCCGCGAGGACACGTCTCTCCCCGACACGCAGGACTCCTCCCTGCGAGGACACATTCTCATGTAAGCACCCACTCCCGATGGAATCGGTCTGCCCTAACTCCGGAGATCTAGGAACGGTTACCCCAGGGCGAAGACCACGTGCTGGTCTTCACTACGCCACGTAAGCCCTGGCAGTTACTTGGATTGGGCCTGGAAATCCATCCCAGTGCAAGTAACTGTTGGCCCCCGCGCTGGGGGCTCTCTATAAATACCCTCTCACTTGAGAGGGTCAGGTTACACAATCTCATACACTCTAACCTTTTTCTATACTTGCTTTTACTTCTGACCTTTGCCTTACTTGAGCGTCGGAGTACCTTGCAGGTACACCCCCTAGCTGTCTTTCAGCCTCAGCGGAGCTGAAGTCCATACGACGTTGCTGGCCACTGAATAACTGTCTGATTCAGGTACGATTATATATATATATATATATATATATATATAATATACATTTAGAAAATATATTATACATAATGTGATTGGTACTGAATACACATAAGAGCTTATCGGCAATGATGTAGATACATGTCTAAAAGAAATAATATGCATAAATGACATGTGATATACACAGGTGCCTAAATTCAAAACTAGGATCTATAATAGAGTCCACCTAATCCACAGCGGAAGATCTTGATCCAAAAAGTGAGATCACTGAAACATCTTTAAGCAAGTTTATCCTTAACTTTCACCTACAAAGAACTACCTGAAAAACAACAACAATAATTGGATGAGATAATAATCTCAATGAGTTCCCCTATCTTATGGGTTCACTCGAGTCTAAAGAAATCTCAATCTTTACAAGATCCTACCATCCATGGGCACCAAGGAATGAGCTATGTATCGTGAGAGAATGCTATAACGATTATCGCTTATTACGGCCAATGTATACCACTTATAGCAACTGAGGCTTATGGTTACATTTACGAGCTAAGCGTGTAATCAGCCATTCTTTACGACCATTATACATGGATTAATCTAGCCTCGAGTATGACATTAATTCCATAGTATTATCACGTCATCCGGTTTTATTCACACCACATACAACTTAATCAATTGGCGTATTAAATTAGGTTACATCTTTTCTGAAAACCTTACAAGTATCAATGTATCTTTACAGCTCCGAATTAGAAGCAAGATACTCGCATCATTTACAATCCTTCCGATAAGAACTTAGTCACACTACTAATTACGATCCCGCTCTGTTTGATTTAGTACATTACCTACCACTACTAATTACAAACCTTCCGGTTGGAATTTAACAGGTGTAGCTAGCACACTACTAAGTACGATCCCGCTCGATTGGATTTAGCATATGGTCAACGATTACTAATTACGACCCATTCTGATTGGAATTTAGTGTTTATAACTAATTACATCTCCATTCGGTTGAATTAATACTTCATTAGGCTTGTACTAATTATGACTCCTCTTCTAGGAACTTAGTACCTCGCCATCTCTTGTGTATATATTAAATTTTAAGTTCCATTCACCTAGCTATATAACTCTAGGTTACTCTCACTATCTTCATGGATTTTGTTTTATTCATTAACCATACAATTTATACACATACACCTCACAATACGATACATGAAATACACATCATAGTTCATTATCATTATCCAAGTAATATTTAGAACATAAGCATAGTTTCCTTTACCAAAAGGTAGAGCATTGAACTAGTTTTCTAACGCATTCAACCTCGCGTTAACCGGAGTAACGATTCCCATTTTATGGTGGAAACAAGAACACTAAGTATTTTTCAATGTATTACAACTCTCGCATAGCCAGCTCGGGGCGAGCTTCAAGCTAGAAGAGGCGGTAATGCTCAAAACTATAAATTTTCTCTTTTTTGCTTGGCGAGCTCCAAGTGAGGCTTCCAAGCGATTTCTCTCTTGGCGAGGCCCAAGTGGGAGATTCTAGAATGTCATTTTTTTTTCCAAAATCACTCATCTTGCCTAGCGAGACTTGTCCCCGCCTAGCGAGAGTTGCAAAATAACTTGTGCATGAGAACTAATACGCTCGCTTAGCGAGTTGTTCCCTCGCCTAGCGAGAAAGCCAAAACAAAAATAGAAACAAAAATTAACAAGAATAAGGAACAAGCAACAACAACCTCAAGTCATAACATGTCACACAAAACAACACCAACAACATAGATTATCACAAGTAAACATAGAAAACAACAACAACATCATATATTAACACCAATTTCATGATCATAGCAAAACACACAAACCCTAATTTCTCATTCATAGATTCCACCCCCCCCCCCCACACACACACACACACACACTAAAGCTATGTCTAACTAGGCACTCACCTTGAATCTAGAATATATTGAAAGTTGGGGATGATTCTTGATTAAGCAACTTGATTCTTCCTATTTCAAAGACTTTCTTTTTCTTCTCCTCTTCTTCTTTCAATTCTCTTGTTTTCTTACCAACTTTGTTTTCTTCCTTTTGTTACTTCTAACAAGGTAATGATTGATAAGAGGTAAAGATAGAGAAAATCTTAAAAGAGATATTTCTTCTAGAGAGCAATTGACTATTCATTAATGTTGCCGAAATATACCTTCTTAGACTTATTAATAACAGCCAATTGAACTGAGTAAGAATTAAGCTCAACTGAGTTCATTAATTACTCTATTAATATCAATGACGATAAATAGAACATATCTTTTTATATTTCCCTATTAATTTCTTTCATGTTTTTTTTCTGTTTTTTTTCGAATCCATTCTTATTTTAATATATTCATTGTTTTTTTTATTATTTAAAAAAGTGTATTGTTATTTCTATTTTGATATATTCTTATGAGTTAAAAAGTGTAATGTTTTAATAAATTAAAATTGTGACCGTACTTGACAATTGAATATGTTAATTAATTGGCAAATTGTCAATGAATATATCTATCAATAAATCCGAATAATATATATTCCTAATAAAATAATATATTAATTTATTTTTAAAAAAAATACATGAATTTAATTCAAATCCATCTCACAATTAAAATTTACACGTAATCTACACAATTAAAATTTACATATAATTTATAAACGTAGAAGTAATATACAGACAATTATCTAAAAACTCACTTTTCATGTTTTTTAATTGCATATGTAATGAAACATCTACGAAATATTTTATACTGTATAACTTTTTATAAAATAATAATTGCAATTGATGTTTTTTTAGATAGAGTGGTAAAAAATATATAATTTATAATTAATATAAATTTAAGATTATTTTTTTATTTTGATTAAATATCATCAAAATTTTATATGTAATTGAATGTTTTATGTGTGAAACTAGAAAAAAATTATATATTATTACGACAATTTTGTGAAACATTATTTTGAGTTTTTTTTTTTTTTTGGTATGGATGATGGCCAAAGGCCCAAAGATAAAACCACTACAAGAACACCTCTCTAGGGGATGGACCCCTAATTTGTCATTCAAAATCAAATGTTCAATAAAATTTGGAGCAGAGTAGAAGCAAACCATATCAGATCACAATCTACAACCGATTTTAGCTAAAGCATCAGCACACCTATTAGTCTCTCTAAACGAATGCGAAACATAAGTCTCATCAAATTGACTGAGAAGACTATCAATCTTCCTAAGCATCTCCATCCCCTCTCTCCTGTTAGAGCTTCGGTAATTTAATATCATAACAATCTCAGATGAATCAGTATTAACTTCGACTCTTTTAAAGCCCAAATCTAAGGTATACATCAACCCTTCTAGAATACCCCTGAGTTTTATTTTAAATTGATGGTTCAATTTATCTCTTAAATTTAAATATTCTGATAAGCAATTCAATTATTACTTAAGACAAGCTATAATATTATATTTATTTTATCTTTTAAAGTCATAATTGCAATGTTGTTTTGTTTATGTACTCTTCAATTTAAATTTTACGAGTTTATTACATACTCTTCAATTTTACATTCTTGAATTTGTTTGTATTTTTCTAATTTAAATATAATCTGCAGCATTTTCTATTAATATATTAACATATTATATGTATTACGAATATTATCATTTCACTAAAAAAATATAAAATAATCTCATACATTCATAACCACACCTTTAAAACCTTGTTTTGTATGGACAAAAATTCTGTAACACACAACTGCAATTTTTAAGGAAACCTAAAGTTCTGTCCCTTTACATATTCCTTTTTGTTATGAATAAAATTAATATAAACGTCTTGTATTTCTAATATAAAGCACAAGCTGCATAACAACATTACTCTTCTTTTTTTTATCTCCAATAGAATTTAAGTAATTTTTTCTTCTCCTCCCAACAAAAATGACATGATCTATATTCAAGATAGACTAAGGCAATCATGTATCGTATATTATGTATCACAAAAACATAACTTAAGATTATAATTATTAGTGCGTGAGACACGTGTGACACTTTTAGTGAGTAGAGAAAGAAAAATAATGAAAAATAAAGATTGTTATTACTGAAAATTATAAAACTGAATTACAATATATATATATATATATATATATATATATATATATATATATAAAAGTTACTTGAGTGATAAATAACTAACATAATAGACCCTAACCCTAATCAATAGGCTTAAGCTTAGGTTATAGAACTTGGATTATACTCTCACTATATCTGATCCGATGTGCTCGAACGGGTCCACGCGGACTGGTCGTTATGGAGGTGTCCGGATGGGTGCTGGTCGTACTGGCTGTCCGGTAAGTGATTGAGGAGAGGTGGTGGTGTACCTGCAAGGCACTCTGACGCTCAAGTAAGAAAGGGTCAGAAGAAAGGGGCAAGTACAAAGTATTAGTTCGTAGGGTGAATATTTGATACCTGACCCTCTCAAGTGAGAGGGTTTATATAGGGCTCTAAGCGCATGGCTAACGGTCCTATTTTTGGGGCGAAATAACCGTTTTCCCTAAAGAATCGGTCGCTGCCCAAACTAGCCGTTACGACGGGCAGGGTGTCCAAAACTAGCCGTTATGTCGGGCATATGCTTAGTTTCGGGCATCTGCCCATGGCTGTCGGGGAGCACTGAAGCTGTGCACGTTGGGCAGAATGTCCGGAACGTTATGTTCCTTGCCTGGTAGGAGGGGCAGAAAGGTAACTTTTGCCCTCCTGCGGATTGGACTTAGGCGATTTGGGCCGCTCTGTAGCAGAGGCTTACTGGGCCAATTCTATCCATTGGTCCAGTCCAGAACAGGAGCCCCCAAAGTCGTTGCTCCCGAGCATGGGAGTGATGACTTAAGGACTCCTCGTTGTCCCGGGGGACTATCATGAAGTCGTCGTTGGATACGAGGACGATTGTCTCGAGGTGCTCGTGGTTCTCCGTGTCCGCGATGCTCGTGGTCGAATCCCTCTTGCCCAGTATTCGGGGAGATGACGCGTCAGATGGAATGGGAAACGTTGGGTCGCCACGTGTGCATCGAGACCTGTGTAGCAGTTAAGTAGGTAATCATGGCTAGTGGGTCGTCATTATTACCTACGGGCGCGTGTGTGCACGTGCCTCTTGGTATAAAATGGGGGAAACCGTCCCATTTTTCACTTTTCCCTTTCTGATTCTTCCCCGTCGCCGCCTTTGTTCTTGTCCGTCATCGGCTCCAAGCAACCGGCCACCGCAACAAGTTTCGAGCAGTTGCTTTTCTTCCAGTAAAATCAAGTAAGTTTTCAGATTTTCTGTTTGTTTTGCTTCCTTTTGTTGTTAGTGGTAGGTTGCATGTGGCTAGGGTTAGTTTTAGATGACAAGATAGGTAGATTTCCGGCGAGTGTTGGTGGTGGGCGGTGGTTTTGCCCTTTTGCTGCGCCAAGCATCTCGTCGGAGTAGGTAGTGCGCTAGGTGGGCGTGGTGGTCCACGTGGTGGTTGTGAGTTGTGACCACCGCGTCTTATCGTTTTCTGGGGTACTTGGTGAGTTTCCTAGTAGGGTGTTTCCAGATTCCGGTGGAGTTGTGCGATTCCTGGCGGAGCTTCAACGGAATCTGGGCGTATGCGCGGGGAGGTTACTCGTAGGAAGTTGACATGTCTCGGGCATCTCTTCGCGGGGATGTTTTGTTCTTCTTTGCTCGATGTTGGGGCCTAGGCCGGGGACGTTGTCCCTAGCCTTTCGCGCGCCCTTTCACTTGACTTAGCGGTGGAAGGGTGGATTTGATTTCCTGTCGAATTCACTGTCTTTCTCTGCTTTTTCAGGTGATCATAGTGGCGATGGAGCCCGAAAGGGAGGTTATACCCGTTACGTCCGAGGAGGAAACTGTCTCCGAGGAAAGTAGTAGTGCAACAACCTCGAGTTCTGCGTCCTCGAGTTCGTCGGCTTCGAATTCCTCGAGCGACGTCGAGGGGGAAGCGAGTGATGCCGAGGAGGGAGATGACCTGGGGGTCGTGGAGGAAGATGTAATGGAAGAGGACGTAGACGCGTTCTGCCCGGAAGAGTGGGAGGTGGCCGAGCCTTCCGAACACACTTCCACGTTCGCGAGGTTTGCGGCGGACGCTTTTACTGAGGTGGGGCCCTCAGGTGAATGGAGGGTGCTTCTGCCTAGCGTGGGCGAGCGGATATGCTCGAGTTTCGGGGACTGCTTTGGGATGTACGAATACGTCTTCAAAGAACTGGGGCTGAGGTTGCCCTTCACTGACTTCCAGCGGTCGGTGTTCCATCATCTGAAGCTGGCGCCTTCCCAACTCCGCCCCAATTCGCTGGCCTTTATACGGGCTTTTGAGTTGGTGTGCGAGCACCTTGCTTTGGGGCTCACCATCCCTCTGTTCTTTGCTGTTTTCCACCTACAGCGGCAGCTGACGGGGAAGAGGTACGGATGGGTCTCTTTGAAGCAGCCCAAAAAACTGTTCAAGCCGTTCTCGGAGTCCATCCGAAACTTCAAGAGACGGTACTACATCGTCGAGCCTCTGTCCGAAGCTGCTAAGGACAGCACGTACTGCTGGGAGGTGGAATGTGATGAGAACGGGGATGAGTTGATTAACGAGGAAGGGAAGTACATTGGGGAGAGAGTGTACAAGTTCCCAATCCGCTGGACGCCCGACCACTTCTCAAAGAAGCCCAGTGCCTATGTTTTTGAGTCGAGTGCTTTATGCGGGCAGGATGCCGCGTCTTACGAGACCCTGGTGAAGTGGGTCAACTCCTTTCAGCTCGCGACCTGTTGGACGAGCAAGGGTAATCCTATCTTCGAGGAGGATGGCAGTCAAAGGGTCGAGCGCCGGTTTATCCCCGTCAAGGCACTGCTGGAGTGCAAGACTTCTGCGGATGTCACGGCGCTGCTCGGTAGATTTAGTTACTTAGACTTTATTTGCTATTCTTTCTTCCTCGTTTCTGACGCGCTTGTTTTCTTTGTGCAGGTGAGATGCCTCAAGCCCGTGACCGTGTGGTGAGGAACGCCATGGCGAGGGGTAAGGCTGGAGCGACCCCCTCCAAGACCCGGACTGCTGCTGGTGCTCGTGCGCCTTCCCCTGTTCAAACTGCTCCGGGGACCTCCTGTTCTCCCACTCCCTGTCCGCGGGATTCTCCGCTGCCTTTGGTCGGGCAACAGAAGCACCTCCGGATAACAGATACGGTGGATCTGAGGGGGGAAGTTGAGAAGAGGAAGTTCGAACTTCCTCCGTGCATCAACGATATGAGGTTCTTTGAGGGTAATACCTTGGTTGTTCCTCGAGCTGAATCTCTTAGCCTGGGGAACATGGATCGCGCGGGCAAAAGGGCGATGGTGGCTAGGGATGCTTCTGCCCTCGTGAGGATGCTCGAGATGGCAGTTGTGTACGCTGAGGGGGACCACGTGCTCGAGGCTGAGCTTACTGCTGCTCGGGCCTCCGAAGCGACGCTGAATGAGGAGGTCCAGAATGCCCGTGAGGCAAAGAAGAAAGCCGAGGAAGAGGCGACAACGCTGAGGGAGGAAGTTACCAAGCTAAAGTCGGAGAAGAAGGTGTCCGAGGAGTTGAACGCGGAGTTGATGGCGGCCAATGCCCCAGGTGATGACGAACCAGAGGAGATAAGAGTGTTGAAGACTCGGGCAGAGCTGGTCGCTGGCATTCTGCAGGCCGAGGATGATGGTATTGCTGTGGCCGCGGAGTCTTTTGGTAGTGCGGTGGCCCAGTTGCGAGTGGTGAACCCTGGGCTCGAGATTTCGACCGGGGGTACTCACTACCTAGCTCGTGTGGAGGGTGGCCGCATTGTCCTGCCCGAGGGTCTTGTTCTCGATACTCCCGATGAACATATCGAGGAGGAGCCGAGGCCTGAAGCAGCGTCAACCGAGCGTGTGGAAGACTGAAGAGTTTTTGTTGCCTAGCTGTATCTTGTCCGGCCTGCGTGCCGTTGAACTCGTTGTAATCTTATTTTTGTTCTGGGGGCGTGGCCCCTTTTTAATGTAACAAGCACAATCTTTGGCCCTTGTGGCCTTTTAATTTAATGCCCGGTTAATTTATACAACTTCTGTTTATACTGTTGTATTTTGTTTTAGTTGTGTATGCGTGACTGCCCGTCGGAGGGTGTGTTTGTCAACAAGGCTTATTTTTGACAGATTGCTCATTGCGTTATGAATTCGCCAGTGTGGGGAACTGGTCGAACAGCCGGGGAAGATCCTGGCGAGGTTGCGAATCTCAGGTCGCGATTTAGGCCTGAGGTCGTGGCGTGAACGTCCCATCGCGAGCTGGGGTTCTGCCAATCATGGTACTTGGGCGAAGGCGGTGCTCGATCGAGGACCGCCGACGAGCGGAGCTCCGACTCGTTTATTTGAGCGGGATTCCGCTTTGTACGTACGCGTCGTTTGTACCTGAACGAGCGTGATGGCCGTTAGACGGCCTTGTGACGCGAGGAAGCTTCTTGTGCCTTTTAGCTGTAGTATTGCTTAAGTTTTTCAGCGTTCCATGGTCGAGGGAGCGTTTTCCCCGTTGAGGTTTTCGAGGAAGTATGCGCCGTTCCCCGTTTTGGCGCGGACTCGGTATGGTCCTTCCCAGTTGGGCGCCAGTTTACCTTCGCGGGAGTCCTTGTGGTTTCTTCGCAGGACGAGGCTGCCCACGTCGAATTCCCGTCGCAAGACTTTGGCGTTGTGCCTGATCGCTATTTTTTGCTTGAGAGATGCCTCGTGGAGGGCTGCTCCTGTTCGAATTTCCTCGACGAGGTCGAGCTCCTCTCTTATCGCTTCGTCGTTTATTTCCTCGTCCAGGGGTGATTCCGTCCTCCTGGACGGTACGTGGATTTCGATGGGTATGACCGCCTCGGTGCCATATGCCAAACGGAAAGGTGTTTCCCCGGTGGTGGACTGGGGAGTGGTGCGGTATGCCCATAGGACACTGTGAAGCTCCTCGACCCAGGCTTTCTTTGTTTCGTCCAGTCTTCGCTTGAGGCCGCGCAGTATGACACGATTGGCCGCTTCTGCCTACCCGTTGGTTTGGGGATGCTCCACGGAAGCGAAGTGTTGCCTCGTTCCGAGGTGTGCGACAAAGTCTTGGAATTTTTTGTCTGTGAATTGTGTTCCATTGTCCGTGACAATTGCTTGGGGGATCCCAAACCGAGCAAGGATGTTCCGCTTGTAGAAGCGCAGAATGTTGAGCGTTGTTATCTTGGCTAAAGCTTCTGCTTCTATCCACTTTGTGAAGTAATCTACACCTACTATCAGGTATTTGTTTTGGCTGGACCCCGTCACGAAGGGTCCTAGGATGTCCAGGCCCCACCAGGAGAATGGCCACGGGGAGGTCATGCTTTTTAGTTCGTTTGGCGGAGCTAGGTGCATATTCCTGTGTCGTTGGCATTTGTCGCATTTCTTCACATGCTCCTTGGCGTCTTGTTGCATGGTCGGCCAATAGTACCCTGCTCGGAGGGCCTTACGGGCAAGGGACTTTCCTCCGAGGTGTTGGGCGTTGATGCCTTCATGGATTTCTCGCAATACGTGGGGGACGACCTCCTCTTCTATGCATTTAAGAAGTGGGATGGAGAAGCCCCGCTGGTAGAGTTTGTTTTCGAGGGTAACGTACGAGCAGGCCCTTCGTTTGATGGTGCTGGCCTCCTTGGGATCCTCTGGAAGTTCGTCCCTGGTGAGGTAGTTGTAAACGGGCGTCATCCAGCAATCGCTATCCTCGATCGCGTGTACGTGTAGGGTCGAAGATCCCTTAGCGATGCTTGACCGGGGAAGTATCTCTTGGATGACTGACCTGTTTCCGCCTTTCCTCTTGGTGCTTGCCAGTTTTGACAATACGTCTGCTCGTACGTTGTGTTCGCGTGGAACGTGTCTTACTTCTACTGTTCTGAATTTCGACATCTTTTCTCTGACGAGGGTGAGGTATTCGGAGAGACTGTCATTTTTGGCTTGATATTCCCCGGACACCTGGTTGGCTACGAGCTGCGAATCCGTGCAGATGATGACTTCCTCGGCCTCCAGGTCTTCGGCTAGGTGTAACCCGGCGAGGAAGGCTTCGTACTCGGCCTGGTTGTTTGACGTGGGAAAAGACAATGTGAGAGAAGCCTCGACTATGGTCCCTTCGTCGTTTTCCAGAATTACGCCTGCCCCGCTGCCGCTCGAGCTGGATGCCCCATCCACATAGATGGTCCATCTATTTGTCACGTGGGGCAAGGAGTTTGAAAAGGTCACTTCTGCTACGAAATCGGCCAGGGCCTGGGCTTTAAGAGCTTTCCTGCTTTCGTACTGGACGTCGAATTCGGACAGTTCTAGCGACCATCTGAGCATTCGCCCGGCCATGTCTGGTCGTCCCGTAGCTGCTTGATGGGTTGATCTGTCCTCACCACGATCGTGTGGGCCAAGAAATAGTGTCTTAGTCGTCTGGCAGCATTGACGAGGGCCAATGCTACCTTCTCTATCTGTTGATATCTCAATTCTGTGTCCTGCAGTGCCTTGCTCGTGAAATATACCGGCTTTTGCCCGCTAGGATTTTCGCGGATGAGAACGGCGCTAACGGCCTCGGCGGAGACGGCGAGGTACAGGAACAAGACCTCCCCGGTATCTGGTCGTGACAACACGGGCGGTTCCGATAAAGCTTGCTTCAAATGGAGGAGGGACGCCTCGCATTCTTCGGTCCATTCAAACGCTGCTTCTTTCCGCAAGAGCTTGAAGAAAGGAAGGGCGTGCTGGGCGGACTTTGCGACGAAGCGGGACAGCGAGGTCAGCACTCCGTTGAGGGATTGGATGTTCTTTTTAGACGTGGGCGTTGGGAACTCGGAGAATGTCCGACATTTATCGGGGTTAGCCTCTATTCCTCGTTCCGTAAGGTAGAAACCGAGGAACTTACCTGCTCGTACCCCGAACGTGCACTTCTCCGGGTTGAAACACATTTGGTATTTCCTTGCCTGCTCGAAAATTTTGCGGAGGTGGGCAACATGGTCTAGTTCCTCGTGGGATTTGACGATCATGTCGTCCATGTATACCTCGAGCATGTCGCCTATCTGTTCGCGTAAGACTTTGTTCATCATTAGTTGGTATGTAGCGCCGACGTTCTTCAGTCCGAAGGGCATTACGTTGTAGTAATAGTTGCCCGATTCGGTCGTGAAGGCCGTGTAAGTTTTATCGCTCGCGGCCATTGGTATTTGGTTGTAGCCCGAGTAGGCGTCGAGGAACGATAATAGTTTAAAACCGGCCGAATTATCTACGAGTTTGTCTATATTGGGGAGGGGGTAGGCGTCTTTCGGACAGGCCTTATTAACATCAGTATAATCAACGCACATCCTCCATTTGCCATTATTTTTTCGTACAAGTACAACATTAGAGAGCCATGTAGTATATTTGGCCTCAGAAATAAAACTAGCTTTTAGAAGGTATTTGACAGCTTTCTCCGCGGCTTCTGTCTTCTCCGGGGATTGCTTCCTTCTGCGCTGGGCAACGGCTTTGACGGTTGGGTCGATCGTGAGCTGGTGGCAGGCGACGGAGGGGTCCAATCCGGGCATCTCAGCAGCACTCCACGCGAACAGGTCTGTGTTTTCGCGGAGGCACGCTTTCAGCTGTCTTCTGGCCAGGTCGGGCAGATCTGCTCCGATCTTCACTCCTCGTTGGGGGTCTTCTCCGAACGGAACGATCTCGAAGTTGCCATCTGGGACAGGTCGTAGGAGATGGCCGCTGTTGTCGGACTTAATGCCCGACGGTGTTGGAACCTTGACGCAATCTTCTTCGCTGAACCGGCTGTCTAGATCGATTGATTCGACCTGGGGGAGTGGTCTTGGCTGCTCGGAGCTGCTGGGCAGGTGGGGACGACTAAATGCTCTTGGCTTCGCCGAGATGGTGTTAAGTCCCTTTGACGCTGCTTCAAAGCAGCGGCGGGCAGCCTCGATGTCGCCGTGGAGGGTGGCGACCATCCCTTCAGAAGTGTAGTACTTCATTTTGAGATATACGGTGGAAGGTACTACAATCAACTCTGCCAGGGTTGGCCTTCCAAAGATGCACTGGTATAGTGACGGGCAATCGATTACCAGAAACTGTGCCTTGATTGCTCGGGTTGTCCTTCCTGAACCGAAGGTTACGATGAGCTCTACGTAACCTCGGGGCTTTGTCACCGCTCCGTTGAACCCTTGCAGGTCGGATCCGACGTATGGAGTGAGGTGAGAGTCGTTCAGCTGCAATGTCTCGAACAGGTGGTTGTACATTATGTCAACCGAACTGCCCTGGTCCACGAGTATCCTTCGGACATCGAAATTCGCCATCCTTGCCCTGATAAGCAGTGGGATGTTCGAATTCGGTGCCCCGCCGAGGAGTTCTTCCTTGTAGAAGGAAATGAGAGCGGACCCTTTGTGCGTGGTGTCCAGCGTGGTGACCTCGTTGGAGCTTTTGCTGATCAGTTGGTCGAATCTCCTTTTGACCGAGCCAACTGTGACTTTGTTGAATCCACCCCCAGAGATCACCATGGCCGACGGGAAGGCCTCCCATGGGCTGCTGGCAGCGAGGTATGTGGAGACGAGTAGATCGTCTGGGATGCAAAAGTCTTCTGGTCGAGTCACGGACATTGCGACCGGGACGTTGGTGTCGTCGGAGGGCGGAATTTCCTCTGCGACCTTTTTGCTTTCCTGGGACTCTTACCGGGGAGCGTCCTTCTTTTTTGCGAACTGCTTCAGATGGCCGTCGCAAATGAGGATCTCTATGGAATCTCTGAGGTGGATGCACTCTTCCGTTGTATGGCCGTGACTCTTGTGGAAACGGCAGTATTTGGACTTGTCCATCCCTGGCCTGACCGACAGCTGCTTGGGGAAACGGACTCCCACCTGTTTGAACTCCGAGTTGGCACACTCGGACAATATTTTCTCCCTCGAGGCAGTGAGGGGGGTATAATCGTGGAATCGCCCGGAGGGTGCTCTCTGCTCGCGTGTATCGCGAGGTCGATCGTCGCGTCTCTTGTCTCCTCGACGGGACGTCGAGGGCTCTTCAACTCTGGACGTCCGGGCACCTTCTTGGTTGCGAGATGTCCGGACCGAGTGGGCAGCGACTTTCTCCTCGTACTGTATATGTGACTGGGCCTGGTGGAGAAGTGCATTGAGATTCCTCGGTGGGTCGAGGCCGATGGCTTTCGCGAAATCGGAACCAGGACGTAACCCTTGCTCGAGCAAGAATTTCTTCATGGCGTCGGTCGTTGGTACCTGGACAGCTTCCTTGTTGAAGCACTCGATATAAGCCCGGAGAGGCTCCTCTTTGCCTTGTACGACGGCTCCCAGGGACGCCTCGGTCTTGGGGTGGCGTCGTGAAGCGGTGAAATGACGGGAGAAGATCCTCCCCAGCTGTCTCCATGACGTGATGGATTCCTCGGGCAGCTGCTTGTACCACGTCATTGCTCCTTTACGGAGCGTGGTCGGGAACAGGCGGCACTTGATGGCTCCCCGTACCCCTCTGTAATCCAAGAGAGCGTCGATGTTCTCTATATGCTCGTCCGGGTCGGTGGTTCCGTCGTACGTCCCTAGCGACGGAGGCTTCTCCAGCCCCTTAGGGAGGCGGGTTGCTAGGATCTCCCGGGACAACGGGCCACGAGGTTCGTCGTCGCTATCTGAACTTGGCTCTGATGGTGACCGTCGTCTGCGCTCGCGGCGGCGGTTTCTGTGAGGTGAGGGTGAACGGGACCGGTCATGAGGTCTGCCCGGCGGGGAGGGCCTATCTTGCCTCGTTCTTTTGCGTCTCGACGGGGATCGATCTCGCGGGGAGATCTGGTCGCGCTTGCGAGTGGGTCGTATCTCGGGCCCGTGCCTAACCACACGGTCTTCTCCGCGCCTAGGTGGCGGGCTTTTGGATCTTCGGGCTTTATTCCGGGGAGGAGAGAATCTTGGGAAAGATGCCTCCTCAAGAGCTCCTATCCTTTCTCCTTGTCGTAGGATGAGGAGGTTGGTGCGGTTAACAGCTTCCAGAAGGGCTGCCACGGCCAAATCGGCGCTGGGTGGACCGGGAACTGGCTGGTCTTCCGATGGGATCTGCACGTCTCCTTGCCCGGTGGGAGGAGGATTGGAGATGCAGTAGCCCCGTCCCGACGGAAACGGGGGTCAGAAGGTAACAAAGAATGGGCGTCAACGTCCACCTTGTTGACGGGGATGAGAACAGTGGTGTCAGCACCTATCGCGGAATTCTGGGCAGCCATACGTGGGCGGATCAAAGAGAATATTTTTTGATCTTTCGATTTCCGAGGAGGAATGAAAGAAGGGGAGAACAAGAAGTTCCTACAGACGGCGCCACTGATCCGATGTGCTCGAACGGGTCCACGCGGGCTGGTCGTTATGGAGGTGTCCGGATGGGTGCTGGTCGTACTGGCTGTCCGGTAAGTGATTGAGGAGAGGTGGTGGTGTACCTGCAAGGCACTCCGACGCTCAAGTAAGAAAGGGTCAGAAGAAAGGGGCAAGTACAAAGTATTAGTTCGTAGGGTGAATATTTGATACCTGACCCTCTCAAGTGAGAGGGTTTATATAGGGCTCTAAGCGCATGGCTAACGGTCCTATTTTTGGGGCGAAATAACCGTTTTCCCTAAAGAATCGGTCGCTGCCCAAACTAGCCGTTACGACGGGTAGGGTGTCCAAAACTAGTCGTTATGTCGGGCATATGCTTAGTTTCGGGCATCTGCCCATGGCTGTCGGGGAGCACTGAAGCTGTGCACGTTGGGCAGAATGTCCGGAACGTTATGTTCCTTGCCTGGTAGGAGGGGCAGAAAGGTAACTTTTGCCCTCCTGCGGATTGGACTTAGGCGATTTGGGCCGCTCTGTAGCAGAGGCTTACTGGGCCAATTCTATCCATTGGTCCAGTCCAGAACAATATCCTTTATAATCCAAGTTACTAAGCACTAGTTAATCATAATCGATCTGAACTAATTCTAATTTCTTTCTCAAAGTTAGGAATCTATAAATTTTCAATTCTTTGGTGAAAATGTCAGCCAATTGTACTTTACTCGAATAATGCATCACTTCAAGTTCACCATGATTTACCTTCTCCCTTAGGAAATGAAACCTAGCATGAATGTGCTTACTCCTTCCATGCGAAACTGGATTCTTTGCAAGATTAATGGCTGACATGTTGTTGATATGCACCACCAGAGGTTTCGTCACTTCGACCTCCATTTCTTCGAGCACAGATTTGATCCGAATTGTTTGACAAGCAACATAGGATCCTGCTATATATTCAGCCTCACATGATGATAATGCCACCACAGGTTTCTTTCTCGAGCGCCATAAGATTGGGGCATCAAATACTTGAAAAAAATAATCAGTTGTGCTTCTTAGATCTTTCTTGTCTCCACACTAATCAACATCGGAATAACAATTAATCACAGCTTCTTTGCTTTCAGTATCTCATCGAAATAGAATTTCATAGTTTGTCGATCCTTTTAAGTATCTCGGGATTCTTCTTGTAGCCTTCACATGTGACACCATTGGTTCACTTATGTATCTGCTCACTAATTTGACTGAGAAACCTATATCAGATTGACTGTTGCACACATATCTTAGAGATCCGACAATTTGTTTGAACAAGGTGACATCGAATTTTTCTTCCTCTCCATGCTTCTTCAACTTATAATTTGGTTCAACAAGTGAGGATACTAGATTCAAGTCTTCCATCCTGAATCTCTTGAGTATCTCTTTGACATGTTTTCTTTGATGTAGCACCATACCTTGCTTCGACATTTGAAATTCCATGCCTAGGAGGTACGAAAACTTTCCCATATCCGACATTTCAAATTGCTTCTTCATCAGCTCTTTGAACTTCAACAAGTTCTCAAGCTATTTCCAGTTACTAACAAGTCATTGACATATGAGCATATGATTGTTATATCTTGTGCCATAACCTAAACATAGACACCATACTCAGACTTGCATTTGATGAATCCCAATTCGATCAAGTATGAGTCGATCTTCTTATTCCATGCCCTAGGTTCCTGCTTGAGACCATTGAGGGCTTCTAGAAATTGCTTTTCTTCATTTCTCATCGAAGAGTTCAAGAAATCACTTCTTCCTCTCATCGCTTCAAGGGTTCGATTGACATTATCTTCATCAAAGAAATCAATTTTCAGGTTCGAATCTGTGTTTCTTTTCTCCCTCTATTGGTATTTTCGATTCGTCGTTTCAATTTGTTGAATCAGTTCATTGTTTCAATTCCTCAAATTGGTTCATTATTTCGATTCATCATATCGATTTGTGTTTCTATTAATTAAATCATTCGTCGTATCGTCATATCTGTTTTCCTGTTCAATTTACATTGTTTCTGTTTCTGGTTGAAAAATGTGACATGTAAATGGGTTTTTCAAAATGGGTATTTAAAGTGAAAATGTGGTTTTTTTTCAACATTGTGACATGTAAATTTGTCATTGTTTTCTTCTCCCGAAATGGTTGGTTCTGAATCTCTAGATAGTGATTTGGTTTTTTCAATTGTTCTATGTGCCTTTTTTTATTCAAATGAGTTATTACAACTTTGTAACAGATTTCTTCTTTGAGTGAGTTTTGTTTTTGTAACAGTTTCAAACCCTAAACCTCTTTTTTGTGTTCAAATGAGTTATTACATTTTCAGTTTTCACTTTACTGCATTGGTTTCTCGGTGGGTAATGCAGAACATGTTGAAGACAAAAAAACATTGTTAGAATTTGTTACTAAATTACCGGCCTTTGAATTGGAATTTGAATTCTTCAGTATGCAATAATTGGAATGGTGTAACTTATAGTTTAGATGAGTATTTAATCATCACGATTCGATTACCCAGAGTTAAATTTAATGGAACAATTCGTGTCATCGCGATCTGATTTTGTTAATTTAAAGAATATTTCTTTTTTGTATATTCAGTTCAATAATTTTATATAATCTCGGTTGTTTTACAAATATACCTTTTTTAAGTCATTTGATTTGTGAACATTTTCTTTTTAGTCCACATGTTAATATCATCATGTCTGATAAAAATAAGTGTAGATAGTCGAATTTTTTCCCCTCCTGCCACACTATTAGGAAATATATTTCAAAATGCCCTACTTTTCAGCAAAAATTCCACAATATTCTTTTTTTTGTTTTATTTTATTTCGTTTTATGTATTTTAATATTATAATATATAGAATAATATTAATAATATTAATAATAATAATAATATTAGTTAATATTAAATAATAATAATAATAATATTAGTTAATATTAAATAATAATAATAATAAAAATATTAGTTAATATTAAATAATATATATTAAAGTTTCTAATATTAATAATAATAATATTTATAAAATAAATTAATATACAATAATATTAATAATAGTAGTAAAATTATTTATTTAGATATATTATTTAATATTATATAAAAAATTAATGAATAATATTAATTTATATTATTTTATTATTTTATTATTTTTGTACAGTGCCGGTACTGCAATGGGCGACACCTTTTAATATTTTAATATTTCTGTACAGTGCCGGCACTGCAATGGGTGGCACCTTTTAATATTTTAATATTTTTGTACAGTGCCGGTACTGCAATGGGCGGCACCTTTTAATATTTTAATATTTTTGCACAGTGTCGGCACTGATATAAATAGAAGTGTGGTGTGATCAATTTTTCACATCCATTTGAAATTCGTTTTAGTATTTTGAAGATGTATCCTCGCCGCTGGGGAAAAGTAATATTTTCTAGAGATAAACCGGCTATGGACATGCTTTTCTGGAACATCCGTAGTTTAGAGAAACTACATAGGGAGTTGAAGCGTTGGTTAGAAAGAGACATACCAGAAGGGGAAAAAATCAAAAGTATTGAGAGGTACGATGCTTGGCGTGGGTGGGTGCAAATCAAGAGTGATAAGGAAGCCAGAGAAATGATGTTTGGGCGGAATGAAATCAAATTGCTAGTTGTAATTAGTAGTTAGAGAAGTTTTCCAAATGTTGTGTTAAATGTTTCTTGTTAGTATTTTTATCCTTGTTGATGTTGTGTTGAATGTTTCTTGTTAGTATTTTTATCTTTGTTGATGTTGTGTTATTTATGTATGTGGTGTGTGTAATGAAGCATAATGTTGTTTGGTTTGTGATATTTGAAATGTTGCTATTGATATTTGGTACTCATGGATTAATGGTCCAGAAAAGGAAGAAGTTTGATATTAATATGAAAACAATACATTAGAATAAAATAAAACACTAACGATTACTTGTTCCCACATTGGGACACTTGGTTCGGTTGTGACCAGTTTAACGACACACGAAACATTTTCTCTCAAGCTTATCAAAGTTATCCATTTCCGTTCTAATACGTGTGCTCACTGGGAGGCCGTTCTTGTTCCTACGCATTCTTGGGTTATGGCAAATTTGATCTCCTTCATAAACGGGCCAATATTCATCGTAAGGCAGCACTGGAAAGCTTGTACTGTAAACCCCAAAAAGGGTTGAAACCCTGTAAACGTCGGACAAAAGAGCGTAAGCGTCATGGCACACTTTAGAACATGTAGCGATTACATGTGAGCAAGGGACACAGATTGCTTGAAACTTTCCGCAGTCACACCAACCGTTTAGTAGGTTGACCTTATAATGTCCCATAGGCTTCCCCTCACCATGGTCCTTTGTTTCCTTCACACTAAAAATATTGTTAGCGTAGTAAAAAACTCTGACATGATGTGTGCCGGATTTTGTTGTTTCTGCTTTCTTCACATTGAGGCAGTTTTCTGTAAATGTCTGGCCAGAATTCAACACAACACTCCATTTTGCTCCCCTTTCAGCAAATAATGATCCCAATCTATAATATGTTGCACTTACCAATGCTGTAATGGGCAAATTACGGGTGCCTTTAAAGACAGCATTCAGTGACTCAACAAGGTTGGTAGTCATGTGACCCCAACGTCGACCCCCGTCAAATGCCCTCGTCCATTTTTCGACCAGAATATTGTCTAGCCACTTTAAAGCATCAGGATTCGCCATGCCAATTTCAGACCGATAGTAATGAAATGTTGGTTGGTTTAATGCATACCATGCATTAAAAGAAAATTGTATCAAGTATACTTATTGACCAAGATATAATATACATTATTGACGAAGGCTTAATGTTATCAAATATACTTACCCATGTTAATGACTTTCTCCCGTAGGCTCCTGTCCTTGATTTCTCTCACAAAATTTTGCGAAATGTGTCGGATATAATAAACATGCACCGATGGGGGATTATGCCAACCAGTTTTTGAATTTTTGTATGCACTGTCAATTGATGCATGTCGGTCTAAAATCAAGCATAGGTATGGCTGTGGCGCAACATGCCTCCTCAAGTTGCGTAGAAAAAACCCCTAACCTTTAGCCGTCTCACCTTCCACAATGGCAAAAGCAATTGGGAAAATATTGCTGTTGCCATCTTCTTCAAACTTCCAACAACCCAGACAACCTTGTAACACCCAACCGCAAACATTTAACACCCCTCAACAAATTTTTAACACCCACCACAAATTTTTAACACCCCACAACAAATATTTAACACCCAACAACAAATGTCTAACACACAACAACCTTTCAACCCAACACAACAACCTTATACCCCCAACCAACACTACCAACAACCATACCTACCATTTAACCCAACCCCCTTCAACACCCAACTACAAAACCCAACTCCCTTCAACACCCAACAACAAAATCCAACTTCTTCATACACCCAATATAACCAATATTCATTCTCCCACCCTACCCCACAAGATAACATCTACCAAACACCCCAACCACAAGTCCCTTTCTACCCCTCACAACCCTACAACCTTAATACCTCTCAAGACCAACATCCCTACACCCCTTCATGACTAACACATTGCCACCTACCAACCTACCAAGTTGGAGTAATGAGGGAACAAGATTAAGTTATGGCAGTGCGGCGGTGATACCAGATGTGGGTAATTTAAATGATGACATAGTCGATGAATTCATGAATCCTAGCAATGATGCAGGACCTTCTACTCAGCCCCAAAATGTTGATGTTGATCGTAGAAGGTCCACAAGAAATGTACAGGCACCTGCCTGTGGAACCCACCAACGCTTACGTCGACCGGGTCCAAATCGAGGGTAGTTAGGGGTTAATGTACTTTTTTAATTTCTTAAATAAATAAATAATTGTTTCAAGAAATTTTTATTTTATTTTATTTTATTATTGTTTATGAATATTATTTTGTTTTATTAATTATTATTAATATTCATAATTATTATTTAAAATAATTAAATTTAATTATAACTTAATTAACCTAAAATATATATAATTTCATTTAATTAATATAATTATTTAATTAATATTTAATTCTACAAATAAATATAACAAAAACAATTAAATAACATTATTTCCATAAAACTAAAACACTAAAATAAAAATAAATAAATAAAAAAGGTCGTGTACAATGCCGCCCATTGAAAGGACGACACCTTTCAATTTTCAACACTTCCGCCCTTTGAATGGGCGGCACCCTTGAAAGAAAAAAAAGATTTTTTAAAAAGATGGCATTCTGGAATTTTGTGTAAAAAGTAAGGCAATATGGCATTTAGCCTCCAAAAGTATGGCAGGGCTGAAAAAAATAGTAGATAGTCCTTAGTGATTGATTAGTACAAGATTAGTCCCTAGCTTTAGCTTTGTTTGTCATTCTATTTTTTGTCATTGAATGTCAGACTGGTAGACTGAACTCTCTCACTCTCAACACCAAGCAAATCCATTTGGTCCCTCCTTATCAACAGTTTCCGCCTCAACCTCATCATCAGCAGCAAGTAAATCAATTTGTATGTCATTTTTCTATTCGAACTCATGGTACAGAAATTCGATGCTTCTCATAGTCTTTAAGTTACATAGCAAAACACTTTATTGAATTTCCCGTGAAAAAGATATGTAATGAAATGTTCTTGTTAATTTTCTTTAAATTATACATTCTAGGTATGATCTGACGCGTTAGATGATTGGGAGTGAAGGAACTCTGGTGTCATAACAGAAGTATCATTGCAGCTTCAGAAAATTCCTCAATTTTCAGTGCTACATTTATTTTTTTTTTATTTTTGGATACTTCTCTCAGTTTGATCTTATGAACTGAAATTTTTTTATCATCGGCAATTTATAAAATCTAAATGTTATGCTCACTTGTTACATAATTTGATTGAAACTCATTAAAATGTTTCTTGTTAATTTTGTTCCCTGACATGAATATATATAAATTTTATCATCCAAATTCCAAACTTCGATTGCAAGGTTACTTCTTTCCAGTTTCTGTACTAGAAAAATTCTTAAGCCGAAATGCATGTAATGTGATTAAAAGCCTTATCAATAGCTAGAAAAATTCCAGGTGTTTTATAATACTGCACAATACTAACGGGCGTACTATGGTCACAAGACGGTGAGATTTGCTCCATATTCATTGCTGAGCATTAAGGTATTTTGATTGGAATTGACTTGAAATGTTGAATGATTGGATGATGCTTTTACCCTTGAATCTGATTTTGTTAGTACTTGTATACTTTAACTTGCTAGGATGCCTGCGTTGTATTGGTTGCCCTTCTTCTTATTCTTTCTGGTTTCCAATATTTGAATCAAATGACAAGGTATAATCAGATACTGTGATATATTAAATATTATTTGATATTTTGACCTTGATGTGAAGTGATGTTCTGATATTTAACTGCTTATACAAACAATATATATTGCCTAAAATGTGTGTAGAGAATTGATAAAGCTTAACAGTACAAAAGCAGAATTGAAATTGGAAATGATACCACTCATTCAATGCAACAGTATAATTTGGAATTTGAGCATCTCCAATGGTGCAACCCATTTTTGGGTTCTTTGTGGGATCCATCAAGACACATCATCTTCAAGCAACTCATCTAATTTTTGAAGGTGTGAGAAATACACAAGAAAGAGGGGTTTGAATTGGCTTTTCAAAATGAAAGCTTTTTGTGAAACTCAAACAAAGATAAAAAAAAAATAGACTAACAATAGAGAAAGACACGCGATATATCCTGGTTCACTTGAAAACTATCAAGTTAATCCAGTCCACCCGCCAAGGTGATTTCGCCTTATACACAAGGACTTAATCCACTATAACCAAACTGATTACAACTGCACTAGCAACTGCTGGTGACTAACATACGCAGACTAACTGTCTCTTCTTAAGGATTCTGACCCAACTGGTCCCTTAAGGAATCCAAACAACTGTTTGATCAAATAAAATGCTTACAATGAAATGCTTCTAACATAAGCTGATATAAACATAATTTCTAGCTCAAACTAACTTACAGAGAACCTATACAGTAAGAATAATCTTCTTCTTTGTATTGTGGTGCTTTACTGTTCACTCATGATTTTCTCTATTTCTTGAGTTCTTTCTTTGTATGAATCAGTGTTTTGAATATTTCTCTTTTTCACACTCAGAGTCACACTTGATTCGTTGAATGATCAAGTCTTTATATAGCCAGAAAAAGATCCGTTAAAGGGCAGATCAGTAATATCAAAAAAATACTGGCGACTTGAAATAATGTCGTTATGCTGGGATGAAAATCGTACACTGAAATTGTCCTTTGTACCACCAAATCAGGGTAGTGGAATGGTAGTGGAAAAGAACGTGTTTGATCTGTACTATGTACTATTTTCCCACGCAAACGTTTCATCTTCTTCTATTCATCAGAGGCTTCTGAGTTAATTTGATTGAAGCATGATCAGAAGAATGAATCATTGAGTCTTCAGAGTCTTGAGTCTTCAGAGTCTTCAGAACTTGTTTAGCAGAACCTTGTCATCAGAGTCTTCAGCACTCCTTCTTCAGAACCCTTGGTTATCAGAAACATAAGTCTTCAGAGTCTTTAGAACTTGTTCAGTAGAACCTTGTCTTCAGAGTCTTCAGAACTTGGTCTTCAGAAAATTAAGTATCAGAGTTAAATTCAGAGCCAGAATCCAAGAGAGCATTGCAGCAGCAACTTAGTGTCTTCTTAGAGTCTTTCTGACGCACAGTAAATCAGAAGCAATCTTGCTTCTTTACGCAGAAGCGGCCATTGAGAATTTTAGAGTGATATAGCACATGATCTTTATCAGAGTCAGAACTTTCTTTATCAGAGTCAGAACCTGTTTGTCAATTCTTAAGAAAATACACGTTAGAGTACCAAAATTGTTCTCACACAAATACAACTTTGTTATTATCAAAACAAAGAGATATCTTGCAGAACCAAATCTTGTTCTAACAATCCCCCCTTTTTGAAAATGACAAAACAATGTATTTTGATAACACAATTTTGTACGAAGATAATCAGAATTGACTGAGATAAGTTCAAAGTAAACTTCCCTTTGTCAAGCTCCCCCTGAATCAAAGACTTAACAAAATCTTATAAGATTTGGGATATAGAGCCTGATTGCAGAGATCTTAGATAGATCCAAAATATTAGAACTTGATTATAGTGGTGATGCATTCTGATAACAGAGCTTGATTAACTAAACCAGAGTCATTTTACCAATATAATAATTTTTCCTGTAAAACATTCTAAAAAGATATGACATTTAAAGTGTTAGAATGTTAGAGCTATGATTGGAGACAAGATATTTATCAAAATAACTTTTTCCATATTAATACTCCCCCTTTTTGTCATAATAAAAAAGGGTAACAAAAAATTTTTAAACCAAGAGTACATGAAACCATAAACAAACAGTCAAAGACAAAACTACGAGGTAGCCTAAAAAGTTCCTAAGGCTGAGACGGAGGAGGGAGCCTCTGAAGAATCTGAGCAAGAGCATTCTGAATGGTGACAGTGAATTCATCTTGCTTGTCCATCCTTGCTCTGAATGACTCATGTTCCTTCTGAAGAGTAGCCATAGTTTTCAACACTGGGTCAGAAGAGGAGTTTTTAGCAACATTTCTTTCAGCCTGATCTTCAGCCTTCTTGGCTAATCTTTCAGCTTCTTCTTTGGCTAACCTTTCTGCCAATTCTCTAGGTTCAACTTCCTTCTTCTCTTGCAACCTCTTTTCAACTTGTTGAACAAGATAGCCCTTTGTCTTAACAGAAAGATTTTGAATCTTATGAAATTCCTCAGACATCCACTGGTTGAATTGATCCCATGAAGCACCCAAAACAGAAGGGTCTTCAGTAGCATTTGATTCACCAGATAGTATCCTGAATTTCATAACCACACTGTCCTTAAAAACAGATATTGCTTCATCTAGGGTAGGAGGAGGGTCAGAGGTTTGATTTTCAGTTAAGGTTTGATCATCTTCAACAGAGTCATTAAGAATGAAGGTATCAATGTTCAGAGAAGATTCAGGAATAGGTTGTGGAGCAGTAATTGTAGTTGGTGATGTTGAGATGATTGTTTGAGAAGGTTCAGTGAAAATTTCTTCAGTGATTTGAAGGATTGGGGATGGTGGAGCAGTTGTGACAAGAGTTGGTTAGATATAAATGGTGGAAGTTGGTTGGGCTGAGGTGAATTTAAGAGCCTGTGGTGAAAATGGTGTGGAGACTGGAGTTTCTACAGTAGGAGATTTAGAAATGGGTGTTGGAGAGGTGGTGACAATGGTGGAAAATATTGGTGGAGAGGTGGATAATAATTGTTGATTTGTAAGAGGTGGTGATGAAATGGGAAGAGATGAAGACAAATTTCTGTCAATAGAAACAGATGCAGTTACAGAGGGAGATTCAAGGGACTTACGTTGTTTTTCAGAATATGATTTGAGAGAGACGTTCCTTGTGCTGATTTCACCAAGATATTTCCTCTGCCTCTTTGTCGGTTTCATTTGAGGAGTTGTGTTGGAGGAAGATCTTTTCTTCATCATATCAGGAGGTTGATCCATCAGATCGTCAAGGCTGAATTTAGACATATCATAACCTTCTTCCTCTCGTAGCAGAATATAAGCTTCTATAGCCTCTGGATTATCATGTTCAGTGAATAGAGGATATCTATCTAATGCCATTCTTTTTTACTTCAGAGTTTCTGAATCTGTAGCTATGCTTGGTTCAACTCTGATTCCCTCAATAATCTGCATTTTCTTCATATTTTTGCTGTTAAGAGGAGTTCCAGTGATGACATCCAATTCATTTGTGACTGGCATAGTTGATAAGTGATCAATCATTCCACTCTCAACAAGAATATCTGAGATCAATCTGCCGAAAGGAATGTAATTCTTAGACTTCCTGGATTGATGTCTTGTTTCTGGTACAGAATCTCTGAGATATCTGAATAGAACTGATGGAAGACAGATTTTCTCTCCTTTCATCAGATAGTAAAGCATGAATTTTTTATCAGTGTTAAGAAAATCAGAAGAACTTGAATTTGGTCTGTGATAACTGTATCCCAGAATAATTTTCAGCCAGACACGAAGTTCCTTTGATAAATCCATAGTTTTGAAGGGTGGTTCTCTACTGGACGATTGAGTGAAAATTGCTAGGTAAACCACATCAGATAAAAATTTTGATTTATGGTTCATCTTGTAGATTCTCTTTCCTCCATAGTTTACCATTCCTAGTAGTGTTGCTATGGACTTCTCAATAATGATGAACTTGCTTCCCTTAACATATGAAATAATGAAGTGTTCATCAGCGTCAGCATATCTACAGAATTCCCTGACAAGATTTACGTAAATGGGACCGTAGAGACTACCAAAATAGGTTTTCCACCCTTGAGCATTTAGATCCTTGGTCAAATCTATTTCGTTTTCCTTTAGATTTTCAAAGTCTACCACCCATTCACTTAAAACATTAAGTTCTGAGAATGGAGTAGCCATATGAATTTGAGTAGGATGATCCACTATGTGAACTACCGGGGGTTTCTGAAAAGTGGAGAGAGACTGATGGAGAGAAGCTGATGTCGTTTAAGCAGTTGTTGATGAGGCCATTGATGTCGATTCTGATTTTTGATGTTGTTGAGAGAATTCAAAAACACTTTGTTGTTGAGAGTCCGTTGTGAGAAGATGATGAGGTTTCAGAGCGAAAAAGGGTTTTAGGGTTTCTAATACAAAGTGTGGGAAGTGAGAGTAGCGCAGTGTGTGAAGTGAGAGAGTGCTTATTTAAAAACAAAAATAATAATTATGACAAGGTGGGAGTAATAGGTAATAATTACTTGAAACCTAGTCTCACGAAATCACAATGCTCGAGGTGTCTCTTCAACAGTAGATATGATTTAATTTTGGACACGTGTCACAAATAATCATAGTCGTTTGTTTTCGAGAGATCACGCTTTGATGTTTCCAACGTCTAGAATACCAAGAGGTATCTGTCTGGACTAATTTCTGATCAGGATATTTTCTAACTTGTAGAAGTATCATGAATCAAAAAGTCAATAAACAAATATTAAACACACTTTGCTTAGTCATCAGAATCTTATATCAGACAATCTGGTAGCTTGAACATCAAAAATATTATCATCTCATTCTGGACAAGGTTTGATAAATAAGTTTTCCAGAATGAATACGAATTTATCTTCAGCAAGGGGTTTTGTGAAAATATCAGCCCACTGGTGATCTCTATCCATAAATTTTAATTGAAAAGTACCCTTCTAAACATAGTCACGCAAAAAATGATGTTTTATTTCAATATGTTTGGCCATAGAATGTAGAATAGGATTCTTAGATAAACAAATGGCAGAAGTATTATCACAGAAGATAGGAATGTTACACCTGTGTATCTGATAATCTTCAAGTTGATTCTTCATCCAGAGTATCTGAGTATTGCACAGAGATGCTGGTATATATTCTGCTTCTGCAGTGGAGAGAGCAATTGTTGATTGTCTCTTGCTTGCTCATGAGACGAGGTTACTTCCCATAAATTGACAGTTTCTAGAAGTACTCTTTCTTTCCAATCTGTCTCCAGCATAATCTGCATCACAGTAACCAGAAAGCTTATACTCTGATGTTTTCTTATACATCAAGCCATGGTTAGATGTTCCTTTAAGATACCTTAGGATTCTCTTAATAGCGGTTAAGTGAGTTTCCCTTGGATCTGATTGGAAACGAGCACAGAGACATACGTTGAACAGAATATCTGGACGAGAAGCTGTCAAATACAGAAGAGATCCTATCATACCACGAGATAGCTTCTGACAAACCTTTTTACTTACTTCTTCTTTCTCCAGAATGCATGTCGGATGCATAAGAGTCTTAGCAGGTTTACTTTCTGACATATTGAATTTCTTCAGAAGTTCTTTTGCATACTTGCTCTGATGAATGTACGTTCCTTATGATCTTTGATCAATTTGAATTCCCAGAAAGAATCTGAGTTCTCCCATCAGACTCATTTCAAATTCAGCCTGCATTAACTTAGAAAATTCCTTGCACAAGGAAATATTAGCAGAACCAAATATAATATCATCAACATAGATTCGAACGATCAGAATGTCATTGTTTAAAGGTTTTACAAAAGAGTGTTGTATCCACTTTTCCTCTGGTAAAGTCATTTTCCAAAAGAGAGTTACTTAGCCTTTCGTACTAAGCTCTGGGAGCCTGTTTCAGACCATATAACGATTTTTTAAGTTTGAAAACAAAATCTGGGTTTTCAGAACTCTTAAAACCAGGAGGTTGGTGTACATACACTTCTTCAGAAATATATCCATTTAAAAATGCACTCTTTACATCCATCTGATATAAAGTAATGTCATGATTTACAGTAAATGAGATTAAAATGCGAATAGATTCTAACCTGGCAACTGGTGCAAAGGTTTCTGTATAGTCTATCCCTTCTTGTTGACTATAACCTTGTGCAACCAGTCGTGTTTTGTTTCTTACGACCTCACATTTCTCATCTAACTTGCTTTTGAATACCTATTTAGTTCCAATGACGTGGATACCTTTGGGTTTCTAAACAAGATCCCAGACGTCATTTCTGGTGAATTGATTCAGTTCTTCTTGCATGGCCAGAATCTAATCATTTTCCTTGAGAGCTTCATCAATAATTGTTGGCTCTATCAGAGACACTAGACCAAGAAGGGTTTCTTCGGAATGTCTGAAGGATGAACGAGTTCTGACTGGATCAACTTTATCTCCCAGAATCAATTCTTCAGAATGAGAAGTCTTTAATCTATTCTTCTTCTGATGAGATGGGTTATTTTCAGCTTCTGGTAAGGTTGTATCTGAACCTGGAGAATCTGCATCTTTGTCTGCTTCTCTTGAATCTTCTGTTTCTTTAGATTCTGATAAGGTGATCTTCAGATCTGCAAACTTTTCAACTAGCTTTGTCTTTTCATGGTCAAGCTTATCATTGAATCTGACATGAATTGATTCCTCAACAATTCGTGTCTCTGTGTTATAGATTCTGTAGCCTTTAGAGTGTTCAGAGTATCCTAAGAGTACACACTTTTGAGCTTTGCAGTCAAACTTGCCAAGATTATCTTTAGTGTTCAACATAAAGCAAACACATCCAAAAGGATGAAAATATGAAATGTTGGGTATTCTATTCTTCCACAATTCATAAGGAGTCTTACCCATAATAGGTCTTATAGAAATCCTGTTCTGAATGTAACATGTTGTATTTACTGCCTCTGCCCAGAAGTGCTTAGCCATGTCAGTTTCTTGGATCACGGTTCGAGCCATTTCTTGCAAAGTCCTATTCTTCCTTTCCACTACTCCATTTTGTTGTGGAGTTTTGGAATAGGAGAAATCATGGGAAATTCTATGAGATTCAAAGAGATTCTCAAAGTATCTGTTCTCATATTCTCCGTCATGATCACTTCTGACTTTGACTATTTTACAATCCTTTTCTGTTTGCACTTGAGAGCAAAAGGTAGAGAACACATAATGAGACTCATCCTTGTGTTTCAATAATTTTGCCCATTCCAACGACTATAATCATCAACTATTACTAATCCATACTTCTCTCCACTGATTGACGCAGTTTTCACTGGTCCAAACAAGTTAATGTGCAGAAGTTCTAACGGTCTAGAGGTGGATACAACATTCTTTGCTTTAAAGGAAGTTTTGGAAAACTTTCCTTTCTGACATGCTTCACAAAAACAATCTGAATAATACTTCAGATTTGGCAAGCCTCTGACAAGTTCAAGCTTATTTAGCTGAGAAATCCTCCTCATGCTAATATGGCCTAAACGTCTATGCCATACCCATTACTCTTCATTAACAGACATTAAGCATTTGACATTCTGTTCACGAAGATCAGAAAGTCTAATCTTATAAATGTTGTTTTTCCTCTTTCCGACAAATAGGATTGAACCATCTTTCTGACTTACAGCCTTACAAGACTTTTGATTAAAGATCATATCATAACCGTTGTCACTAAGTTGACTGATTGACAACGAGTTATGCATCAAACCATCGACTTAAAGAACATCACTAATAGAAGGAAGGTTACCATTACCAACGGTTCCAAAGCCAATGATTTTTCCTTTCTGGTTTCCTCTGAAACCGACGAAGCCTCCAGGCTTAAGTTCCAGACTTTGGAACATATGCCTTCTTCCCGTCATGTGTCGCGAGCAACCACTGTCCAGGTACCATGACTGGTGTTTCAACTGAGCTGTTAAAGATATCTGCAACATAGATTATCTTGTCCTTAGGTACCCAATTTCTGGATCCTTTCTTGTTAGCTTTCCCAGAGTGTTTCACAACTTTGGATTTTTGTGCAACGGGATAATCAAGAGGAATTTGTGCATGATATTTAACTTTAGAAATAGATTTATGTGTCGGTGGGGGGTTTTTGTGCAAGCTCAGAGCAAACAATCTCAGTGCCAGAAGGCACGAAATGGTTGTAGAGAGGTTTTGGTTTAACAGTTTAACTTTTGTCAATATCAGATGATTCTGTACATCCCAAACCTTTCTTACCATTTCTGCTTACTCCATATATCATTGAAGCTATTTTGCTTCTATCTATGCTTTTAGCAAGAAAATATTGGAATGCTCTATCATACTTGTTGATACAGCTTGTGTCAGAGACATTGGAGATTAATTCTTCTTCTAATTTAGCAACTTTGCTTTTTAAGGCATAATTACTATTTTTTAAGGAAAAAATATTTTCATTTAGAGAAGAATTATTCTGCTCAAGCTTATCTTTTTCCTCAGAAGCAATTACAAGATATTTTTTAAGATATTTGCATTTACTCTGAAGAGTTTGATATTTTTCCAGCATTTCTGACAGGCATGACTCTAATTCATAACGAGAGAGTTTAGATAATACCTATGAGTCAGAGTCTGAGTCTGATTCTGGTTCTGATGATATTCTGTCTTATGGTTCTCCAGAAACTTCATCTTCAGTTGTTGCTACTAGTGCAACATTTGCCTGTTCTTCATCAGATTCCTCTTCTTCAGAATCAGAGTCATCCCAAGCTGCCATTAGTCCTTTCTTCACTTTGGAGAGGTTCTTCCTAGGCTTCTTGTCTTTCTTAAGCTTTGGACACTCGTTCTTGTAATGACCTGGCTCATTACACTCGTAGAAGATAACTTCCTTTGCAGAGTTCTGCTTCTTCTGTCCAGATGATGACTCAGAGCGGCCTTTGAAGCATTCTTGCTTGGCCAATAGAGTGTAGATTGAAATTGAATTGCTTAATGGCCCAAAGAGCTTTGTGCTTTAACTCAATGAGTAAATAGCAAGCCTTACTATAGATAAGACTATATGGAGACATGCCTAAAGGATTTTTTTAAGTTGTTCTTTATGCCCATAAAGCTTTATCCAAGTGCTTAGACCAATCCTTCCTTGTGGGGTTAACAACGTTTTCTAAGATTCTTTTAATTTCTCTATTGGACAATTCAACTTGACCACTTATTTGGGATGGTAAGTTGTAGCAACTTTGTGTTTGATGCCATATTTTTCCATTATCTTTTCAAAAATATTATTGCAAAAATGGGATCCCCCATCATTTATGATAGCTTGAGGCGTGCCATGCCTTGACAGTATATTTTTTAACAAAAATCTAGTCACGACTCTAGCATCATTAGTAAGGGTTGTCACTGCTTCTATCCATTTGGATACATAATCAACAGCTACCAGGATGTATAGATTCCCAAAGGATTGAGGAAATGGTCCCATAAATTCAATTCCCCACACATTAAATAATTCTATTTCAAAGATGATTGTGAGTGGCATTTCTTTCTTCATTGACACATTTCCAATCCTTTGACATCTATCACAGGATTTAACAAATTCATGAGCATCCTTAAAAAGAGAAGGCCAAAAATAACCAGATTGAAGTACCTTAGCTGCAGTTCTTACCCCTCCAAAGTGTCCTCTATAAGGTGCATTGTGATAAGATGTCAGGATTTGTCGTTCCTCATAATGATCCACACATCTTCTTAGAAATTGGTCACCATATTTCTTATACAGAAAAGACTCATCCCAAAAATAGCTTTTAGACAAGTGAAAGAATATTTTTCTTTGCTGGTAATTGAAATCTGGTGGGACATACCCACTGACTAAGTAGTTAACAATGTCAGCGTACCATGGGGTCATGCCTGCAGTGATCAGCAACAACTTCTCATCTAGAAATGTTTCTTGAATTCCTTATGGACTCTTGTTTTGAACTTCCTCTGGAAGTCTTGATAAATGATCAACAACTAGATTTTCTACTCCCTTCTTGTCTCTGATTTCTAGTCACGACTCTAGCATCCTTCTTTGCAATTAGGTACTTGATGGCAGCATGATCAGTGTACACTATCACCTTTGTACCAATAATATAGGATCTGAACTTGTCAAAGGCAAATACCACAACTAATAATTCCTTTCTAGTAGTGGTGTAATTGGTTTACGCTTCAATAAGTGTCCTACTTGCATAATATATGGTGTGGAACACTTTGTTGTACCTTTGTCCCAACACTGTTCCTATTGCAAAGTCGGTTGCATCACACATTAATTCAAATGGCTTAGACCAATCAGGGCTCTTCACTATAGGTACAGATATCAAAGCTTTCTTCAACATGTTGAAAGCATGATAACATTCAGGACTGAAGATAGAAGGCATGTCATGTTGGAGCAGTTGACACAAAGGTTTGGTTATCTTGGAAAAATCCTTTATGAACCTTCTATATAAGCAAGCATGCCCTAAGAAGCTCCTTATTCCTTTGATGTTGACAAGTGGAGGCAACTTCTCAATGACTTCAATCTTTGCTTGATCTATTTCTCTTCCTTGACCATAAAGTAACACTTTTCCCAGTTTAAGACCAGATTGCTCTCTTCACACTTAGCTAACACTTTGTCAAGGTTATCCAAACATTTGTCAAATGACTCTCCAAAAACTAAAAAATCATCCATGAATACTTCCATGGAGTTCTTTATCAATTCTGAAAAAATAGCCATCATGCAACTTAGGAAAGTAGTTGGTGTGTTGCAAAGACCAAAGGGCATCCTTCTAAAGGTAAAAGTTTCATAGGGG
Source organism: Lathyrus tuberosus (assembly GCA_022829125.1). Taxonomy (NCBI): domain Eukaryota; kingdom Viridiplantae; phylum Streptophyta; class Magnoliopsida; order Fabales; family Fabaceae; genus Lathyrus; species Lathyrus tuberosus. The sequence continues at coordinate 2,920,754 of JALAZF010000392.1, forward strand.
CGTGTGAAAGTTGTTTTTCCTTGTTCTTCCGGATGTATGGCCATTTGGTTATAACCAGAATATCCATCTAGAAAATAGTAGTACTCTTTTCCAGCTAACTGATCTGACATTTGGTCAATGAAAGACAATGGAAAGTGGTCCTTCCTGGTGGCTTTGTTTAACTTTCTATAATCCATGAAAATTATCCATATAGTTACAGTTCTTGTTGGAATAAGCTCCTCCTTTTCAGTGGTGACCACAGTTGTGCCTCCTTTCTTCGGGACACACTAGATAAGACTCACCCACACGCTGTCAGAAAGGAGGTAGATGATCCATACGTCCAGCCACTTGATGATTTCCTTCTTCACTACATCCTTCATGATAGGTTTTAACCTTCTTTGGCATTAAATCTTGTTCTTAGAGTTTTCCTCCAATAGAATTTTATGCATACAAAGAGTAGGGTTGATCCCCATGATATCAGACATTTGCCAGGCAATAACTCTTTTATGCTTCTCGAGAAGTGTCGGGAGTTGACCTCTGTTCTTCAGATACATCTGTAGCTATCATGACAAGAAAATTTTGTCCTGCCTCCAGATATGCATATTGCAAGTGAGTAGACAACTGTTTGATCTCTAGTTCTGGTGGATCTTCTATGGATGGATTCATAGATCATTCAACTCTTTAGTTATCTCCAATAATTCCAGTGGTTCTTCTTTATCTACTGGCTTGCACAAAGGTCCAGTTATGATTCCTTCCTTTAAATGTTTCTCTTCCTTTAATCTTCTTAATTCTTGCTCCCAAACATTAGTTGATTTGAGGAGACTCTTGTGAATAATGGTCTCCCAACTGGATATCATTGAACATTCAACCACATCCTCCTTGGGGTATTGCAAAGCATTCAACACATTGAACACAACTTGTTGTCCATTAACTCGCATTGTTAGCTCTCATTTATCCACATCAATTAATGTTCTTCCAGTGGCAAGGAATGGTCTTCCTAACAGAATATGAGTATCATCGTCAGTGTTGAAATCCATAATGATGAAGTCAGCAGGAAACACAAACTTATCAACCCTCACTAGCACATCTTCAATTTTTCCTTGTGGATAGCAAATGCTCTTTTCAGCCAACTGAAGTGTAATGGTTGTTGGTTGAGCAACACCTATACCCAACTTCTTAAAGATAGATAAGGCCATCAAATTTATACTTGCACCAAGGTCACATAGAGCCCTGCCACAAAATGACTCTCCAATATTGCATGGAATTGTAAAACTGCCAGGATCCTTCGGCTTTGGTGGTAGTATTCCTTGCACAAGCTGACTACATTCTTGTGTCAAAGCAACAGTAGTGAATGCACCTACTCTCTTTCTTTTGGTGAACACATACTTCATGAATTTAGAGTAGTTTGGCATTTGTTGTATGGCTTCAATCAAAGGAATATTGATGTCAAGTTGCTTCAGAATCTCCATGAAATTTCTAAACTGTTGTTCTTCCTTTGCTTTCCTAATTCTATGAGGAAAAGGTGGTGGTGGTCTTTCTTGCAAAAAATTTGGTTTCTTGTCAACTTCAGGCATGAATCCCTTCTTCTTACCTGAACTAGAGATCATACCCTCATTGCTTTTCTTATCACTGGTTTCTCTTTTTTTCCTCTGAGGTCGGTTCCTCAGTGGATTCTTTGTCTGCAGTGGTGTCTTGTAAAGTCAGTTCTCCACTTGACTATTGACTTATTGATCCTTCACATTCTTTACCACTCCTTAGTTTTATAACCTTGCAAGTTTCAACATTTTTAACTCCTGAGGTAGTGGCAGAAGCTTCAGTAGTACTTGGAAGAGTTCCTGTGTTTCTAGAACTAAGGGCAGTAGCAATTTGCCCCACTTGATTTGCAAGGTTCTTGATACTTGCTCCTTGTGTTTGAAATTGAGTTTTAGCCTCTTGAATGAAAGATTTTAGAACATTTTTCAGCTGGTTACTTCCTTGATTTGGATGATAGTTTGGTGGAGAATAACCAGGAGAAACTTGTGGTGCTTGAGTGTGTTGTGTTGCTTGGGATTTGTTGAGTTGATTATGAGTGTTACTCCATGAGAAATTAGGATGATTACGCCATCCTGGATTGTATGTGTTGTTGTAGGGGTTGTTATACTTGTTGTTTCCAACATAATTAACAGACATATGGTTTGATGAACATTCTTCAAATAAGTGTACTCTTCCACAGTATACACAGGAAATTGTAGTCGTGTGAGTAACCACCTTGATTGGTTTAGGTTTGGCTACTTTAGGGGTAGTCATCATATTCTTCACCATCTGATGAATTTGAGATATTTAAGCTAGAAGAGCATTGGATTCATAAACTTCATGGACACCAGCAGATTTCTTTGATGTTTGACTTCCTCCATCCCTTGTTACAGGCCCTTTGGTAAGTGTTAGTCGCAATGCACTCAATCAACTTATACCCTTCTTCATAAGATTTGGACAACAACACGCTCCACCACTGGAGGCATCTAACATGTTTCTTGAAGATGGAATCAACCCATTGTAAAATGTTTTAAGCTATATACAAATAGATATCCCGTGGTAAGGACATTGTCTAAGCAACTCCTTGAATCTTTTCCATGCATCAAACAGGGACTCATCTTATCCTTGTCTGAATGAAGTGATTTCATTTCTCATCTTTGCATTCATGACAAGAGGAAAATACTTGGACAAAAAATTTCCAGCCAATGTGTTCCAAGTATCAATGGAATTAGGCTCTAAGGAATTTAACTAACTCTTGGCTCTATTCTTTAAAGAATATGGAAAGAGCCTCAACTTGAATACATCATCCATTACACTTGGAATTTTAAAATTATTAGCCACCTCTAGAAATTGTCTCAAGTGAAGATGGGAGTCTTCATTTGCAGATCCATAATATTGCCCAATAGCTTGTAGAATCTGAAACATCATAGGCTTGAACTCAAACTGGGTAGTAGTTATCTCAGGCCTAATGATTCCAGTACTCATAACACTGGGGTCAAAGACTGCATAGTCTCTGATGTTGTGTGCTTTATCATTAGTTATGCCAATGATGTCGGGTTCAGCCATGACTTCTTCTTCTGGTACCAACTCTTGGAATTCTTGATCTTCAGGAATAAAATTCCCTTCTTCTGGTTGTTGCGTAGCACGTATCAATCTCCTTCGTATTCGAAATGTTCTTTCAAGTTCAGGATCTTCTCTATATTCTGGGGATAACAACCTACGCATGCAGAAGCTCTGCACATGTCGTGACACCAGAGTATAGGAAACGGTAAAAAGCTCAAATGTTATTTTCAAAAAATAATAATCAATACAGTAGTTCAAAATACTTCTTGGCACTCCCCGACAACGGAGCCAAAAACTTGCCAGGTATAGAAACGATTAAGGTGTCACATGCAAGTATACATGTATGTTTTAATTGCAGCAAGTGATATTAGTAAGGATATCATACCCACAGGGAGTGAAAGAGATTTATATTGAACATTTTTAAGTATTCTTGTTTAAAAACAAACATGAGCAAGGTAATAAAATAATATTTGGTAACAAGTTTAAGTTTTCCACAACACAGAACTAAAAATAATAAGTGTAGGTTTGATTAAGTCAAGAGAGTGAATGCTAAGCTATGATCCATTAATATGCAAGTAGCCAAATGTGTATCTGATGAGATGTTTCGTGCCTCAAAAGATCAGAACGTGATCTATATGTGTATTTCTACAACATCAAAACAATCATTAATAGGGCAATGGAATAAATATCTAAGTCTCACTTATAACCCTAAAATACGTCTGGTTTATGTTTTGAAAGTTCTTTATGGTCTTAGCCTCTTATCTCTAAGCAAGCTAATTAAGTGAATATCTTTATCCTACTTGTTTAACCAGTCTTTTTATGAAATCCACTTGTTGTTGGATCTCTCACAACAATAAGCTTTTACCTTTTTCTAAGTTGATCATTCAAAGAAACAAATTTATAGCAATAAAACTCATAACAAAATAAGACACTTAACATCACATATTTTAACATAAAGGCAACATTATATTAACTTCACATTGCTCAACAAACAAGTGTATAGCTCATGGTGAGCTTTGTACAAACTACTGAATTAAAACTAATAGGAAACATACTTAAACAAAAGATGTAAAGGAAATGACAACCTATAAGTAACTTAGAGATCTCTTGTGTTGGATAAACAGTAAGTGATGACTCCAGTCGCGTCAGCTCTCGGTAGTGAGTACAGGATTATGTGAGAAGAAGAACTCTCTCTTTTCTCATAAAACCTCACGCTGAAATAAACTAAAATAATACTAAAACTATCTTCTTGGTGAATGTGCGCGGGACCCTTTCTCCAATTCCTAAGGTCAGCTTTTATAGACACAAGTGTGGATGTGAAAGATTGTAGGCCTTGGATCATGGGCTTTTGATGCAAACAAGGTACAACCCATATTCAAATCAGCATATTCTCTTTTGTCCTCCATTATTCATGAACAAGCATTATGGTATAGACAGTGGTGGGGAACAAGGTATCCGGTGCAGGCTGTTGCAGCAGGTAGTGGCGCAGAGGTGAAGGCGGCGTAATGTTTGTGTGCAGGGTGCGCTTTTGCAATGGTGGTCCCCACCGTACTACTTCTTTGTCTTCTTGTGTATTTGATCTTATCCATTTAATTTTCCATTTCTTCCTAGCACAATGCTGCCACGCAAGCCCTAGAAAATTGCACACTTCTTGTTCTTGGCCATTATCTTCTTGTGATTTTCAGCGAACTTTTTATTTTCCTTTCAGCTCTCTCTTTCAGATGCTGTCTAGACCAGGCATGCCTCAGTTTTCGTTAAAACTTCCTTGAAATTCATTAACACACACATGAAAACTACAAAAGGAGCACCTAGTGTGCTCAAAGAAAGATAAGCAAAAAGTACTAAAACTTAATAAATAAACATTAAATTTATCACAAAAATAGAAATGAAATGGGATAATAATGACACACTCAAAGTGGATTATCAGTTGCTAAAAGACAAAACTTAACTCTTAAGGATATGGTAAGGAGTATGATTTTTCATTTTACCGTGCCATAGTCACTCTGGGGAGAGACACTAAAGATTGCAGCTTACATTTTAAATAGATTACCAACAAAGGCAGCTGCCAAAACACCTTACGAGCTTTGGATTGGGCGAAAACCTAGTCTGAAACATTTTCATGTGTGGGGATGTCCAGCTGAGGCAAGGCCTTTATAGACCAAATGAAAAGAAATTGGACTCCTGAATAGTGAGCAACTACTTTATTGGCCATTCTAAAAGATCTATGGGCTACAAATTTTACGATCCCAAATTAAATTAAATTTTTGATACGTGAACAACCACATTCTTTGAGGATATTGAGTTTGAGGGAAGAATAAGGTTAGATACTTTGTATTAGAGGAAGAATCGGTAACAATTCCAGAACTGATTCATATAGTTGCTTTTGATCAAGCAAGTACGGAACCTCCACAAGACATTGTTGAAATTCCTCTAACTCAAGATGATTTGGTAATTCATGAAAAACAAACTCAATATCCTCAAGAAAAAGTGTTACAAGAACTAATACCTTTACGGAGATCCACTAGAGAAAGGAGAAATGTTATTCTGGATGATTTCATAGTTTTTCTCCAAGAACATGAGGAAAATAATGGTACGACGGAAGATGATCCAATCAACTTCCATTAAACCATGCAGGATTCCAACTCGGAAAAGTGGATTAAAGTAGTGAAGGAGGAGTACAAGTCCATGCAAGACAATAAAGTCTGGGAACTTGTCTCGTTACCGAAACGTGTGAAACTCATTGGTTGCAAATAGATTTTTAAGACCAAGTGGGATTCTAACGGTAATGTGGAGAGGTATAAAGCTCGTCTTCTGGATAATGGTTATACTAAAAAAGAAGGGATTGACTTTAAAGAGACTTTCTCTCCGATTTCATCGAAAGACTCTTTTAGGATATTCATGGATCTTGTTGCACATTATGATTTGGAACTCCATCAAATGGATGTCAATACGAATTTCCTCAATGGCAACGTTGATGAAATGATCTATATGGTGCAACCAGAAAACTTTGTGTCGGGAGACTCAAAGAATATGGTTTGCAAATTGAGAATGTCCATTTATGGACTAAAATAGACGTCTTGTCAGTGGTACCTTAAGTTTCATGAAGTAATTCTCTCATTTGGTTATAAGGCGAATCTTGTTGAAGATTGTGCGTATCACAAATTCACTGGGAGCAAGTAAATTTTTCTGGTCCTGTATATTGATGTCATAATACTTATTGCCAATGATATAGGTGTGATACACGAAACCCAGAAATTTCTATCAAGATCATTCAAAATGAAAGATCTTGGTGCTGCCTCCTTTGTATTAGGAATTCAGATACATCGAGACTGATCTCGAGGTATTCTAGGATTATCACAAAATAACTATATCAAAAAGGTACTTAAAAAGTTTGGCATGCAGGAATGTAAACCAGAGGATTCTCCAAGGGCTAAGGAAGACAAATTTAGTCTCAGCCAGTGCCCAAAAGGAAACTTAGAAATTCAAGAAATACAAAAGATTCCTTACGTTTCAGCTGTAGGGAGTCTGATGTATGCCCAAGTGTGTACGCGTCCGGATATTGCGTTCATGGTTAGGATGTTAGGCAGATATTTGAGTAATCTAGGAATGGATCATTGGAAAGTAGCCAAAAAGGTTATGAGGTATTTAAAGAGAACAAAAGACTATATGTTCACATATAGGAGGTTTGATCAGTTAGAGATCACTGGATACTTTGACTCAGATTTTGCTGGATTCCAAGACAACAAAAGATCCATTTTATGCTATATTTACTTGTTGCCTGGTGGTACAGTTTCTTGGTGCAGTGCCAAGAAAACTCTTACGGCTTCATCCACCATGGCAGTACAATTTATAGCATGTTATGAGGCATCCAACCATGGAATTTGGATGAGGAATCTTGTCATTAGGTTGTGAATTATTGAAGGAATTGAAAGTTCGCTTAAGTTATATTGTGACAACAAATCATCTATCTTATATTCCAATAACAATAGGAGCTCGACCAAGTCAAAACCTATTGACATCAAGTTCTTAGTTGTTAAGGAAAGGCTACAAAGTGGACATATTTCCATAGAACACTTGGGGACAAACTCTAAGATAGAAAGTCCTCTTACAAAAGGACTTCGACCCAAGGTCTTTCATGAGCATACTACTTGCATTGGTGTTTTACCATTGGAGGAGTCTTTAGTTTAGTGGGAGTTAGTCGGTTATGAATTTTATGTTCTGTGTTTTGGTATTATGTATACATACTATGATGTTGGATATTTTCCAATTAATAAAGTTTGATATTCAGAAGCTTACATTTTGTACAATAAAGTTATTGAATGATCTCACTAAAGTAAAGTAGGACCAGTTGAAAATCGACATATACAGACCAACTTCATGTGATTTTCATGCTGCACATTTCATAATGGATCTATGTCATTTAGTTGTCACTATTGGTGATCATTGATGGGTTTAGTTATGATTGATATAACAAAAATCAACTTGATTATGTATATTGGCGTGACTAATGAACGAGATATTTGGATATCCTTAAAGAATATAATGCCAAATTTTGTGCTCTTAAAGTCTAAAATATGTGTAAAGTTAAATATGTGACCAGTGGGAGATAGATAGAACTTTTGGGTCACAAATGTAATATTGCATGTTTTAGGGCCATTATTTAATTAACCAAAATTGCAGCGGTCTAATTAATATTAAGTATGTGGATAAAAGCATAAATGTCATGAAATATGAGATTATTGTGTATATACCATAAGTTAATATATAATTTGATGAGGGGTCAAATTAGATTATTGAAAACTAATAAATAACCCTAAGGTTATTTATAGGGGTCATGGTCCCCATTTGTAGAGCAATAAAAAATACGGCTCTCATTAAAATACTCTCTTCACCCCCATCAGAGAAGATTCAAGGAGTCATAAGGAACTCTACAATTGAAAGATCACACACCCAGTAACTTTCAACTATTTCGAATGGCAGACTCATGTACACTTCTGTATTCATTCTCATAATTGTATTTGAGTATGGGTCTAAGGGATATGAGTCGATCACATATCTGACTTATAGAGATTAGTTTAGAGTTTTGCTCTTGATTTCTATATTGATAGTAATCATAAGGTTAGAACAGATATCCCAACATTGATTGCTTCCACATGGTCATTTTCAATTTCCCCACCATTCACACCAAAAGAAGAAACTTTCGCCCAGAGCTTGGACGTAGCATCATCCTTTGATTTATTCCAAAATCTCTAGTTTGCTTGAACAATAACCCTTGTTTTAATAAGAATGAATTGTATTTGGCTTGCAAGAAACAAAACTAAATGTAACAATAAGAATAACCGATGGAAGTCCAATATTTCTTCAACCATTTATCAGGCTAGTCTCTAACCGGTGGAAGTCCAATATTTCTTCAATCATTTATCAGGCCAGTCTCTTAAGAAATGAAACTTCTAAATGATTGCTACTACGATATTGTCAAATGTTATTAAATATTATTTTTCTAATTCTTAGTTTGTTCATTTATAGCTACTAAATGGGTTAAGGGAAGGCAATGGGAATTTTTTTTACAATTAAGAACACATACGTTCCAAAATTATAATTTTGAAACTTTTGTTTAAGGGTGACAAATGGGAATACCCGTCCCATTTAGGTCTTCCCCGCAAAAGCCCTCAAAAAAACATGGTTGGGCGGGGCAGGAATAGTTAAGAATGCAGGCCTAAAACTTATGTTCGTCCCGCAAAAAAAGTGAGGGCGGGGCAGGGAAAGCCTGCGGACACTGCACTTTTTAAGCCTAATACCGCACAAATTTATGTAAATGCTCGTGCCCATAAAATTATGCGAAAAAAATGAGGTGGGGAGGGGAGGACACATTAGAGGGTGAAAGTCAAACCCCCTTGGCCCGCCCCGCACTAAAGTGTGGGCAAAACGGGCATGCCCTGCAGGTCGGGCCCGTTTTGCCACCCCACTTTTGTTACAAGTTTGAGCTTTGGTTCCAAAATTTAGTTTGTATTATGTGATTTATTTGTTTATTGATTTTTTTTTACCTGTCATTGGATGAAGAATAACTATAGCTTGAGAAGGTTGGGTATTCAAATATTAATGATATTTTTCTGTTATGTTTTGGGCATTTTCCTTTCAAAAATGTATTGTATTCAAAATCGTGCCCATCTCTAAAACTTAATCTTACAAGGTGATTCTAGTTTAAACAAGATAATTTCTTAATGCACCATATATATTACTTAGACACTACGTAAAAATATTAAAATGCCCCCAGATTCCGAAGATGCATCTCCAGACGCATCCAATTCTGACTCAAAATATTACGAAGATGCATTTTCAAACTTATTTTGGAGATGCATCTCTGGAAGGTATTGCACATTAAATCGCGTTAGAACCCTTATCCTTCCTCATTTCTAAAAAAACACAAAATTTTATCAAATCTCTCAAAGTATTTTTCATCAACCAACTGCCAAATTAAACAACCAAGCTCAGAGGTTCTACAATCAATATCAAGTGTATCAGAGACATCATTAAAGTGTGAAGTAAACTCTAAATTTGTAAGTTTTTTTATGTTTTGAAAAGTTTTTGAGTTTTTGTGTAAATGAGTAGAAATTGATGATTAAGGTAAGAAATGATTAGAAATTTCATAAATGATAGTTTTGATATACTGTTTATTGGCTGGAAATGATTATCAAACCATAAATATTGGGGTTTTCATGTCTGCATTGCCGCCATTGAAAGACCTGAAGAGTTGTAGAAAATTTCAGAGATGCATCTCCGAAATTTTTCAATGTTTAAGTTTCCCAGTAACCAAAGATGCACCTCCGAAATTTAACAGCTTATTTTATTTTTTGCTTTTCTTGCCTGTAGTATTGATTTATTACACTAATTGTCTGGTTTAATTTTACTTACAGGAATTATGACTGATAGACACAACAGACTCAGGCACAGGAAGATTGCACAACATGTATCAATGTGGTGGGAGAAGAGTTAAGTTTCGGAGGCTCCTGTTCACTATGGCCATGTAGAGACATCTACTTCTGAGGCTCATGCTTTTCCTCATGATTCCCAATCTTCTTCTTCCCGTAAGAGACGGGTTTCACCTACCGACGCATCACTCTTTTCATCCTCGCGCAGGAGACAGGTGTCACCTATTCAGGTGCCAGAGGTATCCGAGTAACCGGTGGTATCGGAGGCACAAGTACCACCTACGACGGATGATGCGTTTGAGGTAGTGCTACCTCCGATTGTTGATTCTGCTAAACCAGTACCACCTCCGGATGGTGAAGATGATGAGGATGTTGAGGCAAAGACATTTGGAGGAGGCCCTGTAGAGTTGTCACTACCAGGGTCGGCCCAAGCCCAAGGCAGATGAGGCAAGGACTTTATGCCTCCACTTTTGGGCCTTTAAAAAAGGCCTCAAATTTTAAAAAAAATCGGCCTCTAGAAATGTATAATTAAAAGATCTTCTAAGTTTACAAATAATAACTTGAATAGTGCAGCGGCTAAGTCGTATACTGGTGAAAATCAGAACACGGTTCAAATCTTGTCTATGTAGTTTTGCTGCTATTCAAAATCTTGCTACTATTCAAAATCTTTCTGCTATTCAAAATCTAATAATTAGGAGCGTTGCTTATTTTTAGCAGGTATTAGGAGCATTGTTATTCCAAATCAATTATGTATAATTTTAATACGCTATTGTAAAGAAATTGTTAAATTATATATATATATATATATAGTTTTCAAAATATTTTAAATTAAATTTTGCCTTAGGCCTCAAAATACATTGGGTCGTTCCTGGTCACTACTGCCTTTGTACTTAAACCATATTGCCAGACATATCTAGGATGAAGAGGTAGCATTAGTTAGATTCATTCTTTTTAATTTACGTTTATTAATATATTACAAGTTTCTGACATTGATTTATTTTTCTGCGGGACCGTGATTCGCTGAAGATTATTAACCACGGGCGAAAGATTACTAGGTTGCCTCAGCCGAATGAGGAATGGTTTCAAGCAGCTTTGTCCCTATCTGGGATGAAAGACTTGTGCATGACCGGTTATATTACGTTCAACTATGGGATGCTTAATGCATTCGTGGAGAGATGGCACACTGAGACCACGTCATTTCATCTTCTGCTTGGTGAGATGTCTATTACACTTGACGATGTGTCATGTTTGCTACATCTTTCAATCAGGGGGAACTTCTAGATCATGGGAGGATTAGCAAAGACGAGGCATAAAAGTTGATGGTAGAGTATCTGGGAGTTGACCTAGAGGAGGCGATGTCGGAGATGGAGAGAACTAGAGGGATTCGTGCTAGGTATGAATTCTTGAAAAAGGTACATACAAATGAGCTTAGAGCACAAGAGGCTAGAGGCGATGACGAGCAGGTGGGGCTCTATAGAGCATATGCTATGAGAGCATACCTGCTATATTTAGTTGGCACTGCAATTTTTATTGACAGGAGTGACACTTTACAGATCTCGTCTACTTACGATACTTCGAGGACTTCGAGCTGATTCATGAGTACAACTGAGGGGCCGCTTATTTGGTGTACTTGTACTCGAAGTTATCAGAGAGCTGTATGTGGAAGATGAACAAGTCATAGGCAGATCACACTACTGACAGTAATATTTATTGGTCTTTTAATATTTCATTTTCATTTCATCTTTGCAACGCCATTATCGATGATTCGTGTATTTCAAACTTTTCAGACTTGGATCCTCCAGTACTTCCCGCGCATCTCTAGTTGTGTAGGTGTACCAACTTAAATTGAGGATATGTCGCGTGCTACTGCATTTGCCTCGCTTAGAGGGAACCATGTGATAGAGTCGTTTAAAGTGTATCTTTACCGCTTGGTTGCCGAGGACATGCATTTCAACATCTATGTCGATCACCGTGAGACGCGGCTATTTGACGAGATAGTGTAGTACTTGGAATGGTTGGCTTACAGATTACATCTCACTGCTCCTCATCTTCTCGAGCGCGTGATGCGACAGTTCGACTACACTCAGACCATTCCCAGACACCTTGTTGTCTCTGCTCCAGGAGATCCACTGATGTTAGCTCATTAGGAGATACAAGAAGAGGAGCAAGCATAGTCAGATCATGATGAGGATGTCTTGCCTAGATGTCGTCGCATTGTGGAGATTGCGTCGGCATGCATTGATAGGTATCTTCCCTGATGTGTCTGATGTGAGGTAAGTCCTAGATGCCATCATGACGGAGGCACGGGGGCATTGATGTTCCGGAGACAGCGCCAGAGGATGGGGTATTGAAGGACGAGGAGTCAGAGGAGGTAGAGGAGATGTAGTCCAACATACACAGTAGCGTAGTAGTATATAGTAGTTGTACTTTGGATTCAATATGAATTGTATTTTATTTTCACTTCATGCTACTTCATCATGTATTTCGACATTATTTATATGTCATTTTTGGACCATCTGAATTTATATACGTCATTTTTGGCATATCGATTGTACGGTTTAAGTCTCGTCACAAAACATGGTACATAATGTTTATAAATCTTCATGTGAATAAACATAAGCAAAACATAACATGCACTATTCTGATAGGTTACAGAGATGTATCTCCGTAAAATAAACGGAGATGCATTTCCGGGACAATAAACATGTAAAATACCTTCTGAGTGGGATCCATGGTGTATGTTTTAAAATATGACATAGGTGTTTCTCCGGCTCATTTAACGTTTCAAGATGCGTCCGAAGATGCATCTCCAGAATCTGAAGAGCATTTGGAGTTTTTCAGAGGGTGTTTTTCCATCCCATAAGGTGCCATAAGAAATTCTCTTAAACAAGAAGTCCATGGTTGTTAGTTTTGGTCCTATTAGTTTTGATGATGACTAGTTAATGAATGATGAATCTATCAGCTTCTTAAGTGTATGTTTGGTTTAGCTTTTGGAAGAGGAAAAAAACAATTCTAGAGATATAAAATTGATTCTGAAATGATTTTTGAGATGTTTTGTTCTTCTAAATTAGAATTGATTTTGTCTGTAGAATTAATTCTACTTAAAACTACAATTTGTAACTTTTGAGTCTAATCGTGATTTTTATACAGAAATGTTTATTCAATTGACTTTTACATAAATGTATTCAAACATACATCCAACTCACTTTTAACCAGAATCAATTCTATAAAATCAATTCACTCAGAATCAATTGTTCTCGCCGCAGAACCAAACATACACTAAGGACATTTGCATCTTTTGTTAGCTTTTGAACCTTTTAGTTTTCTAGTGCTTATGCCTTTGATTTAATCTTAATAGATGATGATTTTAGCTTAAGCAATGTGTCTATGATTAATAGTTTTGGTCTTGTTAGTTTTGAATTGATGCATAATGAATGTTCTGCAGTGAGATTGCAAAGCTATCTTTCACTCGCACAAGCTAAACTTCACTGCAGCATGCTTGTTGAGGATGCTATAAAAGCAGCTGCTAAAGATTACGTATTGAAAATTGGATTTATCATTTAGTAACATCATGAATATAGCATGCGATAAAAAAAAATAGGTTGTATTTAAACTAACCAAAAAATGGTTTGATACAAATTTAATTCATCCTTTGTTCTTCAATGAATCGAATTCAAAGCAACCATGACTACCAGAAGAACATAGGCATTAGGCACTGAATGAATAATTATTGTTTAATATAAACATATAATGTTTCAAAGGTACCCTCAACCTTTTCCAAACTAATACACATGTAAGACACTAAATGAGTATTCATAGTGATGTTGGATTTTCTATTGCCAACTTTATTCTGCTAATAAAATCATCAACTGGCATGGTTCCAAGCTCCCCGCCGAACCTAGATCTAACTGTAACTGTTTGTGTTTCAATTTCCTTTGACCCAACAACAGCCATTAATGGAATTTTCTGCTTTTCAGCATTTCTTATAAGCTTTGGCAGACGTTCTCCGTGACAAACCTCAGCTCGGATGCCATGTTTTTTCAGTTTGTTAGTCACATCCTTGCAGTACTCAAGCTGTTTGCAAATGCACAAATATTTCTCATTCATTCACTGCCCATCATACAAAACAAATCTGCAAATGATCTTAAGTAGTTAAAGGTTACCTGGCCATCAGTAACGGGTAAAATTCGAGCCTGTATTGGAGAAAGCCATAATGGGAAATCACCAGCATAATGCTCTATAAGAACGCCAAAGAATCTTTCCAAGGATCCAAGGACTGCTCTATGAATCATTATAGGTCTCTTTTTTTCAGAGTTTGAATCAACATATGAGATGTCAAAACGTTGAGGTAAATTAAAATCAACCTGTGTAAGTTGAAAAAGAATTAAGTCAAGCAAATAGTGAAATAGTTCCAACTTCCAAGCAAATTGCTTCACTTAAAATCAAGTAAACAATATACAAGTATATACAAGCAATAACAGCATAGCTATAAACCCTGAAAATAGTAAGAGATTTAAGACAAAGCTTATTATAGTTAATGGCCAACTTTCCTTAAAGCTTAAGCTATTAGATGGAGGCACATGAATAGTTTTATATATCTAATTTTCCCCCATGACTCACAAAAGATCCTTTGGCCTTGAAGCATGAAGATACAAAGAAAGGCCCATTGTACTTTGTTTTGAAATGAAGCTCTTGATCACATTTGGCTAGACAGTCAATTGTGATAGCTCGCTTAGGTTTTTTGAGTTAAGAAATATTGAAAAATCAAAATCTCTCACCCAAAACAGCTTATCTCATGGGTTTGGCAAGCTGTTCTCGATTAATCCAAACAGGACATAATATGTCATATGCACTTATTATAAGCATTTTCAAACAAGATCAGATCAGATCTCATTAAATAAAAAACTATCGGGTAGAGGCAAATGATTGCTTTAATATTTGAAAGACTTAAGTTAGGAATTGCCTGTATTGTTGAACACTGCCACTTCCTCCCAAGAGCATCCTCAATCTTGACATCTATCTTTGGCCCATAAAAGGCACCTCCCCCATCGTCAATTTGATAGCTCCAACCTTTATCATCCAAAGCATTTTTTAAAGCAGAGGTAGCTTTTTCCCAAATATCATCATCTCCAACAGATTTTTCAGGCTTTGTAGATAAATTTATTTCATACTTTTCAAAACCGAATTGTGACAACGTTTCTTCAGTAAGATCCAGGACACCCCTGATCTCATCTTTAATCTGGTCCTCTAAACAAAATATGTGCGCATCATCCTGTACAAAAGAAATTCATGTCAAACAAGAACCGAACCAATTTATCAGCATGCAGCTTTAAAAAATGAATTAAAAACTAAATGCAGAAACTTTGAGATGGCAATGCAATATTGCACATTAAATTATTACAGGCCATAGATTTAGAAATAAAATAAGTGATGGAACCAACACTCGTCAAGTCGAAGACAGTCATGCGTATGCAACCTAACCAGTCTTGGAAAGCTTGCTATCTATCATGTAAGAGTCGTGAAAAACATACAGAATTAACCTCTAGATAACGGAATCAACATTTTCATTGAAATCTCTATAGTTCACAAGATAATGAGCAAGTATAAGAGCAAACCTGTGTGAAACCTCTAACGCGGAAAAGACCGTGTAAACTTCCAGACAGCTCATATCTATAAACAGTCCCCAATTCTGCTACCCTAACAGGAAAGTCTCGATAGGAATGAAGCTTCCTTTTGTATACCAAAATATGATAAGGACAATTCATTGGTCGGAGCTGATAAAGCTCGTCTTCAATGCTCATCTGATCATACATATTTTCCTTATAGAAGTCCAAATGACCGCTGATCTTCCAAAGATCAGCTTTGGCCACATGTGGTGTATATAATAGATCATAACCACGTTCTACGTGAACTTTTTTCCAAAAATCTTCAATTATGTGTCTCACAATAGCACCCTTTGGGTGCCAGAAAACTAAACCACCACCAGCATCCTCCTGCATAAATTTAATAGAAGTCCAATACATTAAATGCAAGATTTTCATGAATCAACAGTGACGTACCCACAAAATTGGGAATCATAAAAAAGAAATGCTAACTCATCTGACTAATAAATACAATCAAAATAGAAAGCAGAATCAACTTGCAGGGCAATTATATACATCATCACAGCACATTGATTTGTACCTGTATAGAAAACAAATCAAGATCTTGCCCCAGACGCCTATGATCCCGACGTTTAGCTTCTTCTTTGAAGTGAAGATAAGCTTTCAACTGCTCTTCATTCTCCCATGCAGTACCATATATCCTTTGCAGCATCGGTTTTCTTTCATCTCCTCTCCAGTAAGCACCAGCAATAGACTCAAGTTCAACTGCATTTCTGCTGATATTTCCGGTAGATTCAACATGCGGTCCAGCACATAGGTCCCACCACTCCTCTCCTTCAAAGAAAAAGGAATATAAGGTAAGGTAAAAAAAAACATATGAAACACCTCAGGCAATAACTTTTTTTTTCAATGCAACGTGAGACCTGAAAACACTCTTTCTGAGCACATCTTTGCCTCTTCTTTGTTATTCTACTCTACACTTCCATCTTCACTCATCCAATATCAGACACACTACATTGTCCATTTTCATTCTGCTGAAGAATGTTAATTAATCAAGTTAAAGATGGAAAAGAAGTTCAGTGCTCTAAATACTTGGACTTAGTGGCAATATAGTTCAGAGACAACTGAAAGATATAATCTCCATACTAGTTCGAAGGTGGCCATGCAAACCTCATAATATAATTACTGTTGCTGACTTTATAAATATGGTAACAAGAAACAAATTCTTGCCATATTAAAACAAGGATGAGAGGAAAAATGCAGAGTGGCATTGACAAAGAGAATAAAAAAGTTATGCTATGACTCAAACAACTTGTGAACTTGTGGGGATGATGATGAGATTGACTTCAGGAGTATTTGTGCCTACACAAACATGGTGTAAACAAAATGAGGAAGATTTTTCACTTTATAAAAGAGAAACCCCAAAGTGGACTTAATTCTACTAAGTATATGTGAAATGAGAGCTCACATGATAACATATGCACTTATTCTTGAGAGAGAATTTTAAAATATAACACCAGCATGACTGAAACTGAATAAGATGCGCACAAAAACAGAGTCTATCTAAAAACCTCAAACTTAGTAGATCCATGCAATTTAGTATCCCAGAATGACTATTATACACATGCATGGAGCATAACATTCTTGAACTTAGAGTGTGCAATCACCATATCTTTTTCTCTCTACACCCTTCACCCTCTAGCTTTTAAACTTCAACATACACAAATTAAACTAGCGAAAATCGAAAAGAGACAGAAGGTTACCAATATGATAAATTGTTATGGGTTCTTCTTTGATGCCTTCCAAAATCTCCATCTTGTATGGTTCATTCAAAGCCAATATTCTTCTATGAGCTTCATCTCTTGAAACTTCTTCTCTTACAAGGGGAAAATTTTTGCTAATAATTCGATCCTACAGACAAGTTAAAAAAATAAATAACTGCATACCCTAAATATGCACCATAATGCAGAGTTCATGAAGCACACAAACTACCACATAACTACCAAATCTAAAGAACTGATTCAGCTTACCATCTCTTTCTTAATTCTCTTCAAATCTTTATCAGTCAAAGGCTCCATATCAAAGTCATAATAAAACCCATTTTCTATCCAAGGGCCGATTGTGACTTTTGCTTTAGGGTAAAGCTTCTGAACCGCCATTGCCATCACATGCGCACACTGCAACCCTGCAACTTATTAGTGAAAAATAAAGATATAAAATCATTCACCAACTAGTATACTTATGTAAACCAACAACAAGCCCTCCTCCCCATAACATACCACTTCTTAGTTACTATTTTTTTTTGTCTGCAGACTGAGTAGTAATAACCGCTAAAAACTCACACACAACTATGAGTATCCGGGTTTGAACCCTGGTGATGGCATCCAACCGAGCACTATTGGTTTCTATCAGTTGAGCTAGTATTTGTGGATAGTTACTATATTATTCTTTTATTATAGAAACATTTTTAGGATAGAATTTTCAATTTCTAATGCTAATAATATACATGTTGAGTTTAACTCTTCTTATTTTCCCTAATAGAACAATCTAGAATAATCCGGTGAACTACAGAAAGTGCAGCTAAACGCAACAAAAGTTGAATTGAAAATAGTACCGTGTGGCGGATTCTGAGCAGGTTGTTGGAGGATTCATTAGTGGGGGAGAACAATTCGGTTTTGGTCGTCGGACTCGGAGACTGCGGCGGGTTGGGAAGGGCGTGTGGCGACGGCGATAGTGGTGAATTTTCTGTTGAAGAGAGCTGGAGTTGGGGAGCGGAGGGAGGCGAAAGCGAAGGGTGTTCGGGTTTGTGATTTAAGGAAATAGAGAGAAGATGAAGTGATTGAGGAAACAATTGTGGGAAGGGTAAAGGTGAAGGAAGCCATTGATGCAAGTGTGAGTGGTTCGTGGAGGAGAACGAACTGAACTCAGAAGTCCACCTTTCTCATCCAAATCTGTATCCACAGGGTATGTTTGATTTTCTGGTTTTAAATTGATGTGTGTAGAAAATCAACTATCTACCATTTACAATAAAGTTCCCTGCTTTGCCAATTCTACCCTTTTCCAAAAAAAAATTTGCACTGCACAAGGGGTACATCCGTAACTAGAGAATTGACCACAAATTCAAGACACATTCATACTTCCATGCCTCACATCATGCCATGTGTCATGTTCTCTTTGGTCCGGAAGTCTACTATAGTTTTTCCCCCCATACATAGCTTTCTCACTTCCAAAGCGAGCTCATTCATCACCTTCATCAGATTTTGTATTCCCTCTCTCTCCTACAACCACCGCGCCTGCATTGAAGGTGAAGGTAAGCTCGCATTTTTTTTTCAGTTTTCCGTCGAATGCTACAAACCGTCATGCGCTATTTATGAACTAAGTTTTCATTCCCTTCATGCAACATCAACCCTGTCTTGCTCTGTTTTCATCTTTTCCATTCTGTAGTTGATGTTAAATGCGTCTCAAAATATCATTTTGGTTGTTCACCATTAACCCTGTTTTGTCTTCATTTTGCTGCATTTCTTTTTTAGAGACGTTTTGATAAATGACTTTTGATCAACATTTGTTTCATGTTATACATCCTTACATCGTTTATGCACATAACAATCTCTGCATCTTTATTTTGCTGCATTTATATTTTACAGACGTTTTGATAAATGACTTTTGATCAACATTTGTTTCATGTTATACATCCTTACATGGTTTTGATAAATGACTTTTGATCAACATTTGTTTCATGTTCTCTTTGCTGCATCTTTATTTTGTTGCATTTATATTTTACGCACGTTTTGATGAATGACATTTGATGAACATTACTTTTATGTTATACATCCTTACATGGTTTATGCACATAACAAGCTCTGCATGATGTGTTCAATGTTCTCAATATTCAGTTATTGTTTTGTTGTGTAAAAGTTCTAATGCTTGGTTGTCTAGGAAAAAAACTATGTCAAGACCTCCAATACTGATCAAGGATCTGGTCAAGGGAAACACAGTGTGGAAGATGCATATTAGGGTTGTCGATTTGTGGGTTGTTAAGGAGATAAATGGCCAACAAGATGTTGAAATGGTCATTCAGGATGGAAAGGTAAAACATTTTCACAGCTTTTTACATGCTTCTGTTTGTTTTAACATTTTTTGTTAAAAACTTTCACAGGCAGACCAGATACATGTGACCACTAGAAGCAGGGACTTCAAAGATTGGTTAGACCAATTCAAGGAGAATGAAACATATTTCCTCTATAATGGAGAGCCAGTTTTTAATGATGGCCCTTTCAAGGTCTGTTCTAACCCACTCAAATTGCTCTTCAATGGAGGGACTACCGTGACTAATGTGGCGATACCAGAAATACCTACTCACAAATTTAACTTCCACGCCATACAGAATTTTCTCAATGGAAAATTCAAACCTGATCTGTTGTATGGTGAGTTTACACCTGTGCTTATGTTCATTCGCCTGTGTATAGTTGTATTACCATGAATATATCCTTGAATTTTACTCTCAAAATTGTTTAACTGTTACAGATGTTATTGGTGTTCTACAAGATGTATTAAGGACGCAAATGGGAGGTGGTGGCAAGAAGTCTTGCGCAAATATCACATTGCGTGATATTGAAGGCAACGTCATTGAAGTTGCGCTGTGGGATGATTATGGAAAACAATTCATTAATTACAATAACCCTAACAAAGCCCCTGGTCCTACCATTATCATCTTGACACATGCTTGGTGCAAGACAAATACAGGTTTAAAAAATACCATTTGCTGCCATGTTTCTCAACTGCTGACATTCATACACTATTGTGCTTCCTAACTACCTTTTTGTATGCTATGTCACAGTTTCTGGATTACCAAGTCTATCAAACGCATGGAACGGTTCTAAACTTCTCATAGACTTTGATCATCCACAAGTTGAAGAGTTCAAGTCCAGGTAATATTCAATGCATTCACTTCTTACGTATTTATCATATCCCTTAACAAAGATACATGTCTAGAGGCTGAACTAATTATGTTATAGCTTTGGACCAAGTGACTTATCTACTGCAACTGCACTTTCTCAATCCGTGACATGTGATTCATCCATTCAATCCACTAACAAAAATTGGACTAGCCTCAACGAGGTCAAGAGTATTCGTGCTATATATGAAGCCGGCAAGGTATGTTTCTTATCCGACCTATATGAATGCTTATGAATTCATTCTGGACATGTGTTTTATGATTTTACCTTTATGAATGAATCTTGAACACAATAGGATTGTTTCGCAACAACTATTGGCACTACGAAACGGTTCAAAGCTTCAAAGTTTGGATGGTATTTTGAGACTTGCCCTAGCTGTAAAGTTTCTAACAAGTCAGTTGGTGCAATATTTGTATGTTCTTGTGGACTTACTAATGTAGATCCTGTCACAAAGTAAGCCTATGTTGTTTCTTACACGTTACATTTCAACTAAAATTTTTGGTTAATTATTAATTGACTTCTCCTATTTTTTGTTGCGGTAGATTCAAACTTGAAGTTGAAGTTGAGTATGATAACCACAAAGGAACATTTGTATTTTGGGATAAGGATTGTATTCCTTACACGAAGAAGTCTGCAAAGGAATTACGACAATTAATGAAGGAGGTTATTATTCTGCAACATTACTTGTACTATGAATTTTTGTGAAAGACTGTCATGATTTTTATAACCATTGCGATTGATGCATTTGTATTTGCGTAGACTGGAGAGGACAATCCAAAAATCTGGCCTGCTCATCTAGATGTTCTGTTGAATAGAGAGATGGTTTTCCGTATCAAGTATCAATCCTTTTACGAGCAATTCTCTGTGGTTACGATACTCAGCGAGGACAATCTCTACAATAAGTTTCACAACTTCCTCACTCCAAATGAGGTGCTTCATTTGTGTTTTTAAGACTCATTGTTCCATTAGTCATTGGTTCATTATTGTTTAATTATTGATGTTTAACTATTTCCAGCATACTTCAACTCCACCTGCTATGGAAAGTTGTGAAATGTCTCCAGCCAAAGAACCAAAACAAGTCATGGTATGAATCCTTAACTAAACTGTTATTCATGACTGTTAATGATTCTCAATTATTTGACATAGTTGTTAATAGTTTCACAATGGCATATGTAGGGCCTTGAGTCATCTCAACAGTCGCACTCTGCAAAACCATCCTCTGCTGCAAACCACCCTTAGAGTCCTTCTGCAAGCTCCAACAGTACACCTGCCAAGAGGGTTGCGCAAGCGAGTTCTGCAAGTGATCTCAATCATGCTGAGGAGATTACTCCGAAATAATCCGCCACTAAGGCTAAGCCTGGAAAGAAGGTCAAGCATGTAAAGAAGGAGTGAAATGGTTTGCGGCCATCACGAAATATCCATTTTTGATGCATAATCACTAACGGAACGCTTTTTGAATTGAGAACTTCCAACTATGATGCCTTTTGTTGACTGTTTCGTGTCGTTATGCATGTTCTATGTACTTTATGTTGTAATTTTACACCTTAACTTATCATTTAAAAGTAGTGTTGTAATGGATATATTAAGTTAATTTTCTATTCCTAATTGAATGGCCTATATGGATTATTTCCATATTCTGAATGTCTTAAGATTTGGTTATTTATGCCTGGATGAACCAATGTATCTGTTTGTTAGGTTTATCAGGTGTTTCTTGGTTCTGTTGGGATTAGGTACATGTGTCTATATGACTTATGAAAGCATACGTAACAAGTTGCTTATTAATGCTTGATCCATTAAGAAGCCTTCCAACTATTACATGAAATCTTCTCCATGTTTTCTATACAGATAAAGGTTTACAATGAATAAGACGATTTTGTTCCCAGGCATGGATGTATATACTTGTGTCCATATTACCTACTCTTCCCACTCAAGAACTAGACTGCATAATTTTATCACCATGTCGCATCATATACATAGTCTAAGAGAAGCTTTAGTTTATATAT
The DNA here is from genome assembly GCA_022829125.1 of Lathyrus tuberosus. Lineage (NCBI taxonomy): Eukaryota > Viridiplantae > Streptophyta > Magnoliopsida > Fabales > Fabaceae > Lathyrus > Lathyrus tuberosus. Next base: position 2,943,298 of record JALAZF010000392.1, read on the forward strand.
AGTTTATATATAGTTTATATATTTAACAGGAGCATGTTCATAAAAAGATAGATGAAAATACAATATTTTTCAAAGCATACTGTATGAAAAAAGTTTAGTAAATAACCTTTGAATCCACTGGTGGTTTTCTCAACATTTCAGTTTGCAGTCCTACTCCATAATGAGGCTACAGTAAAACTGCTATTTCACTGCACAACGTATTTGAAACAATCATGATTATGGAGTGGTTGGTTGTTTCATAAACATCTTGATGTACTCTTTGCATAGGCACCAGTATTTTTTCCAAACGTAAGGCCAAGCATTCCTACATTGGGAACTGCCAGTAATGGAAAACCTGTACAATTTCCTGCTATAGGTCAGAAGAGAGAGACTCATATTTCCAGGATTTTGGTAATATATTTGATATATGGTCAGTTCAACAATAAATGCATAAGACTTTAGGCTATGTATAGGCAGCCTGCTTTTTGTTTATCATGGATCTTTTTTACACATTTGACAAGGTAAATCCACTTTAACCAAAGACTTTTTGGTGTAATGTCAGAGTTTATATTATATTTTAGTTGCTTTTCCCATATATGGAAAAGGTTAGCAGATTTGAAAAATATCCTAAATGTCTAACCATTGCTTAACCCATTTTCCGTTATTGTTATCAACACAAGTTTATTACCAAGGGATACATAACAAAATATAGCTGACTAAGCTATGTAGAACAAGTTTTACTTAGTCCTGCCAACTAGGATCATTTTTAGTTGGTGTTAGTATTATATATTAAAAAAAGTTGCAGCACAGTCCTCAACATGGTATGCTACAATTTACATTGCTTATACTAACTGAATAACAAACTTTTATTGCAGAAGAAAAATAAACCAAACCAATGCCATACCTGACAATGTTTGAATTGCAAATGAAGAGTGAGGACTGTTGCTGACCAACTTAAGAAACCAGGGCATTGCTGATAGATAAAATTTTCTGCAATACGGTGAGTATAATAATGGGACAGATGAGCATATCTTTGTTTCAAGCTTACCCTTTCTTGGAATCTCACATGAACCAACTGGTTAGCCAAAATTTGGAGATAAATCTATATATCCACTGAATTTGAACATTGTTAGACAAATTAGATTACATAACATAGAAGTATTAAGGTTACCTCATTATACATGTTGGACATGATTCATAGTGTATGCTACAACAATGGATTTCAGCAACAACCCTTTTTCTGAGTAGACATTTTTAGTATCCCTTTCACCAATGCCTTGGAATCTATCTAATATACAACCACTTTTATAGGAAAGATTAAGATAATTGTAGTTTGTTGAAGTCATTTATGATGCAGCACCTACCCCATTAGTGTTTCTATGGAACATGAATCCAAGTCATTCAAGGACCATTTAATGCTATTTTACTAAGCTTCTTTACCATTAATTTACTGCTTCTTTACCATTATTGTGTTTGGAGGTGACTTCAGACAAATTCTCCCCGTCATACCAAGAGGTACTAGATCTGATATCATCCATGCAACCATCAATGCGTCTTATATTTGGGATGAATGTACAGTCTTGAAGCTTACAAAGAACATGCACTTGGAAACTGGTGCAACTACTTCTACGGTTGAAGACATAAGGAGTTTTTCATAGTGGATTTTAAAAATCGGAGATGGGACCATGTGTGAGCCAAATGAGGGTTATGCTGATATTGAGATTCCACCAGAGTTTTTGATTTCAAATTTTTCTGATCCGATTCAGGCAATTGTTGAGGATACATACCCTAATCTGATTCATAATTATCTTGATACTGACTATCTTCAAAGTCGTGCAATATTAGCTTCAACAATTGAAGTACTAGATGATATTAACCAATATATCACAAACCTTCTTTCAAGTATGAAACTCGCATTTTTTTATCCATTCTTATGTTAATACTAAAAAGTAGCGTTATATATCTTACATTGTCATTCATATAGTATTTTCTTCAAATATTGTAGGAGATGAGAAAGAATACTTCAGTAGTGATTCTATAGATAAATCTGATGCGACTACGTTTGATACATATGAGCATGTCACACCCGAATTTCTGAATGCTCTTAAAACTTCTGGATTACCTAATCATTCAATCAGGTTGAAAGTTGGGGCAACAATAATGTTAATGCGCAATCTAGATCAGTCTGAAGGGTTGTGCAATGGTACACGCCTCACTGTAACCAGACTTGCCAATCATGTCATTGAAGCTAAGATAATTTCTGGAAAAAATATTGGTAACATCATTTACATTCCCAGGATGTCTTTGTCCCCCTCACAGTCACCATGGCCTTTTAAATTGGTGAGACGTTAGTTCCCAATTATTGTTTCCTTTGCCATGACGATTAACAAGTCTCAAGGACAATCTCTTGACAATGTCGGTTTGTACTTGCCAAAAGATGTCTTTAGTCATGGCCAATTATATGTGGCTATCTCTAGGGTTAAATCCAAAAAGGGTCTCAAGATTTTTATTCATGACAAGGATAAAGAAGCATTGAGTACTACTACGAATGTCGTCTTCAAAGAAGTGTTCCAAAACATCTGAAAGGTTTGTTTTTATGAGATCTTTTTTTCCTTCGTACTAACAATGTTAAACATTTGTGAATTACATAACTAACATTGTGCATTGTTTCTTTATCCATTTTTCAGGTTCAAGGCTTGAAATTATTTGGAAGATGTTTGTAACATTTTTGTTTCATAAGCCTTTGTAAAACATCTTGAAAAAGCTGTTTCTACATGAATGACATTTAATTTTTATGACAACTCTATCAATTTTGAATGCAATTGTTTTCTGTTTATGTTTTTAATGTTTATAGTGTCTTAAGGGAGTGGATTTTTTCCTGCTATTGATGTAGACATTCATATACCATCAGACTTTTAAGGCTTGAAGAAATGAAGTTACCATCATAGTTTACCACTTTATGGAGAGAATGTGAAGGTGATGGCAGACAATTATAAACTAACTATACTGATACAGAAAGTTAACACTTTGGTTGTGACCAATTGCTGAGACCTTGTGATGATTTAACCTCAAAGTGCATTGCTCTTAATGGCTTAATTTTTTTTAACAGTAATGCTTAAGTTCTCAAAGATGTCACTTCATAATATGTTCACTTCTACAGCCAAATCAACATAGTTATTCCAAATTTTGTACAGTAAATTGAACATATATGTTCAAACTAAAATTTTCAGATCAACAATAGCAGTTTCTTTATACAGCAAATACAACATATATTGTCAAACATGCACAACCAATTCCTATAATTACATGCAGTCCTTCTAAAACACACATGAACCAAAATTAATATTTTCTAAACAAGTACCAAGCTCAACATATTACCATTTCTAAATATGCCATAGTCAGTGTAATGTACTATTCCACATTTCTAAATAAGCTCAACATCTGTTTTGGTATTCTGATTGTACATAATATCAGTGTTTAGAATGTACTATTCCACAGGCCCAGACATAATAATCAGGACCATCTGAAAAAAATGAACAGAATGAAACATATACACTACAATGCCAGTGTATTACATGCAGTCTATAATTACATGCAGTCCTTCTAAAACCCACATTAATCTACTTCATCCACTATGGAACTTGCTGTTGGTGGTATTCTATAGGTGGTGGAGTAAGAAAACAGTTTTTCGTCACTTTTTACACTGAACTTCCACTGGTGGAAGTTATACTTAAAAACACTCCAATTTTACTGAAGGCACGTTTTACACTTAACTTCCACAGGTGGAAGTTATACTTAAAAACACTCCAAAATCTTTTATTTGCTTGGATATAATGCTTAATTTATGCAATTCCTGCGACTGAGCTATGGAGCTATAAAACTTGGAATCATAATATTAATCTACTTCATCCACTATGGAACTTGCTGTTGGTGGTATTCTAGAGGTGGTGGGGTAAGAAAACAGTTTTTCATCACTTTTTACACTGAACTTCCACTGGTGGAAGTTATACTTAAAAACACTCCAATTTTACTGAAGGCGCGTTTTACACTTAACTTCCACTGGTGGAAGTTATACTTAAAAACACTCCCAAATCTTTTTGTTGCTTGGATATAATGCTTAATTTATGCAATTCCTGCTACTGAGCTATAGAGCTATAAAACTTGGAATCATAATATTAATCTACTTCATCCACTATGGAACTTGGGGTTGGTGGTATTCTAGAGGTGGTGGAGTAAGAAAACAGTTTTTCGTCACTTTTTACACTAAACTTCCACTGGTGGAAGTTATACTTAAAAACACTCCAATTTTACTGAAGGCACGTTTTACACTTAACTTCCACTGGTGGAAGTTATACTTAAAAACACTCCCAAATCTTTTTGTTGCTTGGATATAATGCTTAATTTATGCAATTCCTGCTACTGAGCTATGGAGCTATAAAACTTGGAATCATAATATTAATCTACTTCATCCACTATGGAATTTGATGTTGGTGGTATTCTAGAGGTGGTGGAGTAAGAAAACAGTTTTTCGTCACTTTTTACACTGAACTTCCATTGATGGAAGTTATACTTAAAAACACCCCAATTTTACTGAAGGCACGTTTTACACTTAACTTCCACTGGTGGAAGTTATACTTAAAAACACTCCAATTTTACTGAATTCACTACAAACACTTTTTTTCTGTTTTTCTTTTTTTTTCTTCAACTTGCCTTTATATAGGCTTTAAGATGAAACTGATAGAGTATACAATAAGTTGGTAATTAAGATGAGGACTCTTTGGTTCTCTCAATCTTAATGACTCTACCATAGATCTAAATAAAGACAATCATAATAATATGGTAATTAGAATTCTCTCATAATACTTACTAATAACAGAAAAAATGATTATAAATATATAAAGTAAATGATTATAAATGATTCACAATTACTTGCTAATGACTATGCTAATACATTATTTCTTTCTTAGCTTTATAATTATACCATTTTGTTATTGTTAATACATGTAGTGATGTATTAAAAAAGAGCCACAAACATTTAGATTTTTTATCGAATGATTTAATATAGGAATCAACTTACCCGTGTGGACGCACGGGTCTCCTACTAGTTTGGCTTTCAAAGAAAGTCTTTTGCAGAGAAAAGTTGGAGTATATGGAAGGTGATGATAAATTATGAGAAGGAAGATAAAAAAGAAAAGAGAAAGTTAACATGGATCTACGCTTAATTCCTTTAGCTGTATATACTGACATTGATCTTATTTTGGTTTTATTCCATGTTTATTTTGTTTATGTTTTGATTTGGTCTTTTCTTTTTGCATACAGAGGGCTTTTTCTTAATATTGTGATGAATTGTTGATTGAACATTATAATGACACTCAAATTGGAGAACGTTATAGTGATGTTTAACAAGAATTGGAATTAAAATCCCACACTTGTGAATTTTATTAGATATGTGAATTAAGAGGATAAGTTAATAAAAATAATATATATATATATATATATATATATATATATATATATATATATATATATATATATATATATATATATATATATATATATATATATATATATATATATATATATATATATATATATATATATATGGTTATGCTAATGCACACTCATGTAGGCGTGCATTAGCAACATACACCTTAGTGTATTTTTGTATGGGGTCCACCAATTTTGAGTGGGACCCATATTAAAAAGATGAAGAAAAAAAATAGATGTAGTGTATTTTTGTGTGGGATCCATCAATTTTGGGTGTATGTTAGCATTTTCGATATATATATATATATATATATTTTTTTTTTTTTTTTTTTCAGTAGCATTCATATGTAACACATAACCTACTACAAAACCACTATTTATTAACATTATTCTTAAATTAAACACACTAATATTATAGAGAGAAGAGAACAAAACAAACCACTATACACACAACACACATTGTGTTTTGGTACTGTGATTTTTTTTCCTTTAAAAAATAACATACAAATACAATTATTTTATGGTCACGGTCTTTATGGACTACGTTACGGTTATGGATATTTATTAATTAGAACACTCAGTATACCATATCAACAAAGTCGATGCTGATGAATCATTTAAAAAGATAAAATTTTAATTCAAAAGTTTTTGGATGCGAATTCTCATATAAATTAAATTCTAATATATATAGATTTTTTAAACCGTGAGATATTCTGTAACTTAGATTGAATACCATATCTTCGTCCTAATGGTTTGGACTAAGTTTAGAAAAATGATTAAACAAATACTTCAAAATGAAGAGTTCAACCACATTGCAAATCTTTATAAGTCCGATACACATTTTTTGGAAATATATTTCTAATCACCACCGTATCAAATCATCCAAATATCAGATAAAGTGAGAAAGACCTCAATTTTATTCTATTTTAAATTAGTGACATTTCTATCAAATTATTTAAGATATCAATTCTTTTATCCGTGCGGACGCACGGGTCTTCTACTAGTTAAATATTAAATAAAGGGTTTAATTGTTTTTTTTTAATAAGCAACTTGTATTGATTGAGCAAGAGAAATACTCAGAAAAATACAACAGAAAGGTCATATCATGTATATTCCGCTACATCATAAATTTTCCCTTAAACAAATTATAAAAAAATACAACAGAAAAACCAGAGGTCCTATCATGTATTCCGCTACATCATAAATTTTCCCTTAAACAAATTATAAAATTATTTAGGATAAGGTTTTTTCCTTGTGTAGAAAAAAATATTTTTACTTTGAAAAAGTATTAAATGTTCTATTAAAAAAGTATTTAATTGATACTATCAACTAATTACCCTCATGTATTCCGCTACATCATAAATTTTAAGTTTATAATATGATATGATATATTAATAAATGTCTATTGAATTACAGTGTAAAATTATTTTACATTCTTAAAAAAAATATATATCATATAAGTTAATATGCTCTGAAAACTATTCAATTGTTTGTCCCTCTCTTTTCACATGCTTCCACGTCAATTGTTTTTCCAAATTATTTTGTCAATGGCTACTTGCATAAACCCTTATGTCTTCCATTCATTTGTATCAAAATATTTGTAATACCCTGTATTTAATTAAATGCTATAGATAATATTAGTTGAGATCAACTGAGTTCCGGTGTGCTCTGAAAATTTTATGTTAAGATAATTAGAGCAACTGACGAACTTAGATTGAATTTGATTAATATTATCTGACTCTGAGGTTTTATTACTTGGTACATTAGAGACAATTTGAACATTTAAAGTTAGTGTTACTAACTTAATGATATCTCTACATATCATTTCCTTTGCATTTCCTCTTCATTTGTAACAAAATAGAAAGAGTAGAGAGAAGAAGAAGAAAGAAGGAGGAGCAAAGAGGGAAAGGAGAAGGAAAACCTAGAAGAAGAGAAAAGCTTGGATTTTCATCATCTCTTCATCAAATCATCTCATCTTCTTCATCATCGTCTTTCTTTGAGGTGGGTTCTAGTTAGAAACTTTAAGTTCTAGAAGTTAGAGTTGTTAGAACTTAGAGTAGAAATTGATAGATTATGAGTAATTTTGTTGGATTGATGTTTTAACGGTTCAAATGCATAATAGATTGCGTAGTATAATCGGATCATACATGAGTTTAATCGGAAATACTGATTTTGGTGTTCCAATATGTTTGGATTGAGTTTAATTGGATTTTGGATCAAGAAAAACGTGTTTTGAGCTTCTGTTACAGGGTTAACCGGTTAACAGTATGAGGTTAACCGATTAACCCAAGGAAAAATGTTGTTCTGCGCTAAGTCTGGACTGGTTAACCGGTTACCAGAATATGGTTAACCGGTTAGCCTAATGTGTCTCTAACTCTCATTTTGGCTCTGTGTGAACAGTTCAACATGGTTAACCGGTTAACCATATCCCGTTAACCGATTAACACTGTCTTGGACTGTGAAAATCTTTTAAAATCCATATCTTTTGAACCGTGATTCCGATTGAGGCGTAGTAGGAAGCGTTGGAAAACCATGGAAATATTCTACGCAATAAAAAGTGAAAATATTGATTTAAATGTGGGATTAATGAATTGGTGGCAATTGAATGAAATTAATGTTTTTATGTGATGTGTTATTACATGAGTTTTCTTATGCCATTGAGATATGTTATATCTATATATGTGTTGTTAGTGCGATTGAGAGAATGCATGCTTAAAATGAATTAGGGAGAGTGAGGAATTCTTATCCCAAAACCAAATGGTATAGTTTAATGTTGTGACTAGGAATGTGATAGAGAATCTAGATGGCGATGCTCGTGCATTCGATGCCTAGGCGTGCATCCTTGACGAGTAGTGGTCTAGTGGAGAGTGAGACATTATATGGAACATGTGTGTGAACCTTTGTGTTCTTTGTGATTAAGGCAATTGTGGCCTTGTGATTGTCGAATACAATCACGTTGGTGTGAGATCGCGTAATCGGAACCGTTTCCCTAAGACCTGTCATTTCATGAGTTGAGAGCTCCTCTGGAATGTACGCATGATTACTTGGCAGGTTTGATTCCCGCGTGTAGTACGAATGGAACCTATGGGTAGAGACTTGTAATGGTTAATGGCCCATGTGAAGTGACGGCTCATAAAGGTTAATGGCCCTTAGGACCCAAATCCATTTCGTATGTCAAGTAAGTACAAGGATCCATGACCCGTGCCAACTTCTAAATGTAGAAGAGTGAAATTCTGGCACAGATATCAGATGTCCTACACAGATTTTGAGACACGGATATCCAACATAATGAACAAGATAACAATAAAAATAACAGTGCAGAAAGTAAAGAACACAGTGATATGTTTACCCAGTTCGGATCAACAATCCTACTCTGAGGGCTACCAAGTCAGGGACGAAATCAATATACGATAGTATTAATTCACAGATCATACAGCAACCACACCCGGTTACAATCCGCTCACTTAATCACTACCCTTCCTATGACTTCTACCTAAGACTCACCTAGGTATGAGGCCCTCCTCAAATCCCTCTTCAATCACAAACCGTGACTGGTTCCTTTCCACACAAGTAACAAAACGAAAGACACACTTTCAAAAACACACAATTCTCAATACTTTAAAGCTTATGAGAACTGACACACAAGAAACTCAATGCTTAAAAGCTTATGAGTAACTGATAGAACTTACAACACAAAACCAGTCCTTATACTGTTATCAGAATGATACCAGTTAGGCTCACAATTAACAATCAAAAACCCTAACAAAAACACACGTAAGTTCCACACCTAAACTAGGTTTACACCAGTCAATATATAGCATTAAATCTGGACTGGGTTGGGTTTCAAAATGCAGCAGAGAGACTGCACACAATTCTGCAAAATAATCTCCAAGAAAATAGGTCTTCAATTTAAAGTTTCCTAATATGTCTCCATATTTAGAAAGTAGTGAAAATCCAAAAACCAACACAAAATCTCAACTCAATTACTTTGGACGCCACATAGGATAACTAAATATTCACAGAATATTCAGTAACAAATGACAACAAACAAAATCTTCCTTGTAAACCAATAACAGACGCGATGTCCTATGATCCAGGATGGGACATCTTTATCCGACATGTTGAATGCAGTAAGTAAGAACATCTTGTTTCAACATCTTGCTGCTAGAATAGTTTTAGCAAAATAAATGCCAACCACATAACCAAAGAAATAACAATCTCCCCCTTTGGCTTATTTTGGCTAAAACTACACAACAAACAATCTTGCGAAGATAAATCAAGCAAAACGAAAATATCTGAGGCAGCAGCGAAAAACACAACATAGCAGCAAAAAAAAACTCCCCCTCAACTGCAGAAACACAACTACAAAGAAAACTCCCCCTCAACTGCAGCACCAGCACAAGCACACCACAAGCACAATACTCCCCCTTTTTAGCCATAAATATGACAAAGGCAAGTAGAACAGTTATTAATTTTGAGAAATGATCAAATCATACACCAGAATAAACAGCATCAGAAAGTATATGCACACACAATCACATGACCAAATGTCATGCACAAACTTCAGCATCTTTCCCTTCATAAACACCTGCACCAGCTGCACTACCAGAATTACCTTTATTCTTCTTAATCTGGCAGCCACAAAGAACATTAAATGCTATAATTCTTCATGAATACAAACCCCAAGTCTTCTCCTCAGGTTTTCAAACTGAACTGCATCCAGAGCCTTGGTAAATATGTCAGCAAGCTGATTTTCTGTGTTAACATGCTCAAGAATTATGACTTTGTCCTCCACAAGTTCTCTGATGAAATGATGCCTGATATCAATGTGCTTAGTCCTGATATGTTGAATAGGATTTTTAGAAATATTAATAGCACTCAGGTTGTCACAAAATAATGTCATGACATCTTGTGTGACATTATACTCAGATAACATTTGCTTCATCCACACCAGTTGAGCACAACTACTTCCAGCTGCTATGTACTCAGCTTCAGCAGTAGAAAGAGATACAGAATTTTGCTTCTTACTAAACCATGAAATAAGATTATTTCCCAAAAAGAAACAACCTCCAGAGGTACTCTTCCTATCATCAGCACTTCCAGCCCAATCAGTATCACAGTATCCTACTAAAATGAAACTTGAGTCATGGGAATACAACAACCCATAATCACATGTACCACTCACAACTTAAGAATTCTCTTAACTTGATTGATGTGACTGACCTTGGGTTCTGCTTGGTATCTTGCACATACACCAACTGCAAAGGTTATGTCTGGCCTACTTGCTGTAAGATACAGCAGACTGCCAATCATGCTTCTGTATAAACTCTGTTCAACATTCACTCCCTTTTCATCTTTGGATAACTTCAAGTGAGTAGGAGCAGGATTTCTCTTGTGCTTGGCATTATCCAATCCAAATTTCTTCACAATATTCCTAGCATATTTGCTCTGACAGATAAAAATGGAATCTTCCATCTGCTTGACTTGCAATCCAAGGAAGTAAGTCAATTCACCTACCAAGCTCATTTCAAATTCAGATTGCATTTGTTTGACAAAATGTTGAACCATTTCATCCGACATCCCCCCAAACACAATATCATCTACATAAATCTGAGCAATCAGCAGTTTCCCATCTTTCTCCTTGACAAAGAGTGTTTTATCTATACCACCCTTCCTGTATCCATGTTTGACTAAGAACTCAGTCAGCCTTTCATACCAAGCTCTTGGAGCTTGTTTTAAACCATACAAACCCTTCTTTAACCTGAAGACATGATCAGGAAAATTTGGATCCACAAACCCTTTAGGCTGCTCAATATAGACTTCTTCATTAAGATAGCCATTCAGAAAGGCACTCTTAACATCTATTTGAAATAATTTGAATTTCAAAAAGCATGCCACTCCTAGCAACAATCTGATGGATTCCAAGCGAGCCACAGGAGCAACTGTTTCATCAAAATCTACTCCTTCAATCTGTGTGTATCCTTGAGCAACTAGTCTGACTTTGTTTCTGGTAACAACTCCTTGTTCATCAGACTTATTCTTATATACCCACTTTGTGTCAATCACATTTGTTCCTACTGGTCATGATACCAGTTCCCAGACTTCATTTCTCTTGAATTGACAAAGCTCATCCTGCATAGCACTTATCCAGAACTCATCTGTCAAAGCCTCTTTAACATTTTTTGGTTCAATCTTTGAAACAAAACATGCATTTGACACAGCCTCCCTCGATCTGGTTCTTACACCTTCATTCAGATTTCCAATAATCAACTCCTTAGGGTGATCCTTCTGAATTCTTATAGAGGGTCCCCTGTTAGCATCTTCTACCTCTTCATTCTCAGGTCTAGTACTAGTCTCTTGAGCATTATCTTCTACGGACTCAGTGTCTTGTGAGATTTCATTGTTCATGGGAAAGGATGTTCCAACATCATCTGGGACATCTTCGTCTCTGCCAGAGTCATCAACCACCACATTTATGGATTTCATCATCACCTTAATTCTGGAATTAAATACCCTATATGCTTTGCTGTTTGTAGAGTATCCCAAAAATATCCTTTCCTCACTCTTAGGATCCATCTTTCGCCTCTGCTCACGATCCGCCAAGATATAGCACTTACTCCCAAAAACATGGAAATATTTCACATTTGCCTTTCTTTCTTTCCATAGCTCATAAAGAGTAACAGAAGTACCTGATCTGATAGTCACCCTATTGTGTATATAGCAAGCAGTATTCATGGCTTCAGCCCAAAAATGATATGGAAGTTTTTTGGCATGAATCATGACCCTTGCACACTCTTGAATAGTGTTATTCTTGTATTCCACCACACCATTTTGCTGAGGAGTGATTGGTGATGAGAATTCATGAGTGATTCCTTCAGATGAACAAAACTCTTCAAACCTGCTATTTTCAAATTCCTTCCCATGGTCACTTCTGATTCGAACAACGCCACAATCCTTTTCTCATTGAATCCTTTGACACAATTCTTTGAAAGCTGCAAATACTTCAGACTTTTCTCTGATAAAGCTTATCCAGGTGAATCTGGAGTAATCATCAACGACAACATAGACATACTTCTTCCCTCCAAGACTTTCAACCTGCATAGGTCTCATTAAGTCCATGTGAAGCAGCTCCAGAACTCTAGAAGTTGTGGTAAGATATTGAAGCTTTTTCTGTGACATCCTAGTTTGCTTCCCAACTTGACATTCACCACATATTCTATCCTCATCAATCTTCAACTTGGGAATACCTCTAACAGCCTCACTTGACAGAACTTTCTTCATCCCTTTCAGATGTAAGTGACCCAATTTCTGATGCCACAGTTTGGTTTCGTCTTCCTTTGACATCAAACAGGTAGACAAACTTTCTAATTCTTTAGGATTCCACATATAGCAGTTATCCTTAGACCTGGTTCCCTTCATGACAACTTCATTTTCTTCATTGGTTACTCGGCATTCAGATTTTGTGAAATTTACTTTGAGCCCTAGATCACACAGTTGGCTTATACAAATCAAATTTGCAGTCATCCCTTTGACAAATAGAACATGATCCAGATTTGGTTGTCCTGTGTAGTCCAGCTTTCCAACACCTTTTATTTCATCTTTTGATCCATCCCCAAAAGTGACATAATTGGTAGAGTGAGGCTTGATATCTGACAAAAATTTCTTCACACCAGTCATGTGTCTTGAACAACCACTGTCAAAGTACCAATCTTCCCTTCCAGATGCTCTGAGAGAGGTATGCGCTATGAGACCAACCACCATATTTCTAGGAGTCCATCTTTTCTTTACTTTAGCCCAAATCTGTTCTTTATTTGGTTGATGAACAGTTTTGGGATAACCATGTAAATTGTAGCAAAAGGACTTTAAGTGACCAAACTTTCCACAATAATGACATCTCCATGGTTTATACTTTGAACTATATGCTATTTTCTGATGTTTCAGCTGATGTTGAAACATGTGATTTGACATCTTCTCCTCTTGCTTTATTTTCTGAGGAACAAACTTCACTACAGACTGCTTGTAGTTCTCCGCTTGATTGTTAAAACCAAGACCTTGTACATTTCCAGTATTTCTCCCAATCTGAAGAATCTCATCTAACACTGTGGAACCATTGTTCAATATTCTTATAGATTTGGTCATATTGTCAAGTTTTGACTTTTGTAATACAACTTCCTCTTTAAGATCAGCAATGATCGATAGATGTTCTTCCTTCCCATCTTCTAGTTGAGCTATCAGAACCTTCTGTTCTAATATTATCTGGCCCCTCTCTTCATTCTTGATACACAACTCTGAGAACCCAGTGATAACTTCCTGTTTAGTAAGTTCTCCAATGTAAGATTCTTTGTTAGAATCACAACTTATTCCTTCATCAGACTCATAAGTTGTTTCTCCATCAGATTTACAGATTCCAGTCAAGGCTGTCACCAATTTTGCTGATTCTTCTTCAAGATCACTCTCAGGCTCTCCTTCAGACCAAGACACAGATAATCCCTTCTTCTGCCTTTTGAGATACGTGGGACACTCAGTTTTTATGTGCCCAAATCCCTCACATTCAAAACACTGAACTCTCTTCCCTTGATTAGAGTCTTCTTCAGTTCTGGACCTTCGGCTCCATCCTGGTTTTTATTGATGTCGAGTGACTTGTTCTGAACATTAGCTCTTGACTTCCAGTCCATCCTTTTCAGCACTTTGTTAAATTGTTTTCCAAGCAATACCAGATCTTTAGACACCCCTTCATCTCTGACCAGGTTACCTTCATCTTCTGAATCACCAGCATTTGACACAAAAGCTATACTCTTCTTCTTTTCATACTTTTCACTGACCCCCAATTCAAATGTTTGAAGTGATCCCACAAGTTCATCCACTTTTATCTTATATATGTCCTGAGCTTCCTCTATAGCAGTCACTTTCATGTCAAATCTCTTAGGTAGAGATCTGAGGATTTTTTTGACTAGTTTGCTATCAGACATCTTTTCACCTAGGGCACTTGATGCATTAGCTATCTCAATAATGTTCATGTGAAAATCATGAATGCTCTCATCTTCCTTCATCTTCAAATTCTCAAACTTGGTAGTGAGAAGCTGAAGTTTTGACATCTTCACCTTTGAAGTTCCTTCATGAGCAACCTTCAAGACCTGCCAAGCCTCTTTTACAATGGTGCAATGTTCAATCAACCTGAAAATATTTTTGTTAACAGCATTAAACAAGGCATTCATGGCTTTGGAATTTCCCAAAGACCCTTTGTAGTCTGCATCATCCCAGTCTTTCTCTTCCTTCACCACATCAGTAGGATTACCTTCTCCATCTCTAACCTTTGGGGGTTCCCATCCTTTGATAATAGCTTTCCATGCTTGATCATCCATGGATTTGATGAATGCTATCATCCTTGGTTTCCAATAGTCATAGTTGGAACCATCAAGCAGAGGTGATTTGTTCAAAAATCCTCCATCCTTGTCCATTGCACCAGAAAGTACCTTCCCTGAATCTCACCCAGAAACAAACTAGGGTGTAAGCTCTTGATGCCAATTGAAATTCTGGCACAGATATCAGATGTCCTACACAGATGTTGAGACACGGATATCCAATATAATGAATAAGATAACAATAAAAATAACAGTGCAGAAAGTAAAGAACACAGTGATATGTTTACCCAGTTCGGATCAACAATCCTACTCTGAGGGCTACCAAGCCAGGGACGAAATCAATATACGATAGTATCAATTCACAGATCATACAGGAATCACACCCGGTTACAATCCGCTCACTTAATCACTACCCTTCCTATGACTTCCACCTAAGACTCACCTAGGTATGAGGCCCTCCTCAAATCCCTCTTCAATCACAAATCGTGACTGGTTCCTTTCCACACAAGTAACAAAACGAAAGACACACTTTCAAAAACATACAATTCTCAATACTTCAAAGCTTATGAGAACTGACACACAAGAAACTCAATGCTTAAAAGCTTATGAGTAACTGACAGAACTTACAGCACAAAACCAGTCCTTATACTGTTATCAGAATGATACCAGTTAGGCTCACAATTAACAATCAAAAACCCTAACAAAAACACACGTAAGTTCCACACCTAAACTAGGTTTACACCAGTCAATATATAGCATTAAATCTGGACTGGGTTGGGCTTCAAAATGCAGCAGAGAGACTGCACACAATTCTACAAAATAATCTCCAAGAAAATAGGTCTTCAATCTAAAGTTTCCTAATATGTCTCCATATTTAGAAAGTAGTGAAAATCCAAAAACCAACACAAAATCTCAACTCAATTACTTTGGACGCCACATAGGATAACTAAATATTCACAAAATATTCAGTAACAAATGACAACAAACAAAATCTTCCTTGTAAACCAATAACAGACGCGATGTCCTATGATCCAGGATGGGACATCTTTATCCGACATGTTGAATGCAGTAAGTTAGAACATCAGGTTTCAACATCTTGCTGCTAGAATAGTTTTAACAAAATAAATGCCAACCACATAATCAAAGAAATAACAAAGAGGACGGAAAAAGGGGATGCCTTGATGAGGTTACCGATTAGTGATAATTTGAGTTGGTGAACTCATGAACATGTTTCCATATAGTGTGAGATTGTGAACTCAAAGTCATTTCCCTTCCCTTTGACTTGAGTTAGGATTTGTTAGAACCTTGTAAAGCCGAGAGAATCCATAAGATAGGAAACCCACTGGGATTTATTATCTCACCCCACGTTTTTTATTATATTACAGGTGTTTCAGGTTCCGTGAAGGGTAAGGATAAAGCGGTTTGATATCCTTACGTATCTTGGCGTTTTAGATGGCATAGCTTCCGTTGTGGAGATTTTTATTTTGAGATCATTTTGTTGATCTAGTTCTTAATACATTGGAACGTCTTGTGTATATTATGCCATAGTTCTAGATTTTTGTTTTGGACATGTAATGTATACAATGTGTTATCTAGGAACTTATTGGTATTTCAGTACCAAAACTTTGACTCATGTATAATATATATATATCTTGATGTATGAAATTATGTATGGGTGTTACAATATTATTCTAATTTTCCATCAAAATATCATAGTGCTCATTTAATGTTCTATGGGCTAAAACATTTTTTTTTACTATTATTTTTTGTTATTTTTGGTTCATTGACAATCTATCACGTCTCCTTCTATTGCACTAAATTTTCTTTTCTCATCTGTTTTTTCTATTTCCCTTTCAATTCAATTTGTAATTGTAAAAAATAATATAATATTTATTTCAACAATTTTATGTCCCTGGCTGGTTTTGTTACACATGTGATTTTGGAGGAGAATTATGGTCCAATTATTTCATTTCCTAACTTATTATATCAATAAGTTGTAATTGAACTGCATCTTACCTCTTTGTTCAACACCAAGAGACTTGCATCACTCTTTTTTCAATTGATAATTACCTTTATGGTTAGAAATCAATTTTTTATGTCAAATCAATCTGCAAATTTCCATCACTGATTTGTCTCATCAATGTTCCAAACCTCTGACTACAAAATGACCATATAATCTTTCTCTACTTCTCTCCATCTCCATACAACTCTCATACCCTTCCTCATCTATCTCATCCCTATTTTTCTTTCACTGATTGGAAATCTGCTATGGAGCCATTTACACCAACCACAAACATTTCAAGCTCTTCATTTTTTTTCTTCAAATTTTTGGTTTGCTATTTGCCATCTTCTTCCGTTATCAACAATCAGTGTCCAAATTTTCTTCTCATATATCATGGAAAATCGCTAAACTTCTCTGTTTCATCACCAAAACTGCTTAAATCATTTGATTGTGTTTTTTCGTTTTCAAATTTTAAAATTGATTTGATGTTTCATATATTGAAGCTCCTGATTTTGTTTGTTTTTCATTTTTTTTCTTCGGATTTATAAAAAATGGTGGATGAGATTTTGGATATGAAGCTAATAATAGATCTAGGGCATCATAGATTTAAACTCTTATTTTTGTTTGTTTTTTATAGTTTTATTTAATATAATACTTTCCAGTTTAACTGTCTCAGTTTAGTTATTAATTTTCTCTTATTAAAGATTTGAACCTTAACCTTATGTTTATCATATTTCCTTCACTAAATTGGATTGAAATAAACTGAGTATTTTATTTTCCTATAACAACAAAGGTGTACTATTGCATTTTTAATTCATGAGGTAGAATCGCTAATTTTTATTTCTTATTTTTTTATTTTCAATGTGCAGTAACCCATTTATGCTTGATTTAGTAGGTTAAATTACATATATTTTGTTCTGGACTGGGCAGGCGCTTGGCCTCTAGCAGGGCAAGGCCCAATCCAGTCCAACTCTTGGTCAGGCCCAATAGCTAAAAACTAGTCATTGGGCATAAACTAGTCGTTGGGCATATCCCCCTCACTTGCTTGGCAGTTCACGCGACCAACTGTCTCCCCGAATTTCACAGAATCAGTTGGACCAGGTCAAAGGGTCACGCGTCTAACCCTCCACCTGGCAGTCTCCCATTGGTCGACCAGACATTTCGGCCACATGAGAGACCTTGGCCCCGCGCTGGGGGTTACTTCTATAAATACCCTCTCATGTGATAGGGGCAGGTTTGATCACTATTCAATACTTGAAATCTTACCTTGGTACTTGCTTTCTCTTTTTGTCCAAACACTTACTTTGGCATCGGAGTACCTTGCAGGTACAACCCCCTTTTCTCTCCTACAAGCATCATCATCTTCCCTACGCGAAGGCCACGATGATCCAGTCTGTTCACCTCTGATCAGTGGCGTCGTCTGTGGGAATCTAGCTTCCCCGTCTTTTGATTCAAGATCCCATCTTTTTCACCTAAAAGACCAAAGCTCTCTCCAAACTCCATTCGATCATCATGGCCTCCAACAGGAACGATGATACCCGTCAAGAGCCCGTCATCGCCGTTATCACTGATAACGCCAATCACCTCGTCTCCGGAGCTGCCATCCCAGAGACAGATCATCGGGATGGGAAAATAGCCTCTCCTACCCCCGACGACGTAAAGCCTCGCGCGCAAGCCGTTGGTCTCGTTTTTTAGCCTATACATGTCCCTCAAAATGCGGACCCAAGCACGACCGCCCTAATTGCCTCCCTTAACAGGTCCAACTTTCTGATCTTCCAGCAGAGCGAGAAGATCGGCATTCTCGAACACGCTCTCCAGGAGCAGTGCCCCTCGCAGAAGCCCGTCAGTCTTTCTCCGCGACCACAGTCTCCTCCTCCTCAGAAGCACATGCGAGACAGGTCCAGAAGCCTCTCCCCCAAACGAAGACGTTCCAGATTAGAGGAACTTGACTCAGCACTCGCTAGACGACGACACCGATCTCCCCTGCGAAAATCCAGACGGTCTCCCACTCCGAAGAGGAACAAACCTTCGAGGAGCCATCGCGAGCATCGCAGGTCACACAGACACTCTTCTCGCCGAAGTAGAAGTCGCGGGCATAACGACTCCCCCTGTCGGTCGTCTAGCACTAGCGATGACAACGATGTCCATGGACCCTTATCACAACAGATCATGGACATGCGCATTCCTCGTGGATTGGAGAAGCCACTTCCCCTGGCTACTTACGACGGGACCACCGACCCAGGCGAACATATAGAGAACATCGAGGTCATGCTCGATTATCACAACGTGAACGGGGCTATCAAATGCTGGCTATTCCCCATCACTCTTAGGAAGGGGGCCATGACCTGGTTCAAGCGGCTTCCCCGGGGTTCGGTCACGTCCTGGAAAGATTTAAAGAGCCAGTTTGCCCGCCATTTTACTGCCTCCCGGCGACACCCCAAGTCAGAGGCCACATTAGAAGCCATCATGCAGGGCAGAGATGAGCCCCTACGTGCGTATATTGAGCGGTTCAATAAGGAGGTTGTTAAGGTCCGTACGACGGACTATATGAAGAAGTACCTCCTCGAAAAAGGGTTGAGACCAAAGAGCGAATTCCGCAAGGCGGTGGGCATATAACCTCCTCGCAATCTGGCAGAGTTGCTCCGTAAAGCTCAATCGTATATACAATACAAGGAGAAAGAGGCAGCCTACAAAGCCCGGGACTCTAGAGATCAAGAGAGCTCCCGGGCGACAAAAAAAGAAAAAGATGGACCAGAGGCCCCCAGACGCGACAGAGAGAGGCGACGAGATGATCGTCCTCGTGAAGGCAAGGGACCTGCTGGTCGTTTCACGGATTATACCCTGCTGACGGCTCCCCGCGAGCGCATTCTCTCTGAATGCATAACGCGGAGTTTAAGCAGGGAGGTGTCCGGTTCCCCAAACCAACGACGTCCAAGGGTAACACGGACAAGAGTAAATACGTCGTTTCCACCGCAGCCATGGCCACGTGACCGAAGATTGCGTGCACTTGAAAGACGCCATCGAAATCCTCATCAAGGAGGGTCACCTAAAGTAATATACGAAGAAAGGTGAGTCCTCTCGACGAGAAACGTCGGAGACCAAGAAGGAAGCAGAGTCTTTGCCGCCCAGTCCTCCTCCTCAGGTCGCTATGTCCATCACACTACCAGATGACTTCATCATCCCCGACCATATTAAGGATCCTCCTCGGATATCCGCACACACCATGTGGGAGACCTTCCCAACGGCCATGGTCATCTCGTGCGGGGGATACAGCGAACTCACGGTGGGGTCGGTCAAGAGAAAGTTCGACCAACTCATCGACTGCAGTCCTGACCAGCTGTCCACGCTCGAGAAGGTTCGGGGGCGGTCTCATCCAATCACCGGAAACTAATCTATTTCATCTTCTACACCTGAACCTAACCGCATGCAAGACTACAAACAACCGTCAAATGGGTAAAAGAGCAAAAAATCAGCGAACTTACTTGATTAAGAAGGCGAATAGAGGCTGCCCGGAAGTTGATGCGGTGGTCGGAATAGCAGACGACGGTGACGGGCAGGAATCCTGAAGAAGACGAAGAGAAACAAGAGCGAAAAGTTCAGAATGGAACGAATTTCCCCTTTTTATACAAAGGGGCACGTGCGATGGTACGCCCTCGTAGGTCATGATGGCTATTAATTAGCCACATTTCCTAGCAACTGTTGCATAGAACTCTATGCACACGTGACACCCTAACGTTTCCAATTCCTTCCAACCGTTAGCCTCTCCATACGACGGGTAGTTCTATCACGGTCAGGAACATCACGGGGACTAAAGGCAACGGGCACCACGAGACAAACCTCATACGTCGCCAAGCGGCGACCCTATGTTAGCTCCCCGGAGCCACGAGCTGTCCTTAAGTCATCACTCCCATGCTCAGGAGCAACGACTTAGGGGGCTTCTGTTCTGGACTGGACCAATGGCTGGACATGGTCCAATCCACCTCTGCTCCCAGAACGGCCCAATTGCATAAGTCCAATCCACAAAGGGGCAAAAGTTACCTTTCTGCCCCTCCAACCGGGTAAGGACTGCATCGCTCCTCCCCGGAAATGTTGCCCGTTCCGCACGGCTTCTTCACTCCCCGAACAGCTAATGGCGTTTGCTCGACACTATGCCTATGCCCGACTTAACAGCTAGTTTTGGTCACCCAGCCCGACATAACGGCTAGTTTTTGGCAGTTACCTATTCTTCGGGAAAACAATTATTTCACCCCGAAAATAGGACCGTTGGCCACGCGTTGGGTGCACTATATAAACTCTCTCACTTGGGAGGGTCAGGTATCCAATAATCATCCTAAGAACTCATATTTTGTACTTGCCCCTTTTTCTCTGACCTTTTCTTACTTGAGCGTCAGAGTGCCTTGCAGGTACACCCCCCTCCTCCTCCTCCATTCCAGCATCGTAGACGAAGTCTCTGACCCACTTCAAAGTTCTGATCAACCGGTAAGATCAATTAGATTCAATGTAGAGGGTGGTTTGAAGTTTGAAACTCTGTTAGCAATCTGTTAGTGGCAGTTACGAGTTGAATTGTGGTGTGACTTTGATGGAAACAATAAGCTGTTAAAATGTTAGAAGTTAGTTAGCGAAGTTTGTTAAGTGAGTTTGATTTGAATTTAGTTAGAAATGGAATGTGATAAGAAGTAGTTAGTTAGTTATGTTAGTTAATTAGGGAACTAGTTAGATTAAGAGGTTAGTTAAAATGTGTTAGTGATTTGAACATTAGTTGTTAGAGGCTGTCATGAATTAGTTGGTGTTAGAGTGAATTAAGAAGTGGTTTTGTTAGTGAAGAATTTGAAGTGTAAGGTTGTTAGTTACAATTGTGCTAGAAGTTATGTTATGTTGTCTTTGTATGTTGAATTTGCCATGAAATGGGCTGTTATGGATTTAAATTGAACCAGGACTAGTTGACAATGGGAGATGTGCATTGAAATGTTAATTGATTTGTTAGGGTGTTGGAACTGTCATGGCTATGTGAATCGAATGTTTGAACTGGTGTGCATTGCAATGTCATGGCTGAACATGCGTACGTGTGCAGGTTGCACTGAATTGAGATTGAGCTAATTGTATATTAGGATGTTAACTATGACATGTTAGTTTCTAGACTAGATTGTGGGTAGGTTTAGTTGATTGAGAAGTTAATGTTAGTAAGGAGTTGGTAGTAGTTTGAATTGGATCTAGGTTAGTTTTAGGAAGACAAATTGAATCAGTTAGGGGTTGTTAAAACTGAGTTGGAATTAAGAGGTTAGAGTGAGGATGAACTGTTATGAAATGAGTTTGAAGTTGAATCTAGTTATGTTAGGAATGGATTTGAATTGTAATTGTTAAGTCAGGTGGTTAGAAAGTGTTAGAGTGAGGTTAATAGAGTTAGTTGAATTATGTTGACAGTTAGGATTAAATGGTTGTTTCAGGTGTAGTGTTGGCAGTTAGAATAGTTAGGCAATTTTGGTTTGTGAAATGTCACGAAGTTAATGATAATTTGCGTAGTTGGGTACAGAAAGTATAATAGCATGAAATTCATTGCCATGAAACTTAAAGAGTTAGAAAGATAGGGAGTGCTTTTGGATAGTGAATGAGCTAAAGTTAGTTACTGAATGATTTTTTTGAAGGTTAGTGCAACTTGTTTGAAAGTTATTTGATAACTGTTGGGAATTATTGTGGCTCCATATTGATTGATGTATTAGCAAGTGTTACAAGGCTAGATTAAATGTGTTTGAAATTGGAATGTGTTAGTAAGTTAGTGTAGTTTGCATGATTGATTCATGTGGATTGGCTTGTTCTTGGTTTTTGTGTTGTTAAGCATATTGAATCGTGACCATCATGACATATTGGATGGTGTATTTGGCTATGTATGAATGGTTCTAATTGTGCATTGTTAGTATGATTTGTTTGGTGTTTATGCAAGGCTGGAATACACACATAGTGAGAGTGGACTAGGCATGGCAAGATACATGGAGACATGGAAAGGTCATGACACGTGGAGACACCATCAAGAATTATAAAGGATCTTGAACAAAAATGGGATGGCTTATGAATGAAGAAGAAGTAGGATTAGGGTCTAGGGATTAGGATTAGGTGGTTGACTTGTCAACTGTTTGACAAAAAAATCAATAGTTGACCAAAAGTCAACTGTAGGTCAACAGATGTATTTTTGTGTAATTTTGTATGGAATTTTGTAGTTTTTGATCTTGTGTAATGGAGTGGATTTTTGGGAATGAAAATGGATTTTGAATAGACTTGTAATTTGTGCTTTAAAAATAAATTTGAATTTGATCTTAAATGAACCTTGAATTTGAATGAACTCATCTTGATTTCGTTTACTTGAATCTAAGTTGCAAGGTATTGAACTAAATGAACAACCAAACAAAGAAACCATGTAGTATTTGCATGAAGAATGGTTAACAGAAAGTCAACCCCAAAGTTGACCTTTGCTTAACCAAAATTAAACTTGAGAATGACTTCCAAATATCAGTGTTATGATGCAATCCCTACTGACCAATCATCCAAGATTTAGGGTTCCACAAGACTCAAGCCCAAGAGATGCATCTCTCAAGTCAACTATATTACCAAGATTCCACAGGTTGGATTTTCAGAGAAACCCTAGCTCAGTGTTAGGCACAAATAATAAAACCCTTTGAATCAATGATGCTTATTATAAAAGATGCAATTATGAATGACCTAGATGACTAGGAGCATACAGATGCATCATAGACCAAGAGTCTGATGAAAAGTGAAAGAAAGTAGGATAAATTTGGGGTATGACGGTACTTTCTACATGTATTTGCAAATAGGAAGTGGTATTCTTTCTGTTTGTTGGAAAAAGTCCTTTGAATTAGTTTAACTCAAAGCCCATCATAAGTTTGGTGTTTATGTCAGAAGATTGTAAGAGAGGTTTTGGTGAAAGATTTGTACAAAGATCTAACTTAGTGAAATCTCTCACGGAGTGTGGGGTGGGGGGACTAGACGTACCCTTGTTTGAAAAGGGGAAGTAGTATACATCCTTGTGTCATTTATTCTTTATTGCACTATATTTTTCTTTCTTTATCATTCATTTAATGATCATATCTTCCAAAAATAGAAAAAGAACTATAACATTGTCTAAAAACGAGAAAAGGTCTCTCTCTCTCTCTCTCTCTCTCTCTCTCTCTCTCTCTCTCTCTCCCCCTCCCTCCCTCCCTCCCTCTCTCTCTCTCTCTCTCTCTCTCTCTCCCTTCCTCCCTCCCCTTTATACTTACATATGGATGGACCCAAAAAATATATCTAACAACATCTAAGTCATCTCTTTTCTACTCCAGTAAACATGATTTGCATCCTCTATCATCTTAAGCAAATGTTGTATCTCAAATCTAGAACCTCTGATCAATTTTTGTAACTTACTCTTATGTGTATATATTTGTGTGGTTTGAGTGATATCCTTTAGATCTCGCTCTTGCAAGGACCGTAGTATGTCTCTAGGTGGAACATAACACTTTGTCAAATCAACAAGATGTTTCCACTCATTTGCACTTAAACGACCAACAAAGGCATGACATTCAAATCTATCAAGTAAATTGTGGTTGTGAATATTTTACATCAAATGTCCATCTTGAACCATCTTTAAACGATGTTGGTCTAATTTTGGAGTCACTTTGTCTGTCGTCTTGAATCGTCTATGCTCGCCCAGCGAATGATTCAGAAAGGTTGCCCTATTTTTGTCCTGTCTTGGTTGGATGAGCCCTTTCTTTGCCCAACGAGTTCTCTGCTACTTGAATTCTATATTTTGTGATTTCCTTGAACGTTTCATGTGTACTTTGGAATAAAATAGTTAAAATGTATTGGAGGCCTTTCATGTGTTTTCTTATGAATTAAATTAATAAGTGCTTATGTGAAATAAGTAATTTTGACACTCTCTCTCTAACTTATATTTTTTCCCCTCAAAATAAGCAAATTTTGCGGTAAACAAACTAAGGAATATTCTCACCTTATCCAAGAGCAACCCCATCAAGGACGTAGTGGGGACTAGTTAACATTTATCTTTTGATTAAGGTACTTTGTTAAAGAGAGATTGACAACGTGAGGACATGTGCCTTTTCTTGACTCTTGAGGGAGAACTTTAAAACATAATATTTGTGAGTTGGACTTGAATTAGCTGTGCTACACCAGAATGGCTGATTTCGCGATAACCAATATCTCTTTATATCATAATGGCAATTATACGCGGAGAGCATAACAATTGTGGAAGTTGTGGAATTTTAGATAAAAGGATGTGAAAATATAATAAGAATGCTGAATACTAAAGATAATAACTTAAGAATAGATTGATGCTCACTTGATATTTATAACCATGTGATTGCAATCAAATCTACAACCAAACCCCTTGATTATAGAGATAAAACCAACAAACCTATCATAGGGATATTTACTCAACAAACTATAATTAAAATCTAATACATATTTTAACAATTATCATAAACTTAGAGTATGCAATTACCACTCATTATTTTTTCATAGCCTTCATGCATCTAGCTTTTAAACTTCAACGTACAGGAATTAAACAAGTGAAAACTGAAAAATGCCAGAAGGTTACCGATATGATAAATTGTGATGGGTTCATTCAAAGCCAATATTCTACTATGAGCTCTCATCTCTGGGAACTTCTTCTTTTACAAGGGGAACATTTCGGCTAATAAGATCCTAAATGCCACAAACAACTAAGATTCATAGCAGGTAAATGGTTGTTTGAAATTGTGGCAAATAGTACTTTCAGATAGCAGTAGCAAAGAGAAATCTGTTCTATTGTATAAAAAACAGAACAGGGTGAGAGTTCATACGAAATACGAAAAAAGCTATAGACAACAGCAAAGAGAACTTTTATCAAAAACAGAGTAGGACACAACATGACAGAGGGAGTTCGTAAGCACGAAAAATTGGAGGGTTTTCCACAAAAAAAAAAGTGATTAGTGGATAAGGAACAAACTGTTGCATTAAGTGATGTGTTCAAAACATGTTTTTTAGGGATTTATAATCCCAAACGGCGGGCTTACAGAACTGTGTTGCAAACCCAACCCGCAAATCCAACTTTGAGAAACTCAAAAATGGAACGTAATCGCACAATTCCACCATTTTCATGATTTTGTATGGTGATCCCAGCCGTGCCCACCAATTTGTGATTTCATCTATGCACAACATGCTCAGGCCCAATAGGATCTCAAACTCATACGTTTTCACATGATGACTCACAATCTTGACCACCATGATGCAGTGTTGTCGATGGCGGATGGCGGTCCATAGTGGAGAGGCAAAATCCCGCCATACCGGCCGCTTTGCGGCGCCGTTATTGTGGATTATGGCGGAAAAACCCGCAATAGCGGCCGATATTTACCATTGCGGTGTGCCCAAAAACCACCATGTAAATCCGCCATGGCGGGGCCATTTGATAAGCCTGCCATGATGCTAACAATATACAGGTTGTGTTAAACTATGACACTTGAATTAATTGGATTAAACATCAAAAGGAAAAAGAATACAAAAAGAAGCCAAACACTATATTGCCTCATCAAATCAAATCATATTACATACTGTTTTTCCTTTCCTAGAGAGAATTCAAAGATGGTTATCTTACAAATCCAATAACATACCATAATCACCAAATAAACGACAGAAAGTGCAGTTAAACGCAACAAGAGTATCACTGAAAGTAGTACCGTGTGGCGGATTCTGAGAACGTTGTTGGATGATTTGTTAGTAGGAAGAACAATTCAGTTGTCACGTTGTCACGATCAGAATCAGAAATGGTGGCAGGTTGGGAGGGACTTCTGGCAACGGAAAGAGTGGAGAATTTCCTGTTAAAGAAGATTAGAGATGGAGAATTCTTCTTCCTTTCATTCCCACTCATCTCTATATTTTTTCTCTTTTCTTCTCCTCTACCTCTCTTAAAAAAGATTAAAGTTGTATCAATATATAATTAATTTATTTTAATCAAGTTTTAAAAAGTATTTTTCATGAAAATAAATTCAATTTCTGTTGTAAAAAAATATAATGTTTAATCATTGAATTAAGTGGTTACTTAGTACTCAGAGGAGTCTAATTGAAATCCACACTTTTCAATCCTCACTCAATAACTTGATCGCATGTGGCAGATAATTTGTTTCCTAGCAAGTAGCAACTCACATCAACAAATATGGGAACTTAGTGCGAACCCATCTCAACAATGATAAAATGGACATGGGAAAAGGAGCATTGTAAACATCAATCTAGTATTACTTTTAATCTCAGATTCTTACACATGAAAGGAAAAAAATAGTTAGGAACATGGAACTCCCAAAAAAGAGAATATTCTACTACTAATAAACTAGATGATATTACTTATGTATGTTTGATCAGAGTACCCATCAAACCAAGCATCTCCTCACTCTCGGCTTGTGTTATTTGCAACTCCAAAGTCACCTGTCAAAAAAATTAGAACAAAGCATTAACAGATGTTGTCTGCAGCAGAGAAGGAAGAATGCCTCAAATACTGGCTCAAAAACATGGTTAATCACATAAGTGTTAAATCTTTTCAACTATTATGTGGGAATTTAGAAGGAACGTAAACATTTTTGATGTTCTGAGTAATAGACTTAGTATCACCGACACCTCTGAAAAAAGGCGTGTTCGTCCCGTGTCTATGTCGGACACCGATACCGACACGACAGCGACAGTTGTAATTACGTTCAATTTATTCAATTTTTTCAAATTATTACCAGTGTCGACGTGTCAATGTCGGTATCATGTCAGTGTCCGTGCTTCATAGATAATAGTTGAAACAAATTAGTGAACATAAGAAAATTTTCATTTCTTAAAATCTTAAGTTCTATGATCACTACAAATTCTACTTTAGCTACATTCAATAAGTCACAACAATATTTGCATTTAACAGTTTGTTAAAACTACAAAAAACAATTTGATTGCAATTCTTTCTGAAAAGTTGTAAATAAATATGCTGACCTCTTTGAAAATGTTGCTATGTGAAGTTTCCACAAACCCCTACATCAAAACCAAAAGCTAAGTCAGCAGGAGAAACTTTAACAACTAGAAACCAGTTGATGCTAGCTAGATGCTTCTTAATACTAGAGTACATTTTAAAGATGGAGAAGTTGGGGACAAACCAATTTTTTGAACAAGTTGATGGATTCTACATTTGATTCCCCAATTTTAACCTCAAAGAGATTGATCCTTAACTTTTCAACCGCAAAGGCCATCATCATCAGAACAGACTCCTTTCCAAGTCCTTTGCCACGGCTATGCTAACAAAACAACAAAGAGATGAATCAATCTCTATAGGTCAATTTCCAACACTAATTATAACATGAATTTCAAAATAGTTTACCTGGTAGGTTCAGCAATCATAATTTCAATCTCAGCGATTTGAGGATTATTGATGTCGTTCATGAAAATATTCACATCACCAACCATGGCTGCAAATACAATATAATAAGCATATATTAATATTTGTCTACAACAATACCAAAATACTAGTACTGTAGTAAATAACAAAAGAAGTTTTTGACCTTCGACGTGAGGTTGACCGTGTGAGAAGGTTCCAAGAAGCAAATCCTTATCCAGGACAATGAAAGTCTCCTTGTTGAGATCAGATGCCCATGAGAGTTGCATTTGATACTCTTGTTCGAGGGAAAGGGGTTCGGAGGCAGTGGCTTGAAGGAGAGAAGGGTTTTGCATCCATTCGTGATATTTGGGAACATGGGATTCCATGTAAGGGACTAATATGACTTTTTCTCCTTCTAAACTCACACTCCCTTTCCTGATCGCCGCCATCTTACTCCGCCACGTTGCTCGGAGCAATTTCTCCCGCCTACCCTTACACTCTCAGACTCACTAAAGGCTTACATGTATTTTGGGCACTCATTTCCCTTATTTTTTTTATTTCTTTTATTTTTTAAGGCTTACATGTATGTTTTTAACTTTTTATCTCCTATTTTAAAATTTAATTTTTTGGTTTCTCAATTTCACTTTTCATAGGATTTTTTTCTCTATCCACTTTTGCATATATAACTTTTTATCTCCTATTTTAAAATTTAATTTTTTTTCTTAATTTCACTTTTCTAAGAATTTTTTTCTCTATCCATTTTTGCATATATGACAATTAGATAAAAATAAATATTTTTAACTACATGATAGTTAGGTGTGCAAGCGAATAAGAAAAAACTAATTAAACTAACAATCCAAATCAAACCAAATTGATTGTTTTTGTTTCAGTTCAAAAATTGAACTAAACAATAAAAATCGAAATAATTTGATTCGATTCTTGGTTTTAGTTTTTAGGAATCACTGAACCGATGATTATAAATACTTATTTAGCAATCCAAATTAATTTAAAATATTTCATCCCCTCCTCCTTCAAAAAAAACCCCAACCAAAGGGACCCTAAAGGGCTTGCACACATTGAACCAAGAAACAATTATCAGCTTTCTAGTCTCATGGTTACCACTACGTTTCTAAAGTTCTTTTTAAGCTCCTTGATAAGAGAGGTGGGCAACGCATAGATGGTGAAAGCGTACATGATTACCATTATGTTTTCTAAAATTCTTTTCTATTTAAAAAAATAGCTTGGTCAGGCCTGAGCCTGTGTATGCTAGTCTGTAGGCTCCTGTTATCGGTCTGGTCTACTTCCACCCCCTAGTGAAAGTGTAAATGATCATGTTGTGTAAAACATTTTTCACCAATTGTAATATACCTGTTATTGAAAGAAGGGAAGATTTCTAAGCTGTCAACTTAGTTTTCATTCTATCTACCACGCAGAACATGTTATTTAATATATGTTATCCCTTTAAAATAGGCACCCCTATGTAGATGAAAGGAAATCTACCAATTCTAAAACCAAGATAGGCAAAATTTTAAATTATTTTGGAATGAGGAATGGAGGATGAGTAAATGGTAGACTTTTGAGGATTATTGTATTTACTAGAGGCAACATCATATCTATCAAAAATATCAAATAACACGTGGATGTTGGAAGTGATGCCTTTGCATGATAACATGTTGTCATATGCATAAAGACAATGAGAAGGCGTTTTGAAATTCTTGGGACCATAAATGAGCTTGAGTAGACCAATATTGTCAAGGTTTATAATTCCTTTAGTTAGGACCTCTTCAGCAAGGAAAAAAAGGATATGAGATAGAGAATCACTTTGTCTAACCCCTCTTTTACAAGAAAAGAATCCTTCAAGCATGCTATTAACATTGATAAATAGCTTGGCAGATTGAAGGGTTATGTTGAGCTAGTTACACAAAGTGTTATGAAATCCAAAGGATTATAAGACTTTCAGAAGGAAAGACCAATCAATGCTATCAAAAGCTTTAGATATGTTAACTTTGAGGATTATACTTTTAAAAAAGGATTTCTTGTACATTAAGTTTATGATTTCTGAGACTAGAGAAATACACTATTTGATTTGTCTTTCTCTAATTAATCCTCGTTGCTCCTTAGATTTTATGGTTGGAATGATGACAACCAATTTCTCAGCAAGAATCTTTGATATGATTTTAAATTTGAAGTTTCCCATAGCAATAGGTCTGAATTGTGACTTAGTGTATCCATTCTCAGTTTTTGGAATCAAAACCACAGTATTATCATTCATGTTAGGATTGATGCAGCTTTGAGAGAAGAATTGATTGGTAGAAGCAATGACATCCATTTTCACAATGTCCCAAAATGTTTGATAAAAGAAAGCATCAAATTCATCTAGACATGGAGCTCCATTTTTTATTCATGGCAAAGACAACATAAGCAATCTCTTCAAGTGTAGAAATCAAGGTAAGAATAACATTCATATGGTCAGAGATCATGCAAGGAATGTTTTCTTCAATAATATGGTTATCCTACACATAATTAACCGAAAAGAAATGGTTAGTAAAATGGTGAACAACATGCTCAACAATGGTGTTAGGGTTAGTGGTAATAGAATCATCAATTTTGAACACATAGATTTTCTTTGTTGTTTGCTTAATTTTAGTCAATTTACGGAAGTAGGCGGTATTTTTATCTCTCTCACAATTCCGTTTACATCTATCATTCTCCCTCCAAAAAAGCTTCTTCAATAAGTAAGGCTTTTTCAAGGTCAATTTCATCCATCTTTTCCATCTCAAAAAGTTCATAAGTGGAACTTTTACAATCAATCAAAAGTTGAATGGTATCAAGAGTAGAAGTAGCTTCAGAAATAAAATTTTGAACATTGCCAAAATACTCTTTGTTCAAAGCCTTTAGATCAGTTTGAATAAGCTTGAGCTTTGGTTAAAATGAAAATTGGGCAACCAGTGAAAGTTCCATTCCAACTCCAAGAGATAACATTTTTGTAGTAAGATTTTTAAGCTCCACGTTTTCATAAAGTTAAAAGAAGAGGTTGTCGTACCTCAAAAAATATGATCCTTCGCGATGGTCGCGGAAAAATGATTCGAACAGAGTCGCCACCGAACTTTATTTATTATCGAAGAAGGAAAGGTAAAATATCGATGAAACCCTTAAAAAAGAAAATGGTCGTCGCAACAATATTCGGGTTCAGGAGCCAATTACGCAAAGGGAATGTATTAGCACCCCTCACGTCTGTTGTACTCAACGGGAACCTCTTAGTTAAATTTGCGATTGAATGTTGACTTATGCTAATTGTTTTCTTTGAATAACAAAAAGTATAAAAGGAAAAGAAAAGGGGTCGCAAAAATGTTTTTATTATGGTGCTTGACGAGATTGCGGGTCTCGTTCCTACGTATCCTCAGGTGCAATTAGGAACTCAAAGCTTCGTAGTTTGGGGTGATAAGGTTTGTTGGTTTGTTTTATTGAACAAATGTTTAGATCACATTCTAACAGTTAAACATTGTTTGTGCTCGCAATTAGAGACTTGAAGCGTTTGCTTGTATTCACATTAGATGGACTAAACAATGTTCTTTTACAAAAAGGGGTTTGATTGCACGGGGTGAGTAATTAGGCTTAATGGTTTTAATCGCACGGGGGGTGAGAAAAGATAGGTTTGATGTGTTGGATATCTTTTAAGTGGAAGCCAATTATCCAAACATGGATCTCTACAGCAATGTTCAAATAATTAGGGAAAGAACAAAGTCTACATCGCCCTTCCTTTTTCTTCTTTAATATTATGAAATAATATGTGGCAAATTAAGTCATGGTTCATTAACGGAAGACAATTATTCACGCAGGGAGCTCTAAAACAGTGCATAAATAATCGAGGAAGAAGAAATTCTACACCACCCTTCCTTTTTCTTCTATAGAAGAACCAAACTCAGTTCTAATAATTAAAAGTATTTTAGAGTGGAAGACGAATATTCGGACATAGAGCCCTACATCATTGTCCAAACATTCGGGGAAAGAGAAGGTCTACACCACCTTTCCTTTTTCTACCAAGTTATTATGAAAATGAATATTGAAAGAGTTTAAATTGATTATGAAAAATGCTTGACATTGGATCAAGCATTTAATTCACGTTTGATTGGGTTATAAAAATGATTTGGAGTGTATCGAAGTCGATAGAGGAAAGTGGTTTGATTTGAATAAAATACTCGATGTTGATCGATGTTTTAATTTGCATTTGAAATGGAATGTGATTTGTAAATGATTTGAGGAAAAAGTTGTTTGGCGTTGAACCAAGGTTTGTTTATTGAAAATGTTCATTTTAGTCATTTTAATCACTCCTTATTTAATTACCAAGATGATCACAATTTCCTAGCTAAATCATAATCAATCACTGATAAAAATGCATGATTAAACAAATAAGCAATCAAAAGAAAACATCAAAAAATAATTAATTAATATTTAACTAAATTATGCATCTAAATAAAAGAAAACAATTAGCATGTTCCTGTGAACGATTCATCCCTTAAGCCTCTTTCTCATAAAAAGGAAACTAGAGGTGCTGCTGCCAAGAAGATTTCGGCCAGTCCTAAAGTGGCTCCTACGCCTAAGGCGAGGCAATGAAAGAAAGCTCTAATAGGAAAAGTTGTGAAGGTGACACCTGCGGCGAGGAAATTGACGTCGAATGAGAGTGCAAAATCTTGCCCTGATGCAGATTCCTTTAAGGTGATTCTAAGACTCTATCATGCTTATGATTTATTTTAGGTTAAATACTCACAAGTACCTTTTCTGCAGGATAAACCAACAACTCAACATGCATCTACATCGACTGCTAAGCCAACTCCAACAAACAGCTCACCAGCACATCAACCATCTGCTACCGCAGTTATTGTCGATGAAGTCAACAAACCTGTAGAGGTTGATGACAACATTTCTCACCAATCAATTGGCAAAGAATCCCTTACTGAATCTACTTCTTTGACGTCTGCAGAAGAAGAGAGGACCCAAATGGATATGGAAGATACCTCACAAGGGCATACTCTTGACAAAGAAGAGCCAAAAAAAGCAACTCCCCCTCGGAAATCCTCAACCCACTAAAGGAGCCCAACCACACGAAACCGCTGCTGATGTCTCAAAAGATGTTGAGCACCCCATTATAATAACTGCCCCCAATGTGGAAAAGGACAACCCAGAAGTATCTACTGCCAAGAACGCTACTCCGGCAGCCAACCTTTTGTCTCAAGAAGAGATGGATGCACTTGTCGTAACCCGAAATTTGACCTCCATTTTTCCTTTTGCATAAGCATGTTCATTAGCATCGTCGACATACACATTCACACTTTTATCTATGTGTTTCTTGTTGCAAGAATTTTCAGGTATTTCAAGCCCGATTAATCGCATCCTCACAAGATCATTTCATCATCAAAACAAGCTCAAAATAAAGGTTTCCATGTTTATTTATCAGGACAAGAGGTGGAAAATCGAAATCGGGACTTCAGCATCATCTTTTTGCAAATTTGTGGAAATTTGGCTGAAGTAACCGGTTAGCACATATGCTATAACCGGTTACTCTGTGTATTTTTCACCAAAAGCGCAAGTTTTCAAGCAAGTAACCGGTTAGCACATATGCTGTAACCAGTTACTCTGTGCAAAATTTCAGTTCCTGCTGCATTTTTTGGGACAGCACCTTTGCACACTCTTTGGTCATTATTCTAGCAGCATGTGGAATATTCTAGACTTCTCTAGACATTTCAAGGCTAATCAATTCAATCCAAGTGCATTTACTCTAATGCTTCACTCCAAATTAAGTGCACCATGTTCCTGTTTCCCAAGCATGTCAACCTTTGGATGTTGGAGCTCACCTTGGGATTGTTACCGAGTTGATCCTAACTAACAACCGCCTTGACTCAGTGAGTCAAGCCCAACTAACTCCAATCCTAACTCCAAACCTCCCAAAGCTAAGTCCAAACCAAGCTCCAAAGCTCTCACACTCCAAACCTAAAATCTATATAAGCACACCTTCACTCACTTTTCAATGTCTCCACCATTTCAGCCACAAATCCACAACCATTCACACAAATTCTCTCTGATTTTTCTCTGCTACATCTTCATCTCAATTCTCTTCCAAAACCTCACTAAAAGCTCTTAATTCTTGAAAGATAATCACTTTTCACATTGAAAGTGATTATTTATTGAGCTCAACCTTCATCCTCCTTGCTATTTTACTTGGATTTCTGGAGTTATTTTAGCTTGTGGATTAATCTCAAGTATTTTCTTCAACATTCAACGGTTCGAATTCGCATTTCGGAGTTTCGACGTATTTTGCTCGGTTTCGATACCTTTCGTCTACTAATTGAAGATTCCTCTGGTTTTCTTTGATTTTCTGCATCAAGAATACTTTGCAACAATTACCAAGGCACATCTCCGCCTTGTAGGTTGGTGGATCTCACTAATTTTACTGTTTCGAGCATTTTTGCATCATTCACGATGTAGTCGATAATTTTGCGTGTGAATTGATTTTGCATTATTTGATCCATGATCTTGATGTGCTAATTGATTCTATCACTGCTTATTTGCTATTTTCAAGTTCAATTTTCGTGCACAAATTCATGCCCTAGCATGTGGTGTTTGACATAAGTGATTATGTGCTGAAAACTACTTTTGAAAAGTTGTTTTTGCTGTTATATTTGCCACTGTCTCAGTGGTAACCGGTTATAGCATATCTGTTAACCGGTTACTCAGTTCAATTTTCACCAGAAACGCAGTTTTTCAAGCCAGTAACCGGTTAACACATATGCTGTAACCAGTTACCACTGAACATAATGGCCAATTTCTTGCTTTTTCAAGTGTGTTTGCCATGCTTTCTTCTTCTAACTCCCATGGATTGATATATTTGATTTTTAGGAATGTTTTAAGTATCATTTAACCTCTGTTTGAGGCATGTTTATGAACATTCGATGCACGATTTTGATTATTCAATTTGTTCATATTTTTGTAATGTTTGTTCATGAACATCTTGCATTCCTTTTGATCACTTGTTAACATGTGTGCATTGCATACTAACTGTCCTTTTGGTACTGTTTTGCATAGTTGTTTCTTGTTTGCATTAAGTTTATTCTTTATTGAGCAAATTTAATCTTGCTTAATCAATAATTCACACCTTTTGCTTTAATAATTTTCCATTCTCTTTGGAAAATTGTTAGCATGGTTTTTCCCTTTGATTAATTGATCGAAACCATGTTTCGATTAGTTGATCTTCCCATTCCCTCTCTTTAGGCTTCCTTTAGATCTTTCTCTCTCGATCCCCTGCGGAGTTGGAGTTTCGCGTTACTCCCTGCATTGGAGCACTGTACAATTGAAGCTGTTACGTTGTCCTTTTCATCATGCGGGAGCACTGTACAGCTTGGAGTTGTTGTGTCGTCCGTTTCAACTTCTGCATTACACCCTGTGTGTTAGAGAGGGAATGAGAAGGGAGAATTCCTACTCTCATTCTGACTACTTCAGGTAGGGGATGAATGACCCTGTGCTTGGCTTAGTCATCTCTATCTCCAGGCAGTAGTGTGTTTTCTTTCCCCAGTCGGGTCGATCCTTGATCACTCCTATCTCTTTCGATCTCTTTTTTTATCAATCACCTTCTTGGTTAAGATCCTTTGTTCTTTGGGTTAGCAAACTATCTTTGTTTCAATACCCTATTTCTTTTCTTGCGGTCAATCATTAGTCTTTTGATCCCCTTGAAGAGTCTCTTTTCTCTTTCTCCGGTCAAACACAGTACTCCTGTTGTGACCGAATCCCCTGCGGAGTTCGCAACCTTCTTTTGGTTCTTCTCCCTTTGTTTGGTTAATCACTATTTGTCAGTTAAAACACCAATGTTTGCCCTCCTCCTCAGTTAACCACAGTCCGTCTGTTAATATACTGAGTTCCTCTTGGGTTAATCACCTTCTCCTGGTTAATCATCCGTTTCTTCAGTTAACCACAGCATGTCTGTTAAAATACTGAACCCTTTTTGAGTTAATCACCTCCTCTTGGTTAATCGCTCATTCTTCTAGGTTAATCATAGTGTTCTGTTAAAAAACCGAACCCCCTAGCGGTTGGCAACCTCTCTTGGTTTAATACCCTTCGTCGTTGGTCAAGTGCTGTTTGTTCAGTCAATACCAACATCCCTTTCGAGTTATGACCTTCGATCGGTCCTACACCCGTTCTTTTGGTTAATCACAGCTTTCTCTGTTAAAACCAATGCTTCTCTATCCCCCCAGAGTTGCAATACTTGCTTTTTTCGGTTAACCACTGTTTATCAGTTAACATATCGATGTCCCCTCAGAGTCAAACACCTTCCCTTGGTTCAACACTCTCTCTTTTGGTTTATCACAGTCCGTCTGTTGACACCAGCTTCCTCTCCCCGTCAGAGTCTTACTCTCTTTCTTCGGTTAACCACTACCAGCCAGTTAATATACTGAGTTCCTTTTTTCTCTTTGTTTTGACACCATTCCTTTGTTTGTTTCCCAGTAGGGTTGCTTACCCTCTATCCCCAGCAGTTCTTTATTTTCTTCCCCAGCGGAGTCTTTTCTATTCATTTTGCTTTTACTTTCTTGGTTTCGACACCAATCCTCTTTGTTATCCCCAGTGGAGTTTCTTTCGTTCTCGGTTTTGACACCATTCTTTTTCTAGTTTCTTGTGCAATTGTTATCCTCTTCGGTTCTCCCCAATAGAGTTTTCTTTCACTCTTACCCTTGGTTTTTGACACCACCTGTCTCTTTCTTGTTTTGTTTTCCGTTTGGTTCCCCGAACTACGGAAGCTCTGATTCTGCATTTTTTCGAATGTATGATACGTAGGCACAAGATCGTGATGATCTTGGCGAGCACACTTCCACCCTTCTTTCCTTCTTCTTTTCCTTCCTGTCCCCTAGTTCCATGAACTACGACGCTCTGATTTCCTCATTGTACTATGAGGGTACGTAGGCACGAGGGCCCCAATCCTCCGCGATCACTTTCTTTCTTTCTTTTCTTTTTCCCATTTCTTCTCTCTCCTCTCCTTTTAGCTAGAAGCCTTTAGATAGATAACCCATCCAAGCCTAGAAGCAAGCGAAATGGTTCACGTCGAGTACGACGGATGCGTAAGGTGCTAGTACCTTCCTTTCGCATAACCGACCCCCGTTCCCGTTTCTCTTCCCCTTGGATTTTATCGATATTTTCCCTGTCCTTTGGGACTAAATAAAGTTCGGTGGTGACTCTGTGTTATCTTTGAGTGTGCGATTCACTCGGGTATAAACCAGCCATCTTCAGTACTAAACAAATAAAATCTCAAGGCTTATATGAATATGTTCTTGAGTAGCAAGGGCAGCTCTACTGATAGGTGTTCAGGCTCTTCGAACGTTTATGGAGGTACAACTGGACCTGAGGCTGTTGACAAGATTTTGAAACAGTTGGAAACCCTTGTTGAAGGAGTCAACCTTTTTGAGGTTTTGGAGAAAGATTTCATCTATGGCTACGACGTCAAAACTATGTTGAAGAAGCTAGATGTCCCTGTCAAAGTGGTTGATTTCCTTGTTACCTTTGGTCCTCTATTTGACCAAGTGCTTACAAATTTCCAACACAAACACGACGCCAAGACCAAAATGTCCCCCAAGGTGACCTAGAAATCAAAGGTGTGGAACTTAGCCAATGAATCAGACCAACGTGCTGAAGAACTTGAAGAAAGCCTTTGTCAGGATGACAGTGTTGTCGTTGCTTTAGATGCAAAAATTGCTGGCTAGAAGAAAAAGATTGAGGTCTTGCAGAAGAATGTGCAAGAGTCTAAGACTGAGAAAATCAATCTTCGGAGAGTAAAACAGATTCAGCTAGATGAAGAGACTTAAAAGGGAATCCAACATCTTGAGACAGTCACTGCCCTCGACACTGAAATTTCTGCATACGCCTCGATCATTTCTCAAGCTAATCGTCGACTTACCTTAGCTAGAATTCAGTATGAACGAATCAAGCCTACTTTACCCCTCTAGGGTTGCAGCTTAATTTATTTTTGTTGACACGTTTTACGCCGCCTGTGGCCACGTTTTGACATTTTTAGAACGATGTAATCTTTAAATATTCCCTTCGTTGCACTTTGACAATGCTAAATGCTTATTAATTTTTGAAGCCTTCTTGATTTTAAATTTATTCTTTATTTCCCATGTATGTGTACTTCCTGAAAAATAGGCCTATGTGGTTTTAGATACTTGCCATTCACTCACAAAATTCGACCTTTGAGGACCAATTCTTCAATTTCGTATGCGCTGTTTGAGAACGCTTGCTTAATTTTAAATGGTCCTTCCTAATTTGGAGACTACTAGCCCAACATTCATTCTTTTCGATCCATGGGCAGTATGACCTTCCAAACTAAGTTTCCTAGATTGAATGTTTTAGATTTAACCTTTTTGTTGTAAGCTTTAGCAACTCTCTCTTTTTGTCTCATCAAGACATCTAGAGCGGTTAGTTTATCCTCATATAACTTTAACAACTCATCAAACATCATTCCTCGATAAAATTCAGCTGGGATCTCAAACTGCCTTTGAATCCTAACTGATTGCAGGTGATTTTCTAAAGGAAACACTGCATCATGCCCATCTTGATATCCAAAATAGGATCTTACTTCCATCACTGAGTCTATGAGAGAGTTGGTTGACAAAATTACCATCTCATTCCTCGTTGTGAAGCGACATAATATCCTTCGAACATAAGGAAGTGGGCTTGCCACAGTTGAGATTCTCTTTGGATAGAATTTTGTTAACAATGTTGTCATATCGCCCTTCAATGATTCCTTTCCAAATTGAATCCTTTTCAATTAGTAGCCTCTATAACCATTTAGACAATAAGGCTTTATTGAACAAACCAATGTATTTCACACCTAGGCCGCCCTCCACCACAGCCTTACAAATAGTTTTCCACCTTACCCAAGCAATATCACGTACTTCCTTCGAGCCATTCCATAGAAATCGTCTTTGAATAGAAAAATCGACATCAAAACTTTCCTTGGTATTTTGAAAAAAGCTAGATAATGAATTGGTATATTACTAAGGAAGAAATTGATGAGAGTGAGTCTCCCACTTATGGACAATAATTTTCCTTTCCACGTTGCCAATCTTCTCTTCAAACACTCTATCACCGGTTTCCAAAACGAAATTCCGCGATGGTTGCCACCAACATAAACACCCAAGAATTTGAATGGCAAGGAATCAATCTTGCATCCCAAAAACTGTTCGGCCGCATGAACCATCACAGATGATTTCCGTATTGTCCGCATACTGCAGAATATTGTAAGAGACTCTAGAATTTACCTTGAAATCTTGCATAAATTCTGAAGTTGCAGCTCTCTTAACCAATAAAGTAAAAGCTTCACCTACCATGGAGAATAAGAAAGGAGAAAGTGGATGATAAGTGCAAAATGTACCTATTTTTGTATATAATTTTTGTTTCACTTATCATTACTTTATGTTAAAATTGGTTGAATAAACCCCACTTTATGTGTAAATACGTATACTTTACATTTTCGTGTGTATAGTGCGTTATCGTGTAAATATCATTGAGTTTAATCAATTTTCATTTATTTTTGTAGGTGTTCCAGCATTGTTATTTTGCCATTTTTGTATAGAGCATTGAATAAGCTTTCCAGCGCTTCAAACCGTACGTCAATCGGACTTACGGTTCAAGAGTTATGATCAAAACAAGTTCTGGTTTACTGTCATGTTCGCACTGCGAACCCCCGTGGCGAGTACTCGCTAGCGAGTTTGCACTGCGAACCCGGGGCGAATAAAAAGTGCCTGGAAGCATGAAAAACACCATTCTGGAGGAAGTTAAGGCGGCATATGTTCGCAGTGCGAATAGGGGTTCACAATGCGAACCTGGGCAGCAAATTTTGCCTATAAACTTCATTTTTCAGCATTTTTTAGGTTATGGTTTTGGGGATTCTTGCTCCAACTCCATCAAACTTCATTTTTTCAGTAGATTAGCTTATAAAACATCATGGAAGCTTGCATGTGGATGATCCGAGGTGGATTTCTCATCGATCGGCTCCGACAATCCGTGAAGTGTTTGGTTCATTTCTGTTGCGGTGAGAATTGGATACCATAGTTATTAATGAACTAGGATCACATTTCTTTAAATGTTCACCACCGTCTTTGATTTATCCAAAGGAAAGGTTCAAAAGCGAAAAAAAACCTAAAGATCTAAGGTTCGGGGGTTGGTTACGCCTAGGGAAGGTATTAGCATCCTAAACGTCCGTAGTACTCTACGGGAACCTCTCGTTAGTATTTATGTTATCTCTCATTCGTTTGCTAAGGGTATTATGCTAAAGGTTGAAACCCTAGGGGTTAGTATCTAAGTATACTCGATAAGGTATCGCACCTTACGCCTACGTATCCTCGGGTGTAGAATCAGAGTATGCGTAGTTCTGAAAAGAGGAACTTCTTGACGGGGTCAAGGTTCCAAGGGGAAGTAATGTCTTGGGCAAGACCTTACATAGAGTGCGGCGACTCTAAAGTTGTGGGATGGTTCAAGCGGGGTAGGATTGTAAATGTTCGCGGCGGAGCATTTACTTGGAGTTCGGCGACTCCAATCCTAAGGCTAAGATTCTAAGTGTCTACGGCGAGACATGGAGTACGGCGACTCTGAATCCTAAGGCCGGGTTCTAAGATGTTAGTCCTATGACGGTTTAGTCAATTAAGGGAACCTTCCTTTGGAATGTCGAGGGGACGATTAACTGATTATTTTGTGCGCACTAGCAAGGTGGGCTAGCAAAAGTGTATGGTGACCGAAAAGGTTGAATGCGAGGCCCAAAGGCACTCGACTTACATAGGCATAAAATTGGCTCGACGTTGGATCGAGAGTTTTTTAGTATTTTTGAAAGGGGTTTTGACATAGTAAACATATATCAATATAAACATATGGCAAGCAAACATATCAATCATAAAATGGCATACAGCAAGCGATTCACTCACGTTGGGGATCTAACGAGTTGATTTATCGAAAAAAGTTTAATTTGAGGTTTATTATGAAAAAGATTGGTTTTGAGATTTATTAATAAAAGTTATTTTTTAGTTAGAATCATGCTTAAAGATTATTTCTGAGAAAGTTAGTACTTCTTAATAAAAAGGAATTGTAATTATTAAGAGAAAGTTGATTATTATAGTCTTATAAAAAGAGTTGATTTTAAATTTATTATTGTGAGAAATTGTTACGGATTGATTTGATTGGAGTTATGTGCTAAGTTAACAAGAAAACCTTAGAAGTGTATTTTAGTTTCGAGTTTATTAAGAGTTGTTAAAAAAAAAATATTAAGGGTTAATTAATTTAGTAAAAAAACTAAATGTGAATTTACTAACAGGTTTATTTTAAGGTTATTGCAAAAAAGATTTATTAAGGTTATTATCTTAAATTAAAATAAAATAAGGATCTAATTAAATTAAGAAAAGGTTACAATAGAAGGGTTTATTCTAAATTAATAAACATTTCGATTTCTCTTTTTTTTTTTTTTTAAAGTTTAGTGTAAAAAAAAAAGAAAGTTAATTTGATTCAATCAAAAAGATTTAATGACGGAGGGATCTCACACGGCTCAGGCTTCTCACTCGTTCTCTCACATTCGCTCAACAATTAGGGTTTGAACCCTAATCGCCGCCGCCGTCATCTTCGTTTCTTCTCTCTCGATTCCTCACATACTCTCTCGATTTCTCTCTCGGCCAAATCAAAATCAAATGCATGAAACCCCACCCCCATGATTCCCAGCCCCGATTCTCATTATATTTCCAGATTTACATTTACATGGATGATTGCAAAATTGCGAAAAAAGAAAAAAAGCAGTGAGAGCAAAGGTGACGTCTGGAGGCGGTTGCGAACGGCCTTCTCTTCAGGGAAGATTTCTTTCTCTTTACCTCTTTTGTACTATTCGCGATGTTGCTTTGCTCCTCTTCTTTTGCTCTGATCGTCGCGGCGATGATGAGCCAATGCGCTTCTGAGCCTGTACTTCGTGGGTTTGGAAAAAATGATTTTTTGTGATTTTCTCTCTTTTCTTATGGGTTTCCTCTCTGATTTTTTCCGTCCTCTTTTCTGATGAGAATAAGTCCCTTTTATAGGCCTGGCCAATGATGAGGATTATTTGGAAGGTCTTAATGTGTGTTTATTGTCAATATTTCTAATCATTACCGATTTGATTTAGATTACTTGTTTCGGAAAGTTTTTGAAATGATTGAATTGGTGATACGATTTGATACCGGTTTGATGATTTGGAAATTATGATGTTTTGTCTGATACGATTTTATTGCCTTGGTGATTAGGAAATCTGAAATATTGGAAATGCTTATGCGAATTAATTGCCTTGATCTGAACGGTTGGGAAACTTGATTACTCCGAATTAGGAAAACATTGCTGCTGGTGATATCCTTTGATATTGCCCATCAATCCCTAATTTGAAAATGACGAAAATATACTCTGATTCAAAACAAACTCTGAGGCCAAATTAGGAATTTGATTGCGCGGTTAATTGGAATGACTTGATTGTGTTTGGATGGTGTAAAAGTTATTTTTAGGAAACAATTGAATTCGTGATCTTGTTTGGAATGTTTTAGTGTATCCAATGAATTACGAGGACTTGGGAGCTTGGTTTTTGAGAGTATCATTGATGTCCTATATTCAAAGCTAATTTGTTTTGGAATTCACTTGATTTGGTTCTCATATGTTTCTAATTCTTTATGTGATTCAGCAGGTCAACCAATCATGAGATTGGTCTGTCAAGAACTCACCACGCCATGCTTACAAAATGAAGTTGCTCATCAATCACCATAATTCATGTGCGGCCTATTTGTGTTGGAGATTCCTGTAGACGCATTTCTCTTCGAACATCAAAGTTTCAACCACATGTGTCCTTTCATCACGGCAACTGCGAATTTGATTCATGAAAAGCGGTGTTGGGAAAGTTTCCTGGAATCAAACATCAATTGCTTCACTCTACTTCATTACGAAAGCGGAGTTGGGAAGCTGTGGACGGTACGCTTCTTGTTTCTGTGAAAACTTAAATGTATGTAGATGATAATCCACTTTTAATCACACATACTTAACCTTGTTCAATTCAAATCGATTTCTCCTTGAGTATTTGGCCTAGTG
Organism: Lathyrus tuberosus; assembly: GCA_022829125.1. Taxonomy (NCBI): domain Eukaryota; kingdom Viridiplantae; phylum Streptophyta; class Magnoliopsida; order Fabales; family Fabaceae; genus Lathyrus; species Lathyrus tuberosus. The sequence goes on from JALAZF010000392.1 coordinate 2,986,619, forward strand.
GTGATGACTGTATGTTTTGCTATTGAAATAAATTCTGTTGTGTTCATATATCGCCCGTAAACTTCCCTCTTTTCCAATCTGGCAATGCCTAATCGTATTGACGATGGTGAATTGTTTGTAGAAAACTCATCTTCAGCTCCAGTGGACTAATTCGAGAGCTGCTTTAAATGTGTTCGGTGTTGACAGCAGCAGGAACTTCTATGAAGGTTTCAAGGCTTGCACGAGCATGAATTCCTTGTGTACTGGATGCTCCTTCTTCCAGGATTTCACGGTTATGTCTCCTTAATTGCCATGTACTAGATGTTTCCCGTATTTTCCAAATGTGACTAAATAGGTTTGTTTGTATATTGCTTCAGGTGGTGGTTTAATGAAGATTCTGATACGCTTGGCTCCATGCACAGGGGTCTCAACGGTCGGTTCGCGAAGGATTGTCCTCTACGAAGGTGATGCTTCTCTTTACTTGCAGCTCTTTTGAAATCAAATTTGATGACACTGAAATTGGTTATAACTTCTTGATCTCTATATTCGTGCTTTTTGTCTTGTTGCAGCATTGAAGATTGTTGGTGGAGCATCAACGGTAGCTATTGCGAACCAGTTCCACAAAGTCCAACCGTCCTTATGTATGGAGCGCCAGGATGCTTTAACGGGCTGTGCACCTGCTGAATGGTGAGCTTCACAATGAAGACTTAAAAGGAAGACGAGGACTTATACACTTCATGGCATTGTTGCCAGCTGCCCGCACTCATGCGTTCCCAGCTGTGTTTCTTAACAAAATATGGTACACTTAGGATGGCGATTTGAGTAAGGACAAAATGTTACAATTTGAAATCTTAGAATCTTGGAATTTGCTCTTGTGAATCAAATAATTCTTGAACCTTTTCTTGTACTCGGATAAGATTTTGTAGCTCATACTTGTAAACTTGTTCGCAAGTTTGTTGATGGATGGTGTGGACTTGTATGTAGTGATTTTGAGCGGCTTTATGTCTGAATCTTTTGTGAGTGTTGTCGTCTTCATGACGGTTGGATTAATTTTGTATTCTGGCTTTGGTTTTGTGCAGGGGGTTTCCTTAACATCTGGACTTATGTATTCAAGGTGGCAACATAGAAATTCCGTTTGCAAATTTGACGTCTTTGATTCTCAGTTTTGGTACACGGCTGTCAGTAATATTACTGCTTGGTGAAACGTGTTACGCGTAGGTTCGACTACATCGCGGGAAGGACACGAGTCAACTCGGGCAAGCAACTTGTAACACAGTGAACTACGCGTGCCGAGCAACATGATGGCGGACGACCGATGCAGAGAGCAATTTGCTCATGATTACGTTCAGCCAAACATCTTAATTGTAGCACATTTGATCACTTCTTATGTTGATATCTTTGCAAGAGACTTTTGAACCTTATATCAAATTTAGCATATCTTGAATTTTGGCATTTTGAGTTGAAATTTGACTTGGGCATAAAATATTGAATCCTGATTATTAATTTAGGAATTCGTAACTTGAATAACCTCCTCACTATGCAACAATGAATTTTTTGTGGACACAATAAAATAGCCATAGGTTCATCCAATGTATTTTCGCAAAGCTTTACGAAACCACCAATGACATGGTATGACCTGAAGCATTACGAAAAGGACTTGTCTAGAATTCTGCTCATTTAATATCAAAGGTTCCAATTGCACGTCTTTGGGATAGAATCTCACCAACAAATACACAAGAAGATAACCATCACATAGAGTTTAATATTCTTATCCATTTGATTTTCATGAGCAATCGAAGAAAAAACCAAATGATCCCTTTGATAATAAAAGTTAACCTCTTTAGTTTTGTTCAGATTCAGATATGATACTCCACAATCCGTTAGTCAAATGAGACTCTAATAATACCACAATAAGTCGAGGTGATTCGGTGTTTTGGCTCACAACATAACACGACATTTGAATTTAGTTCTTGACACAAATGATCTTTAGACCCTTCTTGATATTACCTTGGAACGTGGCCTTGCCTTAATTGAATTTATGGACCCAATAATTTAAACCATAATTCCACTTTTCCGTCCATTTCAAAACACATGGTTCGCAAATTTCCAAATGTCCAGAATCTTCCTCTTGACAAGCTAACGATTCAATTTCACGGACAAGACCAAACCAGGCCCTGAAAGCTTCTTTTAAAGCGAGAAAACCACTTGTATTACCACACACTACAAAGTTCCAGCCAATTCTCAAGTGACCATAGACGGAAACCTTAATAAATTTTGGGGAATGCTCTGAGGAATCTGAGAAATAGAGGTTTGGTAGTGGTTTAGGGATCAGAGGACAGAGGCACGCTATCTCACAGGAATCCGCATACATTTGTCAATACCATAGAACCTCCACACACAAACACGGCACAACCTTCAAGATCTGGGATCCTCTACAGCAGTACCTGTATTCACAGATGAAACGAACAAACAAAAACTAGATAAAGAGGTTAGTTATGCCCGAATGATTGACCTAGGATGGTATGCAGACAGATCAGTGAATCTAAGGAAAAAATTTGGGGTACAACAATTTCTTTTCTTCTTCATGTCTTTCTTCTTTGTTGGGTTTTGTATATGTATTGACTATGAACTCGTGTATATTTGTCGCCCATGGCGTTGTATAAAACTTTCTTTACAAATCTTTATTGGTGATTGTCTCTGATTTTTGCTTTATGCGCGGGGTTTGGGTTGCGTTAGACATAACCTTCGCGAACTTCGATTAGGGATGATTGTCTGTTAGTTTCTGGATTCTAGAGATAGATTTAGGGCTAACAATCTTCAATAGGCTTCGAATCTTAATGCCTCCGTGCCTTGAGCTAGCGTACGAAAGTATCGGAAATGGTAACACGGTTGTTCTCTCAACTTTGCGTTAGACATAACCTGTGTTGTGAGCGATGTTTGGTGATATTGAGGAGTATTGTAGGTTGAGTATATGTTAGAAGAGTAATAGTGTGCGTTGTTTTTAATCGTATCCACAGGGACTGTTTGATATTAGATGCTTGCCTTTCAATAGTTGCGATATTCTAAGTTAACGGTTTCAAAAGTTTCAATTGTTGTTATCATTCAATTGTAGCAAAGATTAAATTGTGACAAAGATTTTTGTAAAAGGTTTTATAAAAGCATGTTAAGGTTAGGTTTCGCTAATCCTTTCCATGTATAAACGATTAATCAAGCACATGAACTCGGTTTCCGACCAATATAACTGCGTATCCTCCCGACTACGTTTATGTCTAAAGCGAAATCGTGAGTACCGTTGTTTAAACCGTTAGATGATGTCTCATGCTAACAATCTAAACAACGATCATTAAGATCAATACAATGCGAATAGCAAATCCCAAATCTATGTCTAGAGTTTGGTTTTTAAGAGATGAAATTGTTAGGTCAAGATTTGTGGAATCTATGTCTAGAGTAAAACAAATCAAACTTAAAGCATTAAGAGAAAACAACTTCATCTATATTGATCAAAGACTTTGTTCATATACAATAGATCAAAAGCAATACATAAAAACAGAATCAACTACTTCTAACCTCAACATTGAGGGTTTAGCTACCACTTCTCATGGTAGATTGGATAACAAGTAAAGAGAGGAGATGAGTAAACATCCACGCCGAATAATCAAGAATGGATGCAAAATCAGCTTCTCCAAGTGAAAATACAAGCTCCAATGGTAAAAAGACTGAAAACTATGATTTTGGATCAAAATGAACAAAAGATCCTCTTTACAAAAAGTGAAATTCTATTTATACATAGCAGAATTCTGCAGGATTCGCACTGCGAGCAATCCATTCGCACTGCGAATGAGGAAAAATGGCACTTTTAAGTGCCTCTGAGACTTAAACCGCCCCAAGCAGAAATCGTGGGTTCGCACTGCGAATCATTCGCTAGCTTCATTCGCACTGCGAATAAACTAGCGAGCCAGAATTCTCAAAACTGGAACTCACTGCCTCTCTTCGTCAGCACCTTCGCACTGCGAACTAACCAGCGAACATTCGCTGGACCCTCGCTGGGAGTTCGCAGTGCGAACACAAGGTAATTGAAAACCTGGAGCTCACTGCCTCCATTCGCTGGCTCCTTCGCTGGTCCCTCGCAGTGCGAACCTTCACTGGGCATTCTCCAGATTGGTCGCACTGCGAACACCCTGTTGCAGCTAGAAAACTCAGTGGAACTTGCATTGGTTCCATGTGTTCACCAGTTTGCTCCTTTCATGCCTATACTTGCATATTAACACACAAATTACAAGCTCCACACATATATTCCAATGTAAGCATAACAACTCCATTTAACGCTTAAATTCACACTTTACCGCAAGAAAGAAATGGAAAATGCCAAATATTCCATACAAATATATAACATGTTTGACATCTAACAAACTCTCCCCAACTAACTCTTTGTTTGTCCTCAAGCAAAGTATGCCTCTCACGAGGATTTTCTCGAGCACACAATTCAACCAAGACGCGAAAAACGGCTCAACTAAACAACGATCACAACAATGCACAATTACACACTTCAAGAATCTGATATGAAAAAGAACTTGCGTCTTAAACAATTTCAAACAATGTTTCAAGAAACAACTAACTCATCCTGCATATGTCAATCTACACTCCTCTTCGAAAAAGGATTGAAGGCAAACGTGCTTACAAGCACGGGACAGTTACACTCAAATGACAAATGATGCAGTACTAAGCAATTCATACCATATCTCAATGATCATAACAGAAATCATGGAAGTAAAAGATCACTAAGGACTTCAAGGTTGTAGTTTGGTCGGGTGAACAAAAAAAGGGACATTTCTAATGGCCATTGAAACGAAATTGCCGAAGCAAAAGAACATTCACTATATACATATTTACACAACACACTTCATTTCACCAATTTTTCATTCCACCTTCACAAACTACCGTGCACACTTATTGATTCTATTATTATTATTATTTTTTTATGTTCAAGCAAGCATTTTCTCTTTTGTACAACATATTCACACTCTTTTCTTTACATGCTTGCTTGAAATTTTTTCAAAATTTGGAGTAATGCACCCATCTTCTTTTTATTCTCCCCAACTTATTTTCAACTCAACCTAAAGTGAATGTTCCTTGCTTTTTAAGGCAAGGAAGTCAAAGTATACAATTTTCAAAGGTTTCAAGAAGAAAATGTTAGAAACTCGCCACATTCAATGATGAACCAAACTTGCAAATAATGTACATAAAACAAGTTCATCATTCAATTGAGTTCTAAACTGTTTAGGCTCAAAGGGGCTAGCAAATGCTCACTACTCACGGGTGAATTAATATATGGACATGGTTGTGCTCACTTTCAAAAAGTGCCTTGATCACTTCTCCTACTTCCACAAAATCATATGGTCACAAGATAAGGCATGAATTAAAAGTAAAGACAACATTTATCACAATCCTTAGCATATAGTAATACTTTGGAGGCTACTCACTTTAATGGTTTTGATCCTAAAATGACACATGCATTCAAAGGAAATTGTAACATGAAACAACATTTTCAATCGCACCAAGACACAAAGTTCTAAAACATAACAAATTCTCGAACAAGGTAACGATATACCTTGTCGCAACACAATGCTTACGGTACTATCATAGCCCTCACATCTTGGATGAGCCTTTCTTTAAAAATCAAGAGTCCAACCTACTTCCTAACTTCCACCATCAAAGGAAGAACATCAAAATAAACACATATGCACACTTAAGTGTTGAGCATTCGTAGACACAAGAACTCAACACTTAATACTCTAATTAAAAACCAACAATTTATTAGTAAAGCAAAACAAAAATTTTACTGCAAACCAAAATCATTACTAATAATAATCATAAAGTGCCTGGTGTATAAAACACCTACATAATCCAAAAAGTACCACACTAGTACGAGTACATCAATATTAGACTAGTAAAAGCTGAAAAAAACAAAATACAAAAACTTCACTTTGATGACCAAAGGAAGTGTACAAGTCTAAGATCCAAAAATCAATCCTCCTCGGACTCCGTCTCGACAACATCAGTACCCTGATCATCCTCAGGCTCAGTCCCTATCACATCCGTCCTCTGCCCCTCATCATCATCAGAAATCATAATATCATCGCCATCTCCCCTCTCCTCAGCATCATGCTCAGAAGCATCCTCTCCCCAACTGAAAACAGGCCTGGCCTCAGGCCATCCAGCATGCGCGAGGAACTGCTCCCTCGACATCATCGTGTGCTGCGTAGAAGGGTCACAGATCTGCAATTGGAGAACCTGCAAAGAATCATGAATATCAGTCATGGCACACTGCTGGGCAGCCATCCAATCCCAATTATATTGGCAGATCTCCTGCTGATATGGATAGAAGCTGTGAGATCCAGAAGCAGCACCCTCGCTTGTACCGGTCTCAGCACCAGCACCAGCCCCAGAAGATTCAGCTCTAGCACCCTTCGGTTTGCAGAATTTGTCGACATATTGATCATCAATAGTCGACGGCACAGTAACTTGACGGCGCGAAGGCAAAGTCACTTCAGCATCAGCACATAGGGTCATAATCAAACAAGGGAAAGCAAGAGGGGCATTCTTCCTCGAAGCAGTCCCACCAAAACCACTCTCAACGATGGCCCTTATCTCATCAGTAATGATCCTTGCGACGTCAATTTACACATTTGTAAGGATACTGTGAACCAAGTGTGCAAGAGGAATCGTCACCGTAGAGGAATGTGACTTAGGCATAATATTTGTGACAACTAAAAGTAATACCAACTGAGCCAAAGGCACCATATCCTCTCGGTGATAGCGAACAGCCACTCCTGAATGATTAAATTTCACATTCTTACCTGGCCGCAGAAGATCACGAGTCATTGAAGCAATATCTCGATACTGATTAAGAGTCACATGATACCTATCCTCTTCGCTAGCCCACAGTGGAAGAGGATCTCCAAGAACTCTGTTAATAGTTCTTCTGTCAAACCTTACCGTTTTCCCGCTAACAAACGTAGTCCAAGTAAACAGATCGCCCTCATCAGGAAGGGCGTTGGCGTAAAACTGACGAACCAATTCCACATCGTATGAATCAACAGGAGTTATCAGTGTATCCCATTTTTTTGCAGTTAACAGGGCAGCAATGGCACGATAACTTCCCTGCTCATTCAGAACAAACCTCCTTTCCGCAAGGATGGTCCTTAATTCTAACACTTCATACCTCTGAGCTTGTCTAATTCCTCGGAACCGGGTCTCATCAAAACGGACCGGCGCTTGTCTTGAAGTGGATGTTTTTCTTTTTCTCATCATAGTTTTAGGACCCATCTGCACAAATGACAAACGAATCCACACAAAAACACCCAGACAAAACATTAGAATTAAGGACAGACATGCATTAGAATGGACTATCAGAAAATCAAAAATCTGGGCTGCTCGCTAGATCATTCGCACTGCGAAGCCTGGCGAATGCTCGCCCCAGCCAGCGAATGCACGAAAATGTTGAAAAATTATTGCAGCCCCCAGATTTCACACATAACTACATTCTACAGGTATTCTCAACTTAAAATCCAGCACAAATTCAGACATGCATTGAATAACCAAACCCAGAATTCAAACCCCAAAACTTCCTACACATTCATATGCATAATTTCCAAATAAACTCAATTAATCAGAAAGTTCAGAGAAAAAGAATTCTAACCTTGTTAGGAAATGGCAGTTGAGTACAAAAGAAGAGAAAAAATGGCACAAAATTGCACGTGAGAGGGAAAGAGTTTTTGAGAGGGTTTTTCTTCTCTTTTTTCCTTTTGGTTTACAGTTGAAAGTGAGAGTGAGAGACTAGGGTTTGGTCCCCCCAAATTCTCAGCCTTTCAACATTAGTTTTGGGCCTACGTGCAGGCCCACCCATAAAATCCTCATTTTTAATGATGTGGCAGTAAAACAACCCAGGCAGGTACGCTGACGTTCGCAGTGCGAATGGACAGCGAATACTCGCCCCAGCTTCGCAGTGCGAACAAGCCAGTGAACAAGACAGTTTTTTTCCAAATTACAGGTCTGTCTTGCTACCACACTTCCAAATGTCCAAAATGTCAAAATGACTAAAAATAGCAAAATAAAGCAAAAATACTTACAATGTTGGGGTGCCTCCCAACAAGCGCTTGTTTAACGTCGGCTAAGCTCGACGGTCCATCGCGACCTCACGGATCGCGGAAAGGCACAACTGCGGGATTCCGCTCGAAACCTCCTCCGAGATACACTTTCAGCCTCTGGCCATTAACTGTCCAATTTTCCTTTGACGTTGTGTCCTCAATTACGATTGCTCCATAGGGTTTGATTTCCACAATCCGAAACGGACCGGACCATTTAGATCTTAATTTTCTGGGAAATAATTTTAATCGAGAATTGAACAATAAGACCAGCTGTCCGACCTCAAACTGTTTGATGACAATTTTTCTGTCATGGTAAGACTTTACACGTTCCTTATACAATTTATTGGAATCGTACGCCTGAAGGCGCACTTCATCCAACTCGTGCAATTGCACTTTCTTTTTTCGCCGCTTAGAGTTGGATCAAAATTAAAAAATTTTAAGGCCCAAAATGCCTTGTGCTCCAACTCTACCGGCAAGTGACAATTCTTACCATAAACCATTTTAAACGGTGTGAGACCGATCAGAGCCTTAAAAGCGGTCTGATACGCCCACAACGCATCATCCAGTTTATTCTCCCAATCCTTTCTCGAGGCCGAAACAGTTTTCTCTAAGATACGCTTAATCTCACGATTGGATACCTCTGCTTGACCGTTAGCTTGAGGATGATATGGTGTAGCAACTTTGTGCTTCACACCATATTGCTCAAGAGCTTTGTCAAGCTGAGTGTTACAGAAGTGAGATCCTCCATCACTTATTAACACTCGAGGTGTACCAAAACGCGCAAAAATATTTCTTTTCAAAAACTTCACCACTGTTTTTCCGTCGGCTTTAGCACATGCTATCGCCTCAACCCACTTGGAAACGTAATCCACAGCGACCAAAATATATTCATTAGAAAATGAAGATGGGAATGGACCGACAAAATCGATCCTCCAACAGTCAAAAACTTCGATTTCTAACATATTTTGTAATGGCATTTCTTGCCGCTGTGAAATACCGCCGCTTCTCTGGCACTTGTCACAACTAAGGGCATGCGCATGCGCATCCTTGAATAAGGACGGCCAATAAAAGCCCGATTGTGGGACTTTAGTGGCCGTTCTCAACCCATTAAAGTGTCCTCTATACGGAGAGTTATGACAGTGCCACAGAATATTCGTGGCTTCCTCCACTGACACACACCTTCTGAGGAGATTGTCAACACCAAGTTTAAATAAATGAGGTTCATCCCGTACAAATGACTTGGCATCAGACAAAAATTTTCGTTTTTGGTGGTGAGTTAGACCGTCCGGTATCAATCCGGTGGCTTTGTGGTTAGCCATGTCGGCGAACCACGGTCTAACCTGCACTCTAAAAAGTTTTTCATCTGGGAACTCCTCTTTTACCTCAAATTCATTTTTTGTCACGTCAATGTTGACCAGGCGGGATAAGTGATCCTCCACCAAATTCTCGGAACCCCTCTTGTCACGAATTTCAAGATCAAATTCCTGTAACAAAAGGATCCACCGAATCAACCTCTATTTTGAATCAGGCTTAGTGAGCAGATACCTTATAGCCGAATGGTCCGTATAAACGATGACATGTGAACCAATCAAATAGGCACGAAATTTCTCTAACGCATACACTATGGCAAGCAACTCTTTTTCAGTTATTGCATAGTTAATCTGAGCTTCGTGTAAAACCTTGCTCGCATGTTTTCCTTTGACCCAAAACAGCCCCAACCGCATAATCGCTAGCATCACACATTAATTCAAAATCTATTTTCCAGTTTGGTGCAACGATTATCGGTGAGGTGGTTAAACTTTGTTTCAAACAATTAAATGCGAAAAGACAAGACTCGTCAAAGTCAAAAACCTTACCTTGGACAAGCAAGTTGCTCAACGGCTTTGCGACCTTGGCGAAGTCCTTGATAAACCTACGGTAAAACCCCGCGTGTCAAAGAAAGCTCCTTATACCTTTGACATTCATCGGCGGTGGTAATTTCTCGATAACATCCACTTTGGCTTTATCAACTTCAAGGCCTTTTGAAGAAACCTTGTGACCGAGCACAATTCCCTCATTCACCATAAAGTTGCATTTTTCCCAATTAAGCACCAAGTTAGTTTCCACACACCGTTCCAACACCGTGTCCAAATTTTTCAAGCACAAATCAAATGATTGTCCAAAAACGGAGAAATCATCCATAAAGACCTCAATTGTCTTTTCGATCAAATCCGCGAAGATAGCTTGCATACACCGTTGAAAGGTCGCCGGTGCATTACATAATCCAAACGACATCCTCCTATAAGCGAAGATTCCGAACGGACATGTAAAAGCTGTTTTTTCATGATCATCCGGGTTCACAATGATTTGATTGTAACCCGAATACCCATCCAAAAAACAGTAGTATTGCTGACCGGAAAGCCTTTCGAGCATTTGATCCATAAAAGGTAGAGGAAAATGATCTTTTCTCGTAGCTTTGTTCAACCTACGGTAGTCGATGCACATTCTCCACCCGGTTACGGTCTTTGTTGGTATAAGCTCATTTTTCTCGTTTCGGACTACCGTTAATCCGCCTTTTTTCGGTACCACGTGCACCGACTAACCCACGGACTGTCAGAAATAGGATAAATCATCCCGGCATCTAACATTTTCACCACTTCCTTCCTAACCACTTCTTTCATGATAGGATTTAAGCGGCGTTGAGGTTGAGCAACCGGTTTAAAGTCCTCCTCCATGAATATCTTATGCATGCAATACGAAGGGCTTATGCCTTTGAGATCGGACAATGTCCATCCCATTGCACCCTGATTTTTTTTCAACACTTGAATTAAGCGGCTTTCCTCGTTTTCAGACAAAATACTACTTATGATAACTGGTTTATTACCACCGTCATCGAGAAAAGCATACTTCAATGTGGAAGGCAACACTTTCAGCTCAAGTTTGGATGGTTCATCATTCACCTTTTTTTTCAGAATTTCCTCTTCATACTCCCACGGTTGCAATTCTTCCAAAACTTCAAGCTCCAACAAACACTCTTCAAGAGCTTGCTCTTCTTCAACCGAGAATACTTCCAAGGATTCATCCAAAGCTCTTTGTAACGGATCAATGACATGAATTTGTTGTGTAACTTCGAAACTTGCTTTCTCCATTGCATCGATTCGGAAACAATCACCCTTATCTTGCTTGTGCTTCACGGCATCATAAAGATTGAAACACACCTCTTCATCTTGGACTCTCACTTTCATGAGACCATCGTCTATGTCAATTGCCATACGGGCAATTTTCATGAAAGGCCTTCCAAGAATCAAAGGTGCATCATCGTCCTCCTCCATCTCAATGACAACAAAATCAATTGGAAACAAAAATTTGTCCACTTTGACCAACACGTCTTCCGCTACACCGTGAGGACGGGTAGTGGATTTATCGGCGAGTTGCAACGTCATTTGCGTGGACCTTAATTCCATGTGGCCTAGCCGTTTCACAATCGACAATGGTATCAAGTTGATGCTAGAACCCAAATCAATCAACCCATTGCCCACATACATGTTTCCTATCGTAACCGGCAATGTAACTCGTCCCGAATCACATTTTTTCCTCGGGAGAGTACGTTGAATGATGGCGCTACAGCTTGCATCCACCATAATCGTCTCCTGATCAGTATACCTTTTCTTCTTCGTGAGGATATCTTTCATGAATTTCGCATATTTAGGCATCTGCTCCAAAGCCTCGGAAAATGGAATATTTATTTGTAATTGCTTGAAGATATCCTTAAACCGAGAATAGTGTCGCGCACTATCTTTCTTTGTAGGAGCATGCGGATATGGTAGATGTTGAATTGGAATATTGTTCATCGGCTCCTTTCCCTTCTTAGTTCTCTTCACTCTTTCTTCACTCTCTATTTTTTTCTCATTCTCTTTTTTTTCTTTCTCATTTTTTCTATCTCATTTTCAACTAACACACCCTCAACAATTTTTTCTACTTCAATCTCCTCCCTATCTTTTTCTTTTTCAACTACAACCTCCTCCTCCACTCTCTTTTTACCTACACCCATGTCAATCTCTCTTCCACTTCTTGTGAGGATTGCTTTACAATCCTTAGGATTCGGAAGCGTATTTGCCGTAAAGGGCCCTTTTTGTTGGTCGGTCAATTGTTTTGATAATTGCCCGACTTGAGGTTCAAGATTCCTTATGGCGGCATCGGTGTTCTTTTGGTTTGAGATTGCCATTTGCATAAATTGTGTAAGAGTGTCTTCCATCTTTGTATTTCCAACGGGGGCTTGCGGAGGTTGAGTGTAATTTTGATATTGTTGACGGTTTGATGGTCCGGCTTCCTGCGGTCTCCATTGTTGTTGATAACCTTGGTTAGGCCTTTGTTGGTAACCTTGGTTGGCTTGTTGATACGGAGGTCGGGGTTGGTAACCTTGATTTCCCGCGTAATTTGCTTCCTCCTCAACGGGAGGACAATAACCGGTCAGATGGTCACCTCGGCATAACTCACACACTAACACTTGCACATTTTTACTTGAAGATTCATGCATCTCTTTAAATTGTTGCGGCAGCTTAGACATTTGCTTCGTTAACAACTCAACCTGTTGTGATAACAATTTGTTCTGCGCAAGGATAGCATCGCTTGTTCCTAATTCCAACACTCCCGGAGTTCGTTGAGCAGGTCCACGGTTGTGACTACCTTGATGATCGTTCAAGGCCATTTTATCAATGATAGCTGTGGCTTCCGCTGCCGTTTTTCTTAACAAGGATCCACCGACGGTGGCATCCAACAAGGTTTTGTGTACAAGTTGCAGCCCATTTCTGAATATATGAATTTGTGATAATTCATCAAAACCATGGCCTTTGCACTTTCGTAACATTGATTTGAACCTCTCCCAAGCTTCGTTGAGAGATTCATTAGCTCCTTGTGTGAATACTGCTATGGCGGTCTTTGCTTCCATAAACCGAGTGTGCGGAAAAAATCTTTCCAAAAATTTCTCTTCCAAAGCATTCCAATCAGTCATTATGGCAGTTGACTGATCAAGGTACCATTCTTTGGCCTTCCCAATGAGGGAATGCGGGAATAGTCTCTTGAACAGAGACTCCTCTTCTGCTTCCGGTGCACCAGTCGCTCCCGCTATTTCATAGAATTTTGTCAAATGGGTGAAAGGATCTTCATGATCCATACCCGTAAATGGACTTTGATATAACAGTTGGAGAATTCCGGTCTTCATCTCAGCATGACGACCATTGTGTGCATGGCGAGCGAACTGAGCATTGTGTCGCGGACTATTTGTACATGGCCTAGAAGCAGGTGGTGGTGGTGGTGGTGGTGGATCTCCCTCCATAACTGGAAGTATTTGTGGAAATGGTGGTGGTGTAGAAGTACTTTCCTCTTGTTCTCGCCTCTGTTTCGCTAGCTGCCTCCTTCTTCTAGTTCGGCTATTGATTCTACGAGCGGTTCTTTCAATCTCAGGATCGAAAAGAAGTTGGTCCGCCAGTAGTTTCCCTCGCATAAACTAAGTCTGCACACTAAACAAACAGATTAACAAGTTCAAGATAAAGTGGTAACAAGCTTAAAATAGCTCAACTATCGCAATGCTTGCAATATCAACTAACAGTCCCCGGCAACGGCGCCAGTTTGTTAGAAGAGTAATAGTGTGGGTTGTTTTTAATCGTATCCACAGGGACTATTTGATATTAGATGCTTGCCTTTCAATAGTTGCGATATTCTAAGTTAACGGTTTCAAAAGTTTCAATTGTTGTTATCATTCAATTGTAGCAAAGATTAAATTGTGACAAAGATTTTTGTAAAAGGTTTTATAAAAGCATGTTAAGGTTAGGTTTCGCTAATCCTTTCCATGTATAAACGATTAATCAAGCACATGAACTCGGTTTCCGACCAATATAACCGCGTATCCTCCCGACTACGTTTATGTCTAAAGCGAAATCGTGAGTACCGTTGTTTAAACCGTTAGATGATGTCTCACGCTAACAATCTAAACAACGATCATTAAGATCAATACAATGCGAATAGCAAATCCCAAATCTATGTCTAGAGTTTGGTTTTTAAGAGATGAAATTGTTAGGTCAAGATTTGTGGAATCTATGTCTAGAGTAAAACAAATCAAACTTAAAGCATTAAGAGAAAACAACTTCATCTATATTGATCAAAGACTTTGTTCATATACAATAGATCAAAAGCAATACATAAAAACAGAATCAACTACTTCTAACCTCAACATTGAGGGTTTAGCTACCACTTCTCATGGTAGATTGGATAACAAGTAAAGAGAGGAGATGAGTAAACATCCACGCCGAATAATCAAGAATGGATGCAAAATCAGCTTCTCCAAGTGAAAATACAAGCTCCAATGGTAAAAAGACTGAAAACTATGATTTTGGATCAAAATGAACAAAAGATCCTCTTTAAAAAAAGTGAAATTCTATTTATACATAGCAGAATTCTGCAGGATTCGCACTGCGAGCAATCCATTCGCACTGCGAATGAGGAAAAATGGCACTTTTAAGTGCCTCTGAGACTTAAACCGCCCCAAGCAGAAATCGTGGGTTCGCACTGCGAACCCTTCATTCGCACTGTGAATAAACTAGCGAGCCAGAATTCTCAAAACTGGAACTCACTGCCTCTCTTCGCCAACACCTTCGCACTGCGAACCAACCAGCGAACATTCGCTGGACCCTCGCTGGGAGTTTGCAGTGCGAACACAAGGTAATTGAAAACCTGGAGCTCACTGACTCCATTCGCTGGCTCCTTCGCTGGTCCCTCACAGTGCGAACCTTCGCTGGGCATTCGCCAGATTGTTCGCACTGCGAACACCCTGTTGCAGCTAGAAAACTCAGTGGAACTTGCATTGGTTCCATGTGTTCACCATTTTGCTCCTTTCATGCCTATACCTGCATATTAACACACAAATTACAAGCTCCACACATATATTCCAATGTAAGCATAACAACTCCATTTAACGCTTAAATTCACACTTTACCGCAAGAAAGAAATGGAAAATGCCAAATATTCCATACAAATATATAACATGTTTGACATCTAACAGTATAATTGGTCGGTAAGTTTAAGTTTGTGAGGAGTCGATTATGTGCATGCCGGAAAAGTTTGTCTCTGAAGAATGAATTTGTTTTTATGTTTTAATGTTTACTTTTCTGTTTTCATGTTTTAAACCATTTTAATCCAAACTCATTAACGCTAGAGACTGTCGAACGACATTCTTTCCCTCGAACCGATCTCTGTGGACACGGCATAAATCCCGGAGGGAATTCTTTCCGAAAATAAATATTTTTGCTTGCTTGCCCTATTCTGCAGTCAATAGTGGATCTCCTTGTTGAAGTCCCCGCGAGACTTTGAAGTCATGAGTAGGACTACCATTGATAAGAACCAATAAGTAGTTATTCATCACCGTGCCCTCCATCCATTTTATCCATTGTGCACCAAAACCCATAGCCCCCATAGTTTTCTTTAAGAATGTCCAATCTACGCAATCGTAGGCTTTTTCGAAGTCAACTCTTCTTGCTTCTCTTTGAAAGATCAATGATTTCATTCAAAACCAATACACTATCTAATAGTTGTCTTCCTTTGATGAGTGTGGTTTGTGTATTAGAGATTAACTTCCCCATCACGCGTTTGAGTCTCGCAGCCAAGAGTTTTGTAATGATCTTGTAAATATAACCAATAAGAGTGATGAGTCTGTAGTCATCTAACTGTTGTGGGGTATCCTTTTCGGGGATCAATGCTATGAAGGAAGAAGAAATGGCCTTTGGTAACCAAGCAGAGGCGTGGAATTCGTGAAAGCAGTTTATGATCTCCGTGCCAACAATGTCACAACACCGTTTGATAAATTCACCGTTAAATCCGTCCGGGACTGGACTTTAATTCCCACCATCTTCAAAGATAACTCCTCTAATGTCATCAATGCAAAACTTCACCTCCAATATGTTAGTATCTTCCAACAAAAGCCTTGAAATACCTGAGAAATCAAATTCTAGTCTAAGACACATAGTTGCTTGGAACCTGTCATTGAAGTGTGCTCTGGTAGCCAATTTTATTTGTTGAACCTCCTCCACATATCCCGAGTCCACAAGAATGGATGATATAATGTTAATTATGGTTCTGTGTTTAAGCATTGTATGGAAGTATTTGGTATTTTGATCCCCATCGTGAATCCATTTTGCTCGCGATTTCTGTTTAAGAATGTTATCTTTAATGTGCAGATTCTTCCATAAGTTAATTTGAGCAAGTTGTCTTCTTTGTAATTCTAATTCCGAAATGTCAACAGAAGCCACAGACAAACCGAATTCCACTTCATTAATAATGCCAGCCTCCTTTTCCACATTTAGATCTAGCCAACCAAAGATATTTATGTTCCACCATCTAAGTCTCTTTTTGAGCAATCTGAATTTCTTTATAAAGATACTGTCATACCCCAAATTTTACCCTCAGATTCGTTGGCCTTTGTCATATCTTTTTAAGTAAGCCTTTTCGCATTTTATTAAACATCTTTTATTATGCACTTTTTAGTCGATTTTTATCATTCCATGCCTCTTTCTTTTTGTTTTATTTTATTGTTATTTAGATATTTATCTTAGATTATTTAAAATTAATTTGGTTTATATTCTTAATTTAATTTATATTTAATTTAGTTTATTCTTAACATAGTTTTAGTTTTTTTAACTTAATTTAATTTCAACTTTATTTTAGCTTTTTATTTTAGTTTAGTTTCTAACTAGATTAACTTTAATTTAGGTTACTTTTAATTTTAGTTTAATTTCAATTAGCTTAATTTTATTAGTTTAGTTTTAATTATAGTTTTTTTATTATTTTTTTAAGTTTAATTTAATTTAGTTAATCTAATTTGTTTTCATTCAATTATTTTCTTTTGTGTTAAAAAATCATTTAAAAAAAAAATATAGAGCTCAAATTTTTATTTTATTTGTAGTTTTATTTATTATTTATTATTATCATTATTATTTGCATTATTATTGTTGCTCATTATTATTATTATTATTATTATTATTATTATTATTATTATTATTATTATTATTATTATTATTATTTTATTTACCATTATTATTATTATTTCATTATTTCTTTTATTATCATTAGTCCATTATCTTCTCTTTATTATTATTATTTTTATGTAATTATTATTCTTTTGTTACAACTTCAATTGCCTCTTCCCAAAACCATACAGCCTGGCCAATCAACCTTACCATGCCTCTAACATACCGCAAAAAAAACTTGCCAACAAACCCAAAGACCTTTGATCAAGCCTGTGAAGAACAAACACCAAAATGTGAAATTCTTGAACTATGCCACACTGCGTGAAATCATAGCTTGCCACAAACATGATCAATTCCTGACTTTCATCTTTTCTCAAATTCCTGCGTAAAACCAACACCCCAAAATGGAAACCTACTTTTGGCCAGGACAACAACTCTGCATAAAACATGCGTCCATATCCCCAGAACCATCAGCACACAAGACCTACTATCACAACTTTAGCCTGCGTTGAAAACAACAAGTCACCAGTATCAGACAAGATTTTCGTACGAGACTTAATAAGCAAGCTTGTTCTAAATTTTTAAAAAGGAGAGGTGGCAATAGAAATAAGAAGAGAACAAAGTCAAGAAAAAAAAGTTTAAAAAAACGAAGAAAAAAATTCTGGAAAAAAAGGGACCTTCATCTCTTCATTTTTAAAAACTTTGAATAAAAAAACCACAACGAATCTTCCTTCACTCTTCAATCAGATAACAAAATCATTCCAAAATCCATCAAAAAATCAAACACGACACAACCACATAAATACTTAGGAATCAAAGAAGAAGAAAAAGAAGAGGAACGGAGCAAAAGAGAAAATCGAAGCTCACTGTGTATTGCCGGAGGTTCGCCGAAAAATTCGCCGGAATCTGAATCGACAAAATCTTTAAATCGGTATTGCTTTCTCACTGTTTTTTCCATGTAAATCACTTCTAAACATCTATTAATTGAACCCCCTTTGGTATAACACGCCAATATGATGTGAATCTTTGAGATCCGTTTGTTAGGTCTTTGTTTTTTTCTCTCCAAATACTGCTGCTATTGCCATTTTGTTTGATTGATTCTTGAGATATCGTTGTTGTGTGAGGATTAGAAGGGTAGGAATCAATGTCAAGCTTTTGTATCTATGAGTTTGCTTATGTGGATTAATTTTGTATTAGTCAACTAAGTTGGTTAATTATTTTGTTAAGTAGTTTAATTATTTAAGTTAAAAATCTTTAAATTATTTAATTGGATAAAATTATTTTCATAGAAAAATCTAAAAAATTCTTGATAGTATTGTTTGTAAATATTGTTCATATTAAGTTTATTTTTTATTGTAAATATTTTGTGTTAATTAGTAATTCTATATTTTAGAAACTTGTTTTTCTATTCAATTTATTTATTAAATAATTCAAAACAATATTTTCTTTAATTAGTTTTTCTAACTAGTCTTTTAATTTAGAATTTAAAATTGTTTAGATTTTATTTAGCTTAATTTCTTTATTTATTTAAATTTCTAACTTAGTGACCTTTTGATTAGGTTCTTTAGCTTTGTCTCATTTGTCTGATCTCGATTTCATTTCTTCTATCTCTTTTTTACTATTTTGTGCTCATCACCTTTCGTCCACGGTTGTTATATTGTGTGCTTAAAGTGTCACACATTACTCCATTGTTGAGTTGCCTGTTTCCCTAATTCCAAAGGAAAGGGTTGTTCCTGTTGACTGCCATGTCACATTTAGGATAACCTTGTCCATCATTCCCTTATCTCACGCCGCCGTGCGATCGAGACTTGCCTTCCCTTTTTAACCTATCCTTAGGTTTAGAGCCGCTGTGCTCTATTTAGGTGTTCTGTCGTGTGCACTCCTTTCCCTATTTTACCTAGCCTTAGGTTTGGAGTCGCCGTACTCCATGTAGATGTCTTGCCATAGACCCTACTTTCCCTTGGAATGTTGACCACAGTCAAGTGCTCCTCACCCCCGTTGAGGGGAACTACGGACGCTCTGATTTCTCAAAGTACCCTTTGAGAATACGTAGGCATAGGATTGCGAGATCCTAGCGAGCCACCTTTTATTTTTTCCACCTTTCTATTTCTTACCCTATTACCCCGTAGTGAGGGGAACTACGAATGCTCGAATTCCATTCCCATCAGGATACGTAGGCAGGAGATGCGATGTCTTGGCGAGCATACATGGTGTATATACCCTAGGTCTTTACCTTAGCACTTTTCCCTTAGCAAGCAACTTTAGCATAACACAAATACTAACAAGAGGTTCCTGTAGAGTACTACAGATACTTAGGATGCTAACACCTTCCCTAGGTATAACCAACTCCCGGACCTTAGATCTCTTAGTTGTGTTCCTATATAGCGCACTTAGGATTTTTCGATCTTTACCCTTTCCTTTGGAAAAATCAAAGCTCGGTGGTGAACTTCCTGATTTGTGATTCAAGTTAATTAATAGCTTAACATCCGATTCTCACCGCGACAGAAATGGTGACTTCACTGGGGACCTCATTCCCCTAAGAGGGTTGAGGCCACCTTGTATGTGTTTATGTTTGCTATATGTTTGCTTGCTTGTATACTTGTGCATTTTGTATATACCTGTTGTGCTTGGGTTTTTCTGTGTGCAAGGTGGTTACTTTGAGTTGTGAGGATAAATCCTAACCCGGATTTGAGCATACACTTACGATAGGATAGTGGATATAGTCAAGGAGACTTCGAGGGAGTAATTCCAAAGGAGTTGTATTGAGATTCCACACTCAATTGAGGCCCTCTTGAGGGTGGTATATGTTGAACGAGCAATCGTGAATGCATTGCCACTTTCGACCTAGGATCCCATGACACTGATGACCGTTAGTCACCTTTTAACCGCACTTGGCCTCTTAGGACATAGCGCGATGACTATGAAGGAGTAATCCCGAAATAGTTAATACACGATGCTACACTCAGACGAGACTCTCTTGAGAATATTATTGACTACCGAGTAATTGGGAAATTGATAATATCCGAAAGATGGGTTGTTGACTCTGGGAACTCTTTAGAACCATGTTCTACGGATATAAGAACCCTAGTACACACCCTGTGGTTGGTTCTTTACCCAGACTTCATGCTGTGATCTCGAACCTTCGATCTTGTTGCATGGGTTTTGTATCTTGTTTGCATTGTGTTGCATATCATTTGCATATTTGCATGATTCATTGCATGCGTTTGTTTGTCTAGTTACTCATTCCCAGTTGTCTCTATCTTTCAGTGTCACCTGTGAGTCGTCAAGCTGATTCCTCAACATCGATATCGGACTAGAGTTAACTACAGACGCAAGATGTCAGAGCAAGAGGTACACAATGCTGAGATTCGAATGGAGATCAACGACCTTAAGTCTAGCATGACTAAACTCACTGAGATGCTCCAAGTATTGATTGCAACAGGAGAGCCACCTCAAAGGACTGTCATCCAGGAAGTTTTAAACACTGATCCTCCACCTGTTCAGATGCCACCTTCAACTTGGCCTGAGTTTGGCTTGCCACGCAACTACTCTCTACCAATTGCATCTACTGATATGGTTGGTCAGACTGCTATGCCAGTTTTTCAAGCTCCTGTTTTTGCCGAGCCCAGACCTGTGGTGCATGCTTTTACACAGACTGTTCGAGCTCCCTTTGAGAATCCCCTCTATGAGTACAATGCTGCCAGTGCTCAGGGTGAAGACCGTGAAGACTTTGTTGAACCTGAGTTGTCCGAGAGCAGTTTCAGACCATCAAAAAAAGACTTAGAGCCATGGAGGGAAATGACTTCTTTAATGTGGATGCAGACAACATGTGCTTAATGTCTGACCTCGTTATGCCAGCCAAGTTCAAAACTCCAGAGTTTGTGAAGTATAAGGGCCACTCTTGTCCAAGGGCTCATTAGGTCATGTATTTTCGCAAGATGGTTGCTTATACCAACAATCAGAAGCTGCTTATCCACTGTTTTCAAGACAGCTTGAGTGGAGCCTCACTCAAATGGTATATGAGTCTCGACCAGAACTCTATTCATTGCTTTCAAGATCTTGTAAATGCCTTTATGAAATAGTATAAGTATAACCTCGACATGGCTCCTGGTCGTCGCCAGCTGTAAAACATGACTCAACATGAGAAGGAATCTTTTAAGGAGTATGCTTAGCGCTGGAGAGAATTGGCTTCCCAAGTCGAACCCCCTTTGGTTGAGAAGGAATTGACTAGAATGTTCATGGATACCTTGTCTCCATTCTATTGGGAGAAGATGATTAGAAGTGTTTCCTCCAACTTCACTGATTCGGTTACTATCGGCCAAAGGCTCGAGGAAGGACTCAAGAATGGAAAAGTGTCCAAGGCTGCTGAATCTTCCAATGGTGCGAAGAAATCTTATAGAAAATTCCAGAAGAAGAGGGAAGATCAGACTAACGCTGTCATATTTGATACAAGGAGGCCTCGTCCTAGACCTCAGTATGTTGATCACCCTGTTGTTGATGTTGTTACTCCCGTAGTTACTGCTCCATGACCAGCTCAAGCTCCCGAACGTCCAGCTGTTGGACAAAATTAGTACCGTAATAAGAATCAATTTGATCCTATTCCCATGCCGTACACTGAACTTTATTCTAATTTGGTTCAAAAAGGGTTTATTACTACAAGGACTATGCAAAAACCCACAATCTTAACCTTGGGGTGGGTAGCTCTCAGTTAGCTTGGTTGTGCATCCTTGCAAGACACCTTTCATATAAAGGTTGCACTCACAAATTTTCCTTCGCACACAGCAAGCAAGTGTCGAAGACATCTTTCAAGTTAAATGCCAATGATGGTTCACCGTAATCATTAAGCTGGCTAGACACTTTCCTTACTCAAAGAATGAGCCGAGTCCCTTTCAAGGCAAAAGCTAAGAAAGATGGGAAGTTCATGACATTGCCTTACACAAAAAGGTTTGTATGACAACCAAAAGAGGAAATCTTTAAATCCTTCACCATGAAAGTCCTCAATGGCAAACATTTTGTTAAGGAAGCAGTGACTGCCATCTCAAATCCCTTGACTTCTGAACCATCATTATTACTATCATCAGTATAATTCCCTGCCTGTGGGAACCTGGCTGTAATTTCTGAGTTAACTGAGTGTAGGATTGGAAGTTCATCATGAAGATTAGGGGAGTACAAATAAACTTTGAGCCTTTATCCTTTGTTTCATAAACCGTGAACCAGCCCAAGTTACAACCCTCAAAAGACCTAACTGAAGCAAGGTTATTTTGAAAGCATACTACAACAAGGTTGCGTAAACTGACTCCAAAAGATCTTTACAAATCATCTATTTTGGGCATTATACCTTTTGTTTTACCTTTTCACTTTTATGTCTTGAACTGTCGTGTTCTGACCAATGATTCATTTGTTTTGCATCTTCCAATAAAATAATTTTGATTTCAAAAGTTGCATGACTTTGCTTTAAAATTACTATGTTTGTACGAATACTTTTGTTTGCAAACTGGTTATCCTCTCAAGGAATGTTCAAACAATTAAGAAACTTGGTCGGTGATCCTATCAGGGGCAAGTTCTTTCTAAATCCTATTGAAGAATCAGTTCAAGGTTTGTTATTCAGGGGTAAGTCCTTCTCGGAATTGGTTTATACAGAATACTTTTCAAGACTCATGCTGGGGCAAGCTTTCCAAGTGTACAGCAAAGTAGTCATCTACAGAATCAGAGAAACTGAAGCATTGAACAGTTCACCTACAACAGCCGGCTAGTCTGGGGCAGTTAACTTGAAGAATCCCCAAGCAGCACTTCATCCTTCCTACAAGAATCATCAATTTGGATACAGTTTACCAATGTGGAAGAGATGTATTTAGTGTCAGCATCTCTAGTCCCCAGGCAGAATGGCAGTGATCTCCGTGTTGAGGAATTAGTCATCCAATCTTGTCTTCTCCCCAAAAGATTCGAGCCATGTTGTCGACGTCTGCATTTTCATTTAATCATATATCATAGCAAAATTCATATACCATATGCATAGCATGAGTGTTTCATCCTCATTTACATTTCTCCCGAGGTTTTGTTGTTATCCACGTCTTACCTTGTGGTCAAAGTCCAACTTACTTGGCACCTACCCAACAAACATTGTCGTGTCTATCCAATGCTTTCTTGGGTATCTCTTTGTTCACATTCATCCAATGCTTTCTTAGATACTGTGATTCCTTTCTATCCAATGCTTTCTTGGGTATCACCTTCTTCACATTCCTCCAATGCTTTCTTGGATATTGTGATTCCTTTTCATCCAATGCCTTCTTGGATTTCACCTTTTATCTCATTTACATCTGATGCCTTCTCATATATTATGAGTTTGCCTTTCATTCAAATCCATTATTGGATATCTGGTTTCTTTACATCCAATACCTTCTTGGATTACCCTTTTTATCTCATTTTCATTTGATGCCTTCTCAGATATTATGAGTTTGCCTTTCATTCAAAGCCTTTATTGGATGACTGGTTTTTTTTACATCCAATGCCTTCTTGGATTACCCTTTTTATCTCATTCTCATCTGATGCCTTCTCAAAAATTATGACTTCACCTTTCATTCAAAGCCATTATTGTATGACTGGTTTCTTTACATCCAATGCTTTCTTGGATCCCTACTTTGTTCATTTTTATCTAAAGCCATTATTAGATATTGTGATTATACCTTTCATTCAAAGCCATTATTTGATGCCTGGTTTCTTTTGCCATCTGATGCTCTTCCGGATGTGCCTTTCTCTTTCTGATGTTCTTCCAGATTGAGTCTTTTGCTCCAGATGTTCTTCCAGAACCTATCTGTTGTTTTTCCAGAGTTTATTCAATGTCGTTCTAAATGCCTCTGATGTTTGCTAATGTCTCATGTATTTCCCAGGTTTTCTCCCCACCTCATTCAATGATCTTCTAAATGTTGTGACTCTTGTCCATCCATACCATTCATGGATGATGACCGTTGATTCCCTAGTGGAGACCGCCTTTCCGTTCCACTTCTAGTGAGGATCTCGTGTTATCTTTTCTTTCTAAAGTGTCAGCCAGTCACGCTTGAACCAATTGCTTCATCATTTTAGACTTCCCCCAATTTTGTTTCTGTTCCCCAGTGTTGTTGTCATCCCCAGTGAGTGATTGCTCATTGTGTGGACTTTGTCCCTGTCTGCTTTCGTTTTGTCTGCATTTTTACATTTACCATTTCATCATTTTCATCATATTAGAGTTCATTGCACAACAACATTTGTGTTTGTTTCTCTTTTGTCCATATCATTGCATGTCAGTGCACCTGAGGACAAAATTTTTTGTTATATATATTTAAATACCTTCCACCATGATTTCATGAAGATTATCATCACTCATGTCATCCGGTGAAGATATTTAAATAGGAGCATCTGTCATACCCCAAATTTTACCCTCAGATTCGTTGGCCTTTGTCATATCTTTTTAAGTCAGCCTTTTCGCATTTTAGTAAACATCTTTTATCATGCATTTTTTTAGTCGATTTTTATCATTCCATGTCTCTTTCTTTTTGTTTTATTTTATTGTTATTTAGATATTTATCTTAGATTATTTAAAATTAATTTGGTTTATATTCTTAATTTAGTTTATATTTAATTTAGTTTATTCTTAATATAGTTTTAGTTTTTTTAACTTAATTTAATTTCAACTTTATTTTAGCTTTTTTATTTTAGTTTAGTTTCTAACTATATTAACTTTAATTCAGGTTACTTTTAATTTTAGTTTAATTTTTTTAATTTAGATTTAATTATCGTTTTTTTAAGTTTAATTTAATTTAGTTAATCTAATTTGTTTTCATTCAATTATTATTATTTTTTGTGTTAAAAATCATTTAAAAAAATATAGAGCCCAAATTTTTATTTTATTTTTAGTTTTATTTATTATTTATTATTATCATTATTATTTGCATTATTATTGTTGCTCATTATTATTATTATTATTATTAGGCTAAAATACAGTTTTGGTCCCCCTGTTTGTCAAAATTCACGGTTTTGGTCACCCCATTTTGTTTTTTAACAGTTTTGGTCCCCCACCCCTCACTATTCATGTACTGTTCATGTACGGACATGTACTGTTCATGTACGGACATGTACTGTTAATGTACGGATCAGGTCCTGTTCATCACTTTTTTAGGCCAAAATTGGAGTGGGGGACCAAAACTGTTAAAAAACAAGATGGGGGACCAAAACTGTGAATTTTGACAAACAGGGGGACCAAAATTGTATTTTAACCTTATTATTATTATTATTATTATTATTATTATTATATTTACCATTATTATTATTATTATTTCATTATTTCTTTTATTATCATTAGTCCATTATCTTCTCTTTATTATTATTATTATTTCTATGTATTTATTATTCTTTTGTTACAAGTTCAATTGCCTCTTCCCAAAACCATACAGCCTGGCCAATCAACCGTACCACACCCCTAACATACCGCAAAAAAAAAAACTTGCCAACAAGTCCAAAGACCTTTGACCAAGCCTGTGAAGAACAAACACCAAAGTGTGAAATTCTTGAACCATGCCACACTGCGCGAAATCATAGCTTGCCACAAACATGATCAATTTCTGACTTTCATCTTTTCTCAAATTCCTGCGTAAAACCAACACACCAAAATGGAAACTTGCTTTTGGCCAGGACAACAACTCTGCATAAAACATGTGTCTATATTCCCAGAGCCATCAGCACACAAGACCTGCTATCACAACTTTAGCCTGCGTTGAAAACAACAAGTCACCAATACCAGACAAGATTTTCGTACGAGACTTAACAAGCAATCTTGTTCTGAATTTTTAAAAAGGAGAGGTGGCAATAGAAATAAGAAGAGAACAGAGTCAAGAAAAAAAAAGTTAAAAAAAGCGAAGAAAAAAATTCTGGAAAAAAAGGAACCTTCATCTCTTCATTTTTAAAAACTTTGAATAAAAAGACCACAACGAATCTTCCTTCACTCTTCAACCAGATAACAAACTCACTCCAAAATCCATCAAAAAATCAAACACGACACAACCACATAAATACTTAGAAATCAAAGAACAAGAAAAAGAAGAGGAGCGGAGCAAAAGAGAAAATCGAAGCTCACTGTGTATTGCCGGAGGTTCGCTGAAAAATTCGTCGGAATCTTAACCGACAAAATCTTCAAATCGGTATTGCTTTCTCACTATTTTTTCCATGTAAATCACTTCCAAACATCATTTAATTGAACCCCCTTTGGTATAACACGCCAATATGATGTGAATCTTTGAGATCCGTTTGTTAGGTCTTTGTTTTTTTCTCTCCAAATACTGCTGTTATTGCCATATCGTTTGATTGATTCTTGAGATATCATTGTTGTGTGAGGATGAAAAGGGTAGGAATCAAGGTCAAGCTTTTGTATCTATGAGTTTGCTTATTTTTTTTGTTTTTTGAAAGAAGAGGAGAAATCAAATTGGTTGAGTTAAGCAGAGAAAATTGTGTACCGTGGAAATGAGGAGATCATGGGAGGAGGGAAGTATAGAAGGCCTTGATTATCATTTGGCTTAAATGCACTTTTGGTCCACCTAGTTTGGCGTTTTTAAACTTTTGATCCCCCTATTACAAAAACCTATGTTTTTGGTCCTTTTAGTTTGATGTGCTTTGCATTTTGTTGGTCCCCCTCCATTTTTGCATAGGTGGCAGTGATGATTAAGATTAAAAATTTACTTTTAATGACATGGCATTAATGACTAGATTATTTATTTATTAATACTTTTTTACATAATTAATAAGTTAATAAATTTTTATTTAATAAATTTATTAATCAAAATTTTGAAAATCATGGCTTAAAGCCCATTTCTTCATCGCAGCACATGGTCAATTCTAAAGGCCCACTATCATCACAAACACTTATGCAATATCTTCCACATGTTCAAACTTTATAAACCTTGATATTATAACATGAATAAACAATGTGGGACTATACTACCAACACCACCAGAACCCACGTTTCAACTTCAACTTCAACTTCAATAAACAACAACAACACCATATCATGAGAAATTTTATGACCAGTTTATGCATAATCACGCAATCATTTTCCATATTCTAATGAACTTTTCATTAAATCCATAATTACACTATCATTTTCCATATTCTAATGAACTAATCACACTATCAATGGATCTTGCATTTCTTGTCCTGGTGGTTAGCTTTTGTTGCATTTTCCAACATCTTATATTTTTACATCAAAATTCTTTCAAATGAAAAATGGAGCTTCGTGTGCGGTGTGGGGTGTTGTAGGCGATGAGTGGTGAGCTGTGTGCGGAGCTTCATTGTCTTCGTGAGGGTGGTGAGAAGGTGGTGCTTGGTCGTTGTGTAGAAGAAGACGGTGGTTGTTTTCTAAGGTTGTCAATGGTGGTGGTTGTTTTCATTGTTTTCTAAGGTTGTTTTCTATTGTTCTTTATATTTTAATTTCTGCTTCTGCATGAAATGTTGTTAGATAAGATAATTTAGAGACCACCATTCAAACTTTTACAATTTATACTGTTTGAAATGGAGGATGGTCATTCTGCATTAATATTCAAAAGTGAGTCTTACTCTTACTATTAATTTTCCTATTAATTAGGATTAGTTATTTTAGTTAGATAATTTTCCTATTAATTAGGATTATTATCAGAAGATTAAACATTGAAGGTTTTTATTGTAATACACATAACAAAAGATTAAACATTGAAGGTTTTTATTGTAATACACATGACAACATGAGCACTTAACAGTAGCTCTTATTCTTATTAATACATACACATCAGTGCCAACCAAAGTTCCTGAAACATAAACCTTCAGTTTTGCAATAAACCTTCAGTTTTGCAACAAACAACCAGAAAACATAACAGAGAAACATATGCATAAACAAGGTATTATTTTAATACACATCATATAAGTAGTGAACCCTCTTGAAAGTTGAGACACCAATCACACACTCTTACTCATCTTCATAAATCTCATTCCTTCAAAGCTACTCCCACTATCTTGTTCTCTTTTCCTCTCCCTTTCTTCTTCGCATGGTTGAAGTAGTGTCAACTTAGTGGTACTAGAAAAGTCCCACATCGGTTTGTCAAACAATGAAAATAGTGTTTATAAAGTATAGTAAATCTACATTCTGTAAGTTAAGCACATGAGAGGGAGTGTGTATAATGAAGTGATGTGTCACATGTTCCACAAATTAATTATTATAGTTTTAGTTAATATATTTCTAAATAATTATTATGTAATTAATTCTTTAAAAAATATTTAAAATATTAACTTATTAATAAATAAATAATCTAGTCATCAATGCCATGTCATTAAAAGTAAATTTTTAATCTTAATCATCACTGCCACCTATGCAAAAATGGAGGGGGGCCAACAAAATGCAAAGCGCACCACACTAAATGGACCACAAACACAGGTTTTGTAATAGGGGGTCAAAAGTTTAAAAACGCCAAACTAGAGGGACCAAAAGTGCATTTAAGCCTTTTCGTTTTTACGGTTGTTAGATTTATTTTGTTTATTGGGTTTTATTGTATTTTATGGGGATAATAATCATTATAGGTAGATTTTAATTGGAATAATAGCAGGCATAATGATATTAATTGGTTTCCAAAGCAATTTTTTTAATTAAAATGCATTTAAGTCTGAGATGCACAAGAAGGAGGCGGTTGATTTTTTTTCCTTAGTCAAAATCTAGAGTTTCTTTTCTTTGAAGTTTTTTCTTGGTCCAAGTGAGCTTTAAGTAAGGCCATTTCTCATTTGCCAATCCATTCTTTAAAAAAAAAAAAAACACCCTTTTTTTGTTTATTATTTTTTTTAGGTAATTAATTTTGTCTTTGGATTAATTTTGTATTAGTCAACTAAGTTGGTTAATTATTTTGTTAAGTAGTTTAATTATTTAAGTTAAAATTCTTTTAATTATTTAATTTGATAAAATTATTTTCATAGAAAAATCTAAAAAATTCTTGATATTTATTTTTGTAAATATTGTTCATATTAAGTTTTTTTTTTATTGTAAATATTTTGTGTTAATTTGTAATTCTATATTTTAGGAACTTGTTTTTCCATTCAATTTATTTATTAAATAATTCAAAACAATATTTTCTTTAATTAGTTTTTCTAACTAGTCTTTTAATTTAGAATTTAAAATTGCTTAGATTTTATTTAGCTTAATTTCTTTATTTATTTAAATTTCTAACTTAGTGACCTTTTGATTAGGTTCTTTAGCTTTGGCTCATTTGTCTGATCTCGATTTCGTTTCTTCTATCTCTTTTTCACTATTTTGTGCTCATCACCTTTCGTCCACGCTTGTTATGTTGTGTGCTTAAAGCTTCACACCTTACTCCATTGTTGAGTTGCCCGTTTCCCTAATTCCAAAGGAAAGGGTTGTTCCAGTTGACTGCCATGTCACATTTAGGATAGCCTTGTCCATCATTTCCTTATCTCACACCGTCGTGCGATCAAGACTTGCCTTCCTTTTTTAACCAAACCTTAGGTTTAGAGCCGCCGTGCTCTATTTAGGTGTTCCGTCGTGTGCACTCATTTCCCTATTTTACCTAGCCTTAGGTTTGGAGTTGCCATACTCCATGTAGGTGTCTTTCCATAGACCCTACTTTCCCTTGGAACCTTGACCACAGTCAAGAGTTCCTCACCCCCGTTGAGAGGAACTATAGACGCATCTGATTTCTCAAAGTACCCTTTGAGAATACGTAGGCATAGCATTGCGAGATCCTAGCGAGCCACCTTTTCTTTTTTCCACGTTTCAATTTCTTACTCTTTTACCCCGTAGTGAGGGGAACTACGAATGCTCTGATTCCATTCCCGTCAGGATACGTAGGCACGAGATGCGATGTCTCGGCGAGCATACTTAGTGTATATACCCTAGGTCTTTACCTTAGCACTTTTCCCCTAGCAAACAACTTTAGCATAACACAAATACTAACAAGAGGTTCCTGTAGAGTACTACAGATACTTAGGATGCTAACACCTTCCCTAGGTATAACCAACCCCCGGACCTTAGATCTCTTAGTTGTGTTCCTACATAGCGCACTTAGGGTTTTTCGATCTTTACCCTTTCCTTTGGAAAAATCAAAGCTCGATGGTGAACTTAATGATTTGTGATTCAAGTTAATTAATAGCTTGATATCCGATTCTCACCGCGACAGAAATGGCGACTTCACTGGGGACCTCATTCCCCTAAGAGGGTTGAGCCCACCTTGTCTGTGTTTGTGTTTGCTATATGTTTGCTTGCTAGTATACTTGTGCATTTTGTATATTTGTATATACCTGTTGTGCTTGGGTTTTTCTGTGTGCAGGGTGGTTACTTTGAGTGGTGAGGATAAATCCTAACCCGTATTTGAGCGTACACTTATGATAGGATATTGGATATAGTCAAGGAGACTTCGAGGGAGTAATCCCAAAGGAGTTAACTTAAGATTCCACACTCAGTTGAGGCCCTCTTGAGGGTGGTATATGTTGAACGAGAAATCGTGAATCAATTGCCACTTTTGACCTAGGAGCCCATGACACTGATCTCCATTAGTCACCTTTTAACCCCACTTGGCCTCTTAGGACGTAGCGCGATGACTATAAAGGAGTAATCCCGAAATAGTTGACACGGTGCTACACTCAGACGAGACTCTCTTGAGAATATTATTAACTACCGAGTAATTGGGAAATCGATAATATCTGACATATGGGTTGTTGACTCTGGGAACTCTTTAGAACCCTGTTCTACGGATACAAGAACCCTATTACACACCCTGTGGTTGGTTCTTTACCAAGACTTTATGCTATGATCTCGAACCTTCGATCCTGTTGCATGTGTTTTGTATCCTGTTTGCATTGCGTTGCATATCATTTGCATCTTTGCATGATTCATTGCATGCGTTTGTTTGTCCAGTTACTCATTCCCAGTTGTCTCTATCTTCCAGTGTCACCTGTGATCCATCAAGCTGATTCCTCGACATCGATATCGGACTAGAGTTAACTACAGACGCAAGATGTCAGAGCAAGAGGTACACAATGATGAGATCCGAATGGAGATCGACGACCTTAAGTCAAGCATGACTAAACTCACTGAGATGCTCAAAGTATTGATTGCTAGAGGAGAGCCACCTCAAAGGACTGTCATCCAGGAAGTTTCAAACGCTGATCCTCCACCTGTTCAGATGCCACCTTCAACTTGGCCTGAGTTTGGCTTGCCACGCACTTACTCTCCACCAATTGCATCTACTGCTATGGCAGGTCAGACTGTTATGCCAGTTTTTCAAGCTCCTGTTTTCGATGAGCCCAGATCTGTGGTCCATGCTGTTACACAGACTGTTCAGGCTCCCTTTGAGAATCCCCTCTATGAGTACAATGCTACCAGTGCTCAGGGTGAAGATCGTGAAGACTTTGTTGAACCTGAAGTTGTCCGAGAGCAGTCTCAGACCATCGACAAAAGACTTAGAGACATGGAGGGAAATGACTTATTTAAAGTGGATGCAGACAACATGTGCTTAATGTCTGACCTCGTTATGCCAGCCAAGATCAAAACTCCAGAGTTTGTGAAGTATAAGGGCCACCCTTGTCCAAGGGCTCATTTGGTCATGTATTTTTGCAAGATGGCTGCTTATACCAACAATCAGAAGCTGCTTATCCACTATTTTCAAGACAACTTGAGTTGAGCCTCACTCAAATGGTAGATGAGTCTCGAGCAAAACTCTATTCACTGCTTCCAAGATCTTGCAAATGCCTTCATGAAATAGTATAAGTATAACCTCGACATGGCTCCCGATCGCCGCCACCTGTAAAACATGACTCAATATGAGAAGGAATATTTTAAGGAGTATGCTTAGCGCTGGAAAGAATTGGCTTCCCAAGTCGAACCCCCTTTGGCTGAGAAAGAATTGATTGGGAACATGGATACCTTGTCTCCATTCTATTGGGAGAAGATGATTGGAAGTATTTCCTCTAACTTCACTAATTCGGTTACTATCAGCCAAAGGCTCGAGGAAGGACTCAAGAATGGAAAAGTGTCCAAGGCTGCTGAATCTTCCAATGGTGCGAAGAAATCTTATGGAAACTTCCAAAAGAAGAGGGAAGATCAGACTAACGCTGTCATAATTGATACAAGGAGGCCTCGCCCTAGACCTCAGTATGCTGATCACCCTGCTGTTGCTATTGTTACTCCCGTGGTTACTGCTCCACGACCAGCTCAAGCTCCCCAACGTCCAGCTGTTGGACAAAATCAGTACCATAATAGGAATCAATTTGGTCCTATTCCCATGCCGTACACTGAGCTTTATTATGATTTGGTTCAAAAAGAGTTGATTACCACAAGGACTATGCCTCCTCCTCAAAATCCTCTCCCAGCCGGCTATAGGACTGATCTTCATTGTGAATACCATCAAGGTGGTGCAGGCCATAACTTGGAAGGTTGTTATGCGTTGAAGGCTAAAGTACAAGAGCTGATCAGAAATAAAATCCTTTTTTTCTGTGACACTAATCCTAATGTCAAAAGCAACCCTCTGCCAGGGCACGCCAAGTGAAGCTTCGGTCGACTTCAGCGAACTATCCTCCAAAAAGCCAGTGTTTCAGACAGGCCAGCTCACCCCTGTTGCTGATTAGTCACTAGGCCTTGTTTCTTGTTGTTTGCATTTTCTTTATTTTGTAATGGTTGTTTCCTTCAAATTATGTTTGTATTTTCGTTAATTAATGAAATGAGCATTCTAACTTTTGATTCAATTCATCTTGTCTGCTATTTACATCTTTATGGTTTCCTTTTCAAAAATATATATATATATATATATAATATTTATCTCTTGTCCGCTTTCTTTTTTTTATTGTGAAAAGATTGGATGGAGGATGACGAAAATACTATACTCATAATTGCTGGTATGCTTTCAAATAAACTTTGCTGACGATGCAAGGCATTGTTTCAATCCCCCAAACACCGAAGAAATAAGGAAGTTATTCCCTTTTCAACCCCTTCGAGCCCTAGAAGTAGGAGTTTATTTCTTTGCAAAAACCCACAATCTTAACCTTGGGGTGGGTAGTTCTCAGTTAGCTTGGTTGTGCATCCTTGCAAGACACCTTTCATATAAAGGTTGCACTCACAAATTTTCCTTCGCACACAACAAGGAAGTGTCGAAGACGTCTTTCAAGTTAAATGCCAATGATGGTTCACCAAAGAATGAGCCGAGTCCCTTTCAAGGCAAAAGCTAAGAAAGATGGGAAGCTCATGACCTTGCCTTACACAAAAAGGTTTGTATGACAACCAAAAGAGGAAATCTTTAAATCCTTCACCATGAAAGTCCTCAATGGCAAACATTTTGGTAAGGAAGCAGTGACTGCCATCTCAAATCCCTTGACTTCTGAACCATCATCATTACTATCATCAGTATAATTCCCCGCCTGTGGGAACCTGACTGTAAAGTCTGAGTTAACTGAGTGTAGGATTAGAAGTTCATCATGAAGATTGGGCGGGTACAAATAAACTTTGAGCCTTTATCCTTTGTTTCATAAACCGTGAACCAGCCCAAGTTACAACCCTCAAAAGACCTAACTGAAGCAAGGTTATTTTGAAAGCATACTACAACAAGGTTGCTTAAACTGACTCCAAAAGATCATTGCAAATCATCTATTTTGGGCATTATACCTTTTGCTTTACCTTTTCACTTTGATGTCTTGAACTGTCGTGTTCTGACCAATGATTCATTTGTTTTGCATCTTCCAATAAATTAATTTTCATTTCAAAAGTTGCATGACTTTGCTTTAAAATTACCATGTTTGTACGAATACTTTTGTTTGCAAACTGGCTATCCTCTCAAGGAATGTTCAAACAATTAAGAAACTTGGTCTGTGATCCTATCAGGGGCAAATTCTTTCTAAATCCTATTGAAGAATTAGTTCAAGGTTTGTTATTCAGGGGCAAGTCCTTCTCGGAATTGGTTTATACAGAAGACTTTTCAAGACTCATGCTGGGGCAAGCTTTCCAAGTGTACTGCAAAGCAGTCATCTACAGAATCAGACAAGCTGAAGCATTGAACAGTTCACCTACAACAGCCGGCTAGTCTGGGGCAGTTAACTTGAAGAATCCCCAAGCAGCACTTCATCATTCCTACAAGGATCGTCAATTTGGATACAATTTACCAGTTTGGAAGAGATGTGTTCAGTGTCAACATCTCTAGTCCCCAGGCAGAATGACAATGATCTCCGTGTTGAGGAATCAGTCGTCCAGTCTCGTCTTCTCCCCAAAAGAGTCGAGCCATGTCGTCGACATCTGCATTTGCATTTAATCATATATCATAGCATAATTCATATACCATATGCATAGCATGAGTGTTTCATCCTCATTTACATTTCTCCCGAGGTTTTGTTGTTATCCACGTCTTACCTTGTGGTCAAAGTCCAACTTACTTGGCACCTACCCAACAAACATTGTCGTGTCTATCCAATGCTTTCTTGGGTATCTCTTTGTTCACATTCATCCAATGCTTTCTAAGATACTGTGATTCCTTTCTATCTAATGCTTTCTTGGGTATCACCTTCTTCACATTCCTCCAATGCTTTCTTGGATATTGTGATTCCTTTTCATCCAATGCCTTCTTGGATTTCACCTTTTATCTCATTTATATCTGATGCCTTCTCAGATATTATGAGTTTGCCTTTCATTCAAAGCCATTATTGGATGACTGGTTTCTTTACATCCAATACTTTCTTGAATTACCCTTTTTATCTCATTTTCATCTGATGCCTTCTCAGATATTATGAGTTTGTCTTTCATTCAAAGCCATTATTGGATGACTGGTTTTTTTTACATCCAATGCCTTCTTGGATTACCCTTTTTATCTCATTCTCATCTGATGCCTTCTCAGATATTATGAGTTTACCTTTCATTCAAAGCCATTATTGGATGACTGGTTTTTTTACATCTAATGCTTTCTTGGATCCCTACTTTGTTCATTTTTATCTAAAGCCATTATTAGATATTGTGATTATACCTTTCATTCAAAGCCATTATTGGATGTCTGGTTTCTTTTGCCATCTAATGCTCTTCCGGATGTGCCTTTCTCTTTCTGATGTTCTTCCAGATTGAGTCTTTTGCTCCAGATGTTCTTCCAGAACCTATCTGTTGTTTTTCCAAAGTTTATTCAATGTTGTTCTGAATGCCTCTGATGTTTGATAATGTCTCATGTATTTCCCAGGTTTTCTCCCCACCTCATTCAATGATCTTCTGAATGTTGTGACTCTTTTCCATCCATACCATTCATGGATGATGATCGTTGATTCCCCAGTGGAGACCGCCTTTTCGGTTCCACTTCCAGTGAGGATCTCGTGTTATATTTTTTTTCTAAAGTGTCAGTTGGTCACGCTTGAACCAGTTGCTTCATCACTTTAGACTTCCCACAATTTTGTTTCTATTCCCCAGTGTTGTTGTCATCTCCAGTGAGCGATTGCTCATTGTGTGGACTTTGTCCCTGTCAGCTTTCGTTTTGTCTGCATTTTTGGATTTACCATTTCATCATTTTCATCATATTAGAGTTCATTTCACAACAACATTTGTGTTTGTTTCTCTTTTGTCCATAGCATTGCATGTCAGTGCACCTGAGGGCAAAATTTTCGGTTATATATATTTAAATACCTTCCACCATGATTTCAAGAAGATTATCATCACTCATGTCATCCGGTGAAGATATTTAAATAGGAGCATCTGTCATACCCCAAATTTTACTCTCAGATTCGTTGGCCTTTGTCATATCTTTTTAAGTCAGCCTTTTCGCATTTTAGTAAACATTTTTTATCATGCATTTTTTTAGTAGATTTTTATCATTCCATGCCTCCTTCTTTTTGTTTTATTTTATTGTTATTTAGATATTTATCTTAGATTATTTAAAATTAATTTGGTTTATATTATTAATTTAGTTTATATTTATTTACTTTATTCTTAATATAGTTTTAGTTTTTTTAACTTAATTTAATTTCAACTTTATTTTAGCTTTTTATTTTAGTTTAGTTTCTAACTAGATTAACTTTAATTTAGGTTACTTTTAATTTTAGTTTAATTTCAATTAGCTTAATTTTATTAGTTTAGTTTTAATTATAGTTTTTTATTATTTTTTTTAAGTTTAATTTAATTTAGTTAATCTAATTTGTTTTCATTCAATTATTTTCTTTTGTGTTAAAAAATCATTTTAAAAAAATATATAGAGCCTAAATTTTTATTTTATTTTTAGTTTTATTTATTATTTATTATTATCATTATTATTTGCATTATTATTGTTGCTTATTATTATTATTATTATTATTATTATTATTATTATTATTATTATTATTATTATTATATTTACCTTTATTATTATGTCATTATTTCTTTTATTATCATTAGTCCATTATCTTCTCTTTATTATTATTATTTCTATGTATTTATTATTCTTTTGTTACAAGTTCAATTGCCTCTTCCCAAAACCATACAACCTGGCTAATCAACCGTACCATGCCTCTAACATACAACAAAAAAAAATAAAACTTGACAACAAACCCAAAGACCTGTTATCAAGCATGTAAAGAACAAACACCAAAATGTGAAATTCTTGAACCATGCCAAACTGCGCGAAATCATAGCTTGCCACAAACATGATCAATTTCTGACTTTCATATTTTCTCAAATTCCTGCGTAAAACCAACACACCAAAATGGAAACCTGCTTTTGGCCAAGACAACAGCTCTGCATAAAACATGCGTCCATATCCCCAGAACCATCAGCACACAAGACCTGCTATCACAACTTTAGCTTGCGTTGAAAACAACAAGTCACCAGTATCAGACAAGATTTTCGTACGAGACTTAACAAGCATGCTTGTTCTGAATTTTTAAAAAGGAGAGGTGGCAATAGAAATAAGAAGAGAATAGAGTCAAGAAAAAAAGTTTAAAAAAGCGAAGAAAAAAATTCTGAAAAAAAGGAACCTTCATCTCTTCATTTTTAAAAACTTTGAATAAAAAAACCACAGCGAATCTTCCTACACTCTTCAATCAGATAACAAACTCACTCCAAAATCCTTCAAAAAATCAAACACGACACAACCACAGAAATACTCAGGAATCAAAGAAGAAGAAAAAGAAGAGGAGCGGAGCAAAAGAGAAAATCGAAGCTCACAGTGTATTGCCGGAGGTTCGCCGAAAAATTTGCCGAAATCTGAACCGACAAAATCTTCAAATCGGTATCGCTTTCTCACTGTTTTTTCCATGTAAATCACTTCTAAACATTATTTAATTGAACCCCCTTTGGTATAACACGCCAATATGATGTGAATCTTTGAGATCCATTTGTTAGGTCTTTGTTTTTTTCTCTCCAAATACTGCTGCTATTGCCATATCGTTTGATTGATTCTTGAGATATCATTGTTGTGTGAGGATGAAAAGGGTAGGAATCAAGGTCAAGCTTTTGTATCTATGAGTTTGCTTGTTTTTTTGTTTTTTTTTTGTTTTTTGAAAGAAGAGGAGAAATCAAATCGGTTGAGTTAAGCAGAGAAAATTGTGAACCGTGGAAATGAGGAGATCGTGGGAGGAGGGAAATATAGAAGGCCTTGATTTTTGTTTTTACTGGTCTTAGATTTATTTTGTTTATTGGGTTTTATGGGGATAATAATCATTATAGGTTGCTAATTTTATACCAGTAGAAAAGCAGCAAAATACACTTCCAAAAACAAACAACAGCAACACTTCATTCGTTCATTCTCTTAACCTAAAATCCACTAAATTCAAAACAAAAGCTATCCACACAAAAAGCCCCCAACCCAACCAGAAGCAGATCAGAATTCCTAGAAATGTTAACCCACCACCATAAAACAAAGAAATCCAGCCAACAAACACTGACATGATAATACACCAGAATCACCTCAGCTTTGACGACAGAAAAGAAGAGGAACAAAAGAATAAAAAGCGAAGGAGAGAAGAACATTCTGCTACGATGAAAGACAATGAAACCGAAAGCCAGCTTTTTTTATCGGCACGTCCTGGCATCCAGGACTGCCGGGAATCATGAAAATATTAAGTTAGAATTGCAGGGGTTTGAGCAGCCCGCGTACAATTCCCAACTTACGTAAAATTGCTCAAACATACCAGCCAGACATTATCTTCCTATCGGAAACGCTAGCCACTAACCGCTAGTTGGAAACTGTCAGAGTCTCTTTAAAGTTTGCGACATGCTTAGTCATCGACGTAGATGGTAGAAGTGGTGGTTTGGCGGTACTTTGGAAAAATATAGATACTTGCAGTGTGCAGAATTTTTCTAGAAATTTTATCAATATTCATGTGAAAGATGACAAGAGAGGGGATTGGAGGTTAACTTGTTACTATAGTTATCCGGAAAGAAGTCGTAGGAAACAAGCGTGGGATTTGTTGCGCGAGATTCGTTCGATGTCAAATCTGCCATGGTGTATAATAGGTGATTTCAACGACTTGCTATCACAACAAGATAAAAAAGGAGTCCTTCCACATCCAAATTCGTTGTGTACTGGTTTTCGTGAAGCCATTAGTGATTGCAATCTAGTCGAAATTCCTATGGAAGGTTATCAATACACGTGGTTTAAAAGTTGTGGTACTGATCGAGCGGTGGAGGAAAGGCTGGACCGCTCGTTAGCCACTTCGGAGTGGTTGGACCTGTTTCCATCCATCAAATTAGATAATCTCCTCGCTACTCATTTCGACCATAGTCCGATTCTACTGTCATCTCTCAACAAAAATGCAGAAATTATGTGTTTAGATTTGAGAATTCTTGGTTACAGGAGGAAGATATTGATAAGGTTGTTAGTATTAGATGGAATCACAATGGTAGCAGAGAAATAACACAAAGGATCCAGTCATGTGCATTAAATTTGAAAAGGTGGAATAACTTGAATAGAAGGAGGAAGAAGGAGGAAGAAGAGCGTACCATCGACATCTCAGTTTTTTGAAGCCCAAAGTGAATACAAAAAAATCCTTCTCAATGAGGAAAGGTATTGGCAACAGAGAGCTAAGATGCATTGGCTTCGTGACGGTGATCACAACACCCATTTTATCCATCAGTCCACAACAGCTAGGAGGAAGTTTAAACAAATTGAGTCCTTAAAGAATGATGAAGGGACTGGTGTTACAGACCAGGAAGGTCTCTGTGAAGTAGCCAAACATTATTTCTCTTCATTATTTACAGCTTCAGGAGGTGATTATGATAAGGTGCTGAGACTGTTTCATCCTATGGTAACTGAGGAAGATAATGCAAAACTGTTGCGGCCAGTAACTAAAGAGAAGCTATATAAAGCACTTTGTGACATGCATCCGAATAAATCTCTCGGTCCCGACGGATTCAACCCCGCTTTCTACCAGAGATATTGGGAACTCTGTGGTGATGATATTTGGAAAGCCGCTACTGCATGGCTAGCTAGAGGCTATTTTCCTCCTTCACTCAACGACACTAATATCTGTCTGATCCCTAAATGTGATAAGCCTCAGAATATGAAAGAATTTTGGCCTATCTCGTTGTGTAATGTGGTTTACAAACTGGTCTCCAAGGTGCTATCTCACAGAATAAAGTTTTTGCTGGACAAATGCGTTGCGGAAGAACAATCGGCTTTCGTTGAAGGTCGGTCGATCCTTGACAATGCTATGATTGCCATTGAAGTCATTCATGTGCTCAAAAGAAATACGAGAGGTAACAAACCGCAGTTAGCACTTAAAATCGATATCAGTAAGGCTTACGATAAAGTCGACTGGGGATTCTTAAGCGGTGTGTTAAAAAGCTTGGGATTTGATGGTAGATGGATTCATTGGATTATGATGTGTGTTACGTAGGTGCACTATACTGTTCTAGTAAACTCAGATAATGTAGGACCAATTCAGCCAGGAAGAGGACTTAGGCAAGGAGACCCACTGTCTCCTTACCTGTTTATTCTTGTTACGGAAGGATTATCCAAACTCATGAAAAACGCAGTGGATAGTGGTGATGTGCATGGGATACAAATCTGTAGAAGGGCGCCAAAATTGTCCCACCTACTCTTTGCTGACGACTGTTTTTTGTTTTGCAGGGGTAATCTTAATGAAGTTAGATCTCTTATGAAGGTGATTAGTACTTACGCGGAGGCATCGGGACAGGAAATTAATCTTTCTAAGTCAGAGGTATTCTTTAGCCGTAACTTATCTAATTACGCTCAAGAGGACCTAGCAAGAATTATGGGAGTTCGACACGTTTTGGGGACTGTAAAGTATTTAGGGCTTCCATCTATGATAGGTAGAAGAAAGAAAGCTACATTCTCTTATATTAAGGATCGGATCTGGAAAAGGAATAATTCTTGGAAAGGTGGAGCTCTTTCAAAAGCGGGGAAGGAAGTTATGATCAAGTCAGTTTTGCAATCTATTCCCTCATATGTAATGAGTATTTTTATCCTACCAGAAAAGGTTATTAAAGAGATTGAAACTATGTTGAATGCTTTTTGGTGGGGGAGTAGGAATCAGAATGGTGGAATAAAGTGGACGGCGTGGGAAGAACTGGCTTGTACGAAGAAGGAAGGGGGGTTAGGCTTTCGGGATTTCAGAGCATTTAACATGTCTATGGTTGCAAAACAGGGATGAAATCTAATTACTAAACCAGATGCCCTCGTATCCAGGATCTTCAAAGCAAGGTACTACCCTAATAAATCTTTCTTTGATTCTTCGATTGGGTATAACCCGAGTTATGTCTGGCGTAGTATATGGAAAGCACGAGAGGTTCTAACAATCGGGTGCAGGTGGAGTATAGGTACTGGTAGTCAGATCAGGGCCATGCAGGATCCTTGGCTTCATGGTGGTAGCGAAAGGATTATGAGAGGTCTGCAGCAACATGGTGTGTATGATATTACTGTTAGGGATCTTATGAAGCCGAATGTGAAACAATGGGATTCAGGTATAATAAGGAATTTATTTGATGATGCAGATGCAGAGCAAATCTTACAGGTCCCACTGTTGATGGAGGTTAATAAAGACAGGTTGATTTGGAAGGAGGAGCAAGACGGGGCATATAGCGTGCGGTCAGGGTACAGAGTTTGGCGTAACTCCCACCGGAGGCGGGGTAACACCATAATGGACGAAGATTGGTGTAGTTTGTGGAATATAACATCGCCGGAAAGAGCCAAACATCTCTTATAGAGAATATGTAGGGGCTACCTACCTACTCGTATGAGACTCAGATAACACTTTGTTACGTGCCCGTCAGCTTGTCAGTTGTGTGAATATGTTACTGAGGATGAGTGGCATCTGTTTCTAGATTGCAACGCCACTAGTTAATGTTGGAGTGCAGCAGGTTTGTCAAATCTTATGGATACTTGAACTCATTTGCAAGATTTTAAGTCTATTATCTTCGATATTTGTAAGAAGGAGGATAAAAAAGTAGCAGGTCGTTTTACGTTTTTAATTGATAGCATTTTGAAGAATTGAAATGATTTTATATGGCATAATGAACACGATGAAGCAATTAAATTGGGATTAAGTGCTTTTCACAGGTGGCAGGATTGGTTTAAAGCTCAAGGTAGTACAGAAAGCAATAATCAGACTTGCCAGGTTTTGGAGTGGAATCCACCTCCGGTGGGCTGGCTGGAGTGTAATGTAGATGCGGCTTTTAATAATAACATTGGTCCTACTAATAGAGGGTGGTGTTTTCGTAATCATTTTGGAAACTTTACAGCAGCAGGTGTAGCTTGGGATCCGAGAATACTTACCGTTATAGAAGCCGAAGCTTTAGCACTTAAAGAGGCGATTCTTGGAGCTATTTCTTTGCAGTTGGAGTTTGTTACGTTTGAAAGTGATTCACAAAGAGTTATTCAAGCCATCCATGCTAACCGTAAGCGGGATTCAGAATTTAATCTTATTATTGAATCTATTAAGAGTTTATTAGTTAATTTTCCAAACTTTGAGGTTAAGTTTGTCAAACGTCAAACGAATATGGTCGCTCATGCTATTGCGAAGGCCGCCAATTCTTGGGCTCGACGTAGTTCCTTATTATCGATTCCTCGTTGTATTGAACACTATATTATAAATGAAATGCATTGAGTTGGTTGCGATCAAAAAAATAATAATCATTATAGGTAGATTTTAATTGGAATAATAACAGGTATAATGATATTAATTGGTTTCCAAAACAATTTTTTTTAATTAAAATGCGTTTAATTTTGAGATGTACAAGAAGGAGACGACTGATTTTTTTTTCTTGGTCAAAATCTAGGGTTTCTTTTCTTTGAAGTTTTTTCTTGGTCCAAGTGGGCTTAAGTAAGCCCATTTCTCATTTGCCAATCCATTCTTTTAAAAAAAACAAACACCTTTTTTTTTGTTTATTGATTTGTTTTTTAGGTAATTAATTTTGTCTTTGGATTAATTTTGTATTAGTCAACTAATTTGGTTAATTATTTTGTTAAGTAGTTTAAATATTTAAGTTAAAATTCTTTTAATTATTTAATTGGATAAAATTATTTTCATAGACAAAATCTAAAAAATTCTTGATATATAGTTATTTTTGAAAATATTGTTCATATTAAGTTTTTTTTAATTGTAAATATTTTGTGTTAATTAGTAATTCTATATTTTAGGAACTTGTTTTTCTATTCAACTTATTTATTAAATAATTCAAAACAATATTTTCTTTAATTAGTTTTTTTAACTAGTCTTTTAATTTAGAATTTAAAATTGCTTAGATTTTATTTAGCTTAATTTCTTTATTTATTTAAATTTATAATTTAGTGACCTTTTGATTAGGTTCTTTAGCTTTGACTTATTTGTCTGATCTCGATTTCGTTTCTTCTATCTCTTTTTCACTATTTTGTGCTCATCACCTTTCGTTCACGGTTGTTATGTTGTGTGCTTAAAGCTCCACACTTTACTCCATTGTTGAGTTGTCTGTTTCCCTAATTCCAAAGGAAAGGGTTGTTTTTGTTGACTTCCATGACACATTTAGGATAACCTTGTCCGTCATTCCCTTATCTCACGCCACCGTGCGATCGAGGCTTGCCTTCCCTTTTTAACCTAACCTTAGGTTTAGAGCCGCCGTGCTCTATTTAGGTGTTCCGCCGTGGGCACTCCTTTCCCTATTTTACCTAGCCTTAGGTTTGGAGTTGCCGTACTCCATGTAGGTGTCTTGCCATAGACCCTACTTTCCCTTGGAACCTTGACCACAGTCAAGAGTTCCTCATCCCCGTTGAGGGGAACTACGGACGCTCTAATTTCTCAAAGTACCCTTTGAGAATACGTAGGCATAGGATTGCGAGATCCTAGCGAGCCACCTTTTCTTTTTTCCACCTTTCTATTTCTTACCTTTTTACCCCATAGTGAGGGGAACTACGAATGCTCTGATTCCATTCCCGTCAGGATACGTAGGCACGAGATGCAATGTCTTGGCGAGCATACTTAGTGTATATACCCTAGGTCTTTACCTTAGTACTTTTCCCTTAGCAAGCAACTTTAGCATAACACAAATACTAACAAGAGATTCCTGTAGAGTACTACAGATACTTAGGATGCTAACACCTTCCCTAGGTATAACCAACCACCGGATCTTAGATCTCTTAGTTGTGCTCCTAGATAGCGCACTTAGGGTTTTTCGATCTTTACACTTTCCTTTGGATAAATCAAAGCTCGGTGGTGAACTTCATGATTTGTGATTCAAGTTAATTAATAGCATGTCATCCAATTCTCACCGCGACAGATACGTGTAACATTACCTATCACTTCAAAAGAATTCCATTCCGTTTTGACAAACGTAATGAAGTCGGGATGATCAAACCAACAATTGAAGGTTTTAAAGGGTTTGGGACCCCAATGGACATTTCTTGCCTTGAGCCATATAGGCCTGTGATCCAATATATCTCTGTTACCCACAATTTGACTTGCAGTATTCCACTCTTTCAACAGACCATCAGATATTAAAAATCTATCCAAGAGGCTATAACTTCTTCCATGAGAGGCAAACCAAGTAAACTTATTGCCAGACTAGGGAATCAACCAGATTCGAAATTCTGGTATCAGACGTATGATGTTAAGGTGTGATGTCATAACAACACACTCTGCACAATGGACAACAATAACAGTAAAATAACACCAAGAATTGTTGACCCAGTTCGGTTACAACCAACCTACTCTGGGGGCTACCAAGCCAGGGATGGAATTCACTACTTGTAGATATAATTTACAGACTCAACAACCCGTTGACAATCTCCTAAACTTATACTATACTAATGACTTCCTACCTAAGAAACCACTTAGGTATGAGAACATCACTCAATCCCTTACAAACTCTCAAAGAAACCCCTTTGAGTACCCTTGATCTTACTTCACAACTTCGATCAAGCAACCACTCTCTATTACTTCACAGCTTCTAGAGAGGACAGAAACTCAACACCTATT
The DNA here is from genome assembly GCA_022829125.1 of Lathyrus tuberosus. Lineage (NCBI taxonomy): Eukaryota > Viridiplantae > Streptophyta > Magnoliopsida > Fabales > Fabaceae > Lathyrus > Lathyrus tuberosus. The sequence continues at coordinate 3,031,134 of JALAZF010000392.1, forward strand.
CAAACCCTAGAATAGTGTAAATACAAGTGCTCTAAACAAACTCTAGACACTAAGCCTCCAGCTTCTGATCTTCTGAATGTTTTCTGTCACTTTTTCCTTTGGTCTTGTGCGCTTTATATAGCTCCTTGAATTGGTCTTGGACTTGCTACAATATCTCCCAGATTTGTTATTTAAAACTGAATATTTAAAACATATTTTCTCCTAAAATCTTTTTAAATCTTCAACCTTTTAAATCTCCTACAAATCTGCAACAGATCTCCTATGCAGCAGCAAATATCTATCCCAAGATATTCGCATCCAATGAGACAGCTTGCTCTCCACAATTCCAGCTAATACGCAACCCTAACAACATCACAGCCGGCTGTTGTTAATTCTGCAGATCTGATGTTACAACATCACCCATGTGACATCAGACATCCAACTTCATCAATTAATTACTTAACACAGGCCAGTGTTAAGACTTCAATGTTGCAACATCAGCACTTTGACATCAACATTGAACATACTTTATTTTACCAAAATTCCAGCTAATCCAAGAACTAACAATCTCCCCCTTTGGCTAATTTTGGCTAAAACAATCTCTGCACTCTGCATCTTCAGAGACTTTAGCAGCGGAATAATCTTCAAAACTAAATCATTTTGAAACTCTCATCAGCAGCAGTTTGACAATTTTCATAGTCTTCATCACTTGATCTGCTGCAGCACCATCTTCATTCTTGACAACAGCCAATTGGTGCTCCTCCTTAAGGATATGAACCAGCCTCACAATGTGCAACACTTCTCTCCCCCTTGATGTCTGCTTGGCTGCACTCTTCAAATGCTATGATATCTTCACTAGCTCAGTCTAAACTCCTCCTCAATAACTGCATTACCACTTTTCAACTAAACACCTTTTAGCAGCATCAATTTATCTCCCCCTTAATCTGCATCATATTAGCAGCATTTGGCAGTAACACTCTTTGATACTCTTGACTACCTTGGCTACTCTTGACTCTCATGGCTATTTTCTCCCCCTTTTTAGCCACAATTAGGCAAGCTTCTATTAGAAACCCTATTAACTATAGTCAGTACACCCTAGCTCTCATTGTTAGCCTCACAGTTAGCAACCAGGCAAAACAAATCATACAAAACATAACCAGTGCATAAAACAGCACAATATTCAAATTACATAACCAAGCACATTAAGTGCTAAAACAAAGACAGAAAAAAAAGCTAACCCTACTAAAATAGAAGGCAAACATTAAAAGCTTGAATCTTCTGAGCTAAGATCATCATTATCGTCTTCATCACCAGGTACATCAACAACATCCTTCCTTGTGTTGGCAGCTTCACCTTCCTTTGTTGCCAATCTCAGAGACATGACAAGTCTTTCAAATTTTTGTTTCCTTTCAGTACTAACTCTTATGACTTCATCTAACTCCTTGCAAGCCTCCTCTAGTTCTGTAATCAACCCAGTCTTGGCTGGTGACTGTTGTGATGTTGAAGCAGATGTCTTGACACTGTTAGGAACATGTTTCAACTTGTAATAGAGTGACAAGGCAGGCTTCCTTTTGCAAACAACATCTGAATGCTGTAGAATTCCAGGATGTTGAGACAAGATAATCCCACAAATGAGAGAGGGAAAAGCAATGTGTATCTTTACAGCATTTGTAGCAGCATGCTTAATAGTATGATCATAGATGTAGGAGCCATAGTCAATTCTTTGCTTTGTCCCAACTGCATGAATTATCTTCCCCAATTCAATAGAAATTGTGGTCTTGTGACTAGTAGGAACCCAGTTGACAATACCTATTCTGTGCAGAATAGCATATTTGACACTTAACAAACTGGCTAACAACTTTCCTTCTACGGGCCAAACATCTACCTGACCAGCAGTGATTTCTTTGCATATAACATTGTTGGAGGCTACTAATTCCCCATAATCTTCCTCATTTCCTCCGAAGTAGGCATTGATCACCTTAGGAGAGAACCAGACACACTTACCCCTGATGGTAACTCTTCTGAAAGTTCGGCTCTTGCTGTCATTTATCGATTCAGGTATATTAACTATGAATTCTCTGACCAGTCTATCATAGCAATTAGTCAACCCTGACACAATCCTTATAAGACCAGCAAGCTTAATTAGGTCTATAATTTCAGTAGACTCTAAATCTTTTGCTACTACCTCTCTTTCCAGAGCTATCTTTCTTAGGCTCATACAACTGGCACTGTGAGATGAGATGTTATCAGGCACTTGATTTGTAGCAGGGTTGATGTCTTGAGCATCACACTCAGAATCTGACTCTTCCCTGATTCTCCTCTTCTTGCCAGTCCTGGCACCTTTGCTCCACGACTTGGGAGAGTCTGTAACTGAAATCCTTTTCTTATCCTTCTTTCTTCCAATTCTATCATCATCAGATGAGTCCTCAATCTCTATAACCTCAACCTGTTCCTTTCCTTTACCCCTGTGACTTTCATTCCTAGGGGACGATGTTCTGACATCAAAGCTGACATCAGTGTCATCAGGATCTTCACCTTCAGCTTCTTGACTCAGGGCCTGTCTTTGAAGATTTTTGTCCTCACCTTGAGAGTCGACTTGTTCAGCAGGCATTTGCCTTAAAGGGACAGAAATCCCTTTCACCCGTATCCCCTTCTCAAGGATTTTGGTGGCAAGCTGTCCCAAATGCATGTCTACATCAAACTTCTCCTCAACAGCTTGAGAGGATGATGACCTAGCTTCAGTTTTATTCACCGTGGTTGAGGGTTTAGGGTTACCAGACTCGGGAAGAGCAATAGAAATGTGTTCTTCGGAAGAAACCCTAGTTCGTACCTGCTCAGAGTTCTTGGAAGGGAGAGACATTGTTCCTTTGTAACAGACTCGGTTTGGAGAGGGTTTTTCTATTATGTTGAGGGAGACGAATCGTTGAGATGAGAACCCTTTGATAAATCTTGATGTAGGATCAATATGGTAAGGCGCCTGATTTTGGGTACCTCTTAAAGACCAATCACTAATGTTTTCCCTCCATAAAGACTTTCCTTTTAAAAATTTAAAAGAATTCACATCAGAACTTATTAACTCTGAGTGACCTTTCAACATTCTGACATCAGAGTCTGATGTTATAACATCAACTAGAACATCACTAGTTGAATCTCCTTCAAGAGAAATCCACTGATAGCAGTTATCTTTGGTTCTGGCACCCTTCATAACAACCTGATTCTGCTCATCAGATACCACACACTCATCCTTAGTGTAGTTTACCTTGTGACCTTCATCACACAATTGGCTTATGCTGATCAAATTTGCATTTAACCCATTGACAAACAGAACATTGTCAAGTTCAGGTATACCATCACCTTTCATTTTCCCAACTCCTGCAACAACACTTTTTTCTCCATTTCCAAACATAACTTCAAGAGAGGGGCAAGGTCTAAGTTCATCAAACATGGATCTACATCCAGACATGTGCTTGGAACACCCACTGTCAAAATACCATGTTCCTTCTTTAGCCTCTTTGTCAGCCAAGTGAGCCAACAAGCACTTCATCTTCTCCTTAGGTACCCATTGTTTAACAACTTTGGGCCTGTACTCTCTCCATCTGTTTAGAGGTTGAGGGTATCCATGCAGCTTGTAGCAAGAGTACTACATATGTCCAAACCTTCCAAAATAATAACATCTCACCCTTTTATCTCTGAATCGTCTGCCATGATGAGATTGCTTAGGCTGCCAGCCATAATGTGGTCTCCTCCTACCATAACTGCCCTGCCATCTATTATGCTGGTATCTTCTCCCATAAGAAGGCAGAGAATGCTGTTTCCTGGATTGTCTCCCATGATGGTGTGGTTTTCTTCTTCCATGAGGAACAGCATTGGTGTATCCATATCCATAACCATACCAGTTGTCTTGATGTTGAGACACCTGATGAGACATGTGTTGTTTGAACTGAGCAGCTTGCATGCTCTCGTGATATTGTGGGGGCATATACTGACTAGCTCCTTGTGGCTGCTTTCTCTTCTAATAGGGACCAGTCTTCTTCTCAATCTTCTTAGGTTGTGAAACATCAGCCTTCTTAGGGGTAGGATCCTGCTTCTTTGGCTGATGTTGAGATGAAAGTTGTGACACTTCCTTCTTTGAACCTGAAGTGCTTTCTTCTGAAGTTCCCTTATCCTCAGCCACATATCCTATCCCAGCTTTGTCTCCAGCAGCTTTTTCTGACTGAAGGATCTTATCAAGTGTGTCAGTACCACAGCTCAGCATCCTAACAGACTTGGTCATTTGATCAAGGTGGGCTCTAACTAGCACCACTTCATTTTCCAGATCAGTCTTTTCATTCTCTAGCTGAGCAATCTGTTTCTTGTGGCACTTGTTTTCTTGACAAATCTCAGCACTTTTTAAACACAGCTCTTGATAGGTAGATGCTAACTCCTCATACGTTACTTCTCCATCACTAGAATCATCATCAGAAACAACAACTCCTGTTAGGGCTCTAACATGCTTTGCTGACTCACCTTCACTTTCACTATCTGAGTTAGACCAGGAAACTGTCATGCCCTTCTTCTGCTTTTTCAAAAAGGTGGGACATTCTTTCTTTACATATCCATACCCTTCGCACTCAAAGCACTGCACTCCTTTATCTTGGGCAGTTTTCTCTTCATCCTTCTTGCTGGTGTCAGAAGTCATGTTCTTGACATTAGGCCTGGAGTTATTATTCATTCTCTTGAATACTTTGGTGAACTGTCTTCCCAACATCACTATGGCCTGAGATAGATCCTCCTGCGATTCAGAACTCTTTCCTTTTTCTTCTGCATCATTTGACACCAAGGCTATACTCTTTGGCTTCTTTTCTGGTTCTTCCTCATTCAACCCCAGCTCAAAAGTTTGAAGAGATCCAATGAGCTCATCTACTCTCATCTTGCTGATGTCTTGTGATTCTTCAATGGCAGTAACCTTCATCTTATACTTCTTAGGTAGGGACCTAAGGATCTTCCTAACAAGCTTTTCATCTGACATCTTCTCACCAAGAGCACTGGATGCATTAGCCAGCTCCAGAACATTCATGTGGAAGTCATGAATAGTCTCATCACCCTTCATCTTCAGGCTTTTAAATTTTGATGTTAAAATCTGAAGTCTTGACATCTTGACTCTAGATGTTCCTTCATGAGTAGCCTGCAAGATATCCCACGCTTCCTTAGCAACTTCACAGGTATTGATTAACCTGAAGATATTCTTATCCACTCCATTGAAGATGGCATTTAGAACTTTGGAGTTTCCAAGGGCAAGCTCATCTTCCTCCTTGGTCCATTCTTCTTCAGGCTTTAGCTTTGAGGTGCCTTCTTTATCTTTGCCGGCATCATCTTTCTCACATATGACAGGAGCTTTCCATTCTTTAATAACAGCCTTCCAAGCCTTACTGTCCAAGGATTTTAAGAAGGTGGTCATCCTTGGCTTCCAATAGTCATAATTGGATCCATCCAAAATAGGGGGTATGTTGACGAATCCTCCAACTTCTTTGTCCATCTTTACACCAGAAAGTAACTTCCCTAGATCTCACCCAGAGACAGACAGGATGCCTGCTCTGATACCAATTGAAATTCTGGTATCAGACGTGTGATGTTAAGGTGTGATGTCACAACAACACACTCTGCACAATGGACAACAATAACAGTAAAATAACACCAAGAATTGTTGACCCAGTTCGGTTACAACCAACCTACTCTGGGGGCTACCAAGCCAGGGATGGAATTCACTACTTGTAGATATAATTTACAGACTCAACAACCCGTTGACAATCTCCTAAACTTATACTATACTAATGACTTCCTACCTAAGAAACCACTTAGGTATGAGAACATCACTCAATCCCTTACAAACTCTCAAAGAAACCCCTTTGAGTACCCTTGATCTTACTTCACAACTTCGATCAAGCAACCACTCTCTATTGCTTCACAGCTTCTAGAGAGGACAGAAACTCAACACCTATTCAAACCCTAGAATAGTGTAAATACAAGTGCTCTAAACAAACTCTAGACACTAAGCCTCCAGCTTCTGATCTTCTGAATGTTTTCTGTCACTTTTTCCTTTGGTCTTGTGCGCTTTATATAGCTCCTTGAATTGGTCTTGGACTTGCTACAATATCTCCCAGATTTGTTATTTAAAACTGAATATTTAAAACATATTTTCTCCTAAAATCTTTTTAAATCTTCAACCTTTTAAATCTCCTACAAATCTGCAACAGATCTCCTATGCAGCAGCAAATATCTATCCCAAGATATTCGCATCCAATGAGACAGCTTGCTCTCCACAATTCCAGCTAATACGCAACCCTAACAACATCACAGCCGGCTGTTGTTAATTCTGAAGATCTGATGTTACAACATCACCCATGTGACATCAGACATCCAACTTCATCAATTAATTACTTAACACAGCCCAGTGTTAAGACTTCAATGTTGCAACATCAGCACTTTGACATCAACATTGAACATACTTTATTTTACCAAAATTCCAGCTAATCCAAGAACTAACAATCTCCCCCTTTGGCTAATTTTGGCTAAAACAATCTCTGCACTCTGCATCTTCAGAGACTTTAGCAGCGGAATAATCTTCAAAACTAAATCATTTTGAAACTCTCATCAGCAGCAGTTTGACAATTTTCATAGTCTTCATCACTTGATCTGCTGCAGCACCATCTTCATTCTTGACAACAGCCAATTGGTGCTCCTCCTTAAGGATATGAACCAGCCTCACAATGTGCAACACTTCTCTCCCCCTTGATGTCTGCTTGGCTGCACTCTTCAAATGCTATGATATCTTCACTAGCTCAGTCTAAACTCCTCCTCAATAACTGCATTACCACTTTTCAACTAAACACCTTTTAGCAGCATCAATTTATCTCCCCCTTAATCTGCATCATATTAGCAGCATTTGGCAGTAACACTCTTTGATACTCTTGACTACCTTGGCTACTCTTGACTCTCATGGCTATTTTCTCCCCCTTTTTAGCCACAATTAGGCAAGCTTCTATTAGAAACCCTATTAACTATAGTCAGTACACCCTAGCTCTCATTGTTAGCCTCACAGTTAGCAACCAGGCAAAATAAATCATACAAAACATAACCAGTGCATAAAACAGCACAATATTCAAATTACATAACCAAGCACATTAAGTGCTAAAACAAAGACAGAAAAAAAAGCTAACCCTACTAAAATAGAAGGCAAACATTAAAAGCTTGAATCTTCTGAGCTAAGATCATCATTATCGTCTTCATCACCAGGTACATCAACAACATCCTTCCTTGTGTTGGCAGCTTCACCTTCCTTTGTTGCCAATCTCAGAGACATGACAAGTCTTTCAAATTTTTGTTTCCTTTCAGTACTAACTCTTATGACTTCATCTAACTCCTTGCAAGCCTCCTCTAGTTCTGTAATCAACCCAGTCTTGGCTGGTGACTGTTGTGATGTTGAAGCAGATGTCTTGACACTGTTAGGAACATGTTTCAACTTGTAATAGAGTGACAAGGCAGGCTTCCTTTTGCAAACAACATCTGAATGCTGTAGAATTCCAGGATGTTGAGACAAGATAATCCCACAAACGAGAGAGGGAAAAGCAATGTGTATCTTTACAGCATTTGTAGCAGCATGCTTAATAGTATGATCATAGATGTAGGAGCCATAGTCAATTCTTTGCTTTGTCCCAACTGCATGAATTATCTTCCCCAATTCAATAGAAATTGTGGTCTTGTGACTAGTAGGAACCCAGTTGACAATACCTATTCTGTGCAGAATAGCATATTTGACACTTAACAAACTGGCTAACAACTTTCCTTCTACGGGCCAAACATCTACCTGACCAGCAGTGATTTCTTTGCATATAACATTGTTGGAGGCTACTAATTCCCCATAATCTTCCTCATTTCCTCCTAAGTAGGCATTGATCACCTTAGGAGAGAACCAGACACACTTACCCCTGATGGTAACTCTTCTGAAAGTTCGGCTCTTGCTGTCATTTATCGATTCAGGTATATTAACTATGAATTCTCTGACCAGTCTATCATAGCAATTAGTCAACCCTGACACAATCCTTATAAGACCAGCAAGCTTAATTAGGTCTATAATTTCAGTAGACTCTAAATCTTTTGCTACTACCTCTCTTTCCAGAGCTATCTTTCTTAGGCTCATACAACTGGCACTGTGAGATGAGATGTTATCAGGCACTTGATTTGTAGCAGGGTTGATGTCTTGAGCATCACACTCAGAATCTGACTCTTCCCTGATTCTCCTCTTCTTGCCAGTCCTGGCACCTTTGCTCCACGACTTGGGAGAGTCTGTAACTGAAATCCTTTTCTTATCCTTCTTTCTTCCAATTCTATCATCATCAGATGAGTCCTCAATCTCTATAACCTCAACCTGTTCCTTTCCTTTACCCCTGTGACTTTCATTCCTAGGGGACGATGTTCTGACATCAAAGCTGACATCAGTGTCATCAGGATCTTCACCTTCAGCTTCTTGACTCAGGGCCTGTCTTTGAAGATTTTTGTCCTCACCTTGAGAGTCGACTTGTTCAGCAGGCATTTGCCTTAAAGGGACAGAAATCCCTTTCACCCGTATCCCCTTCTCAAGGATTTTGGTGGCAAGCTGTCCCAAATGCATGTCTACATCAAACTTCTCCTCAACAGCTTGAGAGGATGATGACCTAGCTTCAGTTTTATTCACCGTGGTTGAGGGTTTAGGGTTACCTGACTCGGGAAGAGCAATAGAAATGTGTTCTTCGGAAGAAACCCTAGTTCGTACCTGCTCAGAGTTCTTGGAAGGGAGAGACATTGTTCCTTTGTAACAGACTCGGTTTGGAGAGGGTTTTTCTATTATGTTGAGGGAGACGAATCGTTGAGATGAGAACCCTTTGATAAATCTTGATGTAGGATCAATATGGTAAGGCGCCTGATTTTGGGTACCTCTTAAAGACCAATCACTAATGTTTTCCCTCCATAAAGACTTTCCTTTTAAAAATTTAAAAGAATTCACATCAGAACTTATTAACTCTGAGTGACCTTTCAACATTCTGACATCAGAGTCTGATGTTATAACATCAACTAGAACATCACTAGTTGAATCTCCTTCAAGAGAAATCCACTGATAGCAGTTATCTTTGGTTCTGGCACCCTTCATAACAACCTGATTCTGCTCATCAGATACCACACACTCATCCTTAGTGTAGTTTACCTTGTGACCTTCATCACACAATTGGCTTATGCTGATCAAATTTGCATTTAACCCATTGACAAACAGAACATTGTCAAGTTCAGGTATACCATCACCTTTCATTTTCCCAACTCCTGCAACAACACTTTTTTCTCCATTTCCAAACATAACTTCAAGAGAGGGGCAAGGTCTAAGTTCATCAAACATGGATCTACATCCAGACATGTGCTTGGAACACCCACTGTCAAAATACCATGTTCCTTCTTTAGCCTCTTTGTCAGCCAAGTGAGCCAACAAGCACTTCATCTTCTCCTTAGGTACCCATTGTTTAACAACTTTGGGCCTGTACTCTCTCCATCTGTTTAGAGGTTGAGGGTATCCATGCAGCTTGTAGCAAGAGTACTACATATGTCCAAACCTTCCAAAATAATAACATCTCACCCTTTCATCTCTGAATCGTCTGCCATGATGAGATTGCTTAGGCTGCCAGCCATAATGTGGTCTCCTCCTACCATAACTGCCCTGCCATCTATTATGCTGGTATCTTCTCCCATAAGAAGGCAGAGAATGCTGTTTCCTGGATTGTCTCCCATGATGGTGTGGTTTTCTTCTTCCATGAGGAACAACATTGGTGTATCCATATCCATAACCATACCAGTTGTCTTGATGTTGAGACACCTAATGAGACATGTGTTGTTTGAACTGAGCAGCTTGCATGCTCTCGTGATATTGTGGGGGCATATACTGACTAGCTCCTTGTGGCTGCTTTCTCTTCTAATAGGGACCAGTCTTCTTCTCAATCTTCTTAGGTTGTGAAACATCAGCCTTCTTAGGGGTAGGATCCTGCTTCTTTGGCTGATGTTGAGATGAAAGTTGTGACACTTCCTTCTTTGAACCTGAAGTGCTTTCTTCTGAAGTTCCCTTATCCTCAGCCACATATCCTATCCCAGCTTTGTCTCCAGCAGCTTTTTCTGACTGAAGGATCTTATCAAGTGTGTCAGTACCACAGCTCAGCATCCTAACAGACTTGGTCATTTGATCAAGGTGGGCTCTAACTAGCACCACTTCATTTTCCAGATCAGTCTTTTCATTCTCTAGCTGAGCAATCTGTTTCTTGTGGCACTTGTTTTCTTGACAAATCTCAGCACTTTTTAAACACAGCTCTTGATAGGTAGATGCTAACTCCTCATACGTTACTTCTCCATCACTAGAATCATCATCAGAAACAACAACTCCTGTTAGGGCTCTAACATGCTTTGCTGACTCACCTTCACTTTCACTATCTGAGTTAGACCAGGAAACTGTCATGCCCTTCTTCTGCTTTTTCAAAAAGGTGGGACATTCTTTCTTTACATATCCATACCCTTCGCACTCAAAGCACTGCACTCCTTTATCTTGGGCAGTTTTCTCTTCATCCTTCTTGCTGGTGTCAGAAGTCATGTTCTTGACATTAGGCCTGGAGTTATTATTCATTCTCTTGAATACTTTGGTGAACTGTCTTCCCAACATCACTATGGCCTGAGATAGATCCTCCTGCGATTCAGAACTCTTTCCTTTTTCTTCTGCATCATTTGACACCAAGGCTATACTCTTTGGCTTCTTTTCTGGTTCTTCCTCATTCAACCCCAGCTCAAAAGTTTGAAGAGATCCAATGAGCTCATCTACTCTCATCTTGCTGATGTCTTGTGATTCTTCAATGGCAGTAACCTTCATCTTATACTTCTTAGGTAGGGACCTAAGGATCTTCCTAACAAGCTTTTCATCTGACATCTTCTCACCAAGAGCACTGGATGCATTAGCCAGCTCCAGAACATTCATGTGGAAGTCATGAATAGTCTCATCACCCTTCATCTTCAGGCTTTTAAATTTTGATGTTAAAATCTGAAGTCTTGACATCTTGACTCTAGATGTTCCTTCATGAGTAGCCTGCAAGATATCCCACGCTTCCTTAGCAACTTCACAGGTATTGATTAACCTGAAGATATTCTTATCCACTCCATTGAAGATGGCATTTAGAACTTTGGAGTTTCCAAGGGCAAGCTCATCTTCCTCCTTGGTCCATTCTTCTTCAGGCTTTAGCTTTGAGGTGCCTTCTTTATCTTTGCCGGCATCATCTTTCTCACATATGACAGGAGCTTTCCATTCTTTAATAACAGCCTTCCAAGCCTTACTGTCCAAGGATTTTAAGAAGGTGGTCATCCTTGGCTTCCAATAGTCATAATTGGATCCATCCAAAATAGGGGGTATGTTGACGAATCCTCCAACTTCTTTGTCCATCTTTACACCAGAAAGTAACTTCCCTAGATCTCACCCAGAGACAGACAGGATGCCTGCTCTGATACCAATTGAAATTCTGGTATCAGACGTGTGATGTTAAGGTGTGATGTCACAACAACACACTCTGCACAATGGACAACAATAACAGTAAAATAACACCAAGAATTGTTGACCCAGTTCGGTTACAACCAACCTACTCTGGGGGCTACCAAGCCAGGGATGGAATTCACTACTTGTAGATATAATTTACAGACTCAACAACCCGTTGACAATCTCCTAAACTTATACTATACTAATGACTTCCTACCTAAGAAACCACTTAGGTATGAGAACATCACTCAATCCCTTACAAACTCTCAAAGAAACCCCTTTGAGTACCCTTGATCTTACTTCACAACTTCGATCAAGCAACCACTCTCTATTGCTTCACAGCTTCTAGAGAGGACAGAAACTCAACACCTATTCAAACCCTAGAATAATGTAAATACAAGTGCTCTAAACAAACTCTAGACACTAAGCCTCCAGCTTCTGATCTTCTGAATGTTTTCTGTCACTTTTTCCTTTGGTCTTGTGCGCTTTATATAGCTCCTTGAATTGGTCTTGGACTTGCTACAATATCTCCCAGATTTGTTATTTAAAACTGAATATTTAAAACATATTTTCTCCTAAAATCTTTTTAAATCTTCAACCTTTTAAATCTCCTACAAATCTGCAACAGATCTCCTATGCAGCAGCAAATATCTATCCCAAGATATTCGCATCCAATGAGACAGCTTGCTCTCCACAATTCCAGCTAATACGCAACCCTAACAACATCACAGCCGGCTGTTGTTAATTCTGAAGATCTGATGTTACAACATCACCCATGTGACATCAGACATCCAACTTCATCAATTAATTACTTAACACAGCCCAGTGTTAAGACTTCAATGTTGCAACATCAGCACTTTGACATCAACATTGAACATACTTTATTTTACCAAAATTCCAGCTAATCCAAGAACTAACAATCTCCCCCTTTGGCTAATTTTGGCTAAAACAATCTCTGCACTCTGCATCTTCAGAGACTTTAGCAGCGGAATAATCTTCAAAACTAAATCATTTTGAAACTCTCATCAGCAGCAGTTTGACAATTTTCATAGTCTTCATCACTTGATCTGCTGCAGCACCATCTTCATTCTTGACAACAGCCAATTGGTGCTCCTCCTTAAGGATATGAACCAGCCTCACAATGTGCAACACTTCTCTCCCCCTTGATGTCTGCTTGGCTGCACTCTTCAAATGCTATGATATCTTCACTAGCTCAGTCTAAACTCCTCCTCAATAACTGCATTACCACTTTTCAACTAAACACCTTTTAGCAGCATCAATTTATCTCCCCCTTAATCTGCATCATATTAGCAGCATTTGGCAGTAACACTCTTTGATACTCTTGACTACCTTGGCTACTCTTGACTCTCATGGCTATTTTCTCCCCCTTTTTAGCCACAATTAGGCAAGCTTCTATTAGAAACCCTATTAACTATAGTCAGTACACCCTAGCTCTCATTGTTAGCCTCACAGTTAGCAACCAGGCAAAACAAATCATACAAAACATAACCAGTGCATAAAACAGCACAATATTCAAATTACATAACCAAGCACATTAAGTGCTAAAACAAAGACAGAAAAAAAAGCTAACCCTACTAAAATAGAAGGCAAACATTAAAAGCTTGAATCTTCTGAGCTAAGATCATCATTATCGTCTTCATCACCAGGTACATCAACAACATCCTTCCTTGTGTTGGCAGCTTCACCTTCCTTTGTTGCCAATCTCAGAGACATGACAAGTCTTTCAAATTTTTGTTTCCTTTCAGTACTAACTCTTATGACTTCATCTAACTCCTTGCAAGCCTCCTCTAGTTCTGTAATCAACCCAGTCTTGGCTGGTGACTGTTGTGATGTTGAAGCAGATGTCTTGACACTGTTAGGAACATGTTTCAACTTGTAATAGAGTGACAAGGCAGGCTTCCTTTTGCAAACAACATCTGAATGCTGTAGAATTCCAGGATGTTGAGACAAGATAATCCCACAAATGAGAGAGGGAAAAGCAATGTGTATCTTTACAGCATTTGTAGCAGCATGCTTAATAGTATGATCATAGATGTAGGAGCCATAGTCAATTCTTTGCTTTGTCCCAACTGCATGAATTATCTTCCCCAATTCAATAGAAATTGTGGTCTTGTGACTAGTAGGAACCCAGTTGACAATACCTATTCTGTGCAGAATAGCATATTTGACACTTAACAAACTGGCTAACAACTTTCCTTCTACGGGCCAAACATCTACCTGACCAGCAGTGATTTCTTTGCATATAACATTGTTGGAGGCTACTAATTCCCCATAATCTTCCTCATTTCCTCCTAAGTAGGCATTGATCACCTTAGGAGAGAACCAGACACACTTACCCCTGATGGTAACTCTTCTGAAAGTTCGGCTCTTGCTGTCATTTATCGATTCAGGTATATTAACTATGAATTCTCTGACCAGTCTATCATAGCAATTAGTCAACCCTGACACAATCCTTATAAGACCAGCAAGCTTAATTAGGTCTATAATTTCAGTAGACTCTAAATCTTTTGCTACTACCTCTCTTTCCAGAGCTATCTTTCTTAGGCTCATACAACTGGCACTGTGAGATGAGATGTTATCAGGCACTTGATTTGTAGCAGGGTTGATGTCTTGAGCATCACACTCAGAATCTGACTCTTCCCTGATTCTCCTCTTCTTGCCAGTCCTGGCACCTTTGCTCCACGACTTGGGAGAGTCTGTAACTGAAATCCTTTTCTTATCCTTCTTTCTTCCAATTCTATCATCATCAGATGAGTCCTCAATCTCTATAACCTCAACCTGTTCCTTTCCTTTACCCCTGTGACTTTCATTCCTAGGGGACGATGTTCTGACATCAAAGCTGACATCAGTGTCATCAGGATCTTCACCTTCAGCTTCTTGACTCAGGGCCTGTCTTTGAAGATTTTTGTCCTCACCTTGAGAGTCGACTTGTTCAGCAGGCATTTGCCTTAAAGGGACAGAAATCCCTTTCACCCGTATCCCCTTCTCAAGGATTTTGGTGGCAAGCTGTCCCAAATGCATGTCTACATCAAACTTCTCCTCAACAGCTTGAGAGGATGATGACCTAGCTTCAGTTTTATTCACCGTGGTTGAGGGTTTAGGGTTACCTGACTCGGGAAGAGCAATAGAAATGTGTTCTTCGGAAGAAACCCTAGTTCGTACCTGCTCAGAGTTCTTGGAAGGGAGAGACATTGTTCCTTTGTAACAGACTCGGTTTGGAGAGGGTTTTTCTATTATGTTGAGGGAGACGAATCGTTGAGATGAGAACCCTTTGATAAATCTTGATGTAGGATCAATATGGTAAGGCGCCTGATTTTGGGTACCTCTTAAAGACCAATCACTAATGTTTTCCCTCCATAAAGACTTTCCTTTTAAAAATTTAAAAGAATTCACATCAGAACTTATTAACTCTGAGTGACCTTTCAACATTCTGACATCAGAGTCTGATGTTATAACATCAACTAGAACATCACTAGTTGAATCTCCTTCAAGAGAAATCCACTGATAGCAGTTATCTTTGGTTCTGGCACCCTTCATAACAACCTGATTCTGCTCATCAGATACCACACACTCATCCTTAGTGTAGTTTACCTTGTGACCTTCATCACACAATTGGCTTATGCTGATCAAATTTGCATTTAACCCATTGACAAACAGAACATTGTCAAGTTCAGGTATACCATCACCTTTCATTTTCCCAACTCCTGCAACAACACTTTTTTCTCCATTTCCAAACATAACTTCAAGAGAGGGGCAAGGTCTAAGTTCATCAAACATGGATCTACATCCAGACATGTGCTTGGAACACCCACTGTCAAAATACCATGTTCCTTCTTTAGCCTCTTTGTCAGCCAAGTGAGCCAACAAGCACTTCATCTTCTCCTTAGGTACCCATTGTTTAACAACTTTGGGCCTGTACTCTCTCCATCTGTTTAGAGGTTGAGGGTATCCATGCAGCTTGTAGCAAGAGTACTACATATGTCCAAACCTTCCAAAATAATAACATCTCACCCTTTCATCTCTGAATCGTTTGCCATGATGAGATTGCTTAGGCTGCCAGCCATAATGTGGTCTCCTCCTACCATAACTGCCCTGCCATCTATTATGCTGGTATCTTCTCCCATAAGAAGGCAGAGAATGCTGTTTCCTGGATTGTCTCCCATGATGGTGTGGTTTTCTTCTTCCATGAGGAACAGCATTGGTGTATCCATATCCATAACCATACCAGTTGTCTTGATGTTGAGACACCTGATGAGACATGTGTTGTTTGAACTGAGCAGCTTGCATGCTCTCGTGATATTGTGGGGGCATATACTGACTAGCTCCTTGTGGCTGCTTTCTCTTCTAATAGGGACCAGTCTTCTTCTCAATCTTCTTAGGTTGTGAAACATCAGCCTTCTTAGGGGTAGGATCCTGCTTCTTTGGCTGATGTTGAGATGAAAGTTGTGACACTTCCTTCTTTGAACCTGAAGTGCTTTCTTCTGAAGTTCCCTTATCCTCAGCCACATATCCTATCCCAGCTTTGTCTCCAGCAGCTTTTTCTGACTGAAGGATCTTATCAAGTGTGTCAGTACCACAGCTCAGCATCCTAACAGACTTGGTCATTTGATCAAGGTGGGCTCTAACTAGCACCACTTCATTTTCCAGATCAGTCTTTTCATTCTCTAGCTGAGCAATCTGTTTCTTGTGGCACTTGTTTTCTTGACAAATCTCAGCACTTTTTAAACACAGCTCTTGATAGGTAGATGCTAACTCCTCATACGTTACTTCTCCATCACTAGAATCATCATCAGAAACAACAACTCCTGTTAGGGCTCTAACATGCTTTGCTGACTCACCTTCACTTTCACTATCTGAGTTAGACCAGGAAACTGTCATGCCCTTCTTCTGCTTTTTCAAAAAGGTGGGACATTCTTTCTTTACATATCCATACCCTTCGCACTCAAAGCACTGCACTCCTTTATCTTGGGCAGTTTTCTCTTCATCCTTCTTGCTGGTGTCAGAAGTCATGTTCTTGACATTAGGCCTGGAGTTATTATTCATTCTCTTGAATACTT
The DNA here is from genome assembly GCA_022829125.1 of Lathyrus tuberosus. Lineage (NCBI taxonomy): Eukaryota > Viridiplantae > Streptophyta > Magnoliopsida > Fabales > Fabaceae > Lathyrus > Lathyrus tuberosus. The sequence continues at coordinate 3,047,754 of JALAZF010000392.1, forward strand.
TGGTGAACTGTCTTCCCAACATCACTATGGCCTGAGATAGATCCTCCTGCGATTCAGAACTCTTTCCTTTTTCTTCTGCATCATTTGACACCAAGGCTATACTCTTTGGCTTCTTTTCTGGTTCTTCCTCATTCAACCCCAGCTCAAAAGTTTGAAGAGATCCAATGAGCTCATCTACTCTCATCTTGCTGATGTCTTGTGATTCTTCAATGGCAGTAACCTTCATCTTATACTTCTTAGGTAGGGACCTAAGGATCTTCCTAACAAGCTTTTCATCTGACATCTTCTCACCAAGAGCACTGGATGCATTAGCCAGCTCCAGAACATTCATGTGGAAGTCATGAATAGTCTCATCACCCTTCATCTTCAGGCTTTTAAATTTTGATGTTAAAATCTGAAGTCTTGACATCTTGACTCTAGATGTTCCTTCATGAGTAGCCTGCAAGATATCCCACGCTTCCTTAGCAACTTCACAGGTATTGATTAACCTGAAGATATTCTTATCCACTCCATTGAAGATGGCATTTAGAACTTTGGAGTTTCCAAGGGCAAGCTCATCTTCCTCCTTGGTCCATTCTTCTTCAGGCTTTAGCTTTGAGGTGCCTTCTTTATCTTTGCCGGCATCATCTTTCTCACATATGACAGGAGCTTTCCATTCTTTAATAACAGCCTTCCAAGCCTTACTGTCCAAGGATTTTAAGAAGGTGGTCATCCTTGGCTTCCAATAGTCATAATTGGATCCATCCAAAATAGGGGGTATGTTGACGAATCCTCCAACTTCTTTGTCCATCTTTACACCAGAAAGTAACTTCCCTAGATCTCACCCAGAGACAGACAGGATGCCTGCTCTGATACCAATTGAAATTCTGGTATCAGACGTGTGATGTTAAGGTGTGATGTCACAGCAACACACTCTGCACAATGGACAACAATAACAGTAAAATAACACCAAGAATTGTTGACCCAGTTCGGTTACAACCAACCTACTCTGGGGGCTACCAAGCCAGGGATGGAATTCACTACTTGTAGATATAATTTACAGACTCAACAACCCGTTGACAATCTCCTAAACTTATACTCTACTAATGACTTCCTACCTAAGAAACCACTTAGGTATGAGAACACCACTCAATCCCTTACAAACTCTCAAAGAAACCCCTTTGAGTACCTTTGATCTTACTTCACAACTTCGATCAAGCAACCACTCTCTATTGCTTCACAGCTTCTAGAGAGGACATAAACTCAACACCTATTCAAACCCTAGAATAGTGTAAATACAAGCGCTCTAAACAAACTCTAGACACTAAGCCTCCAGCTTCTGATCTTCTGAATGTTTTCTGTCACTTTTTCCTTTGGTCTTGTGCGCTTTATATAGCTCCTTGAATTGGTCTTGGACTTGCTACAATATCTCCCAGATTTGTTATTTAAAACTGAATATTTAAAACATATTTTCTCCTAAAATCTTTTTAAATCTTCAACCTTTTAAATCTCCTACAAATCTGCAACAGATCTCCTATGCAGCAGCAAATATCTATCCCAAGATATTCGCATCCAATGAGACAGCTTGCTCTCCACAATTCCAGCTAATACGCAACCCTAACAACATCACAGCCTGCTGTTGTTAATTCTGCAGATCTGATGTTACAACATCACCTATGTGACATCAGACATCCAACTTCAGCAATTAATTACTTAACACAACCCAGTGTTAAGACTTCAATGTTGCAACATCAGCACTTTGACATCAACATTGAACATACTTTGTTTTACGAAAATTCCAGCCAATCCAGGAACTAACAAGATTCATCAAGTCAATAAACGACCTGAAATCTTCCATCTCTACCCTGCTGCGCGCGCGGTTGCTTTTGCTCTCCTCCACATTTTTTATTGCATTAAAATCTCCCACTAAAAGCCACTCACCAGGTTCCATTTTAGCCTCCAGGTTCAGAATGTCAGCCCACATTCGTCTCTTATCCGCCAAGCAAGAAGAATAATAGATGTTGAGAAGATAAATATTTTTCTTTTTCCATAACGCAGATAAACCCAGAAATCCATGGCCCCGAAAACTTGCAATATGAGATAAGAAATCCCTTTTCCAAATTGTTAGCAAACCACCAGCTAACCCGATTGAATCAGACACCGACCAATAAAAATATGTGTCTCCCCACAGACTGCGAATTGTATTCTCCATCATAATCTTACATTTTGTCTCCTGCAAGAAACATATGTATGCATTTCCTTTATTGATGATTACTCTAATTCTGTTAAGTTTGGTACTACCACCACATCCTCTAATATTAAAGGTCACAAGATTCATCTACACTCCTTATCAGCCTCCATCTGAATTTGATTAGAAGTTCTATCATTGACCTCCATATTTCTGATGATACTTTCAAATACATCATCGTCTTCGTCGCCTTCGATCCATGTTTTCTTAATTGAATCCCACACTCTACTAGGAACACCTTCAATTTTCTTCAGGATACGAGAATTACTTTTGTTTACGTTGGAATCTCCAATTGAATCACAACATAGTACCGAGCCACCAGAGTAATGAGATATTGAATCTTCAACAAGGGAACTATTAAGACTTAGATAAGTATTTTGGGGCAAAGATATGCGAATAGGGACTTCCGATTTGGGATTTTCAAAAAGGATTAGGGCTGAATAATATAAGGGTGAAAATGGTATTTTCAAATTTTCATAAATGTCAAAGAGTAATTTATTCTTTTTGGGTTTTAAAACCAAACTTGGCCCAACACCTGAGGGATCCGGGGCAGATATTGGAGTTTTAGGCCTAATATCCCAATTCACTCTATCTCCAATTGTTCCCACTACTGACGCATCTCTTTGATTATCATTAATAATGGGCCCCACAGTAACTTTCTCAGTCCTAGCTATAGTACTCAGATTTGACAAATGATCTGTAACCTGCATATGGGAGTTGTCCACATCACAACTTCCAAGAATACGATTTTGTTTCCAACCTCCACAGAAGTAGACACACCATCAAATTCTGACACCTTTTTCGAATTTCCATCTGCATCGCACCCCTCTACGAAGATGTGATCAATACATATGTTTTTGGAAACTGGATTTTCTCTTCCATTGTTACCAATTTTTTCCGTTGGAGTTCCGTCTTGGTCTTCCTCTTCCTCCTCCATAGAATCACCCCAGTTTCCATCGTCATCTTCACTATCTAAAGAAAATTCTTTAGATGAACTTCTGTTCTTATTCCGTTTAAAAGGATCAATTCTCATAGGCCCATGAGAATCCTCAATCAGTTCAATTCTATAAACTCTATCATTCACCTCAACATTAAATACTTCATTAAGGTTGATAACAATTTTTTTTCTTACTAGGAATCTAGCAACATCCATCTTTTTCAATGTTTCAGTTTCGCCATCAGAACATACGTAAGCTCCTACAGTTCCTGCTATGAGTTTGAAGAATCGAGAACACCACGCATGACAAGGAAGTTCGTAACAGCGCATCCAGGTGAGTCTCTCGTTATCCACGTCGTCTGGAGACCATGGATGAACCTCAGAGAACCAACGAGATAACTAGATCTCCTCTTCCTTGATCAACTTCTTAATTTCCCCTTCAATCTCCTCTTCCAAAAGACAGAGGTTTGCCCCATGGAAGTTGCCTTTATGCGAAAAAAGCCTTCAGCTAGTAACGCATCTTGGATGTTATAAGTGTTAAAGCAAGATTTGCTCTTGATGTTTTCCACTTAGGTTTTGATGATAAAAATAGTATTAAAAGAATAATTGTGTTATTTAATGTGCGATCATGTGTGCAGGTCATAATGCTTAAAGAATCTTACTCAAAATCTGTTAAGGAGGAACGACTGTTGCAAAGAAGAACATATTACCAAGCTATTTTCTGGAATAGATTCTGATGCTGATTATCTCAGCATCTGAAGAAGCATCTCATTAGTTCTAATCTCAGAATCGAAAATAGCTTCTGATAAGGCGTTCAAAATATGTGACAAAACTCATGATTATCCGTACCAAAGAAAAAGTACCACTATGTCCAATCAATTCTGCAGCTACAGTCTACAATCACAAGGCTCAAGAAATATTGACATACTTTATGGATAATCTCTCCCAATGGCTCTCTAAGTACATAATTCTTCTGAAAACTCAGTGGTTAAAGAGTTCACCTCTTGTACCAAAAAAGAGATCAAAGTACTTTCTGATCATTCATCCTTCAACGGCTAGTTCCTAGAAATCTACTATTTAAGAAGCCGGAAGTTATACCAAAAACTTGAACAAGAGAGAAACAAGAAGCAACTTGTATGCACAAGAAGATACAGGTGTTCTACACCTTTATCCGATTGAAGAAATAACAAAGATCAACAGTGGACAACACTTGTATTTATACAGAACCCATTGTTACTATTGTTAAATGTAATAAGGGTTAAGGTTTCCTAAATATTGAATATCCAGGAAATCCTTAAGTACTTAAGATCTTTGTTAGGATCTTTACTCTGAATCTGATACACCTTGTCCCCCTTTCTTTTGAATATGATGTTCCTAAGCAAAGGAAAATTCTCGGACAGGAGGTCTGAGCAAAGAAGTCTTAGACATGTGCTCTAAGAAAAGGCAAAGTCTTGGACAGTAGGTCTGAGCAAAGAAGTCTTAGACATGTGCTCTAAGAAAAGGCAAAGTCTTGGACAAGAGGTCTTAGCAAAGAAATCTTAGACATATTCTCTAAGCAAAGGCAAAGTCTTGGACAGGAGGTCTGAGCAAAGAAGTCTTAGACATGTGTTCTAAGTAAAGGCAAAGTCTTGGACAGGAGGTATGAGCAAAGAAGTCTTAGACACGAGCTCTAAGCAAGGTAAAGTCTTAGACACGAGCTCTAAGCAAGGCGAAGTATTAGGTAGGTGGTCTAAGAAAAAGAAGGCTCGATCAGGAGGTGATTGAGCAGGTTAAGTCTTAGACACGAGCTCTAAGTAAAGAAAGTTTTAATCAGGATCTGGATAAACAGAATTGTTTCAGACTGTAAGTCAGTGTTGTAAAAGTCTTATGTTTAAATACATAAGCAAGTGTATCCAAGCATTGATTATAGTAAAAATCTCTTGCTAAGCAAGGGGACTGGAGTGCTCTCATTTGGGAGAGGAACCAATATAAATCTGATGTGTTTCTTGTGCTATTTTCTTTGTGTCTGGATTCAGTTCCGCTATGTTCATGATCTAGTTCTGAACGTCTATTCATAATCATATCTCTATTCTGAATAACAAAAGAAACGAAATAGATCTGCATTTTTGCCAGACATAATTCAACCCCCCATTCTTGCGTGTTTTCCCACCTTCAATAAGTCGTGCCAGATTCCGCCACCACTCCAACATATGCCTTATCAAACCTTTGATGTTCTTATTTTTCAACCTTAAATTGCAGGTGTGCAAATGAAGGTTTTGTGCCCAGAAAACTCTTGTTTAAAACTTCATATTTGTTCTTTATGTCCCTCCCAACAACATTTTCATTTAGTCCACATTTATTTCCACCCACCATCTGAGCATAAGAGATGTTAGGTATAAGCTTTTGGTCTGGTTTTTCGCTATTGAAATTAACTTGTCTTGAATGTATATCCACCCTCTTTGAATGTTGTATATTTCCATTGTTGTTAGACCACGATCTGAATCGTTGGAATCTGGGTATATTGGCATAAAATTTCCTTCCATTGATCATAATATTGTCCAATTTTACAGCCATGAGTCTATCGTCTTCCACATTCTTAAATCATACAAATCCATATCGTTTCCCCCGTTTATCTCTCTTTGGTGGGATAACAACCTCCACCACAAGTCTGTATTCTTTGAAAACATCAAACATGTCTTTGGCCTCAAAACTGTGTGGAAATTTTGTGAAAAAGAAAGTTGTTATTTTATCTCCAATCTCCATATTTGCTTTGTCTCCTCTAGCTGTCCAAACTGATCTCCAACACTTGTCTTCTCTCAGATCCTATAACATAACTTCCCCATCATAAGATGCAGAAAGTAAATGAAACAGAGACTTATCGTTCCATTTGCAAGTTATTACCCAAGATTTATGAGCAGCAAACTGAAGAATATAAGCAGAAGTTCCTGGCTTACGAGGATCCCAAATCCTCATTTCAGGGTCACAACCACTAGCAGCTATGAGTGCAAAAACTTTATGATTTCGTAGTTATGGAGATAAGTTGAGCGAGGTTTTGATTCAGATTTTTTTTGCTTTGTTTTGTCTAGCCCTCCATATATAAATATTTTTATCTTTTTATAATAACATTTATTTTATTAAAAAAAATTAAAACATAAGATAATGATAGTTAAAAATAAAAACCTAATAAATAGCTCCTTAAATTGTGGATAGTTTTTCAAAATAATCTAATACATAATAAACAAGGAATTTCAGTTTTTTTTTTTATGAATTCAATAAATTTAAAAAAATAATAAACAAATATTTTTTCTCTTAAAAAATTAGTGAGTCATTTCTTAAATTGTGGGTAGTTTTAATAAATCGTGGAATTAAATAAATCATAGTTAAAAACATGGATCTTAGTGAGAGAAAACTTTTCTTATGATTATTAATAAAAATAGGGAAATGCTAAGAGTGTTCGTTAAAGAGTTTAAAAATGTATGTTTTGTTTCAAAATACTTGTATTAAATATATAGAAGATTAAAACAATTGATTTTTTTTAAGACTAAATGATATGTTTTTTTATAAAAGATTTGTATTTAATACAATATTTTTTTTATTTAAAATTCTTAAAAAGTATTCTTGAGGCATTTGTTAGCATGACCCATAAAAATAATAATAATTAAAAATATAATAATTCTTATTTAAATTATGGTTAAATTTTTTTATAAAATAATTTAATAAATAATTATTAAATAGATTTTTATTTAAAAAAAAAATATACATCAACAATTTTATTGTGTCAACCCTGATGTATCCTTCAAACTACATTTGTATTTTAAGATTACAACGCCACAAATTAATAAATTTCTGTTTACCTTTAATCTCTTTTTACTTTATACTAATTTAATTAACAACATTACTATTTTTTAAATTATTAATAGTTAGTTTTTTTAATTAATTCATTATTTATAAATTTTGTAATTTAGTGTGACGATGATGATTTATGCATGAAAATATATGCATAAATAAACAAACGGTAGGCCCAAAAAGAGAGGAAATGAATGTAATTCTAAAATCTAACTAGGGTTTGTTAAGCTTCCATTAAGAAGATCTGTGAATTTGTTGTTATTCATTCTAATGTCGAAGGATAATTTCTCGCTCGGCATCATACGACCGCCCTCTGGAATCTGCGACGAAAGAGGGAAGCGGCTGAAATCAGATCAAGAACCGAAAACGGATCTGGAACCAGGATCGGAATCGGAATCAGGATCGGGCTCGGAACCGGAAGCGGAACCGGAAGCGGAAACAGATTCAGAAACGGAACGTGAAATCAAAAAGGAATGGGACAGGGCGTTTGGTTGGCAATCGATCCCATTAGAAGATCTGAAGGTTAGTGATCTCTCTAGTCGTTTTGAAGATCACCCTTATGCTTTTGCTTATAGCTGTCCCAAATTTACGTGTGTGAATAAAGCCATGAGAAAACGAGAAGAGGACGGTAAAAAGGCCCTTGCTGATTATCGGGAGAGCTCTCGTAACGTAAGTCCCTTTGATGTTACCGATGTTCCGTCCTTTGGAAATATCTGTGGCAATAACTTTCCCAGACCTGTTACCATTACCGATGATCGTCGCCCGCATTTTGTTTATCTCTCCAGACTTGCATTGGACAAGTACAACAACCATGACAATCAGGTTCTAAACTATGAGTTTCATGACATCATCAAGGCAACTAGGCAGTTTGTTCCTCTTATTACTTATTACATTACATTTGAAGCAAAACCTATATATGATGGAGTTGAAAACTGCCCTGCCACAACTTTTCAAGCCAGGGTATGGGACAGGACGCCTTCATCGGAATCGCCTGTGGTTGAGTCTTGTTCCATTAAAACCTAACAACACCAATAATATTATGCATGCGTACATGTTTAGTTTCTTTTATGTTTTACTCTAGATAAAGTCAAAATTGCAACTCAGTATTTATGATTTTATATCCCTGATTTATGAAGAATTAATTAGTACTGAGTTGGCATTGTTGTACTTGTCAACCCTAATTTTTCTGTTTGTAAAAAAAATTAATACTGAGTTGGCATTGTTGTACTGATTTATGAAGAACTAATTAGTACTGATTTTATATCCCGGACAAGTCAAAATTGTCATCTGTTATCTTCTTCTAATCTGAAATTATTTTTTGGTAAGATGATTTGTCTGTTTGCTTGGACTAGTTTCATAATTTTCTAATCTACTTATTGGCCAAGCATGCTAAGTTGTATCCATGTTGAATTTTTGGAATCATAATTTCTGTAAAGTTTAGATCCACTTTTCAATTATTCACTCCATATCATTCCTATAGTTTACCACTTACCGTCTTTTTTTATTCCTTTTGCAAAAAATCATGTAACTTACGATTCATCCACCAAATGTAGTTGATAATTCTGCGTAAGACCATACCTCTGAAAAAAGTATTTGTATCGATTTGTAATTATATTTAATTTACTTATTTTTTAAATTATTATAAATGTTGTTGCGTCAGTCCCAGAGTCGTATGGGAGATGTCCGAACTATATAGTTTCAAATGCTGTTTTTTTTTTCGGGAATATTGAACTGTATATCTGGGGTTTTATTTTATTTTTTAATTTTTTTTACATTGTTGGCACTTGTTTATTTTTTTATATTTTTTTTCAAAGTCTTGAATCATTAACTTCTTTCTTTTTCTGGCTGAATTTGATCCACTACTACAAGTTGACAAGGGTCATATACATCTTCAATTTTTGGAATACAGAACATAATCTGAATTGAAAATAAGAAAAATATCTGATAAAAAATTATATCAAAACCAACGATAATATAATAAATAGTATATACAGATTTTATTTCATATATAAAATATAATTAGTTTCTTAATTTTAGTCATTTACTATAAATCAACTGATTTTTTTTGTATAGGTCTTAGGCATCATCATACTCTATCTTTGACTTTAGTATCATTATCATCTTTATCGAGACCTTAATCATGCATATGTATGATATCATCTCTAACTATGATATCATCTTGAGTATAAAATACTCAAAGTGTTTGTTATATCTAACAAATTTAAGAAAATATTTAAGCTCACAATCTCTTTTTTTTTTCCTTGGACAATGTCTTTTCTATAGTAGTTTTTTTTTTTTATAGGCAATCAGAAAATTATATTAAACAAGTATTAGAGGTACTTCAACCCAATAAACACAAACAAAATCAACACCACATAAAAAGCAATATCTAAGACTAATAAAAATCCGTCGGACATTTAAGCCAGTTATAGAAAGTGCAATTTGACGGAGGTATTAGACATAAAGTTAAGATTTAGTTTGAAAGTTTAGAAAGTAGGGAAAGAGACAACTTGAAAAATAATTTAAAAGAAAATACAAAATTTTTAATATTTTTTAATATTTTTTATAGAATGATAAGAATGTGTTTATAATTTAACCTATGTTTTATTTTTAAGAATACTATAACATCACAAATTATATTTGAATAATTTATCTAAGACTTTCAAAACATTCCAAACTATTCATCCAATATAATTTTTTAGTTCCTCAAAGTAGGGGGATTTTAGTTTGTGAATAAAAATAAATCCCTTAAAACCCTTCCCACCTAAATTATTATATTATTTTCACTCAATTTTTCCATTTTTTCAAAACTCTCAACTCCCTTCCTCTTAAAACTCTCAAACAAAACTTAAATATATTGGGAACAAAAGTTATGACAGTCAAACATTAAAGTATAAGTCACAAGGAAAATGACTCATTCATTTTCTTTTAGCGCACTTTTTATAAAAAGTATATTTGAGAATTCATATATGTTTTGTAAGATCACACCACTTCTATATTTATGGAAAAAGAAATTCCTTATTTTGCATGATCATCTATTTATCATTAAATGCTAGCGATTCATGTAGGGGTCTGAGTGTGTTTGTCATGATTGAATGGGCTCTCGACCCTAAAAGAATAAAAGATGATGTGTATCACTCTGATGGCTACTATTTAGCTCTCTTGTAATATCAAGACAACCGATGGAACAAGATATATTTATCCACTTCACAGAAGCTAATATCATAAACACCTTAATAGGCGTGGACAAATTTAAACCGATCGATTGAAACCAATTGATTTATTGTTTTTTTTGTGCAAATAGATCGGGTCGGATGTCGGGTTGATTTGATTGCATAATTTGAATAATATAGAGTTGTTTCGGTCGAACTAGAATGCTTATTTTGAAACCGACGAAAACTGAAATCGACTGAACTTAATGAATATATATATTTTTATTTTTATTAATATATGACGGACTCACTATAAAAATAAGATTTATAATGTTTGAGGATATTATCATTTTTATAATTTAATGATGGCATTATGTACTCTAAAAAATACAAGACATGCAATATAAAATTTTGAGTATTATTTAATTTATGGTTTAAAATATGATAATGATCAAAATTAATTTTAAATAATATTGAAAATATTATCACATAATAGTTTTTCTTTTAATAATAAAAAATATTGTTCTATTCTAAAAATTTGATATTTTTATAATAAATTTAAAAAATAATCATTTTTATAGAATTATTCTAATAAATATTAAACCGACTAAATCGATCCGACTTAACCGACAAACCGATTTAATTGAATTTGACGAAAACCGAAATTTAATCGGTTAGAATTGGACCATAAAATTAAAATCGTGGTTTACGTCGAATTTAAATTTTTGGCCAAAAACCGACCGAACCCGACCGATTGTCCATCCCGACACATTAGTATCTTTATGAATTCACCCACTTACTTAACAGACACAAATAACTAGTCATTTGCATCAAATTTTAGAAATGATATTGACTTGTTGAAATAGTTGATATGAATTTGGTTGAATTCTAACCTGTTTATTTTAAAGATAACATCGAATTTATTCAACATTTGACAAATTAGATCCATCGCAAAATTCTTACAATAAATAGTCAGCGGAGAATTCAATCAAACCCATGTAGTTATCGGATCCAGAGCTGGGGTAGCAATGATCATACTCTCGAATTTTTTTTAATATAACATATTTAAAAAAAAAAAATACCAAAATAACTAATGTTTCAGATAATTTACAAAAGTGGCTGGGTTTGAAAACCCACTATAAGGGTGGCGCCATATGGGATGGCGCCTCAGTTAGAGGGCACATGCCAAACCATATGGCGCCTCAGTGTAAGTTTTTATCCCTTAATTTTTTTTCCAACTTACCTGAGGAGTCGCCATCTGGGATGGCGCCTCAGTGTAAGTTGTTTGTTTTTTTTTAATTTTTTTTAAAAAATGTTTTGTTTAATTTGTGAATTGAAAATTTTATTGGAAATAAAATTATGATAGCCATAAATACATCACAATGTTAAGGATAATAATTAGTACAATATTTGGACACAAAAAATTCAATGATCGTGCCTATCTAAACGACCACCGGTTCCACATTCAGGGGCTCTTGCACGACGTCTCTGTCTACCACCACGAGTTTGTTGAGGTGTGGTTGGTCTTTGCGTTTGTTGAGATGACCCCGACGCATCAGACGATGGCTCTGACGCAAAAGACAAATTCTGAAGCATCTGTCCCCAATAGCTGGGGGGTTGCCGCCGACGGCGCTTCCGTAATCCAGCTGCATGCCCATGTTTGCGTAGTTTGTATTGGGGTTAAGTTGGTTGCATACGATATGGTTGGCCGAAATGTTGCATGGATGGATGTTGGTACTGATTCAGCGGTTGATGTGGGGTTTGGTAGTCGAACAATGGGTGAGTTTGTTGGTTGTAGGATGATTGTGGTTCTTGGTTGTAGGAAGATGGGTTGTTCATTTGTGGTGGGCTTGGGTGGGTTCGAAAGACTCGTCAGGGCTATATGGGTAAGGGTTTTCTTGTTGTGGTGTATAGGTAGGTGTATGATGTTGGGCATATTGCTGGGTATTCTGCTGCGAGGAAGACGTATGTTGGCGGGGGTCAACTAGATACGTCGACTAAGAGATGAATGGTTGCGGTGTTGTAACAGACCTAAACCAACTCATATATTGTTGTGTTGGAATAACATCTACTACAACAGGGTCGGTTAAGACGTGCTGGTGTCGGTTCTCCCAGTGTTGACATATCGCTGTTGCAAAGTTAGTCCAATCACCCACTGACCACTGCGTGTCGACTCTACGCAGATGCCACTTTCCCAAACTTGTAGAAGCCACCGGAATATCCTGATGCATTCCGAATTGAAGTTTGACTTGATCGCTCTGATGCATCTCCACAGTTGTGAACCGAATAATTGGCATTTTTGAAGTCCACACAGCAGCATCATTTGCGTTGGGCTGGTGGTCGAGCTCCTCGTACGGCCTCCAGACAAACTACAAGAACAAAACGTTTAATGAGAAACTGTACAAAATGTTAGAAATATTTATGGAAGTTATAGGAAAATATACGTCGTCTGGGCCAATGTGGTCTAGCAGGTTGCGGTAGACTGTTATGGCGTTCCTGGGGTTTCGTTCGTAGCTCATTTTCGGAACTGCCCACCTGAAAATGTAGTTAGAAATGAATTAGTTACAACTAAACATTTCAGTAAAGGACATAGGCGCATGGAAGTGTACAAGCTTACCTTAATGCGTACGGAAATGTGAAGGGGTTCCAGTTAATTGGAGCTAGTGTTCGCATTCTCGACCAACCCCACGCCTGAAAGAGATAGGCGCAACCATAAAATGTACAAGCATCTTTTTTTGTAGTTTTGCAGAGTGAACTATACAGATGGACCAGGACAGCTGAACCCCAACTATATTCGTGCACTCTGTTAATGTTATACAACAAAGGGAGATACATAATATTTATACTGTTTCCAGTGCTTTCTGGAAACAAAAAACCACCGAAGAATAGCAATAAATAACATCTAGTTTTTTTTATCCTGTGATAGGGGAGGGAATCCTCGTTTAATACTATAGAGTCATGGTATTCCCTAAGGTATTTTAGGTTAATACCTTACCCCCTAGGTCTACCGTCAGGTGAAGGCTCATCTTCTTCTACCTGTATGGGCGTGCCCAACAACTCGACATATAGTTGGTTGTTATATTTACGGGGCCGTTGACGGCCGTGCCATCTATGCGGAGGCCGAGTAACATATGCACGTCTTGGAGGGTGACCGTGCATTCACCAAAAGGAAGGTGAAATGTATGGGTCTCCGGCCTCCATCATTCTAGCAATGCCAGAATAAACTTGGGGTCTACATGGTATGACAGGATTTTAATTACTTCTCCAAATCCACATCTTATTAGATATTCTTCAGTGAAAGGGTCGTGACGGAAGTATGCGTGTCCACGGCAACGGAACCTTGATACCTCCTGAACAAAAAAAAACATTACTTAGATACAAAAATACATCAAAGTTTAGGAGTGTAAAACAATAGAAGGCCTAAAAACTTACGAAGTCGTCAACGTTTTTCGGGGTTCCTCGGTGGTGGTTTCCCATCGTGAGCAGAGACATTTTTTTCGTATCTGGTTTTAAGAGGAAGATTTTGTGATGGATGCAAAGTTTTTGTGGGTTGAAGAGAAGAGAAGAGTTTGGGATGAGATAAAAATTGTGGAATGCTGAGATGGTATTTATATTGGTGTAGAGGGGAGTCACATGATAATGCATGCATTCTTGGTCTTTGTAGTCTGCCATGTGTTCTCTTGCATGCATCTTGGTCTTTTTAGTATGCCATGTGTAGTAATGCATGAGATTCCTTGCATGCATCTTGGTCTTTGTAGTCTGACATGTGCAGTAAGGCATGAGATTCCAAGGCATGCTTGTATTGTCATGTCAATAGTGGTCTGAAACAAAAACAATGGTGCAGAGGCATGCTAAAGAACAGTGGACGCATAGTATAAGCATGCAGAGTGTAGGGCATCTCTTTTCATCAGTCTAGGGCATCACAAAAAAATTAATATTTTTTTTTATTTCCAATTTAAAATAAATTAAAAAAACAACTTACACTGAGGCGCCATCCCAAATGGCGACTTCTCAGGTAAGTTGGAAAAGCAAATTAGGGAACACGACAATGAACTGAGGCACCATATGGTTTGGCATGTGCCCTCTAACTGAGGCGCCATCCTATATGGCGCCACCCTTATACTGGGATTACAAACCCAGTCACTTTGGTAATTTACCTGAAACTTTAGTTTTTTTGGTATTTTTCTTGAAAAAAGATGTTATATTAAAAAAAATTCTCATACTCCCAACCATAAAAGACAATTCTAAGTTCAACCTCTTAGCACACTCAAGAAAAAAAAGAATGTGTTAAACCCATGTCAATAATAGCAATCCGTCGGAATATCATTAATAAAACACATACCTCTAATCAATCTGTTTGTGCTAGTAATATTTGATTCTGTCAAGGCAAAATCTTTCTCTCCAGACTGAACCTTCTTAGGTTTGTGGCAATGAGTACTAATGTGACCTGGTTCCACACAGTTGAAACAAGTCAGCGATTTACTCTTACAATCAGCGATAAGATGTCCAGTCTTTCAACACTTGAAGCATCTCTTCTTAGAAATCCTGCACTTAATGGCACGATGACCCGCAACCCACACTTAAAGAACTTGATAGAAGCGAGCACTACTACGAAAAACCCATTTAACAACGGTTGGGAATGACATATACTGACGCGGGCGAAGGCGTTGTCATGTAGATTGTCGTTGTAAGTTCGTTGTTTCAACAACGGTCTGGAAACCGTTGTTGTATTCGAGAAAGCACGCATTATATTACAACGGTTAGGTATTTTAACCATTGTAATATATATTAACTATCACAACGGCTATTAGTCTCAACCGTTGTGGAATGTACCCTTAGTTTATTAAATACAAATGTACATTGCTTGTTTTACCATACACCTAATTTAAGAAATACAACCATTAAAATTGGTAAAGAAATATATAATCTGAAAATTAAACTGTTTTTGAAAACCAACTTAAACACACCACTGTTTTCCGAATTGCATCCATTTCATTCTGCACATTTTATGTTCCTTAACACATAATATACGATTCAATGTTCTGATTCACTATACTCATCGATATCTTTTATTATATAGTTTACCTCTCCATCGCCAAAAATCATCACGATTTTATCATCATAACAATCATGTTCATAAAAACCACGATGATTTTTGGCGATGAAGCGGTAAACTATATATAATAAAAGATATCGATGAGTAGAGGGAATCAGACCATTGAATTGTATATTATGTGTTAAGGAAAATAAAATGTGCTGAATGAAATGGATGCAATTCGAAAAACATTGACATGATAAAGGTTGGTTTTCAAATACATCTTAATTTTCAGATTATAAGTTTCTATATCAATTTAACTGATTGCATTTTCAATAAAAGGATAGTGAAACAAACAATATACATAGTATATAATAAACTAAATTTCATATATATACAATATCAGAATGAATTCATATATATGTACCTTTTCAGAATGAATTCATATATATGTACCACCATGTGAAACAAACCCTAAGAAGTGGGAAACAATGAAGAAAATTAGTTAGTATTCAAAATAAAACAAACAAAAGTTGAAACAAAACCCTAAGAAGTGAGACTGTACCATTACAATGAAATTCACCTTGCATTTTCAAGAATATATGTACCTTTTCAATAAAAGGATAGTGAAACAAACAATATACATAGTATATAATAAACTAAATTTCATATACAATATCAGAATGAATTCATATATATGTACCTTTTCAGAATGAATTCATATATATGTACCACTATCATCATCACCATGTGAAACAAACCCTAAGAAGTGGGAAGCAATGAAGATAATTAGTCAGTATTCAAAACAAAACAAGCAAAAATTGAAACAAAACCCTAATGGAAACAAAACAAGCAAAATTTCACCTTGCTTGTGAAGCATTGAAGTCGAATCTGCACAAAATGAGAACAATCAACAAAAAGAGATAATGGGAACTATCTAACAAAAAGATTGAAGTAGAAGAATACCTTAACATCACCATGTTCATATAGTTTTAGACTCTACAAGAAGAAATAAAAGGAGGTAGAAGCTTAAATCAAAAGCTTCATACTTCTTTTATTTCTTTTCGCAGATTCTAAAAAAAGATGAAGTTTGTTGCCAAAAATGTAGAGAACAAATGGGTGCTAGGGTTTCGCTGTGAAGGAAACGACGCTATTGTCAATAAGGGAAAGTTAAATTCCTTATATAGGTAAATATTTCACAACGGTTTTCTAAAAGAACCGTATTGATAAATATATATTATTTTAGTAATATCACAACCGTTAGTTTTATTAACCATAGCGATACCCCTTATACTTGATACAAGGTTCGACTCCAGGCCACAACATTTTTCTATAATTACGTAAAATAGAAAAATATTGTTGCCTGGAGTATAAGGGGTATCGCTACGGTTAATATTACTAACCGTTGTAATATTATAACAGTTGCTCTTCCCAGAATAGAGAACAATCTGGAATAATTTAAAATTTTCTCTGTTTTTCAAAAAATATCGTTCTAGAATATGAACGGTTTACAAGTTATCATCATTGCAAGCATTAAACTATCAGACTTTTCATCTTCAACCTCATCTATAAATAGACAACTTTACATTTCTTCATAATATATTCTTCGTAACAATGAGTTATACAAATGAGAATGCTAGAAACATCACCAATGAGGAACGTCAGGCGCCAATTGAGGAGGTCCAACCAGCGGCCAACGTCAGGGATGCCTTAAGGGTGAGGAAGAATAAGAATAAGAAGAAGAAGAAGCTGAAGAAGAAAAAGAGAAAGAAGAAAAGGAGGACTGTTTATTATGATTCCGATGAGGGGAGTGAGGAGAGATGTCTGGATTACGAAGATGCATTTGCAGCTATGGGCTATAACATTGATAAATATATGTAATATGATTATCAATGTATTTTTCTTAATGGAATCTTAATAAAAATTTATTTTATATATGCTCATCTCTTACAGTTTTATTTTTAAAGTTATATATACTATTCTCTTGCACTTAAAAACACTAACAAAAGAAATAAAATATATGTTTAAAAGAAATAAAATATATGTTTAAAATCTAAAAATATGACAAAAAATATAGTTGATGGGAATCGAAGCTTGATACATGTATTACAACGGTGTTTTAATACAAGCGTGTTTAAAATGTAAAAATATGGAAAAAAATGTAGTAGCTATGAATCGAAGCTTGTTACACAGCTTTTATTACAACGGTTATTTAGTACAACCGTCGTTAAATATGGCGTTATAAATCAACAAATTTTTTTTTAACCTATTACAACGGTGGGATACGAATCCTGGTAAACCCGACGTCGTTAAATGGGTTTTTCGTAGTAGTGAAGAGTCTCTCCGCCACTTGGCATGTTCTTACATGAAGCCTTCTGTTTCCCTTTGTCACTTAAAACATTATACAGTTTTCCACAATACTGATTCTTCCCTTTCTTCTCACTAAGACTTTTATAATGAGCAGACCAGACTCTGCTATCCTCATCATAAATGCTGCATTTATTCACCAGCATAGGAAATAAGAGAATCTCTGGATACCCAATACCTTGCTTGATCTCGGGACGCAATCCGCTTTCAAACTTGATACACTTCGACCCTTCAGCTACCGCATTATTATAGTGTGAATAAAATTTCACCAGCTCTTTGAACTTAGCAGCATACTTAGCAACAGTCATATTTCCCTGCTTTAGCTCGAGGAACTCGGTTTCCTTCTTGCTGCGCACGTCCTTTAGAAAATACTTATCTAAAAATTCAGTCCTGATTACAGCCCAAGTAATCTCAATGCCAACAACCTCTAGTCTCTGACGCGCATTATTCCACCAGTCTTCGGCCTCCTCTGACAGCATATGAGTATCGAAATGCACCTTCTGAGCTCCAGTGTAAGCCATCACTTGAAAAATTTTCTCGATATCTCTGAGCCATGTCTGTGTACCCTCTGGATCATATCTGCCCTTGAAGGTTGGCAGATTGTTTCTTTGAAACTATCCCAATCAAAAAAATTCATCGCCAACCTGATTCTGCTGACCCTGCAGCGCCTGAGCTATCGCCTCCAAAGATTCAGCAATTGCACAGTCGTTTCTTCCTTCTGCCACATTTCTGCACACATGTAAACAACTATTAGATGAAACATTGCACCAACAATGTTTATACACTCGTCGCATACTAAGGAATAAACAACATGATAAAACCTGGTCAGATGGACCGATCAGGCTCTGATACCACTAATGTAACACCCTAAACCCTGAAACTTATATAAAAATATTTAATCGGAAATTTAAGCTGTCATTACAACAACCATTCAAAAACTCATCAATGCATTTGACAATAAGCAATAGAAAATCATATCACAACAACGTTAAAATTAAATTTCACAAGTAAAGTATTAGACTTTAAACCACATAATTCAACATTAACTCAAAACATAGTAAAATGCCCTGTTTCCGATGTTACAAAATCAAAGCACTAAAACCACTAAATTGAGATAAATTGATAAATAAATGAAGAATAACTCCAACAAGCCACCTACCACACACAACAATAACTTTACTCCTGATTATCTACAAGATGCCCATGGTGGACAACATTAAGCAAAAGGAATGAGAAATAAACTTTGGCATAAAACAGTGTAAGGAATGCAAGGGTAGATAAACACACAACGTAATATACATTCAATACACAATTAACACCATCACAATCTCAAGGCAACTAGGCAGTTTGTTCCTCTTATTACTTATTACATTACCTTTGAAGCAAAACCTATACATGATGGAGTTGAAAACTTCCCTGCCACAACTTTTCAAGCCCGGGTATGGGACAGGACGCCTTCTTCGGAATCGCCTGTGGTTGAGTTTTGTTCCATTAAAACCTAACAACATACACCATGGTAATAATATTATGCATTAGGTTTAAACTCAGCCAATGGAAAGTTTTGTCATGCATTACCGGTAATTGTATTTTTAATAGCAAAGTTGTGGCATTTCTGATTTTATATCCCTGATTTATGAAGGATAGTCAAAGATGGATGAATTTCACATCATCATCATCATTGTCATCTGTTATCTTCTTGTAACCTGAATTTATTGGCTAAGGCATGCTAAGTTGTATCCATGTTGATTTTATATCCCAAGATGATTTGTCTGTTTGCTTGGACTAGTTTCATAATTTTCTAACCTACTTATTGGCTAAGGCATGCTAAGTTGTATCGATGTTGAATTTTTGGAATCAAATTTTAGATCCATTTTTTAATGATTCACTACATTAGTTTACCATTTACCCTCTTTTTTTATTCCTTTTGCAGGAAATCATGTCAATTGCATTGCATCCACGTAGTTCATAATTCTATGGAGCTCCCCATTTGAGTGTCTAAGTGTGATTTGCATGTGCAAATTATTTATTTATATTTTTAAAATCTTCATATAATAAGCACTAAATTTTTACATAGTTGCACGTCAAAAAATTTATTTACTAAATTCCAACAATAAAACATTTTAATAATATTCAATTATCATTTCAGTGAAGATCAAAAGAGTCCTTTCAGTGATATTTTTTTTATAAACAATAAAAAATTTCATTTTACATAAAACATGTATTTAAGTTTGTGCTAAATATGCACTACCCCACTTCTTTATTTCAACTGCCATCAATTCTTGCTCTTCAACCTGTAATTAAAAAAATGGTCTATGTATTCTTCTTAATTATGCTATTCACAATTAATGAAGAAGTTGCTATCAATTTTTTGGTCATTTTTCCATATACACCAATTTATCATCGTTGTTCACTTTTCTCATTATTTATCCATGGCACCAAGAACAACTCTCATCCAACCTATTCAACCTCAACTTGACTCAATTTTTTATGTTCATGTTATGGTCCTAATTCCGTAAGTGTAATACAAAAACTCAATGGATTAAACCATTCAGCTTGTAGTAGTTCTATGCGTCGAGCTTTAGAAGTCAAGAACAAGCTTACAATATTAGATGGTTCTTTACCAATCCCAAACTTTGATGATCTCACTCATGCAACATGTGAAAGAGGCTATCATTTGGTATAGTCTTGGCTTATCAATTTCGTTTCTAATTTAATAACACAAATCATAATTTTTCATGAAAACTCAGTTGATGTTTGGGAAGATGTGAATAAAGGGCTTTCAAAAATAGGTTGGGTTCGGTTTCCACACTTAGGTCCCAACTCAATGCCCTCAAGAAAGGATCCAAAAGTTTGCTAGAGTACTTCATTGAGACGGAGACTTTGTGGGATGAAATGATAACACATAGACCAATTCCTACTTGCACTTTTCCTCATTCATGTACATGTGAAGCAATTTATTCTATAGAAAAATTTATCATGGAAGACAAATTTATTCAATTTCTAACTGGTTTGAATGACCAATTTTATGTGATAAAAACACAAGTCTTGGTGATGGAATACTTACCTTCCATTGACGAAGTTTATTTCTTTGTATGTCAAGAGGAAAGCAATATTATTCCTACAAGTGTTACTCACAAATCAAGCATTTTGGCTAATGCTTATGATACCAAATAAGCCTTTGGCCATGGTAGAGAATCCACTTATAGAGTAAGTGAAAAGAACAATTATATGTTCTAGACACATTGTAATATATATGACAATACTATTGAATGTTGTTAAAAAAACATGGCCATCCTCATGTTAGTGAGGCTCACACATCTTTATATGCAAATGCAACTAGCAGTGCTCTCCCTGACACACAAAGCACCTGGCTTGACACAAGAGAAGTATGATCAACTTATATGATTGCTCCAACAAGAAAATTTGATTCCCTTAACATTCCATGACATGAGTTCAAACTAAATCACTACATCTAATATCACTCATAATGTTCATCCACCAAACGAGTTAAACACTTCAGATAATAAACTATTTCGTAATTAATAATTTTGGTTGTTGGATTATTGATTATGAATCCAATGATCGTATATGATTATATATCCATTTTGTTTGAATAATTATATCCTATTAGACTCATTACAATTCACTTGCCTAATGGTACTTCTGTTCAAGTCACCTATGTTGGCAATGTGCAATTCTTTCCATATCTGCATATCACCAATGTTCTTTTTACGTTGAATTTTATTTTGGTGTCAAAGTTGTGTCAATCTTTAGATTGTACAAACAAATTTACACTTGATCATTGTTCTATACACAATATGAAATCCTTGAGGATGATTGGTTTAAATAATCAAATGAATGGATTGTATAGGTTGAAGATGAATGCTCAGCCTCAAGTCCAATCCAATTGTACATTGTTAACTAGATTTGAAGCCACCAAAACCTTCAATTTTGTAATGTGTACTAGAATAATTTTATTAGGTCTAAAGGAAATGGTCCATAAGGGAGCAAGACAAGTCAAATTTATTGACGTTGGGCGAGTACCGTAGTATCGCCATAGGTTTCCTAAAAAAACATTGGGCGAGTATCTCGGTAGTGTCACAGGTTCCTAAAGTATATCATAACGCATCCAAATCGGGCTTGGGCTACTTGAAGTGACCTCATAATCCAACTATTTAGTGAATGTGTAATGTCGTGTCTCTACTCCAACGGGTTCATAGTGTCATTCAAGTAGGAAAGCAATGATAATAGGAGTATTAGTTGACACATATTCCACGTTTCTTAGGGAACAAGGAAAATAATCGATCATTGGATCTAAAAGCCTAGCCTTAGTGGAATTATATATATATATATATATATATATATATATATAGGGTTATGCTAATGCACACTCATGTAGGTGTGCATTAACAACATACACCTTAGTGTATTTTTGTGTGGGACCCACCAATTTTGGGTGAGACCCACATTAGAAAGATGAAGAAAAAAAATAGAAAGAAAATATATGTAGTGTATTTTTGTGTAGAGCCCACCAATTTTGGGTGTATGTTAGTATTTCCCATATATATATATATATATATATATATATATATATATATATATATATATATAAAAGGCCGGTGAAAAGCCTATGCAAACAGTGCCTTTGCACAGGGCCTCTAATTAATGATATATTTCGCATAGGGCCTCCATTAACAGTTTGCGACCACATTGATGCAAATGTTGATTAAAAAAGAACAGTCACGGTAGATAATAATAAGCTTGCATAAGCGTTAAAAGAGTGTAGTGTGAAATGCCTCTTTGCAATTGTAAAGCTACAGACACGTCCTCCAATGCCACTAAAGAAATAAAAACAAATTAAATATATTTAAATAAATAAATTTGTTTAAATTAGGCAAAATACTCCTTTTGGTCCCTTAACTTTGCCCCAGGGTCCAGTTTGGTCCCTTATCTTTAAAAAGTGGCAAGTTCGTCCCTTAACTTTTAAAATGGTGTCAAAGTAGTCCTTGCGGTTAGTTGGCTCAAACGTCTGTTTATTCTTGGTTACGTGGTAGATGACATGGATTTGGAACATCATTTTCTGTATGAACGTTTGCAGTGGTCGTTCTCCCCTATTTCATTGTTAGGGAAAATCGAATTCTTCTTCTTTCTTCACAATTTCATTCAAAAATCAAAGGTATCAAAGGTAGTGTTCATTCAAGCATGAAATTGGGTTGTTCTTCGTCGATGTTGAGTAAGAAAAATGCAGAAAGTGTGGATTCAATAGCAAGTGGTAGGTCAAGATGGAAGCCCATGTGTCATTGTGGAGACATGGCTGTTCTTCAAAGGGCAAAAACCGTGAAGAATATGGGGAAACTCTTCTGGGGTTGTCCTAATTATAAGGTATCCAATATATTTTATTAGTGTTTGATTTCTATCATAGATTCATCTTGAACTTCTTACAATGCAAATTTCATATGCAAGCTGGGTGCAATTATTTTGGTTGGTTCCATGAGGATGTGTGTGATGAGAAGGAAGAATTTTTGATGCATAGGATGGGCGTGGTTACAAAGGGACTCGATGAAGAAAAAAAGACATTGAAGAGCTTGGGAAAAAGCTGATGATTATTGAGGCTGAAATGAAGAATATCATCAAGTGGAAAAAATATGGAATTTGATTTTTTTGATAATTATCATTGTAATGATTTTTTAGAATGAATTATGTTAGTTAGAATGAGTTAGTTGTTTGTGTCAGTTGTAATGTGTTTGATGTTTGTATTTGATGTTATCTTGAATGAATGTTGAAACCTTTTAAGAATGAATTTTATGTTTAGCAGCCTGTTATGAGTTTGATGTTCACCATCTGTTTTGAATGTTGTAACTAACCTGTAATTTTGGGCATGACCTATAACATTGGACATGACCTATAATGTTCCATAATTACTACAGAATTTCCAAATGTTCCATAACAGAATATGTTCATAACAGATTTGTTCATAACAAATTTGGACATGACCTATAATTGTTCCATAATTGGACATGACCTATAATTGTTCCATAACTGGACATGACCTATAATTTTTCCATAACAGAATATGTTCATAAACTGCAGTAGATATTTTTGTCCATATCATAAGCACCAAAGTGCACCAAACTATTAGTATATACACTTAGGTTCATAACATAAGCACCAAAATACACAATAAACTTGTTCAGCACCATAGTGCACAAAAAACATAATAAACTTGTTCATTACATCAATACCATAGTGCACAAAATACAACATAAACTAATTAATCCTAAATATTTATAGAGATTCTTCTTTGGAGTTGTCCTCTTAGTTGAAGTAGATCTCCTTGTGACTGGACAACAACATTCTTGGCTGCAGACAACCTGGTTGTAGGCCCAGGTGGTACAAATGGTCTTGGTGCCTTCCTAACAGATAGCTTTTGTGTCTTGCCCTTAGCAGGACCACGAGTCTTCTGAGCAGCCTTTCCCTTAGAAGTCTAAGAGGCTTGGGTAGATTGTTGGGCATGCTGAGTTATAGTCTGAGAGGCCTGGGTAGATTCTTGGGCAGGCTGAGTTGGAGTCTGAGAGGTTTGGGTATATTGTTGAACAATCTGAGTTGTAGTCTGAGAGGCTTGGGTAGGTTGTTGAGCAGTCTGAGTTATTATGTCCTTACAAGTAGACTTGTAGTGTCCTGCTTTCTTACACCTACTGCACTTCACCACAAAACCTGTTCTTCTCATTTTGCGATCAGACCCATCAATCTCTCATTGTTCTAAATTCCTCCTCTTTTTAGGTCTACCAGACATCTTGAACTTGAGTGGTTGCACATCAGGATATGGTGTCTTAACCCACAAGTTTAATCCATTAACAGGGTAGATCACATGCTTATAAACTGCCTTATACATTGAAACCCTATAATACTCTGGGATGTAGCTATAAATTTTGAAATTCCTACACTTCATAGCAGAAAAAGCATGAGCACACGGGAGTCTTGTGAGTTCCCATCTTCTGCATGAACATATATGATCTTTCCGGTTCACAATAAATTTATTTGCTTGATTTTCCAAGTGCCTTACTTCAAATATATGTTCATCAGACATCCTAAAGAAAGAAACAAACAGAATATATGAGTCACATGTTTGAACTGTATGTTACAGACATCCTAAAGAATTAATGTATGTTGATATTACATACCTTACTAGCCAGTTGTTGGTGTATGTGCTTGTGACATCAACTTTCTTTCTAATATTAGGCGATATATCATTCTCATCCAAAGTACTAAACCTCATTCTGTTATTAGCCCATCTCTCCATCAAGTATATTCTGATGTCTTCCAGCATATTGATTAGAGGTTTTGCCCTTGCATCAAAAATAGCACTATTAAAGGATTCAGACATGTTGTTGAGAATAACATATCATTTGTTTGTAGTCTTAAAGTAAGATCTACTCCAAAACCTTGGTGGGGTCTTCATCATATGTTTAAATGCTTCTTCATTTATGGACCTCATTCCCTTCATCTCTCTTTCCCATGCTTGTGGGTATGTTGACTTGGAAGCCTTCCATATTATGTCCTTCAACATCTTTCCAGGAAACCTCTTCCTAAAATTGTTATAGAGGTGCCTAACACAAAACCTGTGCTCCGCCCTTGGAAATATCTCATCCATAATAGGTAGCAAACCCTACAATAGCATAAGATGTTGCATAACAATATAGCATAAGATGTAGCATAATATGTAAGAAAAATATAAGAGCATAAGAATAAATGAAAAACTTGCATTTTGTTGGTCTGAGATGAAGGTGTAAGTCATGCATTAATCTTTGCCTCCAAGGTCATCAATTAATAGCTCTAAAAACCAAGTCCAGCTATCCTTGTTTTCACCCTCCACAACTGCATATGCTATGGGAAGCATATGGTCATTAGCATCCCTCCCTATGGCAGCCAGAATCTTCCCTTCACACAACCCCTTGAGAAAGCCCCCATCTAGACATATTACATGCATGCACAACTTAAAGCTTTCCTTACATGCAACATAACATATGTAAAGCCTTCTAAAATATGGCATGTGATCCTCAACACCTTCTTGTACAGGATCAACATTGATCTTAACTGTTGACTCTGGATTGGCTCTTACAGTTCATGACAGTAGTCATAGACCCTTGTGTAATCTCCCAAAAAAGAACCATCAACATAATCTCTTGCTGCAGATCTTGCTCTTATTGCTTTGGTTTTGTTGACCCCAACATTCCACTTTTTCGTGCCTTCTCCTTGATATCCTTTATGGTCAACCTTGGATTATTTATCAAGCTATTCTGAATTCTTTTACTCAACCATTTTGTACTCATTAGTTTCACATTATACTCTCTACTACAACTATGTTTGTCAATTACTTTTCTAAGTTTCCAAGTGTCTTCATTTGACAACTTGCTACAATAAGTCTCCCACTCACTGCCAACTTTACATTTAACCCTTACCCTAACTCTGCCATTCTTTACAAACCTTAGGTCTCTACTATTTTGCACAACATAAGATGTTATTGCTTCCTTACAACCACCCTTTGAACTAAAATACATTCCCACATCCCACTTGTAATCTGACATGTCTTTTGGCTGTCTGAAAATTGGATGCTTTTTTCTTGGAACTCCACTACTATCATCACTGTCACAACCACTTTGCATGTCCTTACTGTCATTATCACTCCCTTTATCTTCTCCAAACTTTTCATTAAGTTTTTGGACTTTTCCATTACCATCACTTTCATACCCAATTAGGGTATCAAGTTCATCCTCCTCAATCTCATCATACCCATCAGACTTATCCTCAAAAGCCACTTCTTGTGCACTATCATAATTGTAGTCCTCATCTTCACTATCATCAGAACTTAAGCCATCATTATCTACACCAACTTTACCTTGTTGAAATCCAACATTATTTTCCTCAACTCCAGGTTTAACTTGTTCAACTCCAACATTAATTTCCTCAACTCTAGGTTTAACTTGTTCAACTCCAACATTAATTTCCTCAACTCCAACAATACCCTAATTCACTCCAGGATTAACTTGATCAACAACAGCATTACCTTCCTCCAACCCAGCAGTGGCTTGATCAACTCCAACATCAACTTCCTCCATCACAAGAGTGGTTTATTCAACTCCAACAACTTCATCAATCAGTTGGCTAAGTAACTCCTCCACCTCATCTATAATTTCAACAGGGCCCTCATCAACATTGTCAACAACAACATCACAGTAGTCAGGTTGAGACAAGGTGTGTTGAATGTAAATATCAACACTTTGGTGCACCCTATAAAGCTCTGCAATTTCTAAAGCACCCTTGTCATCAACAAGTGCATTCATCCCAAATTGAGGGTCCTTGTAATATATTGTTTCAAACTCCCTATAACCCAAGTCTTTCAATACGTCAACTAGCTCAAAATAACTCCATTTGTCTACATCTACTCTCAAGTCATCTACTACTCCATTCTCATATACACTAAGACATTCATAAGTGAATTCACCACTATAATGAATTTTGAGATTTATGTATTCATCCATGACACCTAATCATATTATCTAAATAATTAGAGTTTACACTAAAAAATTTACATAAACCCTAAATCTGAACATAAACCCTAAATTTTCGTTAATCTTAAATAAAAAATAAATGAACTAACGTTTTGATAAACACTTCTTGATTCGTCTTCAATCCTTCGCATCTGCAACAATCCTTTGCGCCCTCAATGCGTCGCTTCAATCCATTGTGTTTGCCCTAGCACAAATTTGTTGAGTTTACAATATCTCCCCAATTCTTTGATATTCTGGGTAATGAAAAGCAACTTCAACTTGTATTTGTTTTAACACAACCTTATTTCCACGTCAACCACATAAAGTCCACCTGGAAATACGTGGCACCTGTTTTCAAACTTTGACTAACGAAAACAGACGGAAGGATAAACGTGACATCATTTTAAAAGTTAGAGGACAAACTTGCCACTTTTTAAAGTTAAGGGACCAAACTGGACCATGAGGCAAAGTTAAGGGACGAAAAAAGCTATTTTGCCTTTAAATTATTAGTCTAGTAACAATTAGTTCTAAAATATTCTCCTAATTTTAAATTATATCGCATTTTTACTATATGATATAATTTAAAATTATAATTAATTTTATATAAAAAAAGGAAATTATAAAATTATATTTTATTAAATATTAAAAGAAGAGAGAATAGTAATTAAATTTTTGTGTTACTTACAATTTAAATAAATAACAATTTTTAAAATATTTTTTATATATTTTTTAATACAAGCGTAATTTTATTAAAACAGGGCCTCCGAATTATTCAACACGAAATGAAATAAAATAAAAAAACCGAGCTAAGTGGCAGGTGCCACATATTATCATGGCAGACGCCATGAAATGTGTGGTGGAGTGGTGGCAGGCGTCACACTCCCTTGTGGCAAGCACCATAGGTGGCATGAAATGTGTGATGGAGTAGTGGCAGGCGCCATATACCACTCTCTTTCAATTTTTTGTTTTTGTTTTGTTTTTCTTTTATGTAACAACTTTTATAAAATAGAAATACATCAAAATCAAACATGACATTTAATCCAGAATCAAGCATTAACAAAAATATAATATTAACATGAAACAAACGATTATGACATCGCAAAAGCGGAATGAAACAGAAATGTAAATATTACCTAGTCGAGACGGTCCACTGTCTCTTAACAGGTACGTATTCTGAAAAGTAAACCGAACGAACCTCTCCTTCCTCCAAGTACTACGGCAAGGTTTGGACGGTGAAAAACTCGAACCGGAAAACACTTGTAAAAATATTTTATCAGAGTAACGGGGAGAAAGAAAATGAGAGCATTCACTATTTTTCTGTGAATCTGGTGTGCTTAAAGCTGAAGATGAAGGGTCCTATTTATAGGAGAAAGTGAAGAGAGTGCATTGCCAAACTTGCCCTTTTCTCAAACTTCTCGTGCAAGCTGGCTGATTGAAAAGTCTTCGATTTCAGAAAGCATCAGAGAGTAGGTTGACTGAGAGACGTAGAGCCATGCCTCTCTGAAAAGTTGTTTTTTATTTCATGATGAAACTGAAATCCACTTGCCTTATTTAAATTAAAACAAAATATATAATAAAAAGAAGTTGTGGCAGGTGCCACGAGAACCCTATGGCAGGCGCCATAGGTGGGTAATGAAGGTGGTGGGCGCCACAAGCCAAGTGTGGCAGGCGCCACCATTTTGTTTCTTTTTTTTTTTTGCTTTTCTTTTTCTTTTTCTCTTTTTTATTTTCTCTGGTTTCTTTTCTTCTTTTTTTTTTTCTTTCTTTCTTTTCAAATAAAATCCACGAAATGCTTGTGATTTCTCGACACACATGAACTTGATTTATTGCACCTGTCTTCTTTCTTGTGTCAATCCTGATTTTCACAAAATAAACAAACTGGAAAAGATATAGGTTAGTTAACAATGCACAGGTGAATGAAACCTAAATGTAAGTGCAAAATGTTATGACATCTAAGGGGTAAAATTTGGGGTACAACAGTTGCCCATATTTAAATAACTTTACCGGATGGCACGAGGAATGGGAATCCGCGGGATATCAAGGTGAAAGGTATTTAAATATAGCAAACAAAAAATTTTCTCCCTTAGATGGAATGCAGATGCTAAGGACAAACAACAAACATGCAAATGCTGACATGCCATGATCTACTAGTATGCTGATATGATGTCATGATAGTGCAAAGATGGAGACAAACAAGACACCAAAGATAAAGGGTAAACCACCACAGGTAAGCTTTACTGGGGAGGGATGAAGGTTAATATCCACAAGGAAGATTTACTGGGGATACAGGCTGACCCACAAAAAACTCACTAGGGAGACTCTAAGGAAACACCGGGGATAGACAAATAAAACTGAGGGGAAACCTCACAGATCCTCACTGGAGATAGAAGTCAGAGAGGTATTCTCCACTGGGGAAAGGTCCAGGGAGATGGACGACAGGTTTATAGGTGACCGGACGACACTGGGGAAATAAAACACATTCTTACTGGGCATGAAACCAGAAAGAAGACATAATCTTCACTAGGGATCACTTTGAAATAAAAGGATAGACATCAACAAAAGATTTTATGAGATTTTCTTATACTATTGAGTTCAAACGGGATCTTCAAGAAAAGCCAGAAAAGACAGAGATAGGCACATCCGGAAAAACCTTAGATGGAAAAAGAAACCAGACATCCAATAATGGCTTTGAATGAAAGGTACAAATCACAATATCTAATAATGGATTTAGATAAAAGTGAGAAAGCAGGGATCCAAGAAAGCATTGGATGCAAAAAAAACCAGTCATCCAATAATGACTTTGAATGAAAGGTACAAATCATGATATCTGAGAAGGCATCAGATGAAAGTGAACAAAGCAGGGATCCAAGAAGGCATTGGATAAAAGGACATCAGTCATCCAATAATGGCTTTGAATGAAAGGTACAAATCACAATATCTAATAATGACTTTAGATAAAGTGAACAAAGATTCGATCTGGAAGAACATCAGAAAGAGAAAGGCACATCCGGAAAAACATCAGATGGTAAAAGCAATGATGTTCCGAAAAAGCATCAGAATAACAAAGCGAAATATCTGGAAAAACATCAGATAAGTTCTGGAAGAACATCAGAACAAAAGACTCAATCTGGAGAAACATCAGAAAGAGACATATCCGGAAGAGCATCAGAGGGTAAAAGCAACGTCGTTCCGGAAAAGCATCAAATAACGAAGCGAAATATCTGGAAAAACATCAGATAAGTTCTGGAAGAACATCATAACAAAAGACTCAATCTGGAAAAACATCAGAAAGAGAGACACATCCGGAAGTGCATCAGAGGGTAAAAGCAATGAAATTCTGGAAAAGCATCAGAATTACAAAGGAAATATCTGGAAAAACATCAGATAAGTTCTGGAAGAACATCAGAACAAAAGACTCAATCTGGAAAAACATCAGATAAGTTCTGGAAGAACATCAGAACAAAAGACTCAATCTGGAAAAACATCAGATATAGAGACACATCCGAAAAAGCATCAGATGATAAAAGCAATGTCGTTCTGGAAAAGCATCAGAATAACGAAGCGAATTATCTGGAAAAACATCAGATAAGTTCTGGAAGAACATAAGAACAAAGGACTCAATCTGGAAAAACATCAGAGAGAGACAAATAAACGACATCCAAGTATGGCATTGGATACAAAAGAGGAACAAACATATCAGGAAAAACGATCGGATAAGAACTGTCATATTTGGAAGAACATCAGATAGACACTACAATATCTGTTTGGTAGGTGCCAAGTGAGTTGGACTTTGATCACAAGGTAAAACGTGGATAACGACACGACCTCGGGAGAAATGCAAACGAGGATGAAACACTCATGACTTGCATATGGTATAAATTATGCCGATGATATATGATCAAATGCAAATGCAGATGTAGATGTCAGCGACACGGCTTAACTATTTTGGTGAGAAGACAAGACTGGAAGACTGATTTCTCAACACGGAGATCACTGCCATTCTGCTTGGGGGCTAGAGATGCTACTGCTGGGCACAACTCAGCCACACTAGTAATCTGTATCAAGTGATGATCCTTGTAGGATGGACAGAAAGTTGCATGGGGTTTCTTCAAGTAAACTACCCCAGATTAGCTGACTGTTGTAGATGAACTGATCATTGCTTCAGTTTGTATGAGTCTGTAACTGACTGCTTTGCTGTACACGGGGAAAACTTGCCCCAGTATGAGCCTTGAAAATGATTGTTTCACTGTACACTGGGAAAGCTTGCCCCAGTATGAGTCTTGAAAAATATTCTGGATAAACCAATTCTAAGAAGGACTTGCCCCTGAACAACAAATCTTGAACTGATTCTTCAACAGGATTTGGAAAGAACTTGCCCCTGATAGGATCACTGACCAAGTTTCTCAATTGTTTAAAAATTCCTTGAGAGGAAAGCTAGTTTGCAAACAAAAGTATTTGTACAAACATGGTAATTTTAGAGTTCATGCAACTTTTGAAATCAAAATCATTTTTGGAAGATGCAAAATAAATGAGTCACTGGTCTGAACACGGCGGTTCAAGACATTTAAAAGTGAAAAGTGAACCACAAGTGTAATGACCTGGAAAGATCTTTGGGAGTTAGTTTACGCAACCTTGCTGTAGTATGCTTTAGAAATAGCCTTGCTTTAATTAGGTCTTTTGAGGGTTATAACGTGGCCTGGTTCACGGTTTAAGAAACAAAGGATAAAGGCTCAAAGTTTATTTGTCCCCGCCCAAAATTCGTGATAAACTCCAATCCTAAGCTCAGTTAAAACATGATATACATTCAGATTTCCATAGGCTAGGAAATGATTTGGTGATAGTTGTCGATGATTCAGACACTTTGGGTTGTCATTACTCCCTTACAACATTTGGTTGTCCTTTATTGTTGAGCTTTTAAAACTTCTTCTTCTTTTTACTGAGGTTTTGAGACCTCTTCTTGTCTTTGTTGAGGTTATGAGACTTTTTCTTTTTTTTTTTCTGAGGTTTTGAGGCCTTTTCTTGCCTTTGTTGAGGTTATGAGACCTCTTCTTTTTTGTCATTTGATTTGAGAGAGGTGACTGGCATCTTGCATGAAGCACTTGCGTTAGAATGCATAACCAAGTTAAACTGAGAAATACCCTGCCCCAAGGTTGAGATTTAAGGGTTTTTTGTAAGGAAAGAAAAACTCCTACTTCTAGGATCGAAGTGGTTAACGAGGGATTATCTTCCTTATTTCTCCAGTGTTTGGGAATGGAAACAATGCCTTATATCGTCAGCAAAGTTTTGATTTGAAAGCATACCAACAGCAATTACGAGTATAGTGTTTTCATCATCCTCCCTCCAATTTTTGCACAATAAAAAAGATAAAATATTTTGCAAAAGAAAGCATAAAGATGTGAATAATGGACAAAATGAATTGAATCAAAAGTTGCAATTCTCATTTCATTAATTTTGAAAGTACAAACATGATTGAAAGCAAACAGTCATTACAAAATAAGGAAAATGCAAACAACAAGAAACATGGCCTAGTGACTAATCAGAAACAAAAATGAGTTGTCTTGTTGGAAACACTAGCTTGCTGAAGTCGACTGAAGCTTCACTTAGCGTGCCCTGGCAGAGGATTGCTCTGTACATTGGGATTGTCACGAAAGTTAAGAATTCCAGTCTTAATCAAATCACACACTCTAGCCTTTAGTGCATAGCAATTTTCCAAGTCGTGGCCTGCAGAATCTTCATGGAATGCACAGTGGAGATCAGATCTAAATCCAACAGGGAGAGGATTTGGAGGAGGTAAAGGCCTTGTGGTAATCAAACCTTGCTCAACCAGACCAGGAAACAGTTTAGTGTACTTCATTGGAATAGGATCAAAATGATTCCTATTACGGTACTGGTTTTGTCCCGTAGTTGGACGTTGGGAAGCTTGAGGTGGTCGTGGAGCAGTAACCACGGGAGTGACAGCAACAACAGTAGGGTGAATGGCATACTGAGGTTAGGGACGAGGCCTTCTTACTTCAAACATAACATCATTAGTCTGATATTCTCTTTTCCTCTGAAAGTTCCCAAAGGATTTCATCATAGCATTGGAAGATTCAGCAGCGTTTGACACTTTTCCTTTCTTAAGACCTTCCTCGAGTCTTTGGCCGATAGTAACCAAATCAGTGAAATTAGAGGAAACACTTCCAATCATCTTCTCCCAATAGAACGGGGACAGGGTATCTATGAACATTCCAGTTAATTCTTTCTCAGCCAAAGGAGGTTCAACTTGGGAAGCTAATTCCCTCCAGGGTTGAGCATACTCCTTAAAAGATTCCTTCTCATGTTGAGTCATGTTTTGCAGTTGGTGGCGATCAGGAGCCATGTCAAGATTATACTTATACTGTTTCATGAAGGCATTTACAAGATCTTGGAAGCAGTGAATGGAGTTTTGCTCGAGACCCATATACCATTGGAGTGATGCTCCACTCAAACTATCTTGAAAACAGTGGATAAGCAGCTTCTGATTTCTGGTATAAGCAGTCATCTTGCGAAGATACATGACCAAATGAGCCCTCAGACAAGAATGCCCCTTATATTTCACATATTCTGGAGTTTTGACCTTAGCAGGCATAACAAGATCAGACACTAAGCACATGTTGTCTGCATCCACATTAAAGTAGTCATTACCCTCAATGGCTTTGAGTCTTTTGTCTAAGGTCTGAAACTGCTCACGGACAACTTCAGGTTCAACAAAGTCTTCACATTCTTCTCCCTGAGCACTGGTAGCATTGTACTCATAGAGGGGATTCTCGAAAGAAGCTCGAATAATCTGTGGAATGGCATAGACCGCAGGTCTGGGCTCGACGAAAACAGGGGCTTGAAATATAGGCATAGCAGTCTGACCAACCATAGTAGTAGATACAATCAGTGGAGAATAGTTGTGTGGTAAACCAAACTCGGGCCAAGTTGAAGTTGGTATTTGAACTGGTGGAGGGTCAGCACTTGAAACTTCCTGGATGACAGTTCTTTGGGGAGGTTCTCCTCTAGCAATCAAAACTTGAAGCATCTCAGTGAGTTTGGTCATGCTTGACTTAAGGTCGTCGATTTCCATTCGGACCTCAACATTGTGTGCCTCTTGCTCTGACATCCTTCGTCTGTAGTTAGCTCTAGTCCGGTATTTGTGTCGAGGAATCAGCTTGACGACTCACAGGTGACACTGGGAGATAGAGACAGCTGGAAATGAGCCACATACAAATGTAATGAAACATGCAAAGATGCAAATGATATGCAATGCAATGCAAACAGGATGCAAAACACATGCAACAGGATCAAGGGTTTGAGATCACAGCATGAAGTCTGGGTAAAGAAGAAACCACCTGGTGTGTACTAGGGTTCTTGTATCTGTAAAATAGGGTTCTAAGAAGTTCCCAGAGTCGACAACCCATCTTTCAGATATTATCGATTTCCCGAATGACTCGGTAGTCAATAATATTCTCAAGAGAATCTCGTCTGAGTGTAGTATCGCGTAGCAACCAATTCGGGAATAGACTCTCTCATAGTCCTCGCACTACATCCTAAAAGGCCAAGTGGGGTTAGAGCTAACTACGGTTCTCAGTATCGACGACACCTATGTTGAGAGTAGCACGTTTTTACAAATGGACTCGTTCAAAATGACTAGACTCCCAAGAGGGCCTAAACTGAGTGACGGTGTCTCAAGTCAACTTTTTCGGGGATCGAATCCCTCAAAGCCTCTTTGAATATACCATCGTCCTATCATAAGTGTACGCTCAAGTCTGGTTTAGGACTTATCCTCACCACTCAAAGTAGCAACCCTGCATACAGAAAACTCAAGCACAACAGGCATATATATACAGATATACAAAATATACAAGTATACAAGCAAGCAAACATAAATAACACAAAGACAAACAAGGTGGGCTTAACCCTCTTAGGGGAGACAGTCCCTAGTGAAGTCGCCATTTCTTTTGCAGTGAGAATTGGATAACAAGCTATTAATTAACTTGCATCGCAAACCTTTGAAATTCACCACTGAGCTTTGGTTTATCCAAAGGAAAGGGTAAAGAACAAAAACCCTAAAAAGAGAATCTAGGTTTGGGGGTTGGTTATACTATGGGAAGGTATTAGAACCCTAAGTATCTGTAGTACTCTACAGGAACCTCTTGTTTGTTTTTGTGTTAAGTTAAAGTTTGCTTGCTAAAAGAAAAATGCTAAGGTAAAGACCTAGGGGTATATACACTAAGTATGCTCGCCAAGACGTTGCATCTTGTGCCTATGTATCCCGACGGGAATGGAATCAGAGCATTGTATTTCCCCTCAATGGGGTGAGGAACTCTTGACTGTGGTCAAGGTTCCAAGGGAAAGCAGGGTGAAAAGCTTGAAAGCAAAGCTTGTGAGGATTGATTGTTTAGAAGAAGAGATTAATGGCTATCTCTTATGAAAGGATTGTGAAGGGTTAGACCGTCGGTGAAGGAAAAGAGATTAATGGCTATCTCTTGGGAAGGTTAAAGAAAGGTTTAAGAGTTATAAGAGATTAATGGATATCTCTTAGGAAGGCTAGGTTAAAAGGGAATGAAGTGTTCACGGGAAAGTAGGGTCTGACAGCAAGACACCTACATGGAGTGCGGCGACTCCTAAGGTTAAGTTAAAACAAGGAAAGAAGTGTTCATGGAGAAAAGTAGGGCCTGAAAGCAAGACGCCTACGCGGAGTGCGGCGACTCCACACCTAAGGCTAGGTTAAAAGGGTAATGAGCTATCTATGACCTTGCGGTCAATAGAGAGACTTTCCTTTGGAAGGGGAGATAATAACTTATGAACAAGAGTAAAGGGGATTGAAATTAAGTGAATAATACGAGTACGACAAAGATAACATTTTCGAAGTTTTGAAATCGGAAACATGTTAAAGCTATGAAATAAAAGCCAAGACATACAAATAACAAAATGACTTTGTTTAAGTCAAGGAACAACAAACAAATATTTACATGATAA
This sequence comes from Lathyrus tuberosus, assembly GCA_022829125.1. NCBI lineage: Eukaryota > Viridiplantae > Streptophyta > Magnoliopsida > Fabales > Fabaceae > Lathyrus > Lathyrus tuberosus. Next base: position 3,083,827 of record JALAZF010000392.1, read on the forward strand.
TCTTCCCGAAACAGTTGGTGATTTTTTCATAAAAGAATACAAGAACCGAATATGAAATAAAGCATGTTTTTTTTGGTTTTGAAATTTTAAAAAGAAATGAAATTAAAATAAACATGGAAATTGAAAATATAAAAAAAAAGCAAATAAAAGTAATATGGCGGGTGCCATGATTTTTCCATGGCAACCCAGGGTGCCACCACTTTTTTCATGGCAACCCAGGGTGCCACCAATTTTTCATTAAGGCATATTTTTTTTGTTTTTGGAGTTTTGTAGAAATGATAAAACAACATGAAATGAAATAAAACAAAAAACTGAGCTAAGTGGCAGGTGCCACATATTATCATGGCAGGCGCCATGAAATGTGTGGTGGAGTGGTGGCAGGCGCCACACTCCCTTGTGGCAAGCACCACATGTGCTATGAAATGTGTGATGGAGTAGTGGCAGACGCCACACTCCCTTGTGGCAGGCGCCACATACCACTCTCTTTCAAAATTCTTTTTTTTTTGTTTTTCTTTTAAGTAACAACTTTTATAAAATAGAAATACATCAAAATCAAACATGGCATTTAATCAAGAATCAAGCATTAACAAAAATATAATATTAACATGAAACAAACGATTATGACATCGCAAAAGCGGAATGAAACAGAAATGTAAATATTACCTAGTGGAGACGGTCCACTGCCTCTTCACAGGTACGTATTCTGAAAAGTAAACCGAACGAACCTCTCCTTCCTCCAAGTACTACGGCAAGGTTTGGACGGTGAAAAACTCGAACCGAAAAACACTTGTAAAAATATTTTATCAGAGTAACGGGGAGAAAGAAAATGAGAGCATTCACTATTTTTCCGTGAATCTGGTGTGCTTAAAGCTGAAGATGAAGCGTCCTATTTATAGGAGAAAGTGAAGAGAGTGCATTGCCAAGCTTACCCTTTTCTCAAACTTCTCGTGCAAGCTGCCTGATTGAAAAGTCTTCTATTTCAGAAAGCATCAGAGAGTAGGTTGGCTGAGAGACGTGGAGCCATGCCTCTCTGAAAAGTTGTTTTTTATTTCATGATAAAACTGAAACCCACTTGCCTTATTTAAATTAAAACAAAATATATAATAAAAAGAAGTTGTGGCAGGTGCCAAGAGAACCCTATGGCAGGCGCCATAGGTGGGTAATGAAGGTGGTGGGCGCCACAAGTAGGGATGGCAGGCAGACCCAAACCCGCGGGGCCCACCCGCACCCGATCCCGCGTCAACGGGTACAAACCCGAGTTGACTGGGTTCGGGTTCGGATTCGGGTGCCACCCGATATTTCGGGTGTGGGTTTAGGTAGTGTAAAACCCGTGACCGAAACCCGAAACCACACCCGATATATATATATATATATATATTTTGAGTTTTTGCTACGGGGGTTGGGTTTGGGTGAAAAAACCCGAACCCAACGAGTGTGGGCGTGGGTGTTATTTTGGCACCCGAATAGCTTATGGGTTCAGGTTCGGGTGGTGATTTCGGGTGCGGGTTTGGATAGTGTGAAACCCGCACCCGACCTGACCCGTTGCCATCCCTAGCCACAAGCCAAGTGTGGCAGGCGCCACCATTTTGTTTATTTTTTTTCTTTTCTTTTTCTTTTTCTCTTTTTTCTTTTCTCTTGTTTCTTTTCTTTTTTTTCTTTCTTTTCAAATAAAATCCACGAAATGCTTGTGATTTCTCGACACACATGAACTTGATTTATTGCACCTGTCTTCTTTCTTGTGTCAATACTAATTTTCACAAAAGAAACAAACTAGCAAAGATATGGGTTAGTTAACAATGCACAGGTGAATGAAACCTAAATGTAAGTGAAAAATGTTATGACATCTAAGGGGTAAAATTTGGGGTACAACATATATATATATATACACATATATATATATATATATATATATATATATATATATATATATATATATATATATATATATATATATTGATTTTACCATATCAGAACTGGATCAGCAGCCAGCAACACGTCTTGGGCTCCTTTAATCGCCGGTAGTGGTGAAGAGGTGGGGGTGTACCTGCAAGGTACTTTGATGCTAAAGTCAGAGACAGAGTAATCAGCGCAAATACAGAGAAAATGTGAAGAATAGAATACCTGATCCTCTAGTGAAAGATGGTATTTATAATGTGCCCCCAGTGCATGGCCAACAGTCACTTTGCATTGGGTTGGATCGTAAGGCCCAATACGAGTAATAGCCAGGGCTTACATGACGTAGGGAAGACCAGCACATGGTCTTCGCCCTGGATCAACTGCCCCGTGATCTTAGGAAGGTGGGATGACCAGTTCTCTCAGAAGCGGGTAGTTTCCTGATGACGTGTCCCCGCGTGGGGGTCATGTGGAGTCTGTGGGGGAGACGTGTGAGAGATCCCCGGACGTACAGATGGGCTGGACATTAATTGGGCCCTCCTCGACGAAGATTTGGGTTGGGTCGTTCCCGACGGTGGGCCAGCCTTAGGCCCAGTCCAGAATAGAAGCCCCCTAAGTCGTTGCTCCGAAGTAGGAGAAATGACTTAGGAGTCAGCCCAATCATCGAGGATCCGTCCAGAGGGGCATTAGGGTGCCCGAAACACCAAGCCCAGGGGTTATATGTGTGGCCAGGAGTAGGGGTGGATCGACGAGACAGGAGTTATCGGGGAGGTCTGTTCGTCAGACGTTCTACTGGCCCTTCCTCCCCTGGGTATGTCTTTGTTTGGTGCCTTGGACGACAATGTGGGGGAGCCTGAGGAACGGGCATGCCCAGTCTGCGGGCACGAGGGGAAGTTGAGAGGACACGTATGGTGTCTTCCCGTGCCACGTGTCATACATAATTAATGCCTAGGGCGGCTACGCCTAGGGGCACTTGAGTGCCTAGGGCTACCTCGCTTCCCGTGCTAGGATTATAAATAGATGAAAAATTTGCTTCATTTTCACGTTTACTCTTCATTCTTCTCAGAGTTCTCTCCAAGTCTCTCCAAGTTTTCAGATCGTGTCCACCGTCACCGCCGTCGTCGCTAGTCACTCTCCGTCGTCCAGATCTTCTTTTCATCAAGTATGTTCTCGTCTCCTACCTCTAGTATTATGAGTTTATCGTTGGTTTTTTGGGGAGCGTGTAGGATTTAGGGGGGATGTATGAATGCTCCGGCGACTTTCATGAAGTTTCCGTGGCCACCAAGGGCACGAAGAAGACCAAAAGTAGAGTCGCCCAGGTCCAACAGATGGTGAAGCCCGGCGACGGAGCAAGTGACTCCTCTTTCCCTCACTGCAGCCAGTCTCCTCCCCTGCAGGATAACCCTTCTAAGAGGCCGCGAACCGAGGGGCCCATACTCGTTGACCTCAAGGAGAATGCGCCAGTGGAGAAGTTCGTGCTGCCCCCTTCCATCTCCATCGGGATTTCTTTTCCAGGGCCAATTCCCCAATTATCGTCGAGGCTGAAACCAAGGCGATCACGAGGGTCGACAGAGCGGCCAGAAGGAAAGCGTTGACCGCGGATATGGCCGCTATGATGAGGATCTTCGAGACGACCTTGGTTCTTAATGATGAAACCAGCTTGGCCTCTGAGCTGAAGAAGCTGCGTGACGAGAACGTTGTCCTTGAGGTGGAGAAAAACAAGGCAGGGAGCGATGTGCAAGAGGCTCAGACGAGGTACGAGGCCCAGGTGCGCCTCCTCCACGATATGAATGAGCTGCAAGAAGAGCTGAAGAAAACCAAGGAGGAGCGGGATCGCCTTCAGGACAAGGTCGCCGAGCTGGAAGCTGCCGCTAAGCCTGCTGAGGATGAGACGGAGGAGGAGAGGGCCCTCGCGGACCAGGGTGCACTGGTCACCCGGATCCGGGAGCTCGAGCAGGATTGCTTGGAGGCTCTCGAGGTGGGCTTCAACAATGCTTTGGTGCAGGTCCAGATCGTGAATCCGGAGGCCCAATTTATCCTCGAGGGGGTTGGTCTTTTCCATCAAGTGGTTGATGGCAGGGTAGTCGTCCCCGGGGAAACTGACGATGGAGTTGGTCGAGGTGATGGGGAACCCCGACTTGACGAGGGGGCTGCTGGATTCTTTGTTTAGTCGGCCCGCATGCCATTTTTTGGTTATTGTTCTGTACGGCCTGCGTGCCATAATTTTGTAAATTGACTTCGCCCGGCCTGCGTGCCATGGGTTTGTAACGTTTGAACAATGGGCTTTGCCCGCTTTAATGCCTTATTTCTTTCTCTTTTGATATGTTTATATGTTGTGTGTGCTGCATGTATGTTGAATACGTATTTTATATTTGCATGTTTTTTCTAAGTATCCAGGGCCTTTGCTCGATGTTGTTGGTTCTCGACAGTGTAGGGAACTGACCGAGTGGTCGGAGTTGGGGTCCGACCTTCGACGAAGCTAAGAGCTCGATCGAGGTCTTTGCTCTGAGACGTGAACTTCCCATCTGGAGCTGGGCATTCTGCCTAATTGGTACGACAATGGTGGAGCTCGGTAGAGGTGTCTCCGTCAGATCAAGAGTTCGCTGTGTGGGCCCTTGTCTTATTATTTCGAGTTTTAGGAGTCGCACTTGTACCTTAGTGCGCTCTTGTGGCCGCGACGCGAATAGGTTGCGGGCAGTGCTTAACTGTAGTACTGTTTAAGTTTTTCAGTGTTCCATGGTCGAGCAAGTTCCTCCCCGTGTGGGTTTTCGAGGAGGTAGACTCCAGTCCCCGTTTTCGCGCGGACGCGATAGGGGCCCTCCCAGTTCGCGGGGAGTTTGCCTTCGCGCGAATCTTTCTAGTTCCGTCGCATGACTAGGGTGCCCACCTAAAATTCGCGTTTAATGACTATGCTATCATGTCGCAAAGTTATCTTTTGTTTGAGCGAGGCTTTGCGGAGGGAAGCCCACGACCGAATCTCTTCGACTAAGTCGAGCTCTTCCCTTAGAGCCTCGTCATTGGTCTCCTCGTCGAGGGGGGATTCGATCCTCCTCGAGGGTTCCCTTATTTATACGGGGATCACTGCCTCAGTTCCATAGGTCAGTCGGAACAGGATCTCCCCTGTGGTCAAGTGCGGGGTCGTTCTGTAGGCCCAGAGCACGTTGTGCAACTCCTCGACCTAGCTTTTCTTGGCGTCGCCCAATCTTCGTTTCAGGCCTCACATGATCACTCTGTTCGCGGCTTTGGCCTGCCCGTTCGTTTGCGGGTGCTTGACCGACGTGAAGTGTTGCTTCGTGATCATCTTGGTGACGAAGTCCTGGAAGTTCTTGTCGGTGAATTGGGTCCCGTTGCCAGCGACGATTGTTTAGGGTACACCGAATCGGACAAGTATATTCCTTTTGTAGAAACAGAGTATGTTGTGGGCCGTGATTTTAGCTAAGGTTTCGGTCTCTATCCACTTAGTGAAGTAGTAGACACTGACTATCAAATACTTGTTTTGGTATGACCCTACGGTAAATGGCCCGAGGATGTCCATCCCCCACTAGGCAAATGGCCATGGGGATGAGAGCATTTTGAGCTCATTGGGCAGGGCCAGGTGCATGTCCCCGTGTCACTGGCATTTGTCACACTTCTTGACGTGCTCTGTAACGTCCTGATTTATTATTTAATTATTTTACCGAGTTTAGCGATAATTTTGAGTGATTTACATGAATATTTGCGATGTATGATGTTTTGTGATGTGTTGATGGGTGTTGGTGAATAATATTATTAGCTTATTATAATATTATTAGTGGGGAAATAAATAATGAGAATTAGTGGTATTGTTTGATTATTAAAATATTAGTTAAATAATTGTTTAACTAGCGTGCCATTAAATATTTATTTAATGGAATAAAATTAAAATGGAATAATGAGGTAGTAAGGGTAAAACTGGAAAAAAAGAGGGAACTTAGGGGTTCTAGGGGCTAAGTTGGAATAAGGGGAATATGTTATAAGGAGTTTGAGGAAGTTACACAATAGAACGTGAATACAACTTTTGAGGAAACCGTAGAAGTGAGAAGAAAGAAGAGAAGAACGATCGTGAGAAGGCAAGAGACTAGAGTTTAGAGATTCAAAAAGGTCATCCAATCTAAGGTAAGGGTGGGACTAACTTTCTCTAATACGGGTTCAATAATCATGAAAGGGATTCAGTTAGATATTGGTTGATAGTTGTTGTTGTTAGAGATGAATGAAATTGATTGATACGTGTTAATTTAGTATCTTGATATTAGGAATTTGAACCCAATTTGATGTTAGGAGTTTGCAATGATTGAATTACAATGTTATCGTTATGATGTAGTGTTTCTATGAGAATAATGTGAAGAAATTCTGTTTTGGGTTGGGAATAGTGAAACCTAGAAATTTTGGTGCGAAATTCATCGTCGCGAAAATGAGTTTTTATGCTACCAATGAGTTCTAATAGGTATAACTAAGTTAAAATAAGAGTCTCGCGAATTAAATCAAAGTTTCGGATGGGTTTTTGGGCAAAAAGTGATCAAACCGTAGCTGTGTTAGTGCAGAATTTTGGAAACTTCGAAAATTCGTAACTTGAGTTCCGGGAGTCCGATTCGTACGCCGCTCGAAGCGTTAGAAAGATAACGAGACGAGCTATCTTATAATAATAGTGTCTAGCCCAGGGGTGAGTTATCTTGTGTGGAATAACTGAAATGGAATTATAGTGTTAAAATTCTGATTTTTGGCGAATTGAAAGTTTGAGTTTTAGCGCGATTTCGAAATTGAAAATTTTCCAAATTGTGAAATGAATTCAAAACGTGATTCCTTGTATTTAATGATGAATTTAGGTGTATTTTCATAATTATTTCGTCATGTCCTTGAGCTGCTTTTGAAGCGTTTTCGATTAAAGTATACATGCTTGAGTTTTGTAATTATAAGTGTGTGAATGAAATTATTGTTTATTTACGAAGAATAATGTTGATTAATTGTGAAGTCGTGATTGCTTGTAGTATATGTTAGTCGGTACAGAGTATGTTATAGTTGCTGTGATATTGTTGTTGGGAATTATAAAGTTGCAGGTGTGAAATATGTTGCATTGCCTATAATTATTGGCAAGAGTTAAGTTGTGGGCCTATGGCCAATGTTGATTTGTTGTTGTGTTGATATATAACTATCATTGTTGTTATTCTGACGTTCATGTTGAGTCGCATTGCATAGCATATCAAGCTGGAGCTGCTGCTCGCTAAGTTGGTCTGGATTGACAAAATATTAAGTTGAAGGCTAATGCCTTGTTGATGCCTCTATTAATTGGCAAATTTTAAGTTGGGAGTTCTGCTCCAATGGTACCACATGCATGATTGCACTGCATTGCATCCGTTGAGTCGTGTTGTTGTATTGTTGAGCGAAGTTATGTGATGATTTGTTGTTGGACTTATGCGAAGTATTGATAATGATGAGTTGCGCAGTTATATTATGTTATGTGTTGCTAATTACTTTATACGAGTTATTGCCTTGTATTATTGAATGTGAAATCTCACCCTTCTATTTGAATTTGCCTCCACGTGGGTAATGTGCAGATAATTAGGAGTAGTGTGGAAGTCGTGGTCGGTGAAGACGAGGTGCTTCACTTTAGTTTGGAGTCTGCTCTGATATGTAACATTGGGAGTCGGGAACGCTTTATGCATGATTTTACTTTGTTAAAGAATTACAGTTGCCTTTACATTTTTGAAAACAAATATTTTGATTAATTGAAACCGTTATATTTTGTTGATTACAATGAAGAATTTCCGCTGTGTAATAAAGATGATTTTTGGATTAAAGTTGCATTAATATTTATTATATGTTACATGTCTTATTGTGAGCAAGTTCTTGTTGAAAGTAATACCCCTTTATTCCGAGTTGTTTTATTTTACTCTGATTTTTCGATTAAATTATTCGGGGGAATTTAGGGTGTTACATGCTCCTTGGCGTCTTGCTGCATGGTGGGCCAGTAGTACCCCACCCACAATGCTTTAAGGGCTAGGGACCGTACGCCGAGGTGTTGCGCATTGATCCCTTCATGGATCTCCTGGAGTATATCGGGGACCTTAGACTCCTCGACGCATCTGATAAGGGGGATAGAGAAACCCCACCGGTATAACTTGTCCTCGATGATAGCATACAAGCAGGCATGTCACCTGACTACGCCAGCATCCTTGGGGTCGTCGAGTAGTTTCCCTGTGCTGAGGTATTCGTATACCGGGGGTCATCCAGCAGAGACCGTCGCTGATGACGTTCACGTCGGCGGTTGAGGTGGGTTTCTCAATACTTGGCCGTGGAAGCACTTCTTGGATGACAACTTTATTCCCGCCTTTTTTCTTCGTGCTCGTCAGCTTAAACAGAATGTCTGTCCGGGAATTGTGTTCGCGCGAGACGTGACTTACTTCCGCCGAGATGAATTTTTTCATCCTCTCTTTTACCAGGGCCAAGTATTCAATGAGGCTGTCGTTCTTGGCCTGGTACTTCCCCCACACCTGGGAGGCCACGAGCTGGGAGTCAGTAAATATTTTTACCTCTTTCGCGCCGAGGTCCTCGGCCAGGCGTAGTCCGGCGAGGAAAGCCTCGTATTTGGCCTGGTTGTTTGATGTCGAGAAGAACAATGTAAGAGAGACCTCGATCAAGATGCCTTCCTCGTTTTCTAGGAGGATGTCCGCCCTGCTTCTCGTCGAACTATATGCCCCGTCGACGTAGATCACCCACTTCTGGGATCCACCGGTCGAGGGTTCCAGGATGGTCATCTCCGCGACGAAGTCGGCTAGTACTTGAGCCTTCAGGGACTTCCTACCCTCGTACTGGACGTCGAACTCGGAGAGCTCGAGCAACCATTTGACCATCCTTCCCGCCATGTCGGGCCGTCCAAGGAGCTGCCTCACGGGTTGGTCCATCCTTATCACAATTGTGTGGGCGAAGAAGTAGTGTCGCAGTCTTCTGGCAGTAGTGACGAGAACCAGAACGAACTTTTTGATATGCCGGTACCTAAGCTCGAGGACTTGGAGGGCTTTACTGGTGAAGTATATCGGCTTCTATCCTTCGGAAGTTTCCCTGATAAGAGCCGCGCTGACCGCCTCAGTTGTGATGGCGAGGTACAGTACAACGTCTCCTCGATTTCTGGTCGCGAGAGGACCAGGGCTGTGAGAGGACTTGTTTAAGGTGGAGGAGCGTCTGCTCGCACTCCTCGGTCCACTTGAATGTTTCCTCTTTGCGTAAGAGTTTGAACAATGGAAGTACGTGTTGCACCGATTTGGCCACGAAGCGGAACAACGAGGTGAGCATCTCATTTAGCGATTGGATCGATTTTTTCGATTTCAGCATTAGGAACTCGGAGAACGCCCTGCATTTGTCGGGGTTTGCCTCGATTCCTCGTTCTGTGAGATAGAAACTGAGGAACTTGCCTGCTCGGACGTCGAAAGTGCATTTCTCCGAGTTGAACCTCATCTTGCATCTCCTTACCATGTCAAAGATTCTTTTGAGATGGACAGTGTGGTCGACTTCTTCCCGTGATTTCACAATCATGTCGTCCATGTAGACCTCGAGCATATCTCCGATCTCACCGTGAAAGACTTTGTTCATCATCCGCTGGTAGGTTGCGTCGGCGTTCTTCAGACCGAAGGGCATTACGTTGTAGTAAAAGTTTCCCGACTCAGTCATGAAGGTCGTGTACTGCTTTTCTGCCTTCGCCATGGGTATTTGATTGTATCCCGAGTACGCGTCCATGAACGACAGCAATTTAAAACCTGCAGAATTGTTGACCAGTTTGTCGATGTTAGACAATGGGTATGCATCTTTTGGGCATGCCCGATTGAGATCAGTGTAATCAACGCAAATTCTCCACTTTCCATTATTCTTTTTAACAAGTACAACATTGGATATCCAGGTTATATACTGAGCTTCCGAAATAAAGTTTGCCTCTAAGAGGTCTTTTACAGCCTTTTCAGCACCCTCCGCTTTCTCGGGAGACTGCCTACGCCTACGTTGTACTACAACCTTAGCGGCAGGATCTATCATGAGTTGGTGGCAGACTACATTTGGGTCAAGGCCAGGCATCTCTGCAGTGCTCCATGCGAACAGGTTAGCATTCTCCCAGAGGCAAACCTTCAGCTGTTTCCTCGCCAGGTCGGGGAGGCCCGTGCCAATCTTCACGTTCCTGTCTGGGTCGTCCCCGAGGGTGATGAGCTTGAAGTCTCCGTCTGGAATGGGGCGCATGGGGTGAAGAGGCTGCCCGTTGTCTTCAGCTAGAGGAGTGTGGTCTGCTACCTCGTTCTGCTCCTGCTTGCTAGGGAAGCGGTTGTCGAGGTCAACCGCATTGACGCGCGAGAGTAGCTTCTGATCTTCATCCAGGGATGACTTCCCTGCGGTCTTGGACTTGATGTTGACCGAGTTCAAACCCTTGGTTACAGCCTCGAAGCATCTTCTGGCAGCCTCAATATCCCCGTGGAGGGTGATGACGCAACCCTTGGTCGTGTAGTACTTCATCTTCAGATGGACTGTAAATGGCACAACTGTGAGCTCGACTAGAGTCGGCCTTCCCAGGATGTACTGGTACAGAGAAGGGCCAGGAAATGGACCTTAACCTGTCAGGCAATATTGCTGTTCCCGAATGTGACCATCAGTTCAGCGTATCCCCGGGGTCTGGTGGTGGTGTCGTTGACTCCCTGCAGGTTTGAGCCCACGTAAGGGGTCAGATGTGTCTCGTCGAGCTGGAGGGTAGTGAATAGGTGGACATACATTATGTCCACCGCGATCCCCTGGTCGACCAAGATGCGACGGATATCAAAGTTCACCATCTGTGCCCTGATCAGGAGGGGGATGTTGGAGTTGGGGGCGCCCCCCGACAATTCTTCGAGGTAGAAGGTGATGGGGTTTGACCTTCCCTGGACCTTCTCAAAGGTGGCATTCTGCGCTGAGCTCACCTCTATCAACTCGTCAAACTTTCGCTTGATCGATCCCACCGAGACCTTGTTGAACCCTCCACTGGATATGACCATGGCAGCGAGAAGCGTTCCCATGGGCTGCGAGCGGTCACCGGCGTGTCGGGCTCGCAGGGGAAGTAGAAGTCCTCTGGTTGGGTGACACACAAGGTGACTTGTAGTCCGTTATGGCAGGAGGACGGGGTCTTCTCCTCGATCATTTTCGTCTCCCGGGTCTCTTGTCGGGGGACTTCGCTCCTCTTTGTGTACTACTTGAGGTGCCCCTCTTTGATCAAGATTTCGATGGCATCCTTGAGGTGGATACAATCCTACGTGACATGCCTGTGGCTCTTGTGAAACCGACAGTACTTAGACTTGTCGACGTTTAGTTTAGGAGGCGTCGACTTCGGGAAGCAGACACCTTCTCTCTAGAATTCTGAGTTGATGCACTCGGCCAGGATACGCTCGCAGGGAGCTGTGAGTAGTGTGTACTCAGTGAAACGGCCTGCGGGCCCCCTTGGTTCTCGAGAGTCCCAGGGCCGATCTTCTCTTCTTCTTTCCCCGTCTCGTCGGGGAGCGGTGAAATCGTCGTTCTTGGAACTCTTGGCTCCTTCTTGATTCTGCGAGTCGCGGGCGCAGTGGGCAGCCTCTATCTCCTCATACTGGATGTATGTCTGGGCCTTGTGAAGGAGTGCATCGAGGGTGTTGGGCTTTTCAATGCCTACTTCCTTGGTGAACTCGGTGTGAGGTTGTAGTCCTTGCTCAATCAAAAACCTCTTCATGTCGTCCGAGGTGGATACCTGGACAGCTTCTCGGTTGAACCTCTCTATGTAATCCCAGAAAGATTCTTCTTTTCCCTGGATGATGGCTTTCAGGGATTCTTCCGTCTTCGGGTGGCGCCGAAAAGCGGTGAAGTGCCTGAAGAACTGCCTCTTCAGTTCCTTCCAGGATGTGATGGACTCGGGCGCGAGGCTCTTGTACCACACCATGGCACATTTCCTCAGGGTAGTGGGGAAGAGCCTGCACATGATGGCTCCCCGGACGTTCTTGTAGTCAAGCATCGCATCGATGCTTTCAATGTGATCGTCTGGGTTGGTCGTACCATCGTATGTCGCCAAGGGCGGGGTTTTTCCATCCCGACGGGCAAGGGAGCCTCCATGATGCCCCTGGACAGCGGCGTGCGCTGGTCGTCCTCGTCGCTCCAGACAGGTGACGGAGATAAGTCCCCTCGACTGTTCCTGCTTCGTCAGGGTGGACTCCTTGGTCAGCTCATTGGCTTCTCGATGTATCCGTTAGCTTTATTCTTCTTATGAGCGGGGGATCATCGCTTCTTCCGGGGAGGGGACCGATCGCGCTTCTGGGTGACCACGGGCTGAGTCGTCCCTAGCGTGGTCGACACCCAGGCTTTCAGCGAGAAGGGCTCAGAGAGTCATCGTGTCGTGTCCTCCGAGGAGGAGGAGAGGGATTGTGAGAGACGGGGCGACGAGGTCTTTGTGGGGAAGAGCGTGATTGTCGCTCCCTCTCGAGCACCCATATTCGCTCTTTCTGTTGGAAGATAATCAAATTTGTCTGATTGATCGCTGCGAATAGAGCCACCGTGGTCGGGTCAGCATTAGGTGGCACAGGGATTGGCTGATAGACAGTCGGGCTATCAAAGCGTCGGGCAGCATTGAAGGCCGCGTCGTCAGAGGAGGGAGATACGGTGTGCCCGTCCCTGGGGTCGCCTTCTTCGACGTGAGCGGTCACGTTGGGGTCGTGACCGTCACCGATGGTGAATGGGGCGAAGGCGGTGTCTGGAGCGATGTCGTCAACTCGTGGGCTGGCCATGATCCTCGGAGGTTGAAAACTGCTTTGGTTCTTGAGTTTCTATGGGAGAAAGAACAGGGAAGCAAGGGTTTCCACAGACGGTGCCACTGATCTTACCAGATCAGAACTGGATCAGCAGCCAGCAACACGTCTTGGGCTCCTTTAATCGCCGGCGGTGGTGATGAGGTGAGGGGTGTACCTACAAGGTACTCTGATACTAAAGTCAGAGACGGAGTAATCAGCGCAAGTACAGAGAAAAGGTGAAGAATAGAATACCTGACCCTCTAGTGAAAGAGGGTATTTATAATGTGCCCCTACCGGAGGGCCAACGGTCACTTTGCATTGGGTTGGATCGCAAGGCCCAATACGAGTAACTGCCAGGACTTAGTGGCGTAGGGAAGACCGACACGTGGTCTTCGTCTTGGATCAACTGCTCCGTGATCTTAGGAAGGTGGACTGACCAGTTCTCTCAGAAGCGGGTAGTTGTCTGATGATGTGTCCTCGCGTGGGGGCCACGTGGAATCCGTGGGGGAGACATGTGAGAGCTCCCCGGGCGTGCAGATGGGCTGGACATTAATTGGGCCCTCCTCGACAAAGATTTGAGTTGGGTCGTGCCCGACGGTGGGCCAGCCTTAGGCCCAGTCCAGAACATATATATATATATATATATATATATATATATATATATATATATATATATATATATATATATATATATATATATATATATATATATATTTATATGACACTTATCATATGAGAATGTCATTTTTATGTGAAAACATGAGAATGAATTCGAGCAATTACATTTTAAAATAAATGGTAGAGATTATTTGTGATTTTTGGTTTTCTCTCTTATCCATTATTAAAATAAATGATAGAGGAGAGAGAAAAAAAAATGGACACATAATCTCTACTATTTATTTTAAAACTAATGATTCAGATTTATTCTCATATAAAAATGGCATTCTCATATGATACGTTATATATATATATATATATATATATATATATTTTGAAGGGAGAGAGAATCCAATTTTCAACCTAAAAGTGATACCCAGAGATTCTCACACCTCTGCATGAGCTAGTTCTAACTACTATCAAAATAACACTAAACACCACAAATAGTCCTACAAACATATTGCTACTCTTGTTGTACTTTTTTTCAATTACATAATGCATCATCACTTTACCCCTTTGACATATCTTTGGTACTTTATACTAAGTCATCTTTATATTCATAGAATGTATGAAATGAAGAAATTATATCAACCGATTTCAAATGAAAATAAATCAATTAGTGACATTTCTCATTTTTTGAAACAAACAAAGTTACCTCACATGTTAAAGAAAAACTTGAGTTATTGCACTTTGACATATGTGGACCTATTTCTAAAAACAATTTCATGGTCACAAATATTTTATAACCATATTAGATGAATCCAGTAGATTTATTTGGATCATTCTATTTCTATTCAAATCTAAGTGCGATGTCTCCACACAAGTTCAATCCTCCATTCAATTGATTGAAAATCCACAGGACAATTCCAATTTTTTTTTTTTTTTTATGATTGATAATGGTCCAAAATTTCCCCTATCCACATTTTATAAATCTAAAGGTGTCTAACACCGAAGGTATTTTGTTGAAAATCCATAACAAAATGGTTGGGTGGAAAGAAAACATTAACACATCTTAAATGTGGACAAAACTTTACTTTATCGATATAAACTTCCCAAACACTATTATTATACTCTCAACCATGCTATTTTTTTTCATAGAGTGACTGCACCTCTTTTCAACAATAAATCACCATGCAATAATATATGCAGGGTCGGCTAATATCTTGAGACCTAAGACAAAAAATAAAGTTAAATATTTTAGTATAATAAAAATATTTTATTTAGATTAATGAGTTTTAGCTTTAGCTTTTTTAAAATGTAAAATTATTAAATTATTTTAATTAATTTTATTTAACATTTTATTTTTAATTGATAATAAAATCAACACATCTAAATACTCTGCTTATCATTTAAAAAATTATAATTGAAAAAACAGAAAAAACTTAAGTCTATGTATTCATTTATATTAGAGATTTTAAAAGTTTATTATTTATAAGTATGACTTTTAACATGACCGTTTTTAATTGTGGGCAAGACGGATTATCGGACATGGTTTAAAAATTTTCATAGTTAAGTCATAACAAAAGAGGCTAAAGATTATTGATTATGTTTAAACAACAACAAAACAGAATCTTTATTTATTTTTTGCAATTAAATCTTAACCTACATAAAGCCTCCAAAAATTTAAAATGATCTTAATTTTTAAAATAATCTATTATACAACATATATCTTAAAGTGTTGTTATTATCATAAATTTTTAATAGATTCTATTATATAATTTGTATAAAAAATAATTTAATTTTCTAAAAAAAAGTCAATTAATTAAACTATATAAATATTTTTTAAAAAGTGAGGCCCTAGGCCGTAGCCTTGATGGCCTACCCCTAGGGCCGACCCTGGTTGTATGATAGAACTCGACCTTAACTCCTTTAAATTTTGAGGGTTTCTTAATGTACCACCCAAGTTTCTTAGGCACAACGTGAAATTATTTTTTTGCCCCCTGATTCCGGATGTGCACATTTGGACGCACCAAATTTTTAAAAAACGCTGAAGTGTTCCGGATATGCATATCCGGAAACAATTCTGATGTGCACTTCCGGAAGGATTTCTTATTAGTTCGCGCCAGACCTTCTTCCTCCCCCTCATTCTTCAATTTTCCATTTTTCAAACTCTCTCAAACTCTCAAATTTTCAATCCCACAAATCTCAATTTTTTCCACTCGAGTTCGACGCAGAGCAACTTCTACAACGATCAAGACACTCAAAATCCTCCATATCTTATTTTAATCGGTAAGTTTTCAAATTTTAGAGTTTCGGAGTTATTTTCGAGTAATCGATTTAGAGTAGACATTTAGGTGTAGAAATTGTTAGGTTGTATGAATAACATAGGTTAGAGACAATGTAGGTCCTTTTTACTGCTTCAAACGGACGATCAGGGCATTAAAATGCCCTTTTGCATGTTATAGTGGCCATGGCAGCCATTTTTAAACTTCAAAAAACGTACCGGATGTGCAGATCCGAAAAGATTTTAACGTTTAGTATTCTGAGTGTTTCCGGATGTGCACATCCAGAAATACCCAACGTTAAAAATTCCGTGTCCTTCCGGATCTGCACATCCGGAAGACTATTATTTTTTTTTGATTTTGTTTGTTTGTTTGTTTTTGTTTAATTATTTTAAAAAAAATCTAATTTATTTATTATGCTTTGCAGATTAGATGGCTGACAGAGACGATCGTACCATACATGGACGGACAACTCAGCACGCGTCTGTCCGACGTGAGCGGATGCAGTCTACAACCGAGGCTTCCGGCGCAGAGGGAGTTGGGGTAGCCCCTACAGTTGAGGGACATCCTACACCACAGCCATCCACATCACAGGTTCAGGCCACTTCCACATCTCAGGTACAGGCCACTCCCCCTTCAGCCGCCGATTCTACATCTCTGAGGCGTCAGGATTCTACTGCTAGTTCATCAGGGTCCCAACCCGCACCCAGGCATCGTCGGGAGACTCTAGCTCCATCAGCTGCTCCTCCTCGTTCCCCTGTTCCTGTTCCTGTTCCAGAGGGTGATCACCCAGCACATGAGGCTGTTGACGTGATGACGATTTTAATGAGCTGGGCGGTTACCCTGGGGGACCGTCTGATATGTCCCTACTCGTGGGGTACTCTGAGCATACTGCCAGATATGTCTGGCTAGGGCAGGTAACCTTTCTCGGTTTATGTATAGAATTGTATTCGTTGAAAATATGTTCATTTGTAACATTGTTTTATTTGGAAATTTTCAGGAGAAGGATTCACAGAAGTTCTATAACTATGGGGGTAAGGTTATGGACATGCTTGCGGTGCTGCCAGGGGATGAGTGGTTCACGTCTGCACTTGCTACCTCTGGCCTTGGAGGTCTGTCTAGGGTTGGGTATCCCCAAATCATATACGGTATGCTGATGGCCTTTGTTGAGAGATGGCACCCTGAGACATCCTCATTCCATCTACCGTACAGCGAGATCACGATCACACTCGATAACATCTCGTGCCTTTTACATCTACCGATCAGGGGTACCCTTCTCCGTCATGGTAGGATGTCAAAGAAGGATGCGATGAAGATGCTGATTGAGGAGCTTGGGGCTACCCCAGAGGAGGCTTTTGCGGAGGTGACGCAGTTGAGAGGCGCACACGTCCAGTTCTCCTTTCTGACATGCAGATTTACTGCGGCGCTTGCAGAGGCAGGACGGGCATCAGGTGATCCAGCTGAGATGGCGATCCCCAGGCAGCATGCCCTGAGATGCGACTACTTGTTTTTGCTCGGCACACAGGTGTTTATGGACACCAGCGCCTATTATGTTGATGTCATCTACCTCAGGTACCTTTTGGATCAGACAGAGATCCACGGGTACAACTGGGGGGAGGCTGCGCTGGCATACACCTATTCCAGGCTCTCTAATGGTTGTCGTTGGGCAGCCAAGACTGTGGCAGGCAGTTGTACGCTATACGTGGTAACAATCTAATATTCTAAGTGATTTTTTCATTTCTTTTCTTTCTATATTCATTATAATGTTTGACACCCATGTTATGTTTTTCATTTCAGGCGTGGATTTTACAGCACTTTCCCAACATTACTGGTTGGGGGGTGTCGACGGGTACACTGAGGATATGCCACGTGCTGCTGCATTTGTCCTGCTCAGAGGGAACCAGGTGCCGGACCCCTACAGAGTGTATCTTGATCGGATGACTGCTGAGGACGTTTTGTATGACACCTATGCCGCTCACCGCGTGACGCGCCCGTTCGATGAGGTTTGTTTGTTCTAAGGATGGTTGGCACGCAGTTCGACTGTTACTGCCCGATACCTGCCGGAGCGCGTCTTGCGTCAGTTCGGTTACACGTAGACGATCCCCAGGATGTCTCATGAGTCTGCTCCTCTAGACTTGACCCGCAGGCAAATAGATGACATATATGCTGACTTCCAGTCCCACTTGGTACCGGAAGAGGCTCGGGCGACCAGAGCGGAGAGAGACTGTAGCGTTGCTGCCGGGTACATCGTGTGATTCCACACCGTCTTACACCCATGCATGGTGGCCACTGCTGAGGGATCGCCACCCAGACCTGCTCATCAGGAGATATTAGAGGAGCAGTAGTCTCAGCTGGACCACGCTCAGGATGTCCTACCACGCTGTCGTCAGATAGAGCAGATAACGTAGCAGGCCATTGCGGACGGTCACCTCCCTGAGGGCTCTGGTGCCAGACTTGCCGTGGACAGGATTATTGCGATTGTTCGGGGGGCACTTCAGTACCGTATGCATCGATCCAGGATGACGAGTAGGGGCAGAGGAGCAGGGGAGCCAGGAGACATCCTTCGCCACACGCAGTAGTTTTTTGTTTGATGTATTCTATTTATATTAGATGTATGCACTGTATTTTGACAGAGGTTTATTATATATATATATCATTTTATTTTATATATTGATGTTGTCAAATGTATATTAAGTTGCGACGATATATTAACATATGCGACCAAGCAACAAAACCAATTTAAAAAAAAAAAAATTAAGTTCTGCTATTTTCCGGATTTGCAGATCAGGAATATTTTCGGATGTGCACTTCCGGAACGCATCAGCGTTTTTAAAAAAAATGGTACGTCCCGATATGCACATCCGAAATCAGGGGGCAAAACCGAAAATTTAGATGGTGCCTAAGAAACAAGAGTGGTGTGATAAGAAATCCTCTAAATTTTTTTGACTGCTTGGTTTATGCCTCAATCCTGCAATCTTACAAAAGTAATTTTCATGGGATATAGGTCGGGTCTCAAAGATTTTTGCCTCTTGATACTCACTGGAAAGAATCATTCATATAAATAAACATCTCATTAGGCCTCAAATGTGTAGAGGGCCTCAAATAAAAAAAAATTATAGTATCAACCTTAAATACTTTGTAACTCAAATGTGTAGAGGGTCTCAAATAAAAAAAATTATAGCATCAACCTATAAATACTTTGTACTTTTATGTTAATAGTATGAGAGTTCTATAATATATATTATATGATTAGATTCTCATCCGCCTAAATAAAACAATGCAGACAATCTTATAATTAAGAAAGGTTAATTAATTGTTCCAATTATTTTATTTTGGAAGTATTTACAAATGCTTTAAAATTATTCCAATTTACAAGTGCATTTTTTCATTAATTGACAACTATTTAATATATATTCAGTTTACATAATTTTGTAATTCATTTTTAATAAAATATCATACATAATTATTTTATAAACTGCATCAATTCATCTTATTTTTTATACATCTTATTTTATTTTATATTGGTTTGGTATTTTTAAATGTATTATTTAATGTTTATTTTATAAATATATTAAAAAGTTAGTAAACTTATAATTATTTTAATTAAATCATTATAATTAAATAATTAATAAATTAAGTTGTTAAATTAAAAGTTATTTGGTTAATTTGGCTTAATCTAGGTTAATATATGGTGATAAGTCTCATTCAATTGGTTTAATTAATTGAGTTAATTATTAAAATGAGTTGAATTTAGATAGTTCTATCCATAACACTAATTAATCTAATATAGTAATTATATGATTAAATTATTTTTGTCAAATATTCGAGTGTCTGCGAATTTTATCTTTAAAAGTAAATAAGAGGGATATCGCAATTTTGAATTCAAACTACTATCTTCACAACTATGAGTTGATTTAACTTTCTATTATATCAATTATTAATAAAAACTTTATGTAATTTTTAAAGAAAAATTTCAATATATATATTATACTTTATTTTATTAGCGGTCAATTATAAAAATTAAAACAAAACCTCTAATTTGTTTGGGCTGGCCCTGCATATTATCCCTTACCACAACAACAATACCTCTTCCACCCATAATTTGGATGTCTTTCCAACCAACACTAAACAACATGGTTTTACACATCCTCTTGCATCTATACATAACTTTACCGTACTTGAGCCAAACCTCACCCTTTCTCAGCCTCAATTTTATTCCTAACCACTCAATTACCTCTCGATTCCAATATTAATCTTGACCATACTATTCAATTCACGCTAATGATCAGTGATTATACAGACACAGAACATGTAAGCCATGGTCAACTCAACCTTCATGCATCCACCAACTTAATTCTAACCACACAACATTCAACTTGATCAAACATCCTCTATCATACCTCAAAGACTATATATATGTAATTCATTCTTTAAAGCTCCAAATAATGTTTCCTTAGGTATGCAATATCCTCTTTCAAATTACATGTTGTATTCAAGGTTATCTCTCTCACACAAGCATTATGTCATGTATATTAACACTTCGAATGAACTTAAATCATATGTATAAAAGCTAAAAAAGGTAAAAAAAATTGAAAATATGTGTATTTAATCAGTCAAAAATTGAAATATTTGATTTTTATAAAAAAAATATTTTTTTTATTTAGAATGTTTAAAAATGTCTTGTGGAAGTCTAAAAAAAATAAATTATCTCTTATGAATAGAACTATTATATATACTCATTCTGTTTCATAACAGACGTTTTTTTTAAAATTTTCACACTTTTTAAAATAATTGTGTTGATTACTTTAGTAATAATAGATAGTGGAATAGTTATATAAATTAAAATACAATACCTAAGGATAAGTTAATAGAATAAAACAATAAATATCACATTGATATTCTAAAATAATAAATAATTTAAAACAAATAAAAATAAAAAGAGAACATCTATTATAAAATGGAAGAGTTACTTTTATATATATCCGTCGTAACTTTTGACATCAATATCAAATCTACTACAGAGAAAATATTTTCTTAAAATTATAAGATATAACGAACACATAACATGTATACTTATTTATACGGAGATGATATCATAATTAAAGATATAGATGTTGTCTAGAAGGCTTTAGGACCCCGATAAATGCATAAAGATGACAATGATACTAGAGTTAAAAATGTTCGCCTTATACCAATGAAAAAAAATTAGAGATTAAATAAGAAAGTTGAACATTCTTTAATAAATTAAAATGAAATATTTTTTTAAAAAATATATGTATTCAATGCACTGAATACATAAATAAATAATTTTTTTAAATGGATATTATTTATATTTAATACACTATAAATATAATATTTATTCTATTTAAAATTCTTAACTAGAGCACTGGTTAGCATGACCCATATTTTATATATGAAATAATTTTATTTTTATTTTTATAAGCAATCAATAGATAGATGAGAGTACTAGGGGTACTCCAACCCAAATACAAACACCAACATCAAGACTAAATTATAAGAAATCCAGCGGGTGCGAGACCCAATCATAATAGCTACACTGAAAATTCTTCTTTTTCTTACCCAAAGCCAACCACCACCAAGATAGAAAAACAATTCTAAGAAAAATCGTTTCCATATCGAAAATTTCTCCACTAAAGATAATACTATTCCTAGACTGTCATATAGCCCAACAAGTAGCGAACCAAATCATACAAGCATTATTAACAGAACAAACCTTTGTGATCTGCCCAAACCACTCCTTCACGAAGTCGATACAATCGCCATGCACAAAAGGCTTTAGACCAATCCACTTCCCAACACGATTCCAAATCAGCAGAGATTTATCACAATGACAGAACACATGGTTAGTATCTTCCATGACTAGAAAGCAAAAAAACACACACATGTTCATGCGGATTAGAAATTATATTACGGCTTACCAAATTGGCTCTAGTTGGAAGCCTATCAACCAATAAACGCCAACCAAAAATCTCGACTTTCAGCGGAATATACGTTTTCCATAACACTTCTAAAGCAACAATCAAATTCAGATTCAAAACTAAAGAAGTTCCATCTTCCTTATACCTACGATAAAACGAATCAACAGTGTAAGTGTTGGATGTGCTCCAACGCCAACTTATTTCATCAACAACAACCCTCGCAGGCTGCACTCTGTCCAAAACGGACACCAACTTCTGCCATTCTATTGCCTCCAAATTCGAAACATTGGAACGACCTATAAACGAAACAAATGGATTCCACACCCACCCAGTATCCCTCAATTCACCAGCCTGATTCACTACCAAATTTTTGTCGACAACAGCCTCGAACAGGAGAGGAAAAGAAGTACTTAAAGGAACTTTATCAGCCCAACCATGCTTCCAAAAAAGGAAGGAATCCCCCCTGCCCAACTTGACATTGACTCCCTCTAAGAAACTGCCCCTGTGCCTTTCATCCCTCATGCTGAGAATATCGCGCCACCAAAGAGATTGATACATGTTTCCCGTCGAGGAATCCCTAATCATCAGCTCCGAATAGACATCGCCATACTTCTCTCTGATAATCCCTGCCCAGATTGCATCTTTATCTATCATTAAACGCCAAATCCATTTTGCAACCAAAGATTTATTGAAAACACTAATGTCTCGAATGCCAAGACCTTCTTTCTCTTTCTCACTGCAAACGGACTTCCAGCTCACCCAAGCAACAGATTCTTTATCAGTTGTTCCTGCCCATAAAATTTTGCGCTGAATCGAACGAATCTCATTGATCACAACTTTTGGCGCCAGAAAAAATGAAAACCAATGAATTGGTAGATTCGCAAGAACCGAATTAATGAGCGTCACCCTTCCCCCGATTGACAACATCCTACCTCTCCAATTAGCAAGTCTGGTTTTGAAAATATTAATGACAGGCTTCCAAAACAACCCCTTCCTATGATTTCCCCCGACTGTTAAACCAAGAAATTTAAAGGGAGTAGTACCCACCCTGCACGAAAGGAATTGAGACGCTGCACCAAGAAATTCAGAATTCACTCCAATCCATATAATGCGACTCTTCCAAGCATTAATCTTAAGGCCCGATACCATCTCAAAACCTCGAAAAATAGTTTTCAGACCCCATAAGTTAGCCCAAGTGGCATCACACAAAATCATCATATCATCCGCGAACTGCAACAAATTGTAGCCAGCATTATTACTTAACTTGATACCTATAAGTTTGCCTAAACTGCAACTTCTTCGGACCAACAGGGCCAATCCTTCAACGACCAAAGAAAACAGAAACGGCGATAGCGGATCCCCTTGCCGTAAACCCTTCGAAGCCTTAAAATCAGCCGTTGTACCCCCATTAACTAGAATCGAAAGATAACTGCTTAACACGGTTCCTTTCATCCAATTAATCCACTTGGATCCAAAGCCCGTGGCTTTCAACAACGAAATAAAGAAATCCCAATCGACGCAATCATATGCTTGCTCAAAGTCCAGCTTCAACATTAAGCAACACTTCTTCTGACGCTTCACCAAATCAATTAACTCGTTAAGAACCACCACTCCGTCAAGAATGTTCCGACTTGGAATAAACGCAGTTTGCGTATGAGCAACAACTTTACCAATGACCTTCTTCAATCGAGCAGCTAATAGTTTCGATAGGACTTTGTAAATACAACCATTCAAACAAATCGGCATGTAATCTTTAAGCCATTGGGGATTCTCCACTTTCGCAATCAATGCTAAAAAAGACGAAGTCATCGACTTAGGCAACTTGGCAGTTGAATGAAATTCAATGATGCAACTCACCACTTTCGAACCAATAATGTCCCAGAACCTTTTGATAAATTCAAGACTAAATCCGTCCAGCCCAGGACTCTTCTTACCGTCACAATTGAAAACAGCCTCACGAATTTCTTCAGCTGTAAAGTCCATCTCCAAAAACCTTCTATCTTCAGAGTTTAGCTTTGGTAAATCATCAACCTTCAGCCTTGGCCTCTTCATAACAGCTTTAGAAAACCTGGACTGATAATAGTCCCTGATAAATTCTTTAACTTCTTGCACTTCTTCAAGCATACCATTATCAGTCTGAATAAAAGAAATGACATTTCTGCAACTGCGAGTTTTCAACAAAGTATGAAAATATCTCGAGTTAATGTCTCCGTTTCTAATCCAATTCACTCTAGCCTTTTGTTTCAACATACTTTCTTGAATTATCGACTTGTTCCACATCTCTTCTTTAGCTATCCTATAATCCTCTGCAAATTTCAGCACATCAGAACCACCACAAAAGTCCACTACATCATCCAGTTTTTCTATAGCCTGAATCTTTTCGTCAATTTCCAACTCCACAAATCTAAAAACAGCCTTGTTCCACCATCTTAATCTCCCTCTTAAAAATTTCAACTTCTCACTCAAAATGAAGGTAGCCGACCCGCTCACTTTGTACGCCTCTCATTCTATCCTAATAAACTCTAAAAACCCTGGGTGTTCCAGCCAGCAAGAAAAGAACTTGAAAGGTTTAGCCCCCCAATTCCTTGAATTAGCTCTAATCCAAATTGCCCTATGGTCTGACACGTCTTTCTTGCCCACCTACTGAGCAACTAAGTTCCACATATCAATTAATCCACCTGAAATGGGGAATCTGTCCAATCCGCTTTTACACAAACCATTGTCTTTGAACTAGGTGAAATTGTTCCCAACGACCGACAAATCGATCAAACCCATATCTTCAATAAACCCAGCAGAATCTTCTAATTCCGACCACCTAATCCTCCACATCCCTTGTCTTTCTTCTGGAAATTTAATCGCGCTAAAGTCCCCCGCTAAGATCCATTCTCCACATAAAAACCTGTTTTTTTAAACTAATAACTCTGCCCATAACTCTTGTTTACCAGCTGCATCACACGACACGTAAATGTTAACGAAATAATAATTGACAACATTCCACCACGCATTGACACCCAGAAAACCAGTGCCTCTGAAGCTGAATAACGGTTTGATGCAATCCTCCTTCCAAATCGTGAGAATCCCCCTGCTCTCCCATTAGCATTCAAAGTAGACCAACCACACTCCCCATTACCCCACAAACTCCTAACCAACGCATCCGTCATAAAACCAGATTTCGATTCTTGAATGAAACACAAGTCCGATTTCCCTTCTACAAGAGTCTTCCTTATTCTTCTTCTTTTTAAAGAACTACCTCCTCCTCTAATGTTATAAGATATTATATTCATGGATAACTATTAGCAGCCCCCATCTTCTCAAGAAACTCTTTCTTGTCTCTTTCTTCCATGCTACGATCCATGCCTTCGAAAACCCCATCCTCTTCGTCACCTTCAATCCCAATCTCCTTCATCTCATGCCAAAATTTTCCAGGAATCCCACCTAAAGCTCTAAAAC
This sequence comes from Lathyrus tuberosus, assembly GCA_022829125.1. Taxonomy (NCBI): domain Eukaryota; kingdom Viridiplantae; phylum Streptophyta; class Magnoliopsida; order Fabales; family Fabaceae; genus Lathyrus; species Lathyrus tuberosus. The sequence continues at coordinate 3,108,757 of JALAZF010000392.1, forward strand.
CGTAAAATTACCTTGAATAAAATCAGAGTCATTCAAGGGATCGCCACTTACAAGAGAATCTTCTGGTTGTTCAGAAATGGTCTTGATCCTCTTCCCTTTATTATCGCCTTTAGCCATTAATTCACCTTTTTCAGAAGGACCAGCTGTGTTTAAAGAATGAATCAATGTTGAGAAGTACGAAGGTACATAAGGAATTTTAATGTTATCACAAATGTCATCCAGCCCCTTTTTCTTTCTAAGTTTAGATTTTGGCAAAAAGAAACTAGGCCCATTAGAGAACTGAGAAATGAGATCCGACCCACTTGCCACAGGGCCCAATAACTTCTCAATTGACCCAACACCTTCCTTAACAAATTTCTCTGAAATCGGACCCACACAACCATTAGCGGATTTTTTTTAATATAACACTAATTTTCAAACAAAATACCAAAAAAACCAAGTTTTCAGGGTATTTACAAAAGTAGCTGGGTTTGAAAATCCACTATTAGGGTGGCGCGCCATATGGAATGACGCCTCAGTTAGAGGCGAGGAGCCAAACCATATGGCGCCTCAGGCAAAACATATTGCCTTAAAAAATTCCCTGAGGTTGAGCCAAATGAAATGGCGCCTCAGGGCAATTTTTCTTTTATTTTATTTTATTTTAGTTTTAAAATGAAATAAAAAAAAAGGTCATTTTTTAATTTTGTGTAGACGTATGCTTAGGAACAGTAGAAGCAGAGTGTAGAGTATAGGCATGCAGAGTGTGATCTTATCAATAGTCTGGCCATGTAAAGTTGTGTGGTCATGTCATGGCTAGTGTAGCCATGCAGTGTTGTGTGGTCATGTCAAACATACATCATATGGTTCTTTGGCAAGGCTTTTCTGAAGCAATTTGACTACAAAGACACGTTTCTTGTATCATGTATTCTGCCTATTAATACACATCAAACATACACTTGTTTCATCACATATATTCAAACCATTTCTATTCTGCAAACTATTTCTTCCAAACTCTAAAGTTTGTAACCCATTTCTTCCTAACACAAATTCAGTTATGGCTCAAAGACCACAATACTTGATAACTGCACATATCCTTGGTGAGATATTTGATTGTCCAATGAGTGGTTTCAATTTTAGGGATACAGAAGTGACCAGGTTTTTAATTGATAGAAGAACAAATTTATATCACTTGAAAGCACGGTTAGAGAAGAAATTGCAGTGCGGTCCAGTTGGGCAAATTATATACAAAAACCCTATCTTTTTTTAGGGGAATGAGCTGTGCAAATTTTTTCAGATGAAAATACGTGATGATGATGAAGTGCGTAATATGTTTCTCAGCCATGAGCATTCAGGTTTCAATGAGGTTGAGTTATATATTACATTACAAAATCAACCATTGTCTCAACAACTTGAGGTATCGCAGGTTTTTAACGATTCCGACAACGAACAAGCTGAGTTGGACGTCGTTGACGAAGGGGAAGAAGAAGCAGAGGACGTTGTTGACAAAATGATAAACGACGACGAGGCAGACCAACTACCAGACACTAATGTTTATTGCCCACCTCAACACATGACAACACTAAGCCTATGAGAGGATCATCCTTCAACAGATATTTTTTACGAGCCATACAAATAGACGGGTGAAGTACTAAAAGTTGGAGACAATTTTTGTACAAAAGAAGATTGTGTCCGAGCAATAAAACTATACCATATGAACTTATCTGCAGATTATAGAGTCGATCGAACAAATCCGACTCTATATAAGATCTACTGCCGCAACGAGATCTGCCCCTTTAGACTAACGACATCTTTCCGGAAGCGAAGCGATTCCTGGAAGATAGGGTCAATGGGTCCGGAGCACACTTGCATACTAACCAATCCAAGTCAGGATCATCACAAACTCGGCTCTCAAATGATATGCAACGAAATTCTATCAATCGTGAGCGACAACCCTTCTGTGAAAGTAAGTACAATCATAGCTCATATGGTGCAAAGATACAACTATACTCCCTCGTACATGAAGGCGTGGATTGCTAGGACGAAGGCTGTTGAAAGGATTTTTGGAAATTGGGAGGACTCTTACAAGGAACTCCCAAGATACCTCGTCGCCCTAAAATACTATGCCCCAGGTACTGTTGTCTTGTTGGAGACGTTGCCGGCATATACGCCTGACCGGAATTGTGTAAGTGGAAATGGCATTTTCCACAGACTCTTGTAGGCTTTTGAACCATGCATCAAAGGATTTACGTTTTATAAACCTATAATTCAAATAGATGGAACATGGTTGTACGAAAAATATAAGGGCACCCTACTAATGGCCGTGGCACAGGATGACAACAACAACATTTTCCCTATCGCATTCGCTCTAGTTGAAGGGGAGCCTACTGGAGGTTGGAGTTTTTTCTTAAAAAATCTCTAACAATATGTTGCACCCCAACCTGACGTTTGTCTGATCTCCGATAGGCATCCCTCAATCGATAGTGCTTACAACAATCCTGATAACGGCTGGTAGGATCCTCCATCGAGCCATGTGTATTGTATTAGACACATCGGGAAAAATGTCTTGCGGTCATTCAAAGACAAGGGCCTAAAGAAGCTAGTTACTAACGCGGGATATTCATTAATAGAGCCTACTTTCAGATACTACCGGGACGAGATCAGACAAACAAACCCAGAGGCATTGACTTGGATTGATAACATTCCACGGGAGAAGTGGACAAGGGCGTACGACAATGGGCGGAGATGGGGCCATATGACAACAAACCTCGTTGAGTCTATGAACTCAGTGTTCAAAGGCATCCGGAACCTACCGATAACCGCTCTTGTGAGGTCAACTTATTTTAGGCTCGCTATGCTTTTTGACACCAGGCGTACTAAATGGGGTTCAGTCATACAATCTGGGCAGCTGTTTAGTGACTATTCCATGACATTCATGAAGGACGAGGCTGCAAAGGCTAACACACACGTCGTCACGGTCTTCGATCGTTTTGCAGGATACTTCAGTGTGGGAGAGTCTATTGATCACAACGAAGGAAGGCCTATGGGATGTTATCGAGTGGAACTGGATAGGAGTTGGTGTGACTGTGAAAAGTTTCAGGCATTTCGTATGCCTTGCTCCCATGTCTTAGCAGCCTGTTCCAAGGTCCGACTGGACCCAACAAACTATCTTCATGTTCTTCACAAAGTCAGTACTCTATGCAATGTATACCGTACAAGCTTTCAGGTGATCGCAAAGGAGGACTACTGGCCTACCTACGAAGGCGAAATTGTTTGGCATAACGACTTGATGCGAAGAAATAAAAATGGTCGCCCTATCAGCAGTCGAATTCAAACGGAGATGGATACAACAGAAAAAATGGTGAGGTTGTGTAGTTTGTGCCGCCAGCTAGGCCACAATCGTACTAAGTGTCCAAATGTGTCAGGCCCTAGCACGGCGGTATAGTTACTTATGTAGTCTTGTCTATTTATAATAAGAACAAATTTCATTTCATTGATGGCATACTTAACTCAATACAACGACATAACAAACCTAGACGAACCTAAACGAAACAACTCTTAACGAAACCTAATACCAAATCATAAAATAACAATAACAATAAAAATAACAATACCCAAACAACACAACACATAAAAACAGCTTATCTAGGCAATTACAACCATCAACTTAATTTCCTGTTTTGACATCATCATCATGAGGACATCGACATTGCTCAACACTTTTCTCCAACTACGGGTTACTCCATTTAGACCAGGCTCCTCAATCAGCCTCTCTATCTTCCTGATCTTTTCACCTGCCTGAAATTCTTCTGGTATCCAGCAGCGAAGTTCCCTGTGCAAATGCTCCAACGTCTGGGTGTTCCACAGTAGCATCTCCAACTGAGGCTTGACATTAGAGTATATAACTAGGGCATTTCGTTTCATCAATGGAAACTCAGGCCACTTTTTCTCCTCCGCTGCTGATGACGACGACGGCCGGCTATTTGAGGATGAAGACATGGTGTTGAGTAAAGGAGACTTTGGAATATTGGTGAGGCAAGAGAGGCAATTAGGGTTTGAGTAACAATTGTTGTGGAAAAACAAGTAAATGAGCGCCCTTATTTATAGGCACAACATAACCTATTAAATAATATAATTTTTAATATATTAAAAAATATAAATATAAATTAAACATAAAATAAAAAAAAATAAAAAAATAAATAAGAGAAAAATTGCCCTGAGGCGCCATTTCATTTGGCTCAACCTCAGGGAATTTTTTTAGGGCATAATGTTTTGCCTGAGGCGCCATATGGTTTGGCTCCTCGCCTCTAACTGAGACGCAATTCTATATGGCGCCACCCTTATAGTGGGTTTTAAAACCCAACTACTTTCGTAAATACCCTGAAAACTTGGTTTTTTTAATATTTTTTTTTTGAAAATTAGTGTTATATTAAAAAAAAATTCACCATTAGCAATGGATCCGTGGACATTTATTCAAAATTCTCAAACGAACCGACTCTACCCAACATATTTATTTATATTATCGTTGGTTTTGATATAATTTTTCCTACAATACTTTTCATATTTTTGACATAATCCGGATCCAGATACTTTGATGTTTTGTATTCCAAAATTTGGAATTTTACGACCCTTGTCAATTTGTAGTCGTGGATCAAATTCTGACCGAAATCAAAATTAAAGAATCAAAACTTTACAAATAAAAAATGTTGGATTATACTGATAAGTGACAAACATATAAAATAAAAAAAGAATAAAATAAAATCCCGAGATGCACAATATACCATGAACAGAAAACCAACATATTAACTAGATCAAGAAGTCTACGCTTTTACAGAACCAGTTTCACTCACAGCAGGTGGATGCAATGTACAAAAGTGTTTCAATCTTGGAAGGTCGGGTTACCATGACAAAAGTAAAGCACCAAAAACCACAACTTTCCTATAAAAATTGCAAGAACATACAATTACTGGTCACTCATGCGAGGGACTAGACAAGGAAAAGAATATTGACAAGAAATGGAAAACAAAGTGATATGAGCATATAAGTAAAATACCAAAACAAACTCAATAGAAGAATGCCTTTCAGTTAACAACAAAAACAAGCTCAGCCATCCCCAGCACAGGAAAAGCACGGTAAAACTTGGAACTAATGAAAACACATTCCCTAGGCAAAAAAAAAAAAAATAACACAAAAGTGTTTCAATGTTGGAAGGTCGAGTTACCACTGTTTGATAGTGAAGATCCTGTCGGTTGGATCACGCGAGCTAAGACATATTTTGAAATACAGGCATTGTTGTATGTTGTTCAAACTTCAAATCTGATAATGCAATACACAATCATATATGTCTAACTACTATTTGTTTTGACACCTCTATAACTGTATTTTACTATGCTAATCAAGAATAGCATAGTATTCCCATGCAGTGTTAGGTTTTAATGGAACATGACTCAATAGCATAGTATTACCCTGCTATGTTAGGTTTTAATGGAACAAGACTCCACTAGAGGTGATTCCAATGAAGGTGTCCTGTCCCATACCCGGGCTTGAAAAGTTGTAGCAGGCCAGTTTTCAACTCCATCATGTATAGGTTTTGCTTGAAAGGTAATGTAATAAGTAGTAAGTGGAACAGGTTGCCTGGTTGCCTTGATAACATCTTCAAACTCATACTTTAAAACCTGATTGTCATGGTTGTTGTAATTGTCCAATGCAAGTTTGGAGAGGTAAACGAAATGCGGGCGACGATCTTCGGTGATGGTAACGGGTCTGGGAAAGTTATTGCCACATATATTTCCAAAGGATGGAACATCTGTAACATCATAGGGACTTACGTTACGAGAACTTTCCCGATAATCAGCAAGGGCCTTTTTACTATCCTCCTCTTGTTTTCTCTTGGCTTTATTCATATATGTAAATTTGGAACAGATATAAGAAAAAGCACCAGGGTGATCTTCAAAACGACTAGAGAGATCACTAACCTCCAGATCTTCTAATGGGATCGATTGCCAACCAAACGCCCTGTCCCATGCCTTTTTGAATTCACGTTCCATTTCTGAATCTGTTTCTGATTCCAGTTCCGGTTCCGATCCTGATTCCGATTCTAGTTCCGGTTCCATTTTCGGTTCTTGATCTGATTTCAGCCGCTTCCCTCTTTCGTCGCAGCTTCCAGAAGGCGGTCGTGTGACGCCGAGCGAGAAAGTATCCATCGACATTAGAATGAATAACAACAAATTCACGGATCTTCTCATTGAAAGCTTAACAAACCCTAGCTAGAATTTAGAATTAGATTTTTTTTATTGGCCTTGCTGTATTTACGACCCCACCCATAACAAACCCTAGTTAAAATTTAGAATTAGATTTATTTCATCATCATCATCATACTAAATTATAAATAAAACTAATTGAAATACATTAGTAGTGTAAATGAATTTTAAGTCAGTAGATGTTTGATCTTGAGAAGAGATTGATTTTTATTCTAATCATCTATAAAATAATAGAAACGGATGATGATGATGATGAATTGATAGTGTAAATTTTTTTATACTAACACTGTATAGTAATTAATCTCATTATAAATTTATAAATAATAAAACAATTTTAATAAAACTAAATATTCTTATATATATAAGTTATTCAATTACTTAGAAACTTTAAAGTCAAAATAAAAGATAACCTTATAATTTTTTATATATTTTTATTATAATTTATTCCAATGACTAATAATTCTTTTCTTATGATTAATATTGGAAATAATCATGCCTAAGTTAATTTTGATATATATTGTTGGATTTGAGATTTCACACAAAAGAGAGGGTGAATTATATGATTTGGAAATATATAGTTTTGAAAAACTTTTAGAAATAAAATCAAAGTTTGAAAACATTTTAAAAATTTATTAGCGAAAAGTAAAATGCAGAATATAAAAGGAGTAAAGGGAATAAGAAGAATACCGAGAGTTATACAAGTGCAGTTAAAACTGACTTAGTCATGTCCAAGGGAATCGATCTTGAGAGTTTCCAATAATATGTTGAGTTTGTTTAGTATGAAAGACTCACGAACCCCTTTATACAAGGAATGGTGGTTGATCTTCAACCAAGAAATACAAGACGATGGATATGGGCGTTTGCATATTTTCTTCAAAATAAGTGTTATGGGCTGGACCGATGGTTAGGCATGGCCCAATCCACTTCTGCTCCCAGAACGACCCAATTGCCTAAGTCCAATCCACGAAGGGCAGAGTTTACCTTTCTGCCCTCCAACCGGGCACCCCTGGACGGATGAACCCCAAGAAAATCTGCTCCTCCCCGGTACTTCTGCCCATCATGCACGACTCAATTCGTCCCAGGACAGTCATGGGCAGGTGCCCGGAACTACGCCTTTGCCCGACATAACGGCTAGTTTTGGGCACCCTGTCCGACATAACGGCTAGTTTTGGCAGTTACCTATTCTTCAGAAAACGGTTATTTCGCCCCGAAAATAGGGACCGTTGGCCACGCATTGGGGGCATTAAAAAAAACCCTCTCACTTGAGAGGGTCAGGTATCCAATATTCATCCTAAGAACATACTTTGTACTTGCCCTTTTTCTCTGACCCTTTCTTACTTGAGCGTCGGAGTACCTTGCAGGTACACCCCTTCCTCTCCTACAAGCATCATCATTTGCCCTACGCAAAGGCCACGACGATCCAATCTGATCACCTCCGATCAGTGGCGCCGTCTGTGGGAAAACTAGTTTCCCCGTCTTTTGATTCAAGATCCCCTATTTTTCACCTCAAAGACCAAAGCTCTCTTCAAACTCCTTTCGATCATCATGGCCTCCGCTAAGAATGATGTTGTTCGTCAAGAATTTGCTGTCGCCGTTGTAACTGATAATGCCGAGCACATCCTCACCGGATCTGTTTTTCCAGAAACTGACCAACGGGGTGGGAAGTATGTGTCCCCTACCCCCGACGAAGTGAAACCTCGAGCACAGGCTGACCGCGTTTTTGAGCCGATTCCAGTCCCGCAAAACGCTGACTCCAGCACAGCCGCTCTCATTGCCTCCCTCAACAGATAAAACCTCTTGATCTTCCACCAATGTGAAAAGATCAACGCTCTCGAGCACGTCCTCCAGGAGAGTTTGTCCTCGGAGAAACCTCACAGCCCTTCTCCACGTCCTCGGTCTCCCCCTCAGAAACGAGGCGTGACAGGTCTAGAAGCCTCTCCCCGGAGAGAAGACGATCAAGATCCGAAGAGCCCGCGTTCGATCTTGCACGAAGGCGACACCGGTCTCCTCTGCGGAAGTCAAGACGTCCCCGTAGAAGTGAGAAGAAAGAAGAGAAGAACGATCGTGAGAAGGCAAGAGACTAGAGTTTAGAGATTCAAAAAGGTCATCCAATCTAAGGTAAGGGTGGGACTAACTTTCTCTAATACGGGTTCAATAATCATGAAAGGGATTCAGTTAGATATTGGTTGATAGTTGTTGTTGTTAGAGATGAATGAAATTGATTGATACGTGTTAATTTAGTATCTTGATATTAGGAATTTGAACCCAATTTGATGTTAGGAGTTTGCAATGATTGAATTACAATGTTATCGTTATGATGTAGTGTTTCTATGAGAATAATGTGAAGAAATTCTGTTTTGGGTTGGGAATAGTGAAACCTAGAAATTTTGGTGCGAAATTCATCGTCGCGAAAATGAGTTTTTATGCTACCAATGAGTTCTAATAGGTATAACTAAGTTAAAATAAGAGTCTCGCGAATTAAATCAAAGTTTCGGATGGGTTTTTGGGCAAAAAGTGATCAAACCGTAGCTATGTTAGTGCAGAATTTTGGAAACTTCGAAAATTCGTAACTTGAGTTCCGGGAGTCCGATTCGTACGCCGCTCGAAGCGTTAGAAAGATAACGAGACGAGCTATCTTATAATAATAGTGTCTAGCCCAGGGGTGAGTTATCTTGTGTGGAATAACTGAAATGGAATTATAGTGTTAAAATTCTGATTTTTGGCGAATTGAAAGTTTGAGTTTTAGCGCGATTTCGAAATTGAAAATTTTCCAAATTGTGAAATGAATTCAAAACGTGATTCCTTGTATTTAATGATGAATTTAGGTGTATTTTCATAATTATTTCGTCATGTCCTTGAGCTGCTTTTGAAGCGTTTTCGATTAAAGTATACATGCTTGAGTTTTGTAATTATAAGTGTGTGAATGAAATTATTGTTTATTTACGAAGAATAATGTTGATTAATTGTGAAGTCGTGATTGCTTGTAGTATATGTTAGTCGGTACAGAGTATGTTATAGTTGCTGTGATATTGTTGTTGGGAATTATAAAGTTGCAGGTGTGAAATATGTTGCATTGCCTCTAATTATTGGCAAGAGTTAAGTTGTGGGCCTATGGCCAATGTTGATTTGTTGTTGTGTTGATATATAACTATCATTGTTGTTATTCTGACGTTCATGTTGAGTCGCATTGCATAGCATATCAAGCTGGAGCTGCTGCTCGGTAAGTTGGTCTGGATTGACAAAATATTAAGTTGAAGGCTAATGCCTTGTTGATGCCTCTATTAATTGGCAAATTTTAAGTTGGGAGTTCTGCTCCAATGGTACCACATGCATGATTGCACTGCATTGCATCCGTTGAGTCGTGTTGTTGTATTGTTGAGCGAAGTTATGTGATGATTTGTTGTTGGACTTATGCGAAGTATTGATAATGATGAGTTGCGCAGTTATATTATGTTATGTGTTGCTAATTCCTTTATACGAGTTATTGCCTTGTATTATTGAATGTGAAATCTCACCCTTCTATTTGAATTTGCCTCCACGTGGGTAATGTGCAAATAATTAGGAGTAGTGTGGAAGTCGTGGTCGGTGAAGACGAGGTGCTTCACTTTAGTTTGGAGTCTGCTCTGATATGTAACATTGGGAGTCGGGAACGCTTTATGCATGATTTTACTTTGTTAAAGAATTACAGTTGCCTTTACATTTTTGAAAACAAATATTTTGATTAATTGAAACCGTTATATTTTGTTGATTACAATGAAGAATTTCCGCTGTGTAATAAAGATGATTTTTGGATTAAAGTTGCATTAATATTTATTATATGTTACATGTCTTATTGTGAGCAAGTTCTTGTTGAAAGTAATACCCCTTTATTCCGAGTTGTTTTATTTTACTCTGATTTTTCGATTAAATTATTCGGGGGAATTTAGGGTGTTACATGCTCCTTGGCGTCTTGCTGCATGGTGGGCCAGTAGTACCCCACCCACAATGCTTTAAGGGCTAGGGACCGTACGCCGAGGTGTTGCGCATTGATCCCTTCATGGATCTCCTGGAGTATATCGGGGACCTTAGACTCCTCGACGCATCTGATAAGGGGGATAGAGAAACCCCGCCGGTATAACTTGTCCTCGATGATAGCATACAAGCAGGCATGTCACCTGACTACGCCAACATCCTTGGGGTCGTCGAGTAGTTTCCCTGTGCTGAGGTATTCGTATACCGGGGGTCATCCAGCAGAGACCGTCGCTGATGACGTTCACGTCGGCGGTTGAGGTGGGTTTCTCAATACTTGGCCGTGGAAGCACTTCTTGGATGACAACTTTATTCCCGCCTTTTTTCTTCGTGCTCGTCAGCTTAAACAGAATGTCTGTCCGGGAATTGTGTTCGCGCGAGACGTGACTTACTTCCGCCGAGATGAATTTTTTCATCCTCTCTTTTACCAGGGCCAAGTATTCAATGAGGCTGTCGTTCTTGGCCTGGTACTTCCCCCACACCTGGGAGGCCACGAGCTGGGAGTCAGTAAATATTTTTACCTCTTTCGCGCCGAGGTCCTCGGCCAGGCGTAGTCCGGCGAGGAAAGCCTCGTATTTGGCCTGGTTGTTTGATGTCGAGAAGAACAATGTAAGAGAGACCTCGATCAAGATGCCTTCCTCGTTTTCTAGGAGGATGTCCGCCCTGCTTCTCGTCGAACTATATGCCCCGTCGACGTAGATCACCCACTTCTGGGATCCACCGGTCGAGGGTTCCAGGATGGTCATCTCCGCGATGAAGTCGGCTAGTACTTGAGCCTTCAGGGACTTCCTACCCTCGTACTGGACGTCGAACTCGGAGAGCTCGAGCAACCATTTGACCATCCTTCCCGCCATGTCGGGCCGTCCAAGGAGATGCCTCACGGGTTGGTCCATCCTTATCACAATTGTGTGGGCGAAGAAGTAGTGTCGCAGTCTTCTGGCAGTAGTGACGAGAACCAGAACGAACTTTTTGATATGCCGGTACCTAAGCTCGAGGACTTGGAGGGCTTTACTGGTGAAGTATATCGGCTTCTATCCTTCGGAAGTTTCCCTGATAAGAGCCGCGCTGACCGCCTCAGTTGTGATGGCGAGGTACAGTACAACGTCTCCTCGATTTCTGGTCGCGAGAGGACCAGGGCTGTGAGAGGACTTGTTTAAGGTGGAGGAGCGTCTGCTCGCACTCCTCGGTCCACTTGAATGTTTCCTCTTTGCGTAAGAGTTTGAACAATGGAAGTACGTGTTGCACCGATTTGGCCACGAAGCGGAACAACGAGGTGAGCATCTCATTTAGCGATTGGATCGATTTTTTCGATTTCAGCATTAGGAACTCGGAGAACGCCCTGCATTTGTCGGGGTTTGCCTCGATTCCTCGTTCTGTGAGATAGAAACTGAGGAACTTGCCTGCTCGGACGTCGAAAGTGCATTTCTCCGAGTTGAACCTCATCTTGCATCTCCTTACCATGTCAAAGATTCTTTTGAGATGGACAGTGTGGTCGACTTCTTCCCGTGATTTCACAATCATGTCGTCCATGTAGACCTCGAGCATATCTCCGATCTCACCGTGAAAGACTTTGTTCATCATCCGCTGGTAGGTTGCGTCGGCGTTCTTCAGACCGAAGGGCATTACGTTGTAGTAAAAGTTTCCCGACTCAGTCATGAAGGTCGTGTACTGCTTTTCTGCCTTCGCCATGGGTATTTGATTGTATCCCGAGTACGCGTCCATGAACGACATCAATTTAAAACCTGCAGAATTGTTGACCAGTTTGTCGATGTTAGACAATGGGTATGCATCTTTTGGGCATGCCCGATTGAGATCAGTGTAATCAACGCAAATTCTCCACTTTTCATTATTCTTTTTAACAAGTACAACATTGGATATCCAGGTTATATACTGAGCTTCCGAAATAAAGTTTGCCTCTAAGAGGTCTTCTACAGCCTTTTCAGCACCCTCCGCTTTCTCGGGAGACTGCCTACGCCTACGTTGTACTACAACCTTAGCGGCAGGATCTATCATGAGTTGGTGGCAGACTACATTTGGGTCAAGGCCAGGCATCTCTGCAGTGCTCCATGCGAACAGGTTAGCATTCTCCCAGAGGCAAACCTTCAGCTGTTTCCTCGCCAGGTCGGGGAGGCCCGTGCCAATCTTCACGTTCCTGTCTGGGTCGTCCCCGAGGGTGATGAGCTTGAAGTCTCCGTCTGGAATGGGGCGCATGGGGTGAAGAGGCTGCCCGTTGTCTTCAGCTGGAGGAGTGTGGTCTGCTACCTCGTTCTGCTCCTGCTTGCTAGGGAAGCGGTTGTCGAGGTCAACCGCATTGACGCGCGAGAGTAGCTTCTGATCTTCATCCAGGGATGACTTCCCTGCGGTCTTGGACTTGATGTTGACCGAGTTCAAACCCTTGGTTACAGCCTCGAAGCATCTTCTGGCAGCCTCAATATCCCCGTGGAGGGTGATGACGCAACCCTTGGTCGTGTAGTACTTCATCTTCAGATGGACTGTAAATGGCACAACTGTGAGCTCGACTAGAGTCGGCCTTCCCAGGATGTACTGGTACAGAGAAGGGCCAGGAAATGGACCTTAACCTGTCAGGCAATATTGCTGTTCCCGAATGTGACCATCAGTTCAGCGTATCCCCGGGGTCTGGTGGTGGTGTCGTTGACTCCCTGCAGGTTTGAGCCCACGTAAGGGGTCAGATGTGTCTCGTCGAGCTGGAGGGTAGTGAATAGGTGGACATACATTATGTCCACCGCGATCCCCTGGTCGACCAAGATGCGACGGATATCAAAGTTCACCATCTGTGCCCTGATCAGGAGGGGGATGTTGGAGTTGGGGGCGCCCCCCGACAATTCTTCGAGGTAGAAGGTGATGGGGTTTGACCTTCCCTGGACCTTCTCAAAGGTGGCATTCTGCGCTGAGCTCACCTCTATCAACTCGTCAAACTTTCGCTTGATCGATCCCACCGAGACCTTGTTGAACCCTCCGCTGGATATGACCATGGCAGCGAGAAGCGTTCCCATGGGCTGCGAGCGGTCACCGGCGTGTCGGGCTCGCAGGGGAAGTAGAAGTCCTCTGGTTGGGTGACACACAAGGTGACTTGTAGTCCGTTATGGCAGGAGGACGGGGTCTTCTCCTCGATCATTTTCGTCTCCCGGGTCTCTTGTCGGGGGACTTCGCTCCTCTTTGTGTACTACTTGAGGTGCCCCTCTTTGATCAAGATTTCGATGGCATCCTTGAGGTGGATACAATCCTACGTGACATGCCTGTGGCTCTTGTGAAACCGACAGTACTTAGACTTGTCGACGTTTAGTTTAGGAGGCGTCGACTTCGGGAAGCAGACACCTTCTCTCTAGAATTCTGAGTTGATGCACTCGGCCAGGATACGCTCGCAGGGAGCTGTGAGTAGTGTGTACTCAGTGAAACGGCCTGCGGGCCCCCTTGGTTCTCGAGAGTCCCAGGGCCGATCTTCTCTTCTTCTTTCCCCGTCTCGTCGGGGAGCGGTGAAATCGTCGTTCTTGGAACTCTTGGCTCCTTCTTGATTCTGCGAGTCGCAGGCGCAGTGGGCAGCCTCTATCTCCTCATACTGGATGTATGTCTGGGCCTTGTGAAGGAGTGCATCGAGGGTGTTGGGCTTTTCAATGCCTACTTCCTTGGTGAACTCGGTGTGAGGTTGTAGTCCTTGCTCAATCAAAAACCTCTTCATGTCGTCCGAGGTGGATACCTGGACAGCTTCTCGGTTGAACCTCTCTATGTAATCCCAGAAAGATTCTTCTTTTCCCTGGATGATGGCTTCCAGGGATTCTTCCGTCTTCGGGTGGCGCCGAAAAGCGGTGAAGTGCCTGAAGAACTGCCTCTTCAGTTCCTTCCAGGATGTGATGGACTCGGGCGCGAGGCTCTTGTACCACACCATGGCACATTTCCTCAGGGTAGTGGGGAAGAGCCTGCACATGATGGCTCCCCGGACGTTCTTGTAGTCAAGCATCGCATCGATGCTTTCAATGTGATCGTCTGGGTTGGTCGTACCATCGTATGTCGCCAAGGGCGGGGTTTTTCCATCCCGACGGGCAAGGGAGCCTCCATGATGCCCCTGGACAGCGGCGTGCGCTGGTCGTCCTCGTCGCTCCAGACAGGTGACGGAGATAAGTCCCCTCGACTGTTCCTGCTTCGTCAGGGTGGACTCCTTGGTCAGCTCATTGGCTTCTCGATGTATCCGTTAGCTTTATTCTTCTTATGAGCGGGGGATCATCGCTTCTTCCGGGGAGGGGACCGATCGCGCTTCTGGGTGACCACGGGCTGAGTCGTCCCTAGCGTGGTCGACACCCAGGCTTTCAGCGAGAAGGGCTCAGAGAGTCATCGTGTCGTGTCCTCCGAGGAGGAGGAGAGGGATTGTGAGAGACGGGGCGACGAGGTCTTTGTGGGGAAGAGCGTGATTGTCGCTCCCTCTCGAGCACCCCTATTCGCTCTTTCTGTTGGAAGATAATCAAATTTGTCTGATTGATCGCTGCGAATAGAGCCACCGTGGTCGGGTCAGCATTAGGTGGCACAGGGATTGACTGATAGACAGTCGGGCTATCAAAGCGTCGGGCAGCATTGAAGGCCGCGTCGTCAGAGGAGGGAGATACGGTGTGCCCGTCCCTGGGGTCGCCTTCTTCGACGTGAGCGGTCACGTTGGGGTCGTGACCGTCACCGATGGTGAATGGGGCGAAGGCGGTGTTTGGAGCGATGTCGTCAACTCGTGGGCTGGCCATGATCCTCGGAGGTTGAAAACTGCTTTGGTTCTTGAGTTTCTATGGGAGAAAGAACAGGGAAGCAAGGGTTTCCACAGACGGTGCCACTGATCTTACCAGATCAGAACTGGATCAGCAGCCAGCAACACGTCTTGGGCTCCTTTAATCGCCGGCGGTGGTGATGAGGTGAGGGGTGTACCTACAAGGTACTCTGATACTAAAGTCAGAGACGGAGTAATCAGCGCAAGTACAGAGAAAAGGTGAAGAATAGAATACCTGACCCTCTAGTGAAAGAGGGTATTTATAATGTGCCCCTACCGGAGGGCCAACGGTCACTTTGCATTGGGTTGGATCGCAAGGCCCAATACGAGTAACTGCCAGGACTTAGTGGCGTAGGGAAGACCGACACGTGGTCTTCGTCTTGGATCAACTGCTCCGTGATCTTAGGAAGGTGGACTGACCAGTTCTCTCAGAAGCGGGTAGTTGTCTGATGATGTGTCCTCGCGTGGGGGCCACGTGGAATCCGTGGGGGAGACATGTGAGAGCTCCCCGGGCGTGCAGATGGGCTGGACATTAATTGGGCCCTCCTCGACAAAGATTTGAGTTGGGTCGTGCCCGACGGTGGGCCAGCCTTAGGCGCAGTCCAGAACATATATATATATATATATATATATATATATATATATATATATATATATATATTTATATGACACTTATCATATGAGAATGTCATTTTTATGTGAAAACATGAGAATGAATTCGAGCAATTACATTTTAAAATAAATGGTAGAGATTATTTGTGATTTTTGGTTTTCTCTCTCATCCATTATTAAAATAAATGATAGAGGAGAGAGAAAAAAAAATGGACACATAATCTCTACTATTTATTTTAAAACTAATGATTCAGATTTATTCTCATATAAAAATGGCATTCTCATATGATACGTTATATATATATATATATATATATATATATATATATATATATATATATATATATATATATATATATATATATATATATATATATATATTTTGAAGGGAGAGAGAATCCAATTTTCAACCTAAAAGTGATACCCAGAGATTCTCACACCTCTGCATGAGCTAGTTCTAACTACTATCAAAATACACTAAACACCACAAATAGTCCTACAAACATATTGCTACTCTTGTTGTACTTTTTTTCAATTACATAATGCATCATCACTTTACCCCTTTGACATATCTTTGGTACTTTATACTAAGTCATCTTTATATTCATAGAATGTATGAAATGAAGAAATTATATCAACCGATTTCAAATGAAAATAAATCAATTAGTGACATTTCTCATTTTTTGAAACAAACAAAGTTACCTCACATGTTAAAGAAAAACTTGAGTTATTGCACTTTGACATATGTGGACCTATTTCTAAAAACAATTTCATGGTCACAAATATTTTATAACCATATTAGATGAATCCAGTAGATTTATTTGGATCATTCTATTTCTATTCAAATCTAAGTGCGATGTCTCCACACAAGTTCAATCCTCCATTCAATTGATTGAAAATCCACAGGACAATTCCAATTTTTTTTTTTTTTTTATGATTGATAATGGTCCAAAATTTCCCCTATCCACATTTTATAAATCTAAAGGTGTCTAACACCGAAGGTATTTTGTTGAAAATCCATAACAAAATGGTTGGGTGGAAAGAAAACATTAACACATCTTAAATGTGGACAAAACTTTACTTTATCGATATAAACTTCCCAAACACTATTATTATACTCTCAACCATGCTATTTTTTTTCATAGAGTGACTGCACCTCTTTTCAACAATAAATCACCATGCAATAATATATGCAGGGTCGGCTAATATCTTGAGACCTAAGACAAAAAATAAAGTTAAATATTTTAGTATAATAAAAATATTTTATTTAGATTAATGAGTTTTAGCTTTAGCTTTTTTAAAATGTAAAATTATTAAATTATTTTAATTAATTTTATTTAACATTTTATTTTTAATTGATAATAAAATCAACACATCTAAATACTCTGCTTATCATTTAAAAAATTATAATTGAAAAAACAGAAAAAACTTAAGTCTATGTATTCATTTATATTAGAGATTTTAAAAGTTTATTATTTATAAGTATGACTTTTAACATGACCGTTTTTAATTGTGGGCAAGACGGATTATCGGACATGGTTTAAAAATTTTCATAGTTAAGTCATAACAAAAGAGGCTAAAGATTATTGATTATGTTTAAACAACAACAAAACAGAATCTTTATTTATTTTTTGCAATTAAATCTTAACCTACATAAAGCCTCCAAAAATTTAAAATGATCTTAATTTTTAAAATAATCTATTATACAACATATATCTTAAAGTGTTGTTATTATCATAAATTTTTAATAGATTCTATTATATAATTTGTATAAAAAATAATTTAATTTTCTAAAAAAAAGTCAATTAATTAAACTATATAAATATTTTTTAAAAAGTGAGGCCCTAGGCCGTAGCCTTGATGGCCTACCCCTAGGGCCGACCCTGGTTGTATGATAGAACTCGACCTTAACTCCTTTAAATTTTGAGGGTTTCTTAATGTACCACCCAAGTTTCTTAGGCACAACGTGAAATTATTTTTTTGCCCCCTGATTCCGGATGTGCACATTTGGACGCACCAAATTTTTAAAAAACGCTGAAGTGTTCCGGATATGCATATCCGGAAACAATTCTGATGTGCACTTCCGGAAGGATTTCTTATTAGTTCGCGCCAGACCTTCTTCCTCCCCCTCATTCTTCAATTTTCCATTTTTCAAACTCTCTCAAACTCTCAAATTTTCAATCCCACAAATCTCAATTTTTTCCACTCGAGTTCGACGCAGAGCAACTTCTACAACGATCAAGACACTCAAAATCCTCCATATCTTATTTTAATCGGTAAGTTTTCAAATTTTAGAGTTTCGGAGTTATTTTCGAGTAATCGATTTAGAGTAGACATTTAGGTGTAGAAATTGTTAGGTTGTATGAATAACATAGGTTAGAGACAATGTAGGTCCTTTTTACTGCTTCAAACGGACGATCAGGGCATTAAAATGCCCTTTTGCATGTTATAGTGGCCATGGCAGCCATTTTTAAACTTCAAAAAACGTACCGGATGTGCAGATCCGAAAAGATTTTAACGTTTAGTATTCTGAGTGTTTCCGGATGTGCACATCCAGAAATACCCAACGTTAAAAATTCCGTGTCCTTCCGGATCTGCACATCCGGAAGACTATTATTTTTTTTTGATTTTGTTTGTTTGTTTGTTTTTGTTTAATTATTTTAAAAAAAATCTAATTTATTTATTATGCTTTGCAGATTAGATGGCTGACAGAGACGATCGTACCATACATGGACGGACAACTCAGCACGCGTCTGTCCGACGTGAGCGGATGCAGTCTACAACCGAGGCTTCCGGCGCAGAGGGAGTTGGGGTAGCCCCTACAGCTGAGGGACATCCTACACCACAGCCATCCACATCACAGGTTCAGGCCACTTCCACATCTCAGGTACAGGCCACTCCCCCTTCAGCCGCCGATTCTACATCTCTGAGGCGTCAGGATTCTACTGCTAGTTCATCAGGGTCCCAACCCGCACCCAGGCATCGTCGGGAGACTCCAGCTCCATCAGCTGCTCCTCCTCGTTCCCCTGTTCCTGTTCCTGTTCCAGAGGGTGATCACCCAGCACATGAGGCTGTTGACGTGATGACGATTTTAATGAGCTGGGCGGTTACCCTGGGGGACCGTCTGATATGTCCCTACTCGTGGGGTACTCTGAGCATACTGCCAGATATGTCTGGCTAGGGCAGGTAACCTTTCTCGGTTTATGTATAGAATTGTATTCGTTGAAAATATGTTCATTTGTAACATTGTTTTATTTGGAAATTTTCAGGAGAAGGATTCACAGAAGTTCTATAACTATGGGGGTAAGGTTATGGACATGCTTGCGGTGCTGCCAGGGGATGAGTGGTTCACGTCTGCACTTGCTACCTCTGGCCTTGGAGGTCTGTCTAGGGTTGGGTATCCCCAAATCATATACGGTATGCTGATGGCCTTTGTTGAGAGATGGCACCCTGAGACATCCTCATTCCATCTACCGTACAGCGAGATCACGATCACACTCGATAACATCTCGTGCCTTTTACATCTACCGATCAGGGGTACCCTTCTCCGTCATGGTAGGATGTCAAAGAAGGATGCGATGAAGATGCTGATTGAGGAGCTTGGGGCTACCCCAGAGGAGGCTTTTGCGGAGGTGACGCAGTTGAGAGGCGCACACGTCCAGTTCTCCTTTCTGACATGCAGATTTACTGCGGCGCTTGCAGAGGCAGGACGGGCATCAGGTGATCCAGCTGAGATGGCGATCCCCAGGCAGCATGCCCTGAGATGCGACTACTTGTTTTTGCTCGGCACACAGGTGTTTATGGACACCAGCGCCTATTATGTTGATGTCATCTACCTCAGGTACCTTTTGGATCAGACAGAGATCCACGGGTACAACTGGGGGGAGGCTGCGCTGGCATACACCTATTCCAGGCTCTCTAATGGTTGTCGTTGGGCAGCCAAGACTGTGGCAGGCAGTTGTACGCTATACGTGGTAACAATCTAATATTCTAAGTGATTTTTTCATTTCTTTTCTTTCTATATTCATTATAATGTTTGACACCCATGTTATGTTTTTCATTTCAGGCGTGGATTTTACAGCACTTTCCCAACATTACTGGTTGGGGGGTGTCGACGGGTACACTGAGGATATGCCACGTGCTGCTGCATTTGTCCTGCTCAGAGGGAACCAGGTGCCGGACCCCTACAGAGTGTATCTTGATCGGATGACTGCTGAGGACGTTTTGTATGACACCTATGCCGCTCACCGCGTGAC
This sequence comes from Lathyrus tuberosus, assembly GCA_022829125.1. Classification (NCBI taxonomy): domain Eukaryota; kingdom Viridiplantae; phylum Streptophyta; class Magnoliopsida; order Fabales; family Fabaceae; genus Lathyrus; species Lathyrus tuberosus. The sequence continues at coordinate 3,128,631 of JALAZF010000392.1, forward strand.
GCGCCCGTTCGATGAGGTTTGTTTGTTCTAAGGATGGTTGGCACGCAGTTCGACTGTTACTGCCCGATACCTGCCGGAGCGCGTCTTGCGTCAGTTCGGTTACACGTAGACGATCCCCAGGATGCCTCATGAGTCTGCTCCTCTAGGCTTGACCCGTAGGCAAATAGATGACATATATGCTGACTTCCAGTCCCACTTGGTACCGGAAGAGGCTCGGGCGACCAGAGCGGAGAGAGACTGTAGCGTTGCTGCCGGGTACATCGTGTGATTCCACACCGTCTTACACCCATGCATGGTGGCCACTGCTGAGGGATCGCCACCCAGACCTGCTCATCAGGAGATATTAGAGGAGCAGTAGTCTCAGCTGGACCACGCTCAGGATGTCCTACCACGCTGTCGTCAGATAGAGCAGATAACGTAGCAGGCCATTGCGGACGGTCACCTCCCTGAGGGCTCTGGTGCCAGACTTGCCGTGGACAAGATTATTGCGATTGCTCGGGGGGCACTTCAGTACCGCATGCATCGATCCAGGATGACGAGTAGGGGCAGAGGAGCAGGGGAGCCAGGAGACATCCTTCGCCACACGCAGTAGTTTTTTGTTTGATGTATTCTATTTATATTAGATGTATGCACTGTATTTTGACAGAGGTTTATTATATATATATATCATTTTATTTTATATATTGATGTTGTCAAATGTATATTAAGTTGCGACGATATATTAACATATGCGACCAAGCAACAAAACCAATTTAAAAAAAAAAAATTAAGTTCTGCTATTTTCCGGATTTGCAGATCAGGAATATTTTCGGATGTGCACTTCCGGAACGCATCAACGTTTTTTAAAAAAATGGTACGTCCCGATATGCACATCCGAAATCAGGGGGCAAAACCGAAAATTTAGATGGTGCCTAAGAAACAAGAGTGGTGTGATAAGAAATCCTCTAAATTTTTTTGACTGCTTGGTTTATGCCTCAATCCTGCAATCTTACAAAAGTAATTTTCATGGGATATAGGTCGGGTCTCAAAGATTTTTGCCTCTTGATACTCACTGGAAAGAATCATTCATATAAATAAACATCTCATTAGGCCTCAAATGTGTAGAGGGCCTCAAATAAAAAAAAATTATAGTACCAACCTTAAATACTTTGTAACTCAAATGTGTAGAGGGTCTCAAATAAAAAAAATTATAGCATCAACCTATAAATACTTTGTACTTTTATGTTAATAGTATGAGAGTTCTATAATATATATTATATGATTAGATTCTCATCCGCCTAAATAAAACAATGCAGACAATCTTATAATTAAGAAAGGTTAATTAATTGTTCCAATTATTTTATTTTGGAAGTATTTACAAATGCTTTAAAATTATTCCAATTTACAAGTGCATTTTTTCATTAATTGACAACTATTTAATATATATTCAGTTTACATAATTTTGTAATTCATTTTTAATAAAATATCATACATAATTATTTTATAAACTGCATCAATTCATCTTATTTTTTATACATCTTATTTTATTTTATATTGGTTTGGTATTTTTAAATGTATTATTTAATGTTTATTTTATAAATATATTAAAAAGTTAGTAAACTTATAATTATTTTAATTAAATCATTATAATTAAATAATTAATAAATTAAGTTGTTAAATTAAAAGTTATTTGGTTAATTTGGCTTAATCTAGGTTAATATATGGTGATAAGTCTCATTCAATTGGTTTAATTAATTGAGTTAATTATTAAAATGAGTTGAATTTAGATAGTTCTATCCATAACACTAATTAATCTAATATAGTAATTATATGATTAAATTATTTTTGTCAAATATTCGAGTGTCTGCGAATTTTATCTTTAAAAGTAAATAAGAGGGATATCGCAATTTTGAATTCAAACTACTATCTTCACAACTATGAGTTGATTTAACTTTCTATTATATCAATTATTAATAAAAACTTTATGTAATTTTTAAAGAAAAATTTCAATATATATATTATACTTTATTTTATTAGCGGTCAATTATAAAAATTAAAACAAAACCTCTAATTTGTTTGGGCTGGCCCTGCATATTATCCCTTACCACAACAACAATACCTCTTCCACCCATAATTTGGATGTCTTTCCAACCAACACTAAACAACATGGTTTTACACATCCTCTTGCATCTATACATAACTTTACCGTACTTGAGCCAAACCTCACCCTTTCTCAGCCTCAATTTTATTCCTAACCACTCAATTACCTCTCGATTCCAATATTAATCTTGACCATACTATTCAATTCACGCTAATGATCAGTGATTATACAGACACAGAACATGTAAGCCATGGTCAACTCAACCTTCATGCATCCACCAACTTAATTCTAACCACACAACATTCAACTTGATCAAACATCCTCTATCATACCTCAAAGACTATATATATGTAATTCATTCTTTAAAGCTCCAAATAATGTTTCCTTAGGTATGCAATATCCTCTTTCAAATTACATGTTGTATTCAAGGTTATCTCTCTCACACAAGCATTATGTCATGTATATTAACACTTCGAATGAACTTAAATCATATGTATAAAAGCTAAAAAAGGTAAAAAAAATTGAAAATATGTGTATTTAATCAGTCAAAAATTGAAATATTTGATTTTTATAAAAAAAATATTTTCTTTATTTAGAATGTTTAAAAATGTCTTGTGGAAGTCTAAAAAAAATAAATTATCTCTTATGAATAGAACTATTATATATACTCATTCTGTTTCATAACAGACGTTTTTTTCAAAATTTTCACACTTTTTAAAATAATTGTGTTGATTACTTTAGTAATAATAGATAGTGGAATAGTTATATAAATTAAAATACAATACCTAAGGATAAGTTAATAGAATAAAACAATAAATATCACATTGATATTCTAAAATAATAAATAATTTAAAACAAATAAAAATAAAAAGAGAACATCTATTATAAAATGGAAGAGTTACTTTTATATATATCCGTCGTAACTTTTGACATCAATATCAAATCTACTACAGAGAAAATATTTTCTTAAAATTATAAGATATAACGAACACATAACATGTATACTTATTTATACGGAGATGATATCATAATTAAAGATATAGATGTTGTCTAGAAGGCTTTAGGACCCCGATAAATGCATAAAGATGACAATGATACTAGAGTTAAAAATGTTCGCCTTATACCAATGAAAAAAAATTAGAGATTAAATAAGAAAGTTGAACATTCTTTAATAAATTAAAATGAAATATTTTTTTAAAAAATATATGTATTCAATGCACTGAATACATAAATAAATAATTTTTTTAAATGGATATTATTTATATTTAATACACTATAAATATAATATTTATTCTATTTAAAATTCTTAACTAGAGCACTGGTTAGCATGACCCATATTTTATATATGAAATAATTTTATTTTTATTTTTATAAGCAATCAATAGATAGATGAGAGTACTAGGGGTACTCCAACCCAAATACAAACACCAACATCAAGACTAAATTATAAGAAATCCAGCGGGTGCGAGACCCAATCATAATAGCTACACTGAAAATTCTTCTTTTTCTTACCCAAAGCCAACCACCACCAAGATAGAAAAACAATTCTAAGAAAAATCGTTTCCATATCGAAAATTTCTCCACTAAAGATAATACTATTCCTAGACTGTCATATAGCCCAACAAGTAGCGAACCAAATCATACAAGCATTATTAACAGAACAAACCTTTGTGATCTGCCCAAACCACTCCTTCACGAAGTCGATACAATCGCCATGCACAAAAGGCTTTAGACCAATCCACTTCCCAACACGATTCCAAATCAGCAGAGATTTATCACAATGACAGAACACATGGTTAGTATCTTCCATGACTAGAAAGCAAAAAAACACACACATGTTCATGCGGATTAGAAATTATATTACGGCTTACCAAATTGGCTCTAGTTGGAAGCCTATCAACCAATAAACGCCAACCAAAAATCTCGACTTTCAGCGGAATATACGTTTTCCATAACACTTCTAAAGCAACAATCAAATTCAGATTCAAAACTAAAGAAGTTCCATCTTCCTTATACCTACGATAAAACGAATCAACAGTGTAAGTGTTGGATGTGCTCCAACGCCAACTTATTTCATCAACAACAACCCTCGCAGGCTGCACTCTGTCCAAAACGGACACCAACTTCTGCCATTCTATTGCCTCCAAATTCGAAACATTGGAACGACCTATAAACGAAACAAATGGATTCCACACCCACCCAGTATCCCTCCATTCACCAGCCTGATTCACTACCAAATTTTTGTCGACAACAGCCTCGAACAGGAGAGGAAAAGAAGTACTTAAAGGAACTTTATCAGCCCAACCATGCTTCCAAAAAAGGAAGGAATCCCCCCTGCCCAACTTGACATTGACTCCCTCCAAGAAACTGCCCCTGTGCCTTTCATCCCTCATGCTGAGAATATCGCGCCACCAAAGAGATTGATACATGTTTCCCGTCGAGGAATCCCTAATCATCAGCTCCGAATAGACATCGCCATACTTCTCTCTGATAATCCCTGCCCAGATTGCATCTTTATCTATCATTAAACGCCAAATCCATTTTGCAACCAAAGATTTATTGAAAACACTAATGTCTCGAATGCCAAGACCTTCTTTCTCTTTCTCACTGCAAACGGACTTCCAGCTCACCCAAGCAACAGATTCTTTATCAGTTGTTCCTGCCCATAAAATTTTGCGCTGAATCGAACGAATCTCATTGATCACAACTTTTGGCGCCAGAAAAAATGAAAACCAATGAATTGGTAGATTCGCAAGAACCGAATTAATGAGCGTCACCCTTCCCCCGATTGACAACATCCTACCTCTCCAATTAGCAAGTCTGGTTTTGAAAATATTAATGACAGGCTTCCAAAACAACCCCTTCCTATGATTTCCCCCGACTGTTAAACCAAGAAATTTAAAGGGAGTAGTACCCACCCTGCACGAAAGGAATTGAGACGCTGCACCAAGAAATTCAGAATTCACTCCAATCCATATAATGCGACTCTTCCAAGCATTAATCTTAAGGCCCGATACCATCTCAAAACCTCGAAAAATAGTTTTCAGACCCCATAAGTTAGCCCAAGTGGCATCACACAAAATCATCATATCATCCGCGAACTGCAACAAATTGTAGCCAGCATTATTACTTAACTTGATACCTATAAGTTTGCCTAAACTGCAACTTCTTCGGACCAACAGGGCCAATCCTTCAACGACCAAAGAAAACAGAAACGGCGATAGCGGATCCCCTTGCCGTAAACCCTTCGAAGCCTTAAAATCAGCCGTTGTACCCCCATTAACTAGAATCGAAAGATAACTGCTTAACACGGTTCCTTTCATCCAATTAATCCACTTGGATCCAAAGCCCGTGGCTTTCAACAACGAAATAAAGAAATCCCAATCGACGCAATCATATGCTTGCTCAAAGTCCAGCTTCAACATTAAGCAACACTTCTTCTGACGCTTCACCAAATCAATTAACTCGTTAAGAACCACCACTCCGTCAAGAATGTTCCGACTTGGAATAAACGCAGTTTGCGTATGAGCAACAACTTTACCAATGACCTTCTTCAATCGAGCAGCTAATAGTTTCGAAAGGACTTTGTAAATACAACCATTCAAACAAATCGGCATGTAATCTTTAAGCCATTGGGGATTCTCCACTTTCGCAATCAATGCTAAAAAAGACGAAGTCATCGACTTAGGCAACTTGGCAGTTGAATGAAATTCAATGATGCAACTCACCACTTTCGAACCAATAATGTCCCAGAACCTTTTGATAAATTCAAGACTAAATCCGTCCAGCCCAGGACTCTTCTTACCGTCACAATTAAAAACAGCCTCACGAATTTCTTCAGCTGTAAAGTCCATCTCCAAAAACCTTCTATCTTCAGAGTTTAGCTTTGGTAAATCATCAACCTTCAGCCTTGGCCTCTTCATAACAGCTTTAGAAAACCTGGACTGATAATAGTCCCTGATAAATTCTTTAACTTCTTGCACTTCTTCAAGCATACCATTATCAGTCTGAATAAAAGAAATGACATTTCTGCAACTGCGAGTTTTCAACAAAGTATGAAAATATCTCGAGTTAATGTCTCCGTTTCTAATCCAATTCACTCTAGCCTTTTGTTTCAACATACTTTCTTGAATTATCGACTTGTTCCACATCTCTTCTTTAGCTATCCTATAATCCTCTGCAAATTTCAGCACATCAGAACCACCACAAAAGTCCACTACATCATCCAGTTTTTCTATAGCCTGAATCTTTTCGTCAATTTCCAACTCCACAAATCTAAAAACAGCCTTGTTCCACCATCTTAATCTCCCTCTTAAAAATTTCAACTTCTCACTCAAAATGAAGGTAGCCGACCCGCTCACTTTGTACGCCTCTCATTCTATCCTAATAAACTCTAAAAACCCTGGGTGTTCCAGCCAGCAAGAAAAGAACTTGAAAGGTTTAGCCCCCCAATTCCTTGAATTAGCTCTAATCCAAATTGCCCTATGGTCTGACACGTCTTTCTTGCCCACCTACTGAGCAACTAAGTTCCACATATCAATTAATCCACCTGAAATGGGGAATCTGTCCAATCCGCTTTTACACAAACCATTGTCTTTGAACTAGGTGAAATTGTTCCCAACGACCGACAAATCGATCAAACCCATATCTTCAATAAACCCAGCAGAATCTTCTAATTCCGACCACCTAATCCTCCACATCCCTTGTCTTTCTTCTGGAAATTTAATCACGCTAAAGTCCCCCGCTAAGATCCATTCTCCACATAAAAACCTGTTTTTTTAAACTAATAACTCTGCCCATAACTCTTGTTTACCAGCTGCATCACACGACACGTAAATGTTAACGAAATAACAATTGACAACATTCCACCACGCATTGACACCCAGAAAACCAGTGCCTCTGAAGCTGAATAACGGTTTGATGCAATCCTCCTTCCAAATCGTGAGAATCCCCCTGCTCTCCCATTAGCATTCAAAGTAGACCAACCACACTCCCCATTACCCCACAAACTCCTAACCAACGCATCCGTCATAAAACCAGATTTCGATTCTTGAATGAAACACAAGTCCGATTTCCCTTCTACAAGAGTCTTCCTTATTCTTCTTCTTTTTAAAGAACTACCTCCTCCTCTAATGTTATAAGATATTATATTCATGGATAACTATTAGCAGCCCCCATCTTCTCAAGAAACTCTTTCTTGTCTCTTTCTTCCATGCTACGATCCATGCCTTCGAAAACCCCATCCTCTTCGTCACCTTCAATCCCAATCTCCTTCATCTCATGCCAAAATTTTCCAGGAATCCCACCTAAAGCTCTAAAACCGTAAAATTACCTTGAATAAAATCAGAGTCATTCAAGGGATCGCCACTTACAAGAGAATCTTCTGGTTGTTCAGAAATGGTCTTGATCCTCTTCCCTTTATTATCGCCTTTAGCCATTAATTCACCTTTTTCAGAAGGACCAGCTGTGTTTAAAGAATGAATCAATGTTGAGAAGTACGAAGGTACATAAGGAATTTTAATGTTATCACAAATGTCATCCAGCCCCTTTTTCTTTCTAAGTTTAGATTTTGGCAAAAAGAAACTAGGCCCATTAGAGAACTGAGAAATGAGATCCGACCCACTTGCCACAGGGCCCAATAACTTCTCAATTGACCCAACACCTTCCTTAACAAATTTCTCTGAAATCGGACCCACACAACCATTAGCGGATTTTTTTTAATATAACACTAATTTTCAAACAAAATACCAAAAAAACCAAGTTTTCAGGGTATTTACAAAAGTAGCTGGGTTTGAAAATCCACTATTAGGGTGGCGCGCCATATGGAATGACGCCTCAGTTAGAGGCGAGGAGCCAAACCATATGGCGCCTCAGGCAAAACATATTGCCTTAAAAAATTCCCTGAGGTTGAGCCAAATGAAATGGCGCCTCAGGGCAATTTTTCTTTTATTTTATTTTATTTTAGTTTTAAAATGAAATAAAAAAAAAGGTCATTTTTTAATTTTGTGTAGACGTATGCTTAGGAACAGTAGAAGCAGAGTGTAGAGTATAGGCATGCAGAGTGTGATCTTATCAATAGTCTGGCCATGTAAAGTTGTGTGGTCATGTCATGGCTAGTGTAGCCATGCAGTGTTGTGTGGTCATGTCAAACATACATCATATGGTTCTTTGGCAAGGCTTTTCTGAAGCAATTTGACTACAAAGACACGTTTCTTGTATCATGTATTCTGCCTATTAATACACATCAAACATACACTTGTTTCATCACATATATTCAAACCATTTCTATTCTGCAAACTATTTCTTCCAAACTCTAAAGTTTGTAACCCATTTCTTCCTAACACAAATTCAGTTATGGCTCAAAGACCACAATACTTGATAACTGCACATATCCTTGGTGAGATATTTGATTGTCCAATGAGTGGTTTCAATTTTAGGGATACAGAAGTGACCAGGTTTTTAATTGATAGAAGAACAAATTTATATCACTTGAAAGCACGGTTAGAGAAGAAATTGCAGTGCGGTCCAGTTGGGCAAATTATATACAAAAACCCTATCTTTTTTTAGGGGAATGAGCTGTGCAAATTTTTTCAGATGAAAATACGTGATGATGATGAAGTGCGTAATATGTTTCTCAGCCATGAGCATTCAGGTTTCAATGAGGTTGAGTTATATATTACATTACAAAATCAACCATTGTCTCAACAACTTGAGGTATCGCAGGTTTTTAACGATTCCGACAACGAACAAGCTGAGTTGGACGTCGTTGACGAAGGGGAAGAAGAAGCAGAGGACGTTGTTGACAAAATGATAAACGACGACGAGGCAGACCAACTACCAGACACTAATGTTTATTGCCCACCTCAACACATGACAACACTAAGCCTATGAGAGGATCATCCTTCAACAGATATTTTTTACGAGCCATACAAATAGACGGGTGAAGTACTAAAAGTTGGAGACAATTTTTGTACAAAAGAAGATTGTGTCCGAGCAATAAAACTATACCATATGAACTTATCTGCAGATTATAGAGTCGATCGAACAAATCCGACTCTATATAAGATCTACTGCCGCAACGAGATCTGCCCCTTTAGACTAACGACATCTTTCCGGAAGCGAAGCGATTCCTGGAAGATAGGGTCAATGGGTCCGGAGCACACTTGCATACTAACCAATCCAAGTCAGGATCATCACAAACTCGGCTCTCAAATGATATGCAACGAAATTCTATCAATCGTGAGCGACAACCCTTCTGTGAAAGTAAGTACAATCATAGCTCATATGGTGCAAAGATACAACTATACTCCCTCGTACATGAAGGCGTGGATTGCTAGGACGAAGGCTGTTGAAAGGATTTTTGGAAATTGGGAGGACTCTTACAAGGAACTCCCAAGATACCTCGTCGCCCTAAAATACTATGCCCCAGGTACTGTTGTCTTGTTGGAGACGTTGCCGGCATATACGCCTGACCGGAATTGTGTAAGTGGAAATGGCATTTTCCACAGACTCTTGTAGGCTTTTGAACCATGCATCAAAGGATTTACGTTTTATAAACCTATAATTCAAATAGATGGAACATGGTTGTACGAAAAATATAAGGGCACCCTACTAATGGCCGTGGCACAGGATGACAACAACAACATTTTCCCTATCGCATTCGCTCTAGTTGAAGGGGAGCCTACTGGAGGTTGGAGTTTTTTCTTAAAAAATCTCTAACAATATGTTGCACCCCAACCTGACGTTTGTCTGATCTCCGATAGGCATCCCTCAATCGATAGTGCTTACAACAATCCTGATAACGGCTGGTAGGATCCTCCATCGAGCCATGTGTATTGTATTAGACACATCGGGAAAAATGTCTTGCGGTCATTCAAAGACAAGGGCCTAAAGAAGCTAGTTACTAACGCGGGATATTCATTAATAGAGCCTACTTTCAGATACTACCGGGACGAGATCAGACAAACAAACCCAGAGGCATTGACTTGGATTGATAACATTCCACGGGAGAAGTGGACAAGGGCGTACGACAATGGGCGGAGATGGGGCCATATGACAACAAACCTCGTTGAGTCTATGAACTCAGTGTTCAAAGGCATCCGGAACCTACCGATAACCGCTCTTGTGAGGTCAACTTATTTTAGGCTCGCTATGCTTTTTGACACCAGGCGTACTAAATGGGGTTCAGTCATACAATCTGGGCAGCTGTTTAGTGACTATTCCATGACATTCATGAAGGACGAGGCTACAAAGGCTAACACACACGTCGTCACGGTCTTCGATCGTTTTGCAGGATACTTCAGTGTGGGAGAGTCTATTGATCACAACGAAGGAAGGCCTATGGGATGTTATCGAGTGGAACTGGATAGGAGTTGGTGTGACTGTGAAAAGTTTCAGGCATTTCGTATGCCTTGCTCCCATGTCTTAGCAGCCTGTTCCAAGGTCCGACTGGACCCAACAAACTATCTTCATGTTCTTCACAAAGTCAGTACTCTATGCAATGTATACCGTACAAGCTTTCAGGTGATCGCAAAGGAGGACTACTGGCCTACCTACGAAGGCGAAATTGTTTGGCATAACGACTTGATGCGAAGAAATAAAAATGGTCGCCCTATCAGCAGTCGAATTCAAACGGAGATGGATACAACAGAAAAAATGGTGAGGTTGTGTAGTTTGTGCCGCCAGCTAGGCCACAATCGTACTAAGTGTCCAAATGTGTCAGGCCCTAGCACGGCGGTATAGTTACTTATGTAGTCTTGTCTATTTATAATAAGAACAAATTTCATTTCATTGATGGCATACTTAACTCAATACAACGACATAACAAACCCAGACGAACCTAAACGAAACAACTCTTAACGAAACCTAATACCAAATCATAAAATAACAATAACAATAAAAATAACAATACCCAAACAACACAACACATAAAAACAGCTTATCTAGGCAATTACAACCATCAACTTAATTTCCTGTTTTGACATCATCATCATGAGGACATCGACATTGCTCAACACTTTTCTCCAACTACGGGTTACTCCATTTAGACCAGGCTCCTCAATCAGCCTCTCTATCTTCCTGATCTTTTCACCTGCCTGAAATTCTTCTGGTATCCAGCAGCGAAGTTCCCTGTGCAAATGCTCCAACGTCTGGGTGTTCCACAGTAGCATCTCCAACTGAGGCTTGACATTAGAGTATATAACTAGGGCATTTCGTTTCATCAATGGAAACTCAGGCCACTTTTTCTCCTCCGCTGCTGATGACGACGACGGCCGGCTATTTGAGGATGAAGACATGGTGTTGAGTAAAGGAGACTTTGGAATATTGGTGAGGCAAGAGAGGCAATTAGGGTTTGAGTAACAATTGTTGTGGAAAAACAAGTAAATGAGCGCCCTTATTTATAGGCACAACATAACCTATTAAATAATATAATTTTTAATATATTAAAAAATATAAATATAAATTAAACATAAAATAAAAAAAAATAAAAAAATAAATAAGAGAAAAATTGCCCTGAGGCGCCATTTCATTTGGCTCAACCTCAGGGAATTTTTTTAGGGCATAATGTTTTGCCTGAGGCGCCATATGGTTTGGCTCCTCGCCTCTAACTGAGACGCAATTCCATATGGCGCCACCCTTATAGTGGGTTTTAAAACCCAACTACTTTCGTAAATACCCTGAAAACTTGGTTTTTTTAATATTTTTTTTTTGAAAATTAGTGTTATATTAAAAAAAAATTCACCATTAGCAATGGATCCGTGGACATTTATTCAAAATTCTCAAACGAACCGACTCTACCCAACATATTTATTTATATTATCGTTGGTTTTGATATAATTTTTCCTACAATACTTTTCATATTTTTGACATAATCCGGATCCAGATACTTTGATGTTTTGTATTCCAAAATTTGGAATTTTACGACCCTTGTCAATTTGTAGTCGTGGATCAAATTCTGACCGAAATCAAAATTAAAGAATCAAAACTTTACAAATAAAAAATGTTGGATTATACTGATAAGTGACAAACATATAAAATAAAAAAAGAATAAAATAAAATCCCGAGATGCACAATATACCATGAACAGAAAACCAACATATTAACTAGATCAAGAAGTCTACGCTTTTACAGAACCAGTTTCACTCACAGCAGGTGGATGCAATGTACAAAAGTGTTTCAATCTTGGAAGGTCGGGTTACCATGACAAAAGTAAAGCACCAAAAACCACAACTTTCCTATAAAAATTGCAAGAACATACAATTACTGGTCACTCATGCGAGGGACTAGACAAGGAAAAGAATATTGACAAGAAATGGAAAACAAAGTGATATGAGCATATAAGTAAAATACCAAAACAAACTCAATAGAAGAATGCCTTTCAGTTAACAACAAAAACAAGCTCAGCCATCCCCAGCACAGGAAAAGCACGGTAAAACTTGGAACTAATGAAAACACATTCCCTAGGCAAAAAAAAAAAAAATAACACAAAAGTGTTTCAATGTTGGAAGGTCGAGTTACCACTGTTTGATAGTGAAGATCCTGTCGGTTGGATCACGCGAGCTAAGACATATTTTGAAATACAGGCATTGTTGTATGTTGTTCAAACTTCAAATCTGATAATGCAATACACAATCATATATGTCTAACTACTATTTGTTTTGACACCTCTATAACTGTATTTTACTATGCTAATCAAGAATAGCATAGTATTCCCATGCAGTGTTAGGTTTTAATGGAACATGACTCAATAGCATAGTATTACCCTGCTATGTTAGGTTTTAATGGAACAAGACTCCACTAGAGGTGATTCCAATGAAGGTGTCCTGTCCCATACCCGGGCTTGAAAAGTTGTAGCAGGCCAGTTTTCAACTCCATCATGTATAGGTTTTGCTTGAAAGGTAATGTAATAAGTAGTAAGTGGAACAGGTTGCCTGGTTGCCTTGATAACATCTTCAAACTCATACTTTAAAACCTGATTGTCATGGTTGTTGTAATTGTCCAATGCAAGTTTGGAGAGGTAAACGAAATGCGGGCGACGATCTTCGGTGATGGTAACGGGTCTGGGAAAGTTATTGCCACATATATTTCCAAAGGATGGAACATCTGTAACATCATAGGGACTTACGTTACGAGAACTTTCCCGATAATCAGCAAGGGCCTTTTTACTATCCTCCTCTTGTTTTCTCTTGGCTTTATTCATATATGTAAATTTGGAACAGATATAAGAAAAAGCACCAGGGTGATCTTCAAAACGACTAGAGAGATCACTAACCTCCAGATCTTCTAATGGGATCGATTGCCAACCAAACGCCCTGTCCCATGCCTTTTTGAATTCACGTTCCATTTCTGAATCTGTTTCTGATTCCAGTTCCGGTTCCGATCCTGATTCCGATTCTAGTTCCGGTTCCATTTTCGGTTCTTGATCTGATTTCAGCCGCTTCCCTCTTTCGTCGCAGCTTCCAGAAGGCGGTCGTGTGACGCCGAGCGAGAAAGTATCCATCGACATTAGAATGAATAACAACAAATTCACGGATCTTCTCATTGAAAGCTTAACAAACCCTAGCTAGAATTTAGAATTAGATTTTTTTTATTGGCCTTGCTGTATTTACGACCCCACCCATAACAAACCCTAGTTAAAATTTAGAATTAGATTTATTTCATCATCATCATCATACTAAATTATAAATAAAACTAATTGAAATACATTAGTAGTGTAAATGAATTTTAAGTCAGTAGATGTTTGATCTTGAGAAGAGATTGATTTTTATTCTAATCATCTATAAAATAATAGAAACGGATGATGATGATGATGAATTGATAGTGTAAATTTTTTTATACTAACACTGTATAGTAATTAATCTCATTATAAATTTATAAATAATAAAACAATTTTAATAAAACTAAATATTCTTATATATATAAGTTATTCAATTACTTAGAAACTTTAAAGTCAAAATAAAAGATAACCTTATAATTTTTTATATATTTTTATTATAATTTATTCCAATGACTAATAATTCTTTTCTTATGATTAATATTGGAAATAATCATGCCTAAGTTAATTTTGATATATATTGTTGGATTTGAGATTTCACACAAAAGAGAGGGTGAATTATATGATTTGGAAATATATAGTTTTGAAAAACTTTTAGAAATAAAATCAAAGTTTGAAAACATTTTAAAAATTTATTAGCGAAAAGTAAAATGCAGAATATAAAAGGAGTAAAGGGAATAAGAAGAATACCGAGAGTTATACAAGTGCAGTTAAAACTGACTTAGTCATGTCCAAGGGAATCGATCTTGAGAGTTTCCAATAATATGTTGAGTTTGTTTAGTATGAAAGACTCACGAACCCCTTTATACAAGGAATGGTGGTTGATCTTCAACCAAGAAATACAAGACGATGGATATGGGCGTTTGCATATTTTCTTCAAAATAAGTGTTATGGGCTGGACCGATGGTTAGGCATGGCCCAATCCACTTCTGCTCCCAGAACGACCCAATTGCCTAAGTCCAATCCACGAAGGGCAGAGTTTACCTTTCTGCCCTCCAACCGGGCACCCCTGGACGGATGAACCCCAAGAAAATCTGCTCCTCCCCGGTACTTCTGCCCATCATGCACGACTCAATTCGTCCCAGGACAGTCATGGGCAGGTGCCCGGAACTACGCCTTTGCCCGACATAACGGCTAGTTTTGGGCACCCTGTCCGACATAACGGCTAGTTTTGGCAGTTACCTATTCTTCAGAAAACGGTTATTTCGCCCCGAAAATAGGGACCGTTGGCCACGCATTGGGGGCATTAAAAAAAACCCTCTCACTTGAGAGGGTCAGGTATCCAATATTCATCCTAAGAACATACTTTGTACTTGCCCTTTTTCTCTGACCCTTTCTTACTTGAGCGTCGGAGTACCTTGCAGGTACACCCCTTCCTCTCCTACAAGCATCATCATTTGCCCTACGCAAAGGCCACGACGATCCAATCTGATCACCTCCGATCAGTGGCGCCGTCTGTGGGAAAACTAGTTTCCCCGTCTTTTGATTCAAGATCCCCTATTTTTCACCTCAAAGACCAAAGCTCTCTTCAAACTCCTTTCGATCATCATGGCCTCCGCTAAGAATGATGTTGTTCGTCAAGAATTTGCTGTCGCCGTTGTAACTGATAATGCCGAGCACATCCTCACCGGATCTGTTTTTCCAGAAACTGACCAACGGGGTGGGAAGTATGTGTCCCCTACCCCCGACGAAGTGAAACCTCGAGCACAGGCTGACCGCGTTTTTGAGCCGATTCCAGTCCCGCAAAACGCTGACTCCAGCACAGCCGCTCTCATTGCCTCCCTCAACAGATAAAACCTCTTGATCTTCCACCAATGTGAAAAGATCAACGCTCTCGAGCACGTCCTCCAGGAGAGTTTGTCCTCGGAGAAACCTCACAGCCCTTCTCCACGTCCTCGGTCTCCCCCTCAGAAACGAGGCGTGACAGGTCTAGAAGCCTCTCCCCGGAGAGAAGACGATCAAGATCAGAAGAGCCCGCGTTCGATCTTGCACGAAGGCGACACCGGTCTCCTCTGCGGAAGTCAAGACGTTCCCCTGCATCAAAGAAATCCAGGCCTTCAGAAAAGTACGAGCATCGTCGTTCGCGCAGGCATTCTCCACGACGAAGCAGAAGTCGTGGTCATAGATATTCTTTCTCCCGTTCTCCGAGCACAAGCAGTGACAACGATGTCCACGACCCCCTCTCACAGGAGATCATGGACACCCGAATTCCTTGCGGGTTGGAGAAGCCCCTCGGTCTTGCGACCTACGATGGGACCACCGACCCCGGCGAACACATAGAAAACATAGAGGCAATGCTCCACTACCACAACGTGAGTGGGGCCATAAAGTGCAGATTGTTCCCAATCACCCTCAGGAAGGGGGCTATGGCTTGGTTCAAGCACCTTCCCTGAGGGTCGATCACGTCTTGAAGAGATTTGAAGAGTCGGTTCGCCCGACATTTTACGGCTTCCTGACGACATCCCAAGTCGGAGGCCACCTTAGAAGCTATCATACAGGACAGGGACGAGTCCCTGCGAGCATACATTGAACGGTTTAACAAAGAAGTCGTGGATGTCTGTACTACGGACCATATGAAAAAGTATCTCCTCGAAAAGGGCTTGAGACCGAAAAGTGAGTTCCGCAAAGCTGTCGGAATCGAGACCCCTCGAATGTTGACGGAACTTCTCCGGAAAGCTGAAGCCTACATACAGTACGAAGAGAAGGAAGCCGCATATCATGCCCGGGACGCAAGAGATCGAGAAAGTACCCGGGCACTAAATTAAGACGAGTTGGAGACATCCTGGCAAGGAAAAGAGAGGCGATGATACGATCGTCCTCGAGAAGGTAAAGGGTCTGCTGGCCGATTCACGGAGTATACCCTGCGTACTGCTCCTCGTGAGCGCATTCTCTCCGAGTGCGTCAATACTGAATTTAAGCAGGGAGGTGTCAGGTTCCCCAAACTAACGACGTCCAAGGGCAACGTGGACAAAAGTAAATATTGCCGCTTCCACCGCATCCATGGCCACACGACCGAGGACTGCGTACACCTTAAAGATGCTATTGAAATCCTCATAAAGGAGGGTCACTTGAAGCAGTATATAAAGAAAGGCGAGTCTTCCTGACGAGAGGCTTCAGACTCGAAGAAAGAAGCAGAATCATCTCCACCCAGTCCTCCCCCGCAGGTCGCTATGTCCATCACGCGACCAGAGGACTTTGCCATCCCTGATCATTTTGAGGAACCTTCTCAGATATTCGCGCACAGCACTTGGGAAGCATTCCCTGCAGCCATGGTTATCTCATGCGGGGGGTACAACGAGCTGACAGTGGGATCTGTTAAGAGAAAGTTTGAGTAGCTCATTAACTGCAGTCTTGACCGGCCATCCACACTTGAGAAGATCAAGGGGCGCTCCCAGCCGATAACCTTTTACCGTGAAGAGTTGCCTGGAGGCTCTCCGAATTCACATATCCCCTTGCTCATCAGGGCGAAATTGGCAAGCACTGACGTCAGAAGGATCCTGGTCGACCAGGGTAGTTCAGTAGACATAATGTACACTGGCCTGTTTCGTGCCCTCAAGCTGGACCAAAAGAATCTCTCACCATACGTGAGATTCGATTTGCATGGATTCAACGGAGCCACGGCCAGACCCTAGGGATATGTGGAGCTGCTGGTCACGTTCTGGGAAGAAGAGACGTCTAGGTCGATCAAAACCTAGTTCCTGGTGATTGATTGTCCGTCTCTATACCAATGCATCTTGGGGAGACCAGCCCTCGTGGAGCTAATTGCTGTCCCTTCAACTGTCCACCTCAATTTGAAGTATTATACAGAGAAGGGTCATGTTGCGACATTGCACGGGGACATAGAAGCTGCCTGTAGATGTTTTGAAGCAGCAACTCGAGGATAAAAGCAGATCGGTGCAGCACCCAAAGCAGCTAAGCGGGCAAGGGAGGAAGATCATCCATCCGAAGACGGCCAACTGGACAAGAAACCTGCACTTCCTATACACACTATCGACCTTGGCAGTCGAATTTCAGATGAAGGCGAGGAAGATAGCAGTGAAGGTGCGTCAACGGCCAGCTCCTCCACATCAACCCTCATGCGCCCAGTTCTAGACGGGGAGTTCGAAATCATCACCTTTAGCAATAACCCCAACAGGGGAGTGAAAATTGGTGTTGGACTGCCCAACGAGGTCAAGCAACAGCTGAAGAAGTGCTTGGAAGACAACACCGATCTGTTTGCTTAGAGTGCCGCAGACATGCCCGACCTGGACCCCGAGACCGCATGCCACCATTTGACCATTGACCCAGCTGCTCGTGCCGTCGTACAACGCAGGAGGAAACAATCCAACGAAAAGGCACAGGCTGCCGAAAAACTTGTACAAGACCTCTTAGAGGAAAAATTCATCTCGGAGGTCAGGTATACTACCCGACTGTCCAATATTATACTTGTTAAAAAACATAGTGGAAAATGACGCATGTGCATTGACTATACTGGTCTCAACCGGGCTTGCCCGAAAGATGCTTATCCCTTACCGAGCATAGATAAGCTTGTAGAGAACTTTGCAGGTTTCAAACTTTTGTCCTTCATGGACGCCTATTCGGGGTACAATCAAATCCCTATGGGCGAAGAGGACAAGAGGTACACCGTATTCATGACCTCCTCGGGGAACTATTACTACAATGTAATGCCCTTCGGTCTGAAAAATGTTGGGGCCATGTACCAGCGCATGATGAACAAGGTCTTCCGATCAGAAATCGGAGACATGCTTAAAGTTTAGATGGACGATATGATCGTGAAATCCCAAGAGGAAACCGACTATACGGCCCACTTGAAAAAGGTCTTCGACCAGGCCAGGAAATGTAAAATGCGCTTTAATCCAGAAAAATGCACCTTTGGCGTGCATGAAGGGAAGTTCCTCGGATTCTACCTCACCAAGAGGGGAATAAAGGCGAACCCCGACAAGTGTCGAGCATTCGCAAAATTCCCCACGCCTAGGTCGAAGAAGTCCATATAATCCCTCAACGGGAAGCTCGCTTCACTTTCTCATTTCTTGGCCAAGTCTGCCCAGCACGCCCTGCCCTTCTTTAAACTCCTCAGAAAGGAGGCCAATTTCGAATGGACAGAGGAGTGTGAGCAAGCTCTGACCTACCTTAAGCGAACCCTGTTCGAACCTCATGTGCTTTCTTGACCAAAATGCGGGGAGACCTTGTACCTATATCTCTCTGTTGCCAGCGAAGCCATTAGCGCTGCACTCATCCGCGAAACAACTGACGTGCAAAAGCCCATCTATTTCACCAGCAAGGCCCTGCAAGGGCCAAAAATTAGGTACACGCAGATATAAAAAGTCGCCCTTGCCCTTGTTACCGCCGCGAGAAGATTCAGACACTACTTATTGGACCACACCATAGTAGTACGCACAGACCAACCCATCAGGCAGTTGCTTTGCCGACCAAACATGGCCGGCAGAATGCTCAAATGGTCCCTGGAGTTATTGGAATTCGACATTCATTGCGAGGGCAGGAAGGCCCTCAAGGCACAAGTCCTGGCCGACTTTGTGGCGGAGATGACGCTCCCATCATCCCCGCCAAATGGAGCGCAGAGATGGACCATCTACGTGGACGGGGCATCCAGCCCCTCAGGTAACGACGCAGGTATCATCCTCGAAAACGAGGAAGGAATACTAATCGAAGTATCTCTAGTCCTGTCCTCCCCTACGTCCAATAACCAAGCCGAATACGAGGCTTTCTTAACGGGAGTACGACTAGCAAAGGACGTGGGCACCAAGAAGGTGAAGATTTACACCGATTCCCAGCTCATAGCGTCTCAAGTACGGGGAGATTTTCAAGCAAAGAACGACCAGCTGGTCGAATATCTGACGTTGGTGATGGAAATAATTACCAAGTTTGACGCATGGGAAGTCTAGCACATCCCTCGCGAACGAAACACGCGGGCGGACGTCTTATCCAAGCTGGCTAGCACAAGAAAGAAAGGTGGCAATAAATCCGTCGTACAAGAAATACTCGCCCGACCCAGCGTTGAGAAACCGTCAGAGCTACCCGACGTCAACGCCATCGAAGACAACCATTGCTGGATGACCCCTGCGTACAACTACCTCACCAAAGGGGAGTTGCCCGAGGACAGCAAGGAGGCCAGCGTGACTAAATGACGAGCTTGCTCATACGTGCTGATTGAGGACGAACTCTACCGACGAGGATTCTCCATCCCCCTCCTGAAATGTGTCTAGGAGGACAAGGTCCCCGAAATCCTCCAAGAGATTCATGAGGGCATCAACGCACAACATTTGGGAGGGAGATCATTGGCACAAAAAGCCCTGCGAGCAGGATACTACTGGTCGACCATGCAGCACGACACCAAAGAGCACGCCCAAAAGTGTGATCGGTGCCAGCGCCACGGGGACATGCACTTGGAACCCCCTAACGAGTTGAAGACTCTATCCTCGCCTTGGCCCTTCGCCTGGTGGGGCATGGACATACTCGGCCCCTTCACAATGGGGTCTTATCAAAACAAATTTCTGATTGAGGTCGTCGACTACTTTACTAAGTGGATCGAAGCCGAAGCCCTCGTAAAGATCACAACCTTCAACATACTCTGCTTCTACAAAAGGAACGTCCTCGCGCGATTTGGGGTGCCCTAGACCCTTATGACCGACAATGGGACCAAGTTCACGGACATGAAGTTCCAAGACTTCGTCGCCAAACTAGGAACGAAGCAGCACTTCACCTCTGTCGAGCATCCCCAGACCAATGGCCAAGCACAGGCCGTGAACAGGGTGATCCTTCGTGGCCCTAAGCGAAGGTTGGGCGAAGCCAAGAAGAGATGGGTCGAGGAGCTGCACAGCGTGCTCTGGGCCTACAGAACAACACCACACTCCACCACCGGGGAAAACCCTTTCCGACTAGCTTATGGAACCGAGGCAGTGATACCGGTGGAGATTAGGGAACCTTCCAGACAAACAGAAGCTCCCCTCGACAAGGAGATGAACGAAGAAGTCTTAAGAGAAGAGCTCGATCTGATCAAAGAGATACGATTAGGAGCAGCCCTTCGCGAAGCTTCGCTAAAGTAATAAATAACCTTGCGCCACGATGCTAAGGTCATAAAGAGCGAATTCCCTGTTGGCAGCTTGGTCCTACGCAGAAACCAGAAGGATTCGCGCAAAGGAAAGTTGGTCGCGAACTGGGAAGGGCCCTACAGGGTCAAGTCCAAAACGGGCACCGGAGCCTACTATTTAGAAACTCTGGAAGAAGAACCATTTGCTCGACCATGGAACACTGAAAAACTCAAACAATACTACAGTTAGAACCAACTACGAGGTTGGACTAACTGCCGACGAGATCTACCCTAACAAGGAGACGGCTCGGCCACAGGACCGTGCCCCGGTGTAAGCACTATCCATTTTACAATGTCGGCCAGTTTCTGGTTATGGAACGAGCATACTCTATGCACAACGGGGATACCTCAATCGAGCTCCGTCGTTGCCACACCAATTAGGCAGGACACCCAACTCGCGATGGGAACCGTCCAAGCCTGTGGGATTAGCACCTCTACCGAGATCCTAGTCTCATCACCGGCGAAACTACTTCCCCGGCCGTTCGACCAGTCCCCCTCACTGTCGAACACATCTATGTCGAGCAATTCTCTAAATCTTAAAATAAATCAGTAATCCCTGTTGCGGGCATAAAAGCTTATCGAGCAACAGTGCAACACTTAGAAAAAATAAGCAATAAAAGCCATGTGTAAACATATAAAACCGGCCATGCTGACTAGACACATACAATTAATTTAAAGTGACCACAAGGGCCACAAGTTGTGCATGTTACAAAACAAGGGGGCCATGCCCCCAAACAAAATAATAATACATCAAAACACGGCACGCAGGCCGAATACATTACAACAGAGAAAAAATCCAATAATTCCTGCATCTGCTCAGGCTGCTCGGTGTTGGGCTCAGGCCCCTGGTTTTCCTCGTTCAGAATCTGGGCATGCTCGTCGCCAATGTTAAAGAATTCCGAATCGACTATCTTGCCATCCTCGACATGAGCCAAAACGTTGGTACCCTCCGTGGAAATCTGAACCCCAGGATTGACCAGCTGGAGTTGAGCCACAACATTCTTGAACGACTCTTCTCCGATGGCAATGGCATCTTCCTCAGCCTTAAGCATACGGGTGACGAGCTCAGCCCTAGCCTTGATCACCTTTACATCCTCGGGCTCATCCTCAGCCAGAGCGCTCGCTGCCCTCAACTGCCCAATCAGCTCCTCGGCGGCCTTCTTCTCCGTCACCAGCGTAGCATTCTCCCCCCTCAGCCTGTCAGCCTCCTTGTCTGACTTCTTCCTCGCATTGTTGGCGGCCTTGGCTTCTTCTCTGGCCTTCCTCGCTGTCTCCTCCAGAGACGCTATGGTTGCACGGGTAGTCCTAAGCTTAGATTCAGTGGAGGAATCTCCTTCAGCGTAGATCACCACCATCTCCAGGACTCTGACCAGCGCAGAGGCATCTTGTGCCAGCAACGCCCTCTTGCTCGGGCGATCCATACCTTCCAGTTAAAGAGACTTTGCCCGTGGCACCACCAGGGACGTCCCCTCGAAGAATTTCCTATCAAGAACACAAGGAGGAAGCTCGAACTTCCCTTTCTCTGGTACCCGGCTGAGGTCCACCGTTTCGTTGGCCCTGGAACGCTTAAACCTGGAGACCAGGGGCAAAGGAGATCCCTGGGAAGGAGAAGCCGAAGAGCTCCCCGTAGCCGGATGAGGAGAAGGAGCGCGTTGTGCAAACTGAGACTTTGGAGCGGCCGCCCCAGGCTTGTTCCTCGCCAAAGCGTTCTTCACCATTCTTTCATGCGCAGAAGGCATCTCACCTGTGAAAACACAACACACATATTAGACGACGAAGAAAATATAAATCGGGCAAGTCAAAAAACTAAAACTACCAAGCAGCTTATAAGCGTCCGCAGGAGTCTTGCACTCCAAAAGCGCCTTCTTGTTGATATAAAGGTACTCCACCCGTTGGCTACCGTCTTCCTCGATAATGGGACTCCCCTTCTTCGTCCAACATTCAGCGAGTCTGAAAGAACTGACATAGTTCACCAACGTCTCATAAGCTGCCAAGTCCTGCTCGTCCAACATGCTCGGCTGAGCAACATAGCCAGCCGGGTCCCGAGCAAAATGATTCCCACTCCACTGAAAGGGAAACTTAAACTCTCTATCCCCGATCAACTTTCTGTTCTCGTCGCGCAAGTCATTACCATTCTCATTCGTGGACACTGCCCAAACATACGTGTTGTCTTGGGCTCGCTCTGACACAGGTTCTATAATGTAAAACCTCTCCTTGAACGTCCGAATAGACTCCGAAAAGGCTTAAATAGTTTTTGGGGCTGCTTTAACGACACCCAGCCATACCTTCTCCCCGTAACCTGCCTCTGAAGGTGGAAGATGGTGAAGAACAAAGGTAGCGTGGATCCTATCTTCAGGAAATGACATGTCAGCTCGAAGGCGTGGATGAACGCCAACGAGTTGGGGTGCAACTGTGACGGGGCCAGATCCAGATGTACGAAAATGGACTGCTGGAAATCAGTGAAGGGCAGCCTCAACCCCAGCTCCTTAAAGGCATACTCGTACATAGTGAATCTCTCCCCGAAATCCGTACGGATCCGATCATCCTGGGAGGGGAAATGCACCTTCCAGTCCCTCTCCGGTCTAACAGCCGTGAAAACATCCCCTGTAAAAGTCGCAAAGGTAGATTCATGCTCGGCAGGCTCAGCCACCGACCATTCCTCAGCTGAATTCTCCTCGAGCTCCTCCCCGACTTCGCTTCGTTGGGGACAGTTGAAGCTTCTGTGCTTCTACTCTCCGAGGAGCTCTCCTCAGATGAATCTATCAAATTCTCTCTGTCGGGCCCTATCACCATCTCGATCACCTGAAAAGCAGAGGACAAAAGTGAATTCGATCGCGAAATTAAATCCACCCTTCCACCGCTAGTCAAGTGAAAGGGCGCGCAAATGGGCAAGGACGGCGTCCCCGGCCTAAGCCCTAAATTAAACAAAAATACGAGAGTCTCCCACAAGGAGACGCTCGGGCAAATCCCTCACACAACGAGGAGCTTCCTTGAGTCACTTCCCAGTTTCCGTTTGAAGGTTCACCGGAAACTTCATACAGTCACCGGAAACTTCATCATAGTGCCGAAAACTGAAATAACCACGCCGGTCACACACGCGCCATCATCGCAACGGCGCCAGTAACAACCTCACTCTCAAGCTCCCTCAAAGACTCCGGCGACCACATCAGCAGCAGAAGATGGGCTAGCCACCGTCCACCACCAACAGCCACCAGAAAAACGCCACTATGTCACCTAAATATAACCTAACCGCATGCATTCTAAAATAAGAATGAAGAAGATGGAAGAAAACAAGCGATCAGAAGACTTACGTGGTCAGAAAGGATGAGAAGAGGTGCTCAAAGCATGCCGCGGTGGCTGAAGCAGCGGTCGACGGCGGCGATGAAGTGAACTTCTGAAGGAGACGAAGAAGAAGAGAGAGAAACGAAAGTGCAAATGACCAGACTCTCTCTCCTTTTATACTGCTGGGGAGCACGTGCAGAGGCACGCCCGTATAGGTCATAATGGCCTAGACTAGCCATCATTGCCTAGGTACTGCAGCACAGGCTCGAGGCACACGTGGCGTCCCATCGTTTCAGTTCCTACTAACTGTTATTCTCCCCGTACGACGGGCAAACCAGACGCTATTACGATCCTTACAAACACTAGGGCCCACGGGAACCACGATCCAACTCCCTTCGTCACCAAACGACGATTCTGCTACAATTCCCCAGAACAACGGGCTATCCTTAAGTCATCACTCTCATGCTCGAGAGCAATGACTTGGGGGGCTCCTGTTCTGGGCTGGACCGATGGCTAGGCATGGCCCAATCCACTTCTGCTCCCAGAACGGCCCAATTGCATAAGTCTAATCCACGAAGGGCAGAGTTTACCTTTCTGCCCTCCAACCGGGAACCCCTAGACGGATGAACCCTAAGGACATCTGATTCTCCCCGGTACTTCTGCCAGTCATGCACGGCTCCATTCGTCCCAGGACAGTCATGGGCAGGTGCCCGGAACTACGCCTTTGCCCGACATAACGGCTAGTTTTGGGCACCCTGCCCGACATAACGGCTAGTTTTGGTAGTTACCTATTCTTCGGGAAACAGTTATTTTGCCCCGAAAATAGGGACCGTTGGCCACGTGCTAGGGGCATTATAAAAACCCTCTCACTTGAGAGGGCTAGGTATCCAATATTCATCCTAAGAACATACTTTGTACTTGCCCTTTTTCTCTGTTGACTTGAGCGTCGAAGTACCTTGCAGGTACACCCCCTCCTCTCCTACAAGCATCATCATCTGCCCTACGCGAAGGCCACGACGATCTAGTCTAATCACCTCCGATCAATAAGCTTGAGAGTGAAGTGGTTAATCTTACTTCCAAACAGTGGATTGAAGCGCTTAATCTTCTCTGCGCAAACACGGATCTTGGAGCGGTTAGTCTTCAAGTTATAAAACCTTTGAGTTCAATACCTCGATTTGACATGGGATAACCAAAAAACCTATAAGATTTTATCATCGGGTTGATCTCAAACTTGTGAAGCTTTTAATACTAGGACGAGTTTTAACATATCTTGGTTTTAATATCGGGCTGACCAAGAACCTAGGAGATTTTATCACAGGTTAATCTCCAACCTAAACTAGAACTTAATCACACAATCCCAAACAAAAAGTTTTTTACATGTTTAACTTTCAACCTAAACAAATACCTAAATGAACAGTATTCAACCAAGATACAAAAGATTTCCTTGGTGAATTTACAGTTCTACCCTTTCCACCAAAGTGTATACAAAATATTTCCTTGGTGAATTTACAATTCTACCCATTCCAGAAAAAATAATCTCACTCACAAAAGGATTTTTCTCACAAAAGCACTTAGGTTAAAAACATAATGAGAGAAAGTTAAAGAAATGTTTAGAGAGAGAGACAGAGACAGAACACGATTTTGGATGGCTTGAATTGATTAGGAATGTCAAAAATTCGCCTATAGCTAGTTTACTGCTCCCAATTCATCTGACACAACTTCCACATGTTTTTCAGAATATTTTCTTTTGGTAAAGCATTTTGAAAATAATTCGGTGTGTGTTTTAGCCTTGCGTTTTTACAATAAAGTCATTTTTCCTTACAATAGTTCACTTATTAATAAAGTAGGAGATCACTGTTACTAAGTTAGGAGATCACCATATTGCTTCAAGACTTTGTTGAATACTTCTCTTTATGTTGAAACATGCTTGAGTGGCTTTGAGATGAGGTTTTAGTTGCATTCTTTGTTTGCCATCATCAGATAATCAAGTCCATCAAATCCCAATGATAGAGTTTGCATCTTTAACAGTTTAGTCATTCATGCTTGACTTATTATAATAATTTGGTGGTCAACATCAAAAGTTGATGTCCTTGTTAAAAATCATATCACCTTCAAAATAAGGTTCCATATTCTCCCCCTTTTTTATGATGACAACACATCTCTCAGGGGAGGTGGTAAGAGAAACAATATAGATATATTTGAAGTGATTAAACTCCCTCTGAGTTAGATAGAGAATATAACCTACTCTCCCTGAGAGTATACTTATCCCCTTTTGTCAAAATCAAAAAGCGGGTAAAGATGCATTGAGAAAACAAATATGCATACAAGGGAAATTTAGACATTTTATAGGAAGGGAAAACATCATACTCGTATTTAGGAATTCAAATTACAAAAGGGGAAATTTGCGGAAATTTAAAGTACACATAAGGAAATTCAAAACAAGAGTGAAACAACTAAGAAATAGATAATTCATCTCATCTTCATCATCACTGGAAATCATTGGAGAGATAAGATTTCTTCTTTCCATTTTCTCAATGAGCATGTTAGTTTTAGCATTCGTCTTCCTTTACTCATCTCGAATTTCATTGTTGAAGCTAGATAGATGAATGTTTCTTTGCTCCTTTGTTCTTATTGGTTGTGTAGGAAAAAATTCTCCTTCTTGAATCGCATATCACATTTTGCTTATGACACATTGGCATATCTTTGTGTGTACATATGTAGGCTCTTCTTCTATAAATGGATAGCCGGAGTAGTGAAGGATCTTGGTGACTAGTTCGGTATATGGTGGGATATTGTTTTTCCTTTTGCTTTCTATCATGTGATGAAGAATTGCATCTGTACAGTTTTTCGGGACTTGGTTTTCTATGAACCAGACAACAGGGATGTCTGATTTTGAAAGGGTGTTATACGTATCCTTTCTTGGGAACATGACATGACTTGTTGTGTAGTGGATTAGTCTAATATTTGGGCGAATAATTCCAACATTGAAGGGAGATGGATTGGGGAAGTGGGATCAATGGGTAGAGAATGAGCAAGGGTATCAAAATTAAATTCCTTACCTTCAAGATCCATTTAATCGTAATCTTGCTCTATGAAGGGCATGTTATAAACGAGAGTGAAGTCTTCGAGAGATAGGGTGATATGTTGTTTTCTGACTTCATAGTTGATGATTCCATTTGTGTAGGAGAGATTTGTGTAGAACATTTTCACTAACTTTGGATACCTCTCTTGGGGTTTCTCAAAGACAAAGTTCTTTAGCCCAGTAGCATTGAATGCTTCCATGATGAGCCATTTTTGAAGAGATCTTTATCTAGATAGTGAGAGGTGAATATTTCTCTATCGGAGTAGTGAAGGTTATAATTGGCTTCCAGGGCTTGAAAGGTGAAATATTCGGAAAAGTATAAGATGAAGGTCGGGAAGAACAAGTTCTCTTTTGAGCCATTTTGTAGTGATGATTATGAGTAAACTAATTAATTTCTAATGCAATGAGTAAGAGAAATTGTGAGATGAAAAGATTGAAAAATTACCTCCTTTTATAGGCTATGTCTAATCGATTAGAAACAGTAAAAAAATGTGAGTTATCCATTGTAAGTGCTTGTTACCGTAATTAATCACCCAACTAGTTATTGTGGTAAGATCCAACGTTTGAATTTTTGAGTTTTCAAAGGATCTAATCGATTAGACCAAAGTGTTATTCAATTAGATTAGCCCAATTCAAGATTCGTTGTTTTTGGCCTTATGTAGACTTTTTAGTACCACCTATTTTTCATTGTTTGCACCCCGTTATCTATAAAATACTTAAAATACTTATTTTTATGGGTTAGAAACATTTTAATTTTGGATGAGTAAAAATTTAGAAATTTTATTTTAAGGGTTTGAACAGATTTTCCTAATTATTTCAGCCTTAAAATAATTTTATCTCTTTTATCAAGATATCTTGATAAATATTTCCCAAGAGGGAAGACACCAAATAGTGTATCCTCCTGCACACATTGTTGGATGCGATATTTGGTAAAGCCATAAAATAGATAGGTCCGTTACCTTGAGATATCTTTCAAGAGAAGCTTTGATCAAAACTATTAGTATTTTCCATCATTATTCATATTCAGGATCAAATAATTTATCAAATGTATAGTTCAAAGATAAATCATTGTTTTGCGCTGCTTTCAATAATGATCGTCAATAATTCCAAGCAGCAAACTCTACCTGCAAAACACTAAGGTTTCACCTTTGGTGCCCGTATCTTATTGGGTCCAGGTGCATTAGTCACAGAAGATCTAAGGTGGTTACCTTTAGATCCTTTGAAAATAGAAAGATTCTAAATGACATATTTTTTTACAGTGATTGCACTTATATATGTGATGCTTCTTTATTTTATAATCTAGTTTCTCTTTCTTAAAAGCTATACCATTTATATTAAAAGAGGATCTTTGACTAGATAAAATTTGGTCAAACATCTTTATACCTTGAGTAAACTTTCCTATGGTTTCTCGTAAGTCAACTACTTCTTTTTAAGGGAGTCACATAACTTACAATCTCTTTTCGATTTTCTAAGCTTAGTTATCTCTATTTTGAAGGATTTGTTGACTTTCATAAGATATCTTAGGGAATCCATAAGACCTAGGGTACACTTTCTTAGTTTTTCATTTTCTTCCACTCAGTGTCCACTTATTTTGAATGACAGTGCATAGGAAGATTTGATACCTGGAACAATGTCTCATTCGTAGGATGCCTTTAAGCATATTTTATCGTCTTCGTTGGAAGAAGACTACTTTAGAATTCTCCCCAAGGTTGATGTTTCTCCTCCTTTTATTTGTTTGAATATTGAAGAAACTTCTTCATCTTCTTTGTCGTTCTTTGTTAAGTGCAAATTTTGACTTAAATTGAACCATTTTTCTTGGCACTTTTCAACTAAATTCTCAGGTTTTCATAGATTTAATTCATTTTCTTGTGTGATTCTTTAATTATATTTCAAATACCTTTCGATTCTTTGATGTGGGTGTTATTGAGCAGAAATTAGGCATAAAATATTAATGAGTAAGACACAAAATATTGGACAAGGGTTACCAAAGGAAGAGAAGAATTTCAGTAAGTTCGTTGGGCGAACTAGCTAGCGAATGTTCGTTGGGCGAACAACTGGTGAAGAACCAGCAAATGCTCCCAGACTTGATGCAGTAGAAAAGGCCTATAAGTTCGTTAGGCGAACAAGCCAGCGAAGGTTCGCTGTCGCAACGCGTCAGCGAAGAGCTAGCGAAGCATCCCAGACTTGAGGCAGTAGCTAAAGGGCCATAAGTTCGCTGTACGAAATTGTAGGAAAAGTAGTTCGCTAGCCGAATAATCATTTGCATGGCGAACTTCAGAATTGTCTCAGAAGCGGTTTAACTGTGCAGAGGCACATCAGGTGCCTATTTTCATGTTTGCTGGGCGAATAAACTGTTCGCAGTGCGAACATGATAGATTCTAAATGTTATATTTAAGCACTTTTGATCATTTTAGGGGATAATAACCCATTTTTACACACCACAACCTAAGATTCTGAGTTCTCTTCATCCAAGAGTGATATTTTACATTGAGAAGCTGGATTCGCATCCGAGTTCGATTATTTGACGTGGATGCCCATTCATCTCCTCCCGAAACTTGTGAAGCAAGCTACCATGGTGATGGGTACCTAAACACCTTTGTGTCTAGATTAGAGGTAGTTAATCTTGCTTATATGTATTTCTTTTGATCTTTTGTATATGAACAAGGTTGACGATCAATATATGATGAAGTTGTTTGCTTTTAATGTTGTACTTATGGTTTGAATCACTCTAGACAAAAATTTTCCAAACCTTGATCTAATGTATTCATCTATTAAAATCCAAACTTTAGACATAGATTTGGGGTTTAATATTTGCTTTGTATTAATCTTAATGCTTATTGTTTCGATTGTTGGGTTGAGATATTGTCTAACGATTTAAACAATAATACTCACGAAGTCGCTTTAGACATAAACAGATTCGCGAGGATACGTTATTGTATTGATCGAAACTACGTTCATATGCTTGATTAATCGGATACGTATAAAAAGGATTAACGAACTTTAATCTTGACATGCTTTCCTTTTATACAAAACATATTTTGACCTAGTTTACTCTTTGCTACAAACTTATGTTACAAGAAAATAAATATTTTGAAAACCCTTGACTTATAACGGTAAACTATTTAACGACAAGCATCTGATATCACACAATCCCTGCGGATACGATAACAAAAACCCACATTGATACTGTTTTAACAAAATGGCACCATTGTCGGGGACTGGTGTTTAGATATTGAATCGCATTGCAATAGTTTCTATATTTTTAAGCTTTGTACATTTGTTTATAGTGTATATATTTTTTTCTTTTCACGTTTTCTCTAGTGTGATTAGGAATGATGGGAACTCCTTCTAGATTGGTTTCTATTTGTATAAAAGTATTCAATGAAGCTTCGACCGAGTCTGGATGGTGATGATAGGATGTTGAGAATTGAATGTATGCAAGGTAAATTGTACTGCTATATAGAATGTTAGAATGATTTAAGAATTTTATTCTTTGTACAAATGTGTATTCTTGTTTCATTTTTCAACTTGTTTGAATGCTTGTTTCACTTAGGTCCAAATGCCACAAATTGTGACAAACCTCCATTGTTTACTATATGCTAGGATGACTGATAATTTTGTTTAATTCGTTTGATTCATACTTTATCTTGTGATTATTGTGATTTTTTGGAAGCATTAGAAATGATCAAGGCATTTGTTTATATTAAGCACAACCGTATCCATAAGTAACTTACCCGTGAGTAGAGAGAATTCGTTAACCCCTTTGAGCCTAAACAATTTAGATCTTGTTATAGTAATGAACTTTGTGTATGTACTTAATTTTAAAATATAGTTCATCATTGAATTTTGTGAGATTCTAAAAAAAATCTTCTTGAACTTTTGAACATTGTTTTAATTGATTTCCTTGCCATAAAAAGCAAGGAGCATTCACTTAAGGTTTGGTTGAAAATAAGTTAGGGAGAATGAAAAAGAAGAATGGTAGGTTACTAACACTGTTGAAAAATTTCAAGCAAGCATGAAAAGAAAAAGAAGGCTTGTTTGAATTATAAAAATAGAGAATGAAATAATTATGCAAAAGGAACTTTGAGAAGGTTTGTAATAGAGGAAAGAAAGTGGCGGATGAAGTTGTGGTGTGTGAATACCATGTATAGTGAATGTTTCATTTTGCATCGGCAATTTCGATTCAATGGCCTTTAGAAATGTCCATTTGTTGTGAACCCAACCAAGCTACAACCTTTAAAGACCTTAGTGATCTTTTTACTTCTATGTTTTCATTTTTTATTGTTAGATGATGTATGAATTGAATTGTTATTAGCATTGTTTGTTAGGTGAGTGAAATTGCCCCGCGGTTGCAAACGCGATAATTTCTTCATTCTTATTCTAAGAGGAGTGTTAAAGTGATTCTAGTATGAAAATTTAGTTGTTATTTGAAACATTCAATGATATTTGTTTAAAAACTAAATTCTTTGTCATTGTTCGATTCTATTGAGTGGTGAACGTCGCTTGTGCGCACTTTCATACTTGACTAAATTCTCTTATTTGAGAAAATTTCTCTTTTTTAAAGTCGAACCGTTAATCTTTTCTCTATTAAATCTTATGCTTGAGCAAATCCTCTTGTTTTCATGAGGGGCATACTTTGCTTGAGGACACGCAAAAATCTAGTTGGGGAGAGTTTGTTAAGTGCAAATTTGGACTTAAATTGAACCATCTTTCTTGGCAATTTTCAACTAAATTCTCATGTTTTCATAGATTTAATTCATGTTCTTGTGTGATTCTTTAATTATATTGCAAATACCTTTGGAATCTTTGATGTGTGTGTTATTGTGCAGAAATTAGGCATAAAACATCAATGAGTAAGACACAAAAGATTGGACAAGGATTTCCAAAGGAAGAGAAGAATTTCAGTAAGTTCGATGGGCGAACTTGCTAGCGAACGTTCGCTGGGCGAACAACTGGTGAAGAACCAGCAAATGCTCCCAGACTTGATGCAGTAGAAAAAGGCCTGTAAGTGAGTTGGGCGAACAAGCCAACGAAGGTTCGCTGTTGTAACGCGTCAGCGAAGAGATAGCGAAGCATCCCAGACTTGAGGCAGTAGCTAAAGGGTCATAAGTTTGCTGTGCGAACTTGTAGGCGAAGTAGTTCGCTAGGCGAATAATCATTCTCACGACGAACTTCAGAATTGTCTCAGAGGCGGTTTAACTGTGCAGAGGCACATCAGGTGCATATTTTGATGTTCGCTAGGCGAATAAACTGTTCGCAGTGCGAACATGACATATTCTAAATGTTATATTTAAGCAATTTTGATCATTTTTGGGGATAATAACCCATTTTTACACACCACAACCTAAGATTATGAGTTCTCTTCATCCAAGAGTGATATTTTACATTGAGAAGCTTTATTCGCATCCGAGTTCGATTATTCGACGTGGATGCTCATTCATCTCCTCCCGAAACTTGTGAAGCAAGCTACCATGGTGATGGGTAGCTAAACACCTTTGTGACTAGATTAGAGGTAGTTAATCTTGCTTATATGTATTTCTTTTGATCTTTTGTATATGAACAAGGTTGATGATCAATATATGATGAAGTTGTTTGCTTTTAATGTTGTATTTATGGTTTGAATCACTCTAGATATAGATTTTCCAAATCTTGATCTAATGTATTCATCTATTAAAAACCAAACTTTAGACATAGATTTGGGGTTTAATATTTGCTTTGTATTAATCTTTATGTTTATTGTTTCGATTGTTGGGTTGAGACATCGTCTAACGATTTAAACAATAATACTTACGAAGTCGCTTTAGACATAAACGGATTCGCGAGGATACAAGATTGTATTGATCGAAACTAAGTTCATATGCTTGATTAATCAGATACGTATTAAAAGGATTAACGAACTTTAATCTTAACATGCTTTCCTTTTATACAAAACATATTTTGACCTAGTTTACTCTTTGCTACAAACTTATGTTACAAGAAAAGAAATATTTTGAAAACCCTTTACTTAGAACGGTAAACTATTTAACGACAAGCATATGATATCACACAATCCCTACAGATACGATAACAAAAACCCACATTGATACTGTTTTAACAAAATGGCACCATTTTCGGGGATTGGTGTTTAGATATTGAATCGCATTACAATAGTTTCTATATTTTTAAGCTTTGTACATTTGTTTATAGTGTATATATTGATTTCCTTACACGTTTTCTCTAGTGTGATTAGGAATGATGAGAACTTCTTCTAGATTAGTTTCTATTTGTATAAAAGTATTCAATGAAGCTTCGACCGAGTCTAGATGGTGATGATAGGATGTTGAGCATTAAATGTATTCAAGGTAAATTGTACTGCTTTATAGAATGTTAGAATGATTTAAGAATTTTATTCATTGTGCAAATGTGTATTCTTGTTTCATTTTGCAACTTGTTTGAATGCTTGTTTCACTTAGGTCCAAAAGCCAAAAATTATGAGAAACCTCCATTGTTTACTATATGCTAGGATGACTGATAATTTTGTTTAATTCGTTTGATTAATGCTTTATCTTGTGATTATTGTGATTTTGTGGAAGCATTAGAAATGATCAAGGCATTTGTTTATGTTGAGCACAACCGTATCCAAAAGTACCTTACCCGTGAGCAGAGAGAATTCGTTAACCCCTTTGAGCCTAAACAATTTAGATCTCGTTTTAGTTATGAACTTTGTGTATGTACATAATTCGAAAATATAGTTCATCATTGAATTTTGTGAGATTCTAAAAAAAAAATCTTCTTGAACTTCTGAACATTGTTTTAATTGATTTCATTGCCATAAAAAGCAAGGAGCATTCACTTAAGGTTTGGTTGAAAATAAGTTGGGGAGAATGAAAAAGAAGAATGGTAGGTTACTAACACTGTTGAAAAATTTCAAGCAAGCATGAAAAGAAAAAGAATGCTTGTTTGAATTAGAAAAATAGAGAATGAAATAATTGTGCAAAAGGAAGTTTGAGAAGGTTTGCAATAGAGGAAAGAAAGTGGGGGATGAATTGTGGTGTGTGAATACCATGTATAGTGAATGTTTCTTTTTGCATCGGCAATTTCGATTCAATGGCCTTTAGAAATGTCCATTTGTTGTGAACCCGACAAAGCTACAACCTTTAAAGACCTTAGTGATCTTTTTGCTTCCATGTTTTCATTTTTTATTGTTAGATAATGTATGAATTGAATTTTTATTAGCATTGTTTGTCAGGTGAGTGAAATTGCCCTGCGGTTGCAAACACGTTAATTTCTCCATTCTTATTCTGAAGAGGAGTGTTAGAGTGATTCTAGTATGAAAATTTAGTTGTTATTTGAAACATTCCATGATATTTGCTTAGAAACTAAATTCTTTGTCATTGTTCGATTCTATTGAGTGGTGAATGTCGCTTGTGCGCACTTTCATACTTGACTTAATCCTCTTATTTGAGAAAATTTCCCTTGTTTAAAGTTGAATCGTTAATCTTTTCTCTGTTAAATCTTATGCTTGAGCAAATCCTCTTGTTTTCATGAGGGGCATACTTTGCTTGAGGACAAGCAAAAATCTAGTTGGGGAGAGTTTGTTAAGTGCAAATTTGGACTTAAATTGAACCATCTTTCTTGGCACTTTTCAACTAAATTCTCATGTTTTCATAGATTTAATTCATGTTCTTATGTGATTTTTTAATTATATTGCAAATACCTTTGGATTCTTTGATGTGTGTGTTATTGTGCAGAAATTAGGCATAAAACATCAATGAGTAAGACACAAAAGATTGGACAAGGATTTCTAAAGAAAGAGAAGAATTTCAGTAAGTTCGATGGGCGAACTTGCTAGCGAACTTTCGCTGGCCGAACAAGTGGTGAACAACCAGCAAATGCTCCCAGACTTGATACAGTAGAAAAAGGCCTGTAAGTTCGTTGGTCGAACAAGCCAATGAAGGTTCGATGTGGCAACGCGTCAGCGAAGAGCTAGCGAAGCATCCCAGACTTGAGGCAGTAGCTAAAGGGTCATAAGTTCGTTGTGCAAACTTGTAGGCGAAATAGTTCGCTAGGCGAATAATCATTCGCACGGTGAACTCCAGAATTGTCTTAGAGGCGGTTTAACTGTGCAGAGGCACATCAGGTGCATATTTTAATGTTCGCTAGGCAAATAAACTGTTCGCAGTGCGAACATGACATATTCTAAATGTTATATTTAAGCACTTTTGATCATTTTTGGGGATAATAACCCATTTTTACTCACCACAACCTAAGATTATGAGTTCTCTTCATCCAAGAGTGATATTTTACATTGAGAAGCTTTATTCGCATCCGAGTTCGATTATTCGACGTGGATGCTCATTCATCTCCTCCAGAAACTTGTGAAGCAAGCTACCATGGTGATGGGTAGCTTAACACCTTTGTGACTAGATTAGAGGTAGTTAATCTTGCTTATATGTATTTCTTTTGATCATTTGTATATAAACAAGGTTGATGATCAATATATGATGAAGTTGTTTGCTTTTAATGTTGTATTTATGGTTTGAATCACTCTAGATATAGATTTTCCAAATCTTGATCTAATGTATTCATCTATTAAAAACCAAACTTTAGACACAGATTTGGGGTTTAATATTTGCTTTGTATTGATCTTAATGTTTATTGTTTCGATTGTTGGGTTGAGACATCGTCTAACGATTTAAACAATAATACTCACGAAGTCGTTTTAGACATAAACTGATTCGCGAGGATACGAGATTATATTGATCGAAACTAAGTTCATATGCTTGATTAATCGGATATGTATAAAAAGGATTAAGGAACTTTAATCTTGACATGCTTTCCTTTTATACAAAAACATATTTTGACATAGTTTACTCTTTGCTACAATCTTATGTTACAAGAAAAGAAATATTTTGAAAACCCTTTCCTTAGAACGGTAAACTATTTAACGACAAGCATCTGATATCACACAATCCCTACGGATACGATAACAAAACCCACATTGATTTTTAGATATTGAATCGCATTGCAATAGTTTCTATATTTTTAAGCTTTGTACATTTGTTTATAGTGTATATATTTATTTCCTTTCACGTTTTCTCTAGTGTGATTTGGAATGATGAGAACTTCTTCTAGATTGGTTTCTATTTGTATAAATGTATTCAATGAAGCTTCGACCGAGTCTAGATAGTGATGATAGGATGTTGAGCATTAAATGTATGCAAGGTAAATTGTACTGCTTTATAGAATGTTAGAATGATTTAAGAATTTTATTCTTTGTGCAAATGTGTATTCTTGTTTCATTTTGCAACTTGTTTGAATGCTTGTTTCACTTAGGTCCAAAAGCCAAAAATTATGAGAAACCTCCATTGTTTACTATATGCTAGGATGATTGATAATTTTGTTTAATTCGTTTGATTCATGCTTTATGTTGTGATTATTGTGATTTTGTGGAAGCATTAGAAATGATCAAGGCATTTGTTTATATTGAGCACAACCGTATCCAAAAGTACCTTACCCGTGAGCAGAGAGAATTCGTTAACCCCTTTGAGCCTAAACAATTTAGATCTCGTTTTAGTTATGAACTTTGTGTATGTACATAATTCGAAAATATAGTTCATCATTGAATTTTGTGAGATTCTAAAAAAAAAATCTTCTTGAACTTCTGAACATTGTTTTAATTGATTTCATTGCCATAAAAAGCAAGGAGCATTCACTTAAGGTTTGGTTGAAAATAAGTTGGGGAGAATGAAAAAGAAGAATGGTAGGTTACTAACACTGTTGAAAAATTTCAAGCAAGCATGAAAAGAAAAAGAATGCTTGTTTGAATTAGAAAAATAGAGAATGAAATAATTGTGCAAAAGGAAGTTTGAGAAGGTTTGCAATAGAGGAAAGAAAGTGGGGGATGAATTGTGGTGTGTGAATACCATGTATAGTGAATGTTTCTTTTTGCATCGGCAATTTCGATTCAATGGCCTTTAGAAATGTCCATTTGTTGTGAACCCGACAAAGCTACAACCTTTAAAGACCTTAGTGATCTTTTTGCTTCCATGTTTTCATTTTTTATTGTTAGATAATGTATGAATTGAATTTTTATTAGCATTGTTTGTCAGGTGAGTGAAATTGCCCTGCGGTTGCAAACACGTTAATTTCTCCATTCTTATTCTGAAGAGGAGTGTTAGAGTGATTCTAGTATGAAAATTTAGTTGTTATTTGAAACATTCCATGATATTTGCTTAGAAACTAAATTCTTTGTCATTGTTCGATTCTATTGAGTGGTGAATGTCGCTTGTGCGCACTTTCATACTTGACTTAATCCTCTTATTTGAGAAAATTTCCCTTGTTTAAAGTTGAATCGTTAATCTTTTCTCTGTTAAATCTTATGCTTGAGCAAACCCTCTTGTTTTCATGAGGGGCATACTTTGCTTGAGGACAAGCAAAAATCTAGTTGGGGAGAGTTTGTTAAGTGCAAATTTGGACTTAAATTGAACCATCTTTCTTGGCACTTTTCAACTAAATTCTCATGTTTTCATAGATTTAATTCATGTTCTTATGTGATTTTTTAATTATATTGCAAATACCTTTGGATTCTTTGATGTGTGTGTTATTGTGCAGAAATTAGGCATAAAACATCAATGAGTAAGACACAAAAGATTGGACAAGGATTTCTAAAGAAAGAGAAGAATTTCAGTAAGTTCGATGGGCGAACTTGCTAGCGAACTTTCGCTGGCCGAACAAGTGGTGAACAACCAGCAAATGCTCCCAGACTTGATACAGTAGAAAAAGGCCTGTAAGTTCGTTGGTCGAACAAGCCAATGAAGGTTCGATGTGGCAACGCGTCAGCGAAGAGCTAGCGAAGCATCCCAGACTTGAGGCAGTAGCTAAAGGGTCATAAGTTCGTTGTGCAAACTTGTAGGCAAAATAGTTCGCTAGGCGAATAATCATTCGCACGGTGAACTCCAGAATTGTCTTAGAGGCGGTTTAACTGTGCAGAGGCACATCAGGTGCATATTTAAATGTTCGCTAGGCGAATAAACTGTTCGCAGTGCGAACATGACATATTCTAAATGTTATATTTAAGCACTTTTGATCATTTTTGGGGATAATAACCCATTTTTACTCACCACAACCTAAGATTATGAGTTCTCTTCATCCAAGAGTGATATTTTACATTGAGAAGCTTTATTCGCATCCGAGTTCGATTATTCGACGTGGATGCTCATTCATCTCCTCCAGAAACTTGTGAAGCAAGCTACCATGGTGATGGGTAGCTTAACACCTTTGTGACTAGATTAGAGGTAGTTAATCTTGCTTATATGTATTTCTTTTGATCATTTGTATATGAACAAGGTTGATGATTAATATATGATGAAGTTGTCTGCTTTTAATGTTGTATTTATAGTTTGAATCACTCTAGATATAGATTTTCCAAATCTTGATCTAATGTATTCATCTATTAAAAACCAAACTTTAGACACAGATTTGGGGTTTAATATTTGCTTTGTATTGATCTTAATGTTTATTGTTTCGATTGTTGGGTTGAGACATCGTCTAACGATTTAAACAATAATACTTACGAAGTCGCTTTAGACATAAACGGATTCGCGAGGATACGAGATTGTATTGATCGAAACTAAGTTCATATGCTTGATTAATGGGATATGTATAAAAAGGATTAAGGAACTTTAATCTTGACATGCTTTCCTTTTATACAAAAACATATTTTGACATAGTTTACTCTTTGCTACAAACTTATGTTACAATAAAAGAAATATTTTGAAAACCCTTTCCTTAGAACGGTAAACTATTTAACGACAAGCATCTGATATCACACAATCCCTACGGATACGATAACAAAACCCACATTGATTTTTAGATATTGAATCGCATTGCAATAGTTTCTATATTTTTAAGCTTTGTACATTTGTTTATAGTGTATATATTTAATTCCTTTCACGTTTTCTCTAGTGTGATTAGGAATGATGAGAACTTCTTCTAGATTGGTTTCTATTTGTATAAATGTATTCAATGATGCTTCGACCGAGTCTGGATGGTGATGATAGGATGTTGAGCATTAAATGTATGCAAGGTAAATTGTACTGCTTTATAGAATGTTAGAATGATTTAAGAATTTTATTCTTTGTGCAAATGTGTATTCTTGTTTCATTTTGCAACTTGTTTGAATGCTTGTTTCACTTAGGTCCAAAAGCCAAAAATTATGAGAAACCTCCATTGTTTACTATATGCTAGGATGATTGATAATTTTGTTTAATTCGTTTGATTCATGCTTTATGTTGTGATTATTGTGATTTTGTGGAAGCATTAGAAATGATCAAGGCATTTGTTTATATTGAGCACAACCGTATCCAAAAGTACCTTACCCGTGAGCAGAGAGAATTCGTTAACCCCTTTGAGCCTAAACAATTTAGATCTCATTTTAGTTATGAACTTTGTGTATGTACATAATTCGAAAATATAGTTCATCATTGAATTTTGTGAGATTCTAAAAAAAAAAATCTTCTTGAACTTCTGAACATTGTTTTAATTGATTTCATTGCCATAAAAAGCAAGGAGCATTCACTTAAGGTTTGGTTGAAAATAAGTTGGGGAGAATGAAAAAGAAGAATGGTAGGTTACTAACACTGTTGAAAAATTTCAAGCAAGCATGAAAAGAAAAAGAATGCTTGTTTGAATTAGAAAAATAGAGAATGAAATAATTGTGCAAAAGGAAGTTTGAGAAGGTTTGCAATAGAGGAAAGAAAGTGGGGGATGAAGTTGTGGTGTGTGAATACCATGTATAGTGAATGTTTCTTTTTGCATCGGCAATTTCGATTCAATGGCCTTTAGAAATGTCCATTTGTTGTGAACCCGACAAAGCTACAACCTTTAAAGACCTTAGTGATCTTTTTGCTTCCATGTTTTCATTTTTTATTGTTAGATAATGTATGAATTGAATTTTAATTAGCATTGTTTGTCAGGTGAGTGAAATTACCCCGCGGCTGCAAACACGTTAATTTCTCCATTCTTATTCTGAAGAGGAGTGTTAGAGTGATTCTAGTATGAAAATTTAGTTGTTATTTGAAACATTCCATGATATTTGCTTAGAAACTAAATTCTTTGTCATTGTTCGATTCTATTGAGTGGTGAATGTCGCTTGTGCGCACTTTCATACTTGACTTAATCGTCTTATTTGAGAAAATATCCCTTGTTTAAAGTTGAATCGTTAATCTTTTCTCTATTAAATCTTATGCTTGAGCAAATCCTCTTGTTTTCATGAGGGGCATACTTTGCTTGAGGACAAGCAAAAATCTAGTTGGGGAGAGTTTGTTAAGTGCAAATTTAGACTTAAATTGAACCATCTTTCTTGGCACTTTTCAACTAAATTCTCATGTTTTCATAGATTTAATTCATGATCTTATGTGATTTTTTAATTATATTGCAAATACCTTTTGATTCTTTGATGTGTGTGTTATTGTGCAGAAATTAGGCATAAAACATCAATGAGTAAGACACAAAAGATTGGACAAGGATTTCCACAGAAAGAGAAGAATTTCAGAAAGTTCGATGGGCGAACTTGCTAGCGAACTTTCGCTGGCCGAACAAGTGGTGAACAACCAGCAAATGCTCCCAGACTTGATACAGTAGAAAAAGGCCTGTAAGTTCGTTGGGCGAACAAGCCAACGAAGGTTCGCTGTGGCAACGCGTCAGCGAAG
This sequence comes from Lathyrus tuberosus, assembly GCA_022829125.1. NCBI lineage: Eukaryota > Viridiplantae > Streptophyta > Magnoliopsida > Fabales > Fabaceae > Lathyrus > Lathyrus tuberosus. The sequence goes on from JALAZF010000392.1 coordinate 3,169,428, forward strand.
AGCTAGCGAAGCATCCCAGACTTGAGGCAGTAGCTAAAGGGTCATAAGTTCGTTGTGCAAACTTGTAGGCGAAGTAGTTCGCTAGGCAAATAATCATTCGCACGGTGAACTTCAGAATTGTCTCAGAGGCGGTTTAACTATGCAGAGGCACATCAGGTGCATATTTTAATGTTCGCTAGGCGAATAAACTGTTCGCAGTGCGAACATGACATATTCTAAATGTTATATTTAAGCACTTTTGATCATTTTTGGGGATAATAACCCATTTTTACTAACCACAACCTAAGATTATGAGTTCTCTTCATCCAAGAGTGATATTTTACATTGAGAAGCTTTATTCGCATCCGAGTTCGATTATTCGACGTGGATGCTCATTCATCTCCTCCAGAAACTTGTGAAGCAAGCTACCATGGTGATGGGTAGCTTAACACCTTTGTGACTAGATTAGAGGTAGTTAATCTTGCTTATATGTATTTCTTTTGATCATTTGTATATGAACAAGGTTGATGATCAATATATGATGAAGTTGTTTGCTTTTAATGTTGTATTTATGGTTTGAATCACTCTAGATATAAATTTTCCAAATCTTGATGTAATGTATTCATCTATTAAAAACCAAACTTTAGACACAGATTTGGGGTTTAATATTTGCTTTGTATTGATCTTAATGTTTATTGTTTCGATTGTTGGGTTGAGACATCGTCTAACGATTTAAACAATAATACTCACGAAGTCTCTTTAGACATAAACTGATTCGCGAGGATACGAGATTATATTGATCGAAACTAAGTTCATATGCTTGATTAATCGGATATGTATAAAAAGGATTAAGGAACTTTAATCTTGACATGCTTTCCTTTTATACAAAAACATATTTTGACATAGTTTACTCTTTGCTACAAACTTATGTTACAAGAAAAGAAATCTTTTGAAAACCCTTTCCTTAGAACGGTAAACTATTTAACGACAAGCATCTGATATCACACAATCCCTACGGATACGATAACAAAACCCACATTGATTTTTAGATATTGAATCGCATTGCAATAGTTTCTATATTTTTAAGCTTTGTACATTTGTTTATAGTGTATATATTTATTTCCTTTCACGTTTTCTCTAGTGTGATTAGGAATGATGAGAACTTCTTCTAGATTGGTTTCTATTTGTATAAATGTATTCAATGAAGCTTCGACCGAGTCTGGATGGTGATGATAGGATGTTGAGCATTAAATGTATGCAAGGTAAATTGTACTGCTTTATAGAATGTTAGAATGATTTAAGAATTTTATTCTTTGTGCAAATGTGTATTCTTGTTTCATTTTGCAACTTGTTTGAATGCTTGTTTCACTTAGGTCCAAAAGCCAAAAATTATGAGAAACCTCCATTGTTTACTATATGCTAGGATGATTGATAATTTTGTTTAATTCGTTTGATTCATGCTTTATGTTGTGATTATTGTGATTTTGTGGAAGCATTAGAAATGATCAAGGCATTTGTTTATATTGAGCACAACCGTATCCAAAAGTACCTTACCCGTGAGCAGAGAGAATTCGTTAACCCCTTTGAGCCTAAACAATTTAGATCTCGTTTTAGTTATGAACTTTGAGTACGTACATAATTCGAAAATATAGTTCATCATTGAATTTTGTGAGATTCTAAAAAAAAAATCTTCTTGAACTTCTGAACACTGTTTTAATTGATTTCATTGCAATTAAAAGCAAGGAGCATTCACTTAAGGTTTGGTTGAAAATAAGTTGGGGAGAATGAAAAAGAAGAATGGTAGGTTACTAACACTGTTGAAAAATTTCAAGCAAGCATGAAAAGAAAAAGAATGCTTGTTTGAATTAGAAAAATAGAGAATGAAATAATTGTGCAAAAGGAAGTTTGAGAAGGTTTGCAATAGAGGAAAGAAAGTGGGGGATGAAGTTGTGGTGTGTGAATACCATGTATAGTGAATGTTTCTTTTTGCATCGGCAATTTCGATTCAATGGCCTTTAGAAATGTCCATTTGTTGTGAACCCGACCAAGCTACAACCTTTAAAGACCTTAGTGATCTTTTTGCTTCCATGTTTTCATTTTTTATTGTTAGATAATGTATGAATTGAATTGTTATTAGCATTGTTTGTCAGGTGAGTGAAATTACCCCGCGGCTGCAAACACGTTAACTTCTCCATTCTTATTCTGAAGAGGAGTGTTAGAGTGATTCTAGTATGAAAATTTAGTTGTTATTTGAAACATTCCATGATATTTGCTTAGAAACTAAATTCTTTGTCATTGTTCGATTCTATTGAGTGGTGAATGTCGCTTGTGCGCACTTTCATACTTGACTTAATCCTCTTATTTGAGAAAATTTCTCTTGTTTGAAGTTGAATCGTTAATCTTTTCTCTGTTAAATCTTATGCTTGAGCAAATCCTCTTGTTTTCATGAGGGGCATACTTTGCTTGAGGACAAGCTAAAATCTAGTTGGGGAGAGTTTGTTAAGTGCAAATTTGGACTTAAATTGAACCATCTTTCTTGGCACTTTTCAACTAAATTCTCATGTTTTCATAGATTTAATTCATGTTCTTATGTGATTTTTTAATTATATTGCAAATACCTTTGGATTCATTGATGTGTGAGTTATTGTGCAGAAATTAGGCATAAAACATCAATGAGTAAGACACAAAAGATTGGACAAGGATTTCCAAAGAAAGAGAAGAATTTCAGAAAGTTCGATGGGCGAACTTGCTAGCGAACTTTCGCTGGCCGAACAAGTGGTGAACAACCAGTAAATGCTCCCAGACTTGATACAGTAGAAAAAGGCCTGTAAGTTCGTTGGGCGAACAAGCCAACGAAGGTTCGCTGTGGCAACGCGTCAGCGAAGAGCTAGCGAAGCATCCCAGACTTGAGGCAGTAGCTAAAGGGTCATAAGTTCGTTGTGCAAACTTGTAGGCGAAGTAGTTCGCTAGGCAAATAATCATTCGCACGGTGAACTTCAGAATTGTCTCAGAGGCGGTTTAACTATGCAGAGGCACATCAGGTGCATATTTTAATGTTCGCTAGGCGAATAAACTGTTCGCAGTGCGAACATGACATATTCTAAATGTTATATTTAAGCACTTTTGATCATTTTTGGGGATAATAACCCATTTTTACTAACCACAACCTAAGATTATGAGTTCTCTTCATCCAAGAGTGATATTTTACATTGAGAAGCTTTATTCGCATCCGAGTTCGATTATTCGACGTGGATGCTCATTCATCTCCTCCAGAAACTTGTGAAGCAAGCTACCATGGTGATGGGTAGCTTAACACCTTTGTGACTAGATTAGAGGTAGTTAATCTTGCTTATATGTATTTCTTTTGATCATTTGTATATGAACAAGGTTGATGATCAATATATGATGAAGTTGTTTGCTTTTAATGTTGTATTTATGGTTTGAATCACTCTAGATATAGATTTTCCAAATCTTGATGTAATGTATTCATCTATTAAAAACCAAACTTTAGACACAGATTTGGGGTTTAATATTTGCTTTGTATTGATCTTAATGTTTATTGTTTCGATTGTTGGGTTGAGACATCGTCTAACGATTTAAACAATAATACTCACGAAGTCGCTTTAGACATAAACTGATTCGCGAGGATACGAGATTATATTGATCGAAACTAAGTTCATATGCTTGATTAATCGGATATGTATAAAAAGGATTAAGGAACTTTAATCTTGACATGCTTTCCTTTTATACAAAAACATATTTTGACATAGTTTACTCTTTGCTACAAACTTATGTTACAAGAAAAGAAATATTTTGAAAACCCTTTCCTTAGAACGGTAAACTATTTAACGACAAGCATCTGATATCACACAATCCCTACGGATACGATAACAAAACCCACATTGATTTTTAGATATTGAATCGCATTGCAATAGTTTCTATATTTTTAAGCTTTGTACATTTGTTTATAGTGTATATATTTATTTCCTTTCACGTTTTCTCTAGTGTGATTAGGAATGATGAGAACTTCTTCTAGATTGGTTTCTATTTGTATAAATGTATTCAATGAAGCTTCGACCGAGTCTGGATGGTGATGATAGGATGTTGAGCATTAAATGTATGCAAGGTAAATTGTACTGCTTTATAGAATGTTAGAATGATTTAAGAATTTTATTCTTTGTGCAAATGTGTATTCTTGTTTCATTTTGCAACTTGTTTGAATGCTTGTTTCACTTAGGTCCAAAAGCCAAAAATTATGAGAAACCTCCATTGTTTACTATATGCTAGGATGATTGATAATTTTGTTTAATTCGTTTGATTCATGCTTTATGTTGTGATTATTGTGATTTTGTGGAAGCATTAGAAATGATCAAGGCATTTGTTTATATTGAGCACAACCGTATCCAAAAGTACCTTACCCGTGAGCAGAGAGAATTCGTTAACCCCTTTGAGCCTAAACAATTTAGATCTCGTTTTAGTTATGAACTTTGAGTACGTACATAATTCGAAAATATAGTTCATCATTGAATTTTGTGAGATTCTAAAAAAAAAATCTTCTTGAACTTCTGAACACTGTTTTAATTGATTTCATTGCAATTAAAAGCAAGGAGCATTCACTTAAGGTTTGGTTGAAAATAAGTTGGGGAGAATGAAAAAGAAGAATGGTAGGTTACTAACACTGTTGAAAAATTTCAAGCAAACATGAAAAGAAAAAGAATGCTTGTTTGAATTAGAAAAATAGAGAATGAAATAATTGTGCAAAAGGAAGTTTGAGAAGGTTTGCAATAGAGGAAAGAAAGTGGGGGATGAAGTTGTGGTGTGTGAATACCATGTATAGTGAATGTTTCTTTTTGCATCGGCAATTTCGATTCAATAGCCTTTAGAAATGTCCATTTGTTGTGAACCCGACAAAGCTACAACCTTTAAAGACCTTAGTGATCTTTTTGCTTCCATGTTTTCATTTTTTATTGTTAGATAATGTATGAATTGAATTTTTATTAGCATTGTTTGTCAGGTGAGTGAAATTGCCCTGCGGTTGCAAACACGTTAATTTCTCCATTCTTATTCTGAAGAGGAGGGTTAGAGTGATTCTAGTATGAAAATTTAGTTGTTATTTGAAACATTCCATGATATTTGCTTAGAAACTAAATTCTTTGTCATTGTTCGATTCTATTGAGTGGTGAATGTCGCTTGTGCGCACTTTCATACTTGACTTAATCCTCTTATTTGAGAAAATTTCCCGTGTTTAAAGTTGAATCGTTAATCTTTTCTCTATTAAATCTTATGCTTGAGCAAATCCTCTTGTTTTCATGAGGGGCATACTTTGCTTGAGGACAAGCAAAAATCTAGTTGGGGAGAGTTTGTTAAGTGCAAATTTGGACTTAAATTGAACCATCTTTCTTGGCACTTTTCAACTAAATTCTCATGTTTTCATAGATTTAATTCATGTTCTTATGTGATTTTTTAATTATATTGCAAATACCTTTGGATTCTTTGATGTGTGTGTTATTGTGCAGAAATTAGGCATAAAACATCAATGAGTAAGACACAAAAGATTGGACAAAGATTTCTAAAGAAAGAGAAGAATTTCAGTAAGTTCGATGGGCGAACTTGCTAGCGAACTTTCGCTGGCCGAACAAGTGGTGAACAACCCGCAAATGCTCCCAGACTTGATACAGTAGAAAAAGGCCTGTAAGTTCGTTGGGCGAACAAGCCAACGAAGGTTCGCTGTGGCAACGCGTCAGCGAAGAGCTAGCGAAGCATCCCAGACTTGAGGCAGTAGCTAAAGGGTCATAAGTTCGTTGTGCAAACTTGTAGGCGAAGTAGTTCGCTAGGCGAATAATCATTCGCACGGTGAACTCCAGAATTGTCTCAGAGGCGGTTTAACTGTGAAGAGGCACATCAGGTGCATATTTAAATGTTCGCTAGGCGAATAAACTGTTCGCAGTGCGAACATGACATATTCTAAATGTTATATTTAAGCACTTTTGATCATTTTTGGGGATAATAACCCATTTTTACTCACCACAACCTAAGATTATGAGTTCTCTTCATCCAAGAGTGATATTTTACATTGAGAAGCTTTATTCGCATCCGAGTTCGATTATTCGACGTGGATGCTCATTCATCTCCTCCAGAAACTTGTGAAGCAAGCTACCATGGTGATGGGTAGCTTAACACCTTTGTGACTAGATTAGAGGTAGTTAATCTTGCTTATATGTATTTCTTTTGATCATTTGTATATGAACAAGGTTGATGATCAATATATGATGAAGTTGTTTGCTTTTAATGTTGTAGTTATGGTTTGAATCACTCTAGATATAGATTTTCCAAATCTTGATCTAATGTATTCATCTATTCAAAACCAAACTTTAGACACAGATTTGGGGTTTAATATTTGCTTTGTATTGATCTTAATGTTTATTGTTTCGATTGTTGGGTTGAGACATCGTCTAACGATTTAAACAATAATACTCACGAAGTCGCTTTAGACATAAACTGATTCGCGAGGATACGAGATTATATTGATCGAAACTAAGTTCATATGCTTGATTAATCGGATATGTATAAAAAGGATTAAGGAACTTTAATCTTGACATGCTTTCCTTTTATACAAAAACATATTTTGACATAGTTTACTCTTTGCTACAAACTTATGTTACAAGAAAAGAAATATTTTGAAAACCCTTTCCTTAGAACGGTAAACTATTTAACGACAAGCATCTGATATCACACAATCCCTACGGATACGATAACAAAACCCACATTGATTTTTAGATATTGAATCGCATTGCAATAGTTTCTATATTTTTAAGCTTTATACATTTGTTTATAGTGTATATATTTATTTCCTTTCACGTTTTCTCTAGTGTGATTAGGAATGATGAGAACTTCTTCTAGATTGGTTTCTATTTGTATAAATGTATTCAATGAAGCTTCGACCGAGTCTGGATGGTGATGATAGGATGTTGAGCATTAAATGTATGCAAGGTAAATTGTACTGCTTTATAGAATGTTAGAATGATTTAAGAATTTTATTCTTTGTGCAAATGTGTATTCTTGTTTCATTTTGCAACTTGTTTGAATGCTTGTTTCACTTAGGTCCAAAAGCCAAAAATTATGAGAAACCTCCATTGTTTACTATATGCTAGGATGATTGATAATTTTGTTTAATTCGTTTGATTCATGCTTTATGTTATGATTATTGTGATTTTGTGGAAGCATTAGAAATGATCAAGGCATTTGTTTATATTGAGCACAACCGTATCCAAAAGTACCTTACCCGTGAGCAGAGAGAATTCGTTAACCCCTTTGAGCCTAAACAATTTAGATCTCGTTTTAGTTATGAACTTTGAGTACGTACATAATTCAAAAATATAGTTCATCATTGAATTTTGTGAGATTCTAAAAAAAAAATCTTCTTGAACTTCTGAACACTGTTTTAATTGATTTCATTGCCATTAAAAGCAAGGAGCATTCACTTAAGGTTTGGTTGAAAATAAGTTGGGGAGAATAAAAAAGAAGAATGGTAGGTTACTAACACTGTTGAAAAATTTCAAGCAAGCATGAAAAGAAAAAGAATGCTTGTTTGAATTAGAAAAATAGAGAATGAAATAATTGTGCAAAAGGAAGTTTGAGAAGGTTTGCAATAGAGGAAAGAAAGTGGGGGATGAAGTTGTGGTGTGTGAATACCATGTATAGTGAATGTTTCTTTTTGCATCGGCAATTTCGATCCAATGGCCTTTAGAAATGTCCATTTGTTGTGAACCCGACCAAGCTACAACCTTTAAAGACCTTAGTGATCTTTTTGCTTCCATGTTTTCATTTTTTATTGTTAGATAATGTATGAATTGAATTGTTATTAGCATTGTTTGTCAGGTGAGTGAAATTGCCCCGCGGTTGCAAACACGTTAACTTCTCCATTCTTATTCTGAAGAGGAGTGTTAGAGTGATTCTAGTATGAAAATTTAGTTGTTATTTGAAACATTCCATGATATTTGCTTAGAAACTAAATTCTTTGTCATTGTTCGATTCTATTGAGTGGTGAATGTCGCTTGTGCGCACTTTCATACTTGACTTAATCCTCTTATTTGAGAAAATTTCTCTTGTTTGAAGTTGAATCGTTAATCTTTTCTCTGTTAAATCTTATGCTTGAGCAAATCCTCTTGTTTTCATGAGGGGCATACTTTGCTTGAGGACAAGCAAAAATCTAGTTGGGGAGAGTTTGTTAAGTGCAAATTTGGACTTAAATTGAACCATCTTTCTTGGCACTTTTCAACTAAATTCTTATGTTTTCATAGATTTAATTCGTGTTCTTGTGTGATTCTTTAATTATATTGCAAATACCTTTGGATTCTTTGATGTGTGTGTTATTGTGCAGAAATTAGGCATAAAACATCAATGAGTAAGACACAAAAGATTGGACAAGGCTGGCCAAAGAAAGAGAAGAATTTCAGTAAGTTCGATGGGCGAACTTGCTAGCGACCTTTCGCTGGCCGAACAACTGGTGAAGAACCAGCAAATGCTCCCAGACTTGATGCAGTAGAAAAAGGCCTGTAAGTTCGTTGGGCGAACAAGCCAACGAAGGTTCGCTGTGGCAACGCGTCAGCGAAGAGCTAGCGAAGCATCCCAGACTTGATGCAGTAGCTAAAGGGTCATAAGTTCGTTGTGCAAACTTGTAGGCGAAGTAGTTCGCTAGGCGAATAATCATTCGCACGGTGAACTCCAGAATTGTCTCAGAGGCGGTTTAACTGTGCAGAGGCACATCAGGTGCATATTTTAATGTTCGCTAGGCGAATAAACTGTTCGCAGTGCGAACATGACATATTCTAAATGTTATATTTAAGCACTTTTGATCATTTTTGGGGATAATAACCCATTTTTACACACCACAACCTAAGATTCTGAGTTATCTTCATCCAAGAGTGATATTTTACATTGAGAAGCTTTATTCGCATCCGAGTTCGATTATTCGACGTGGATGCTCATTCATCACCTCCAGAAACTTGTGAAGCAAGCTACCATGGTGATGGGTAGCTAAACACCTTTGTGACTAGATTAGAGGTAGTTAATCTTGCTTATATGTATTTCTTTTGATCTTTTGTATATGAACAAGGTTGATGATCAATATATGATGAAGTTATTTGCTTTTAATGTCGTATTTATGGTTTGAATCACTCTAAATATAGATTTTCCAAATCTTGATCTAATGTATTCATCTATTCAAAACCAAACTTTAGACACAGATTTGGGGTTTAATATTTGCTTTGTATTGATCTTAATGTTTATTGTTTCGATTGTTGGGTTGAGACATCGTCTAACGATTTAAACAATAACACTCACGAAGTCGCTTTAGACATAAACTGATTCGCGAGGATACGAGATTGTATTGATCGAAACTAAGTTCATATGCTTGATTAATCGGATATGTATAAAAAGGATTAAGGAACTTTAATCTTGACATGCTTTCCTTTTATACAAAAACATATTTTGACATAGTTTACTCTTTTCTACAAACTTATGTTACAAGAAAAGAAATATTTTGAAAACCCTTTCCTTAGAACGGTAAACTATTTAACGACAAGCATCTGATATCACACAATCCCTACGGATACGATAACAAAACCCACATTGATTTTTAGATATTGAATCGCATTGCAATAGTTTCTATATTTTTAAGCTTTGTACATTTGTTTATAGTGTATATATTTATTTCCTTTCACGTTTTCTCTAGTGTGATTAGGAATGATGAGAACTTCTTCTAGATTGGTTTCTATTTGTATAAATGTATTCAATGAAGCTTCGACCGAGTCTGGATGGTGATGATAGGATGTTGAGCATTAAATGTATGCAAGGTAAATTGTACTGCTTTATAGAATGTTAGAATGATTTAAGAATTTTATTCTTTGTGCAAATGTGTATTCTTGTTTCATTTTGCAACTTGTTTGAATGCTTGTTTCACTAAGGTCCAAAAGCCAAAAATTATGAGAAACCTCCATTGTTTACTATATGCTAGGATGATTGATAATTTTGTTTAATTCGTTTGATTCATGCTTTATGTTGTGATTATTGTGATTTTGTGGAAGCATTAGAAATTATCAAGGCATTTGTTTATATGGAGCACAACCGTATCCAAAAGTACCTTACCCGTGTGCAGAGAGAATTCGTTAACCCCTTTTAGCCTAAACAATTTAGATCTCGTTTTAGTTATGAACTTTGAGTATGTACATAATTCGAAAATATAGTTCATCATTGAATTCTGTGAGATTCTAAAAAAAAAATCTTCTTGAACTTCTGAACATTGTTTTAATTGATTTCATTGCCATTAAAAGCAAGGAGCATTCACTTAAGGTTTGGTCGAAAATAAGTTGGGGAGAATGAAAAAGAAGAATGGTAGGTTACTAACACTGTTGAAAAATTTCAAGCAAGCATGAAAAGAAAAAGAATACTTGTTTGAATTAGAAAAATAGAGAATGAAATAATTGTGCAAAAGGAAGTTTGAGAAGGTTTGCAATAAAGGAAAGAAAGTGGGGGATGAAGTTGTGGTGTGTGAATACCATGTATAGTGAATGTTTCTTTTTGCATCGGCAATTTCGATTCAATGGCCTTTAGAAATGTCCATTTGTTGTGAACCCGACCAAGCTACAACCTTTAAAGACCTTAGTGATCTTTTTGCTTCCATGTTTTCATTTTTTATTGTTAGATAATGTATGAATTGAATTGTTATTAGCATTGTTTGTCAGGTGAGTGAAATTGCCCCGCGGTTGCAAACACGTTAATTTCTCCATTCTTATTCTGAAGAGGAGTGTTAGAGTGATTCTAGTATGAAAATTTAGTTGTTATTTGAAACATTCCATGATATTTGCTTAGAAACTAAATTCTTTGTCATTGTTCGATTCTATTGAGTGGTGAATGTCGCTTGTGCGCACTTTCATACTTGACTTAATCCTCTTATTTGAGAAAATTTCTCTTGTTTGAAGTTGAATCGTTAATCTTTTCTCTGTTAAATCTTATGCTTGAGCAAATCCTCTTGTTTTCATGAGGGGCATACTTTGCTTGAGGACAAGCAAAAATCTAGTTGGGGAGAGTTTGTTATGTGCAAATTTGGACTTAAATTGAACCATCTTTCTTGGCAATTTTCAACTAAATTCTCATGTTTTCATAGATTTAATTCATGTTCTTGTGTGATTCTTTAATTATATTGCAAATACCTTTGGATTCTTTGATGTGTGTGTTATTGTTCAGAAATTAGGCATAAAACATCAATGAGTAAGACACAAAAGATTGGACAAGGATTGCCAAAGAAAGAGAAGAATTTCAGTAAGTTCGATGGGCGAACGTGCTAGCGAACTTTCGCTGGCCGAACAACTGGTAAAGAACCAGCAAATGCTCCCAGACTTGATGCAGTAGAAAAAGGCCTGTAAGTTCGTTGGGCGAACAAGCCAACGAAGGTTCGCTGTGGCAACGCGTCAGCGAAGAGCTAGCGAAGCATCCCAGACTTGAGGCAGTAGCTAAAGGGTCATAAGTTCGTTGTGCAAACTTGTAGGCGAAGTAGTTCGCTAGGCGGATAATCATTCGCACGGTGAAATTCAAAATTGTCTCAGAGGCGGTTTAACTGTGCAGAGGCACATCAGGTGCATATTTTAATTTTCGCTAGGCGAATAAACTGTTCGCAGTGCGAACATGACATATTCTAAATGTTATATTTAAGCACTTTTGATCATTTTTGGGGATCATAACCCATTTTTACACACCACAACCTAAGATTCCGAGTTCTCTTCATCCAAGAGTGATATTTTACATTGAGAAGCTTTATTCGCATCCGAGTTCGATTATTCGACATGGATGCTCATTCATCTCCTCCAGAAACTTGTGAAGCAAGCTACCATGGTGATGGGTAGCTAAACACCTTTGTGACTAGATTAGAGGTAGTTAATCTTGCTTATATGTATTTCTTTTGATCTTTTGTATATGAACAAGGTTGATGATCAAAATATGATGAAGTTATTTGCTTTTAATGTCGTATTTATGGTTTGAATCACTCTAGATATAGATTTTCCTAATCTTGATCTAATGTATTCATCTATTAAAAACCAAACTTAAGACACAGATTTGGGGTTTAATATTTGCTTTGTATTGATCTTAATGTTTATTGTTTCGATTGTTGGGTTGAGACATCGTCTAACGATTTAAACAATAATACTCACGAAGTCGCTTTAGACATAAACTGATTCGCGAGGATACGAGATTATATTGATCGAAACTAAGTTCATATGCTTGATTAATCGGATATGTATAAAAAGGATTAAGGAACTTTAATCTTGACATGCTTTCCTTTTATACAAAAACATATTTTGACATAGTTTACTCTTTTCTACAAACTTATGTTACAAGAAAAGAAATATTTTGAAAACCCTTTCCTTAGAACGGTAAACTATTTAACGACAAGCATCTGATATCACACAATCCCTACGGATACGATAACAAAACCCACATTGATTTTTAGATATTGAATCGCATTACAATAGTTTCTATATTTTTAAGCTTTGTACATTTGTTTATAGTGTATATATTTATTTCCTTTCACATTTTCTCTAGTGTGATTAGGAATGATGAGAACTTCTTCTAGATTTTTTTCTATTTGTATAAATGTATTCAATGAAGCTTCGACCGAGTCTGGATGGTGATGATAGGATGTTGAGCATTAAATGTATGCAAGGTAAATTGTACTGCTTTATAGAATGTTAGAATGATTTAAGAATTTTATTCTTTGTGCAAATGTGTATTCTTGTTTCATTTTGCAACTTGTTTGAATGCTTGTTTCACTAAGGTCCAAAAGCCAAAAATTATGAGAAACCTCCATTGTTTACTATATGCTAGGATGATTGATAATTTTGTTTAATTCGTTTGATTCATGCTTTATGTTGTGATTATTGTGATTTTGTGGAAGCATTAGAAATTATCAAGGCATTTGTTTATATGGAGCACAACCGTATCCAAAAGTACCTTACCCGTGTGCAGAGAGAATTCGTTAACCCCTTTTAGCCTAAACAATTTAGATCTCGTTTTAGTTATGAACTTTGAGTATGTACATAATTCGAAAATATAGTTCATCATTGAATTCTGTGAGATTCTAAAAAAAAAAATCTTCTTGAACTTCTGAACATTGTTTTAATTGATTTCATTGCCATTAAAAGCAAGGAGCATTCACTTAAGGTTTGGTCGAAAATAAGTTGGGGAGAATGAAAAAGAAGAATGGTAGGTTACTAACACTGTTGAAAAATTTCAAGCAAGCATGAAAAGAAAAAGAATACTTGTTTGAATTAGAAAAATAGAGAATGAAATAATTGTGCAAAAGGAAGTTTGAGAAGGTTTGCAATAAAGGAAAGAAAGTGGGGGATGAAGTTGTGGTGTGTGAATACCATGTATAGTGAATGTTTCTTTTTGCATCGGCAATTTCGATTCAATGGCCTTTAGAAATGTCCATTTGTTGTGAACCCGACCAAGCTACAACCTTTAAAGACCTTAGTGATCTTTTTGCTTCCATGTTTTCATTTTTTATTGTTAGATAATGTATGAATTGAATTGTTATTAGCATTGTTTGTCAGGTGAGTGAAATTGCCCCGCGGTTGCAAACACGTTAATTTCTCCATTCTTATTCTGAAGAGGAGTGTTAGAGTGATTCTAGTATGAAAATTTAGTTGTTATTTGAAACATTCCATGATATTTGCTTAGAAACTAAATTCTTTGTCATTGTTCGATTCTATTGAGTGGTGAATGTCGCTTGTGCGCACTTTCATACTTGACTTAATCCTCTTATTTGAGAAAATTTCTCTTGTTTGAAGTTGAATCGTTAATCTTTTCTCTGTTAAATCTTATGCTTGAGCAAATCCTCTTGTTTTCATGAGGGGCATACTTTGCTTGAGGACAAGCAAAAATCTAGTTGGGGAGAGTTTGTTATGTGCAAATTTGGACTTAAATTGAACCATCTTTCTTGGCAATTTTCAACTAAATTCTCATGTTTTCATAGATTTAATTCATGTTCTTGTGTGATTCTTTAATTATATTGCAAATACCTTTGGATTCTTTGATGTGTGTGTTATTGTTCAGAAATTAGGCATAAAACATCAATGAGTAAGACACAAAAGATTGGACAAGGATTGCCAAAGAAAAAGAAGAATTTCAGTAAGTTCGATGGGCGAACGTGCTAGCGAACTTTCGCTGGCCGAACAACTGGTAAAGAACCAGCAAATGCTCCCAGACTTGATGCAGTAGAAAAAGGCCTGTAAGTTCGTTGGGCGAACAAGCCAACGAAGGTTCGCTGTGGCAACGCGTCAGCGAAGAGCTAGCGAAGCATCCCAGACTTGAGGCAGTAGCTAAAGGGTCATAAGTTCGTTGTGCAAACTTGTAGGCGAAGTAGTTCGCTAGGCGAATAATCATTCGCACGGTGAAATTCAAAATTGTCTCAGAGGCGGTTTAACTGTGCAGAGGCAAATCAGGTGCATATTTTAATTTTCGCTAGGCGAATAAACTGTTCGCAGTGCGAACATGACATATTCTAAATGTTATATTTAAGCACTTTTGATCATTTTTGGGGATAATAACCCATTTTTACACACCACAACCTAAGATTCCGAGTTCTCTTCATCCAAGAGTGATATTTTACATTGAGAAGCTTTATTCGCATCCGAGTTCGATTATTCGACATGGATGCTCATTCATCTCCTCCAGAAACTTGTGAAGCAAGCTACCATGGTGATGGGTAGCTAAACACCTTTGTGACTAGATTAGAGGTAGTTAATCTTGCTTATATGTATTTCTTTTGATCTTTTGTATATGAACAAGGTTGATGATCAAAATATGATGAAGTTATTTGCTTTTAATGTCGTATTTATGGTTTGAATCACTCTAGATATAGATTTTCCTAATCTTGATCTAATGTATTCATCTATTAAAAACCAAACTTAAGACACAGATTTGGGGTTTAATATTTGCTTTGTATTGATCTTAATGTTTATTGTTTCGATTGTTGGGTTGAGACATCGTCTAACGATTTAAACAATAATACTCACGAAGACGCTTTAGACATAAACTGATTCGCGAGGATACGAGATTATATTGATCGAGCCTAAGTTCATATGCTTGATTAATCGGATATGTATAAAAAGGATTAAGGAACTTTAATCTTGACATGCTTTCCTTTTATACAAAAACATATTTTGACATAGTTTACTCTTTTCTACAAACTTATGTTACAAGAAAAGAAATATTTTGAAAACCCTTTCCTTAGAACGGTAAACTATTTAACGACAAGCATCTGATATCACACAATCCCTACGGATACGATAACAAAACCCACATTGATTTTTAGATATTGAATCGCATTGCAATAGTTTCTATATTTTTAAGCTTTGTACATTTGTTTATAGTGTATATATTTATTTCCTTTCACGTTTTCTCTAGTGTGATTAGGAATGATGAGAACTTCTTCTAGATTTTTTTCTATTTGTATAAATGTATTCAATGAAGCTTCTACCGAGTCTGGATGGTGATGATAGGATGTTGAGCATTAAATGTATGCAAGGTAAATTGTACTGCTTTATAGAATGTTAGAATGATTTAAGAATTTTATTCTTTGTGCAAATGTGTATTCTTGTTTCATTTTGCAACTTGTTTGAATGCTTGTTTCACTAAGGTCCAAAAGCCAAAAATTATGAGAAACCTCCATTGTTTACTATATGCTAGGATGATTGATAATTTTGTTTAATTCGTTTGATTCATGCTTTATGTTGTGATTATTGTGATTTTGTGGAAGCATTAGAAATGATCAAGGCATTTGTTTATATTGAGCACAACCGTATCCAAAAGTACCTTACCCGTGTGCAGAGAGAATTCGTTAACCCCTTTGAGCCTAAACAATTTAGATCTCGTTTTAGTTATGAACTTTGAGTATGTACATAATTCGAAAATAAAGTTCATCATTGAATTCTGTGAGATTCTAAAAAAAAAATCTTCTTGAACTTCTGAACATTGTTTTAATTGATTTCATTGCCATTAAAAGCAAGGAGCATTCACTTAAGGTTTGGCTGAAAATAAGTTGGGGGAGAATGAAAAAGAAGAATGGTAGGTTACTAACACTGTTGAAAAATTTCAAGCAAGCATGAAAAGAAAAAGAATGCTTGTTTGAAATAGAAAAATAGAGAATGAAATAATTGTGCAAAAGGAAGTTTGAGAAGGTTTGCAATAGAGGAAAGAAAGTGGGGGATGAAGTTGTGGTGTGTGAATACCATGTATAGTGAATGTTTCTTTTTGCATCGGCAATTTCGATTCAATGGCCTTTAGAAATGTCCATTTGTTGTGAACCCGGCCAAGCTACAACCTTTAAAGACCTTAGTGATCTTTTTGATTCCATGTTTTCATTTTTTATTGTTAGATAATGTATGAATTGAATTGTTATTAGCATTGTTTGTCAGGTGAGTGAAATTGCCCCGCGGTTGCAAACACGTTAATTTCTCCATTCTTATTCTGAAGAGGAGTATTAGAGTGATTCTAGTATGAAAATTTAGTTGTTATTTGAAGCATTCCATGATATTTGCTTAGAAACTAAATTCTTTGTCATTGTTCGATTCTATTGAGTGGTGAATGTCGCTTGTGCGCACTTTCATACTTGACTTAATCCTCTTATTTGAGAAAATTTCTCTTGTTTGAAGTTGAATCGTTAATCTTTTCTCTGTTAAATCTTATGCTTGAGCAAATCCTCTTGTTTTCATGAGGGGCATACTTTGCTTGAGGACAAGCAAAAATCTAGTTGGGGAGAGTTTGTTATGTGCAAATTTGGACTTAAATTGAACCATCTTTCTTGGCAATTTTCAACTAAATTCTCATGTTTTCATAGATTTAATTCATGTTCTTGTGTGATTCTTTAATTATATTGCAAATACCTTTGGATTCTTTGATGTGTGTGTTATTGTGCAGAAATTAGGCATAAAACATCAATGAGTAAGACACAAAAGATTGGACAAGGATTGCCAAAGAAAGAGAAGAATTTCAGTAAGTTCGATGGGCGAACGTGCTAGCGAACTTTCGCTGGCCGAACAACTGGTAAAGAACCAGCAAATGCTCCCAGACTTGATGCAGTAGAAAAAGGCCTGTAAGTTCGTTGGGCGAACAAGCCAACGAAGGTTCGCTGTGGCAACGCGTCAGCGAATAGCTAGCGAAGCATCCCAGACTTGAGGCAGTAGCTAAAGGGTCATAAGTTCGTTGTGCAAACTTGTAGGCGAAGTAGTTCGCTAGGCGAATAATCATTCGCACGGTGAACTTCAGAATTGTCTCAGAGGTGATATAACTGTGGAGAGGCACATCAGGTGCATATTTTAATGTTCGCTAGGCGAATAAACTGTTCGCAGTGCGAACATGACATATTCTAAATGTTATATTTAAGCACTTTTGATCATTTTTGGGGATAATAACCCATTTTTACACACCACAACCTAAGATTCCGAGTTCTCTTCATCCAAGAGTGATATTTTACATTGAGAAGCTTTATTCGCATCCGAGTTCGATTATTCGACATGGATGCTCATTCATCTCCTCCAGAAACTTGTGAAGCAAGCTACCATGGTGATGGGTAGCTAAACACCTTTGTGACTAGATTAGAGGTAGTTAATCTTGCTTATATGTATTTCTTTTGATCTTTTGTATATGAACAAGGTTGATGATCAATATATGATGAAGTTATTTGCTTTTAATGTCGTATTTATGGTTTGAATCACTCTAGATATAGATTTTCCAAATCTTGATCTAATGTATTCATCTATTAAAAACCAAACTTAAGACACAGATTTGGGGTTTAATATTTGCTTTGTATTGATCTTAATGTTTATTGTTTCGATTGTTGGGTTGAGACATCGTCTAACGATTTAAACAATAATACTCACGAAGTCGCTTTAGACATAAACTGATTCGCGAGGATACGAGATTATATTGATCGAAACTAAGTTCATATGCTTGATTAATCGGATATGTATAAAAAGAATTAAGGAACTTTAATCTTGACATGCTTTCCTTTTATACAAAAACATATTTTGACATAGTTTACTCTTTTCTACAAACTTATGTTACAAGAAAAGAAATATTTTGAAAACCCTTTCCTTAGAACGGTAAACTATTTAACGACAAGCATCTGATATCACACAATCCCTACGGATACGATAACAAAACCCACATTGATTTTTAGATATTGAATCGCATTGCAATAGTTTCTATATTTTTAAGCTTTGTACATTTGTTTATAGTGTATATATTTATTTCCTTTCACGTTTTCTCTAGTGTGATTAGGAATGATGAGAACTTCTTCTAGATTGGTTTCTATTTGTATAAATGTATTCAATGAAGCTTCGACCGAGTCTGGATGGTGATGATAGGATGTTGAGCATTAAATGTATGCAAGGTAAATTGTACTGCTTTATAGAATGTTAGAATGATTTAAGAATTTTATTCTTTGTGCAAATGTGTATTCTTGTTTCATTTTGCAACTTGTTTGAATGCTTGTTTCACTTAGGTCCAAAAGCCAAAAATTATGAGAAACCTCCATTGTTTACTATATGCTAGGATGATTGATAATTTTGTTTAATTCGTTTGATTCATGCTTTATGTTGTGATTATTGTGATTTTGTGGCAGCATTAGAAATGATCAAGGCATTTGTTTATATTGAGCACAACCGTATCCAAAAGTACCTTACCCGTGAACAGAGAGAATTCGTTAACCCCTTTGAGCCTAAACAATTTAGATATCGTTTTAGTTATGAACTTTGAGTATGTACATAATTCGAAAATATAGTTCATCATTGAATTTTGTGAGATTCTAAAAAAAAAAATCTTCTTGAACTTCTGAACATTGTTTTAATTGATTTCATTGCCATTAAAAGCAAGGAGCATTCACTTAAGGTTTGGTTGAAAATAAGTTGGGGAGAATGAAAAAGAAGAATGGTAGGTTACTAACACTGTTGAAAAATTTCAAGCAAGCATGAAAAGAAAAAGAATGCTTGTTTGAATTAGAAA
Source organism: Lathyrus tuberosus (assembly GCA_022829125.1). Classification (NCBI taxonomy): domain Eukaryota; kingdom Viridiplantae; phylum Streptophyta; class Magnoliopsida; order Fabales; family Fabaceae; genus Lathyrus; species Lathyrus tuberosus. Next base: position 3,188,466 of record JALAZF010000392.1, read on the forward strand.
AATAGAGAATGAAATAATTGTGCAAAAGGAAGTTTGAGAAGGTTTGCAATAGAGGAAAGAAAGTGGGGGATGAAGTTGTGGTGTGTGAATACCATGTATAGTGAATGTTTCTTTTTGCATCGGCAATTTCGATTCAATGGCCTTTAGAAATGTCCATTTGTTGTGAACCCGACCAAGCTACAACCTTTAAAGACCTTAGTGATCTTTTTGCTTCCATGTTTTCATTTTTTATTGTTAGATAATGTATGAATTGAATTGTTATTAGCATTGTTTGTCAGGTGAGTGAAATTGCCCCGCGGTTGCAAACACGTTAATTTCTCCATTCTTATTCTGAAGAGGAGTGTTAGAGTGATTCTAGTATGAAAATTTAGTTGTTATTTGAAACATTCCATGATATTTGCTTAGAAACTAAATTCTTTGTCATGGTTCGATTCTATTGAGTGGTGAATGTCGCTTGTGCGCACTTTCATACTTGACTTAATCCTCTTATTAGAGAAAATTTCTCTTGTTTGAAGTTGAATCGTTAATCTTTTCTCTGTTAAATCTTATGCTTGAGAAAATCCTCTTGTTTTCATGAGGGGCATACTTTGCTTGAGGACAAGCAAAAATCTAGTTGGGGAGAGTTTGTTAAGTGCAAATTTGGACTTAAATTGAACCATCTTTCTTGGCACTTTTCAACTAAATTCTCATGTTTTCATAGATTTAATTCATGTTCTTGTGTGATTCTTTAATTATATTGCAAATACCTTTGGATTCTTTGATGTGTGTGTTATTGTGCAGAAATTAGGCATAAAACATCAATGAGTAAGACATAAAAGATTGGACAAGGATTGCCAAAGAAAGAGAAGAATTTCAGTAAGTTCGATGGGCGAACGTGCTAGCGAACTTTCGCTGGCCGAACAACTGGTAAAGAACCAGCAAATGCTCCCAGACTTGATGCAGTAGAAAAAGGCCTGTAAGTTCGTTGGGCGAACAAGCCAACGAAGGTTCGCTGTGGCAACGCGTCAGCGAAGAGCTAGCGAAGCATCCCAGACTTGAGGCAGTAGCTAAAGGGTCATAAGTTCGTTGTGCAAACTTGTAGGCGAAGTAGTTCGCTAGGCGAATAATCATTCGCACGGTGAACTTCAGAATTGTCTCAGAGGCGGTTTAACTGTGCAGAGGCACATCAGGTGCATATTTTAATGTTCGCTAGGCGAATAAACTGTTCGCAGTGCGAACATGACATATTCGAAATGTTATATTTAAGCACTTTTGATCATTTTTTGGGATAATAACCCATTTTTACACACCACAACCTAAGATTCCGAGTTCTCTTCATCCAAGAGTGATATTTTACATTGAGAAGCTTTATTCGCATCCGAGTTCGATTATTCGACATGGATGTTCATTCATCTCCTCCATAAACTTGTGACGCAAGCTACCATGGTGATGGGTAGCTAAACACCTTTGTGACTAGATTAGAGGTAGTTAATCTTGCTTATATGTATTTCTTTTGATCTTTTGTATATGAACAAGGTTGATGATCAATATATGATGAAGTTATTTGCTTTTAATGTCGTATTTATGGTTTGAATCACTCTAGATATAGATTTTCCAAATCTTGATCTAATGTATTCATCTATTAAAAACCAAACTTTAGACACAGATTTGGGGTTTAATATTTGCTTTGTATTGATCTTAATGTTTATTGTTTCGATTGTTGGGTTGAGACATCGTCTAACGATTTAAACAATAATACTCACGAAGTCGCTTTAGACATAAACTGATTCGCGAGGATACGAGATTATATTGATCGAAACTAATGTCATATGCTTGATTAATCGGATATGTATAAAAAGGATTAAGGAACTTTAATCTTGACATGCTTTCCTTTTATACAAAAACATATTTTGACATAGTTTACTCTTTTCTACAAACTTATGTTACAAGAAAAGAAATATTTTGAAAACCCTTTCCTTAGAACGGTAAACTATTTAACGACAAGCATCTGATATCACACAATCCCTACGGATACGATAACAAAACCCACATTGATTTTTAGATATTGAATCGCATTGCAATAGTTTCTATATTTTTAAGCTTTGTACATTTGTTTATAGTGTATATATTTATTTCCTTTCACGTTTTCTCTAGTGTGATTAGGAATGATGAGAAATTTTTCTAGATTGGTTTCTATTTGTATAAATGTATTCAATGAAGCTTCGACCGAGTCTGGATGGTGATGATAGGATGTTGAGCATTAAATGTATGCAAGGTAAATTGTACTGCTTTATAGAATGTTAGAATGATTTAAGAATTTTATTCTTTGTGCAAATGTGTATTCTTGTTTCATTTTGCAACTTGTTTGAATGCTTGTTTCACTTAGGTCCAAAAGCCAAAAATTATGAGAAACCTCCATTGTTTACTATATGCTAGGATGATTGATAATTTTGTTTAATTCGTTTGATTCATGCTTTATGTTGTGATTATTGTGATTTTGTGGAAGCATTAGAAATGATCAAGGCATTTGTTTATATTGAGCACAACCGTATCCAAAAGTACCTTACCCGTGAGCAGAGAGAATTCGTTAACCCCTTTGAGCCTAAACAATTTAGATCTCGTTTTAGTTATGAACTTTGAGTATGTACATAATTCGAAAATATAGTTTATCATTGAATTTTGTGAGATTCTAAAAAAAAAATCTTCTTCAACTTCTGAACATTGTTTTAATTGATTTCATTGCCATTAAAAGCAAGGAGCATTCACTTAAGGTTTGGTTGAAAATAAGTTGGGGAGAATGAAAAAGAAGAATGGTAGGTTACTAACACTGTTGAAAAATTTCAAGCAAGCATGAAAAGAAAAAGAATGCTTGTTTGAATTAGAAAAATAGAGAATGAAATAATTGTGCAAAAGGAAGTTTGAGAAGGTTTGCAATAAAGGAAAGAAAGTGGGGGATGAAGTTGTGGTGTGTGAATACCATGTATAGTGAATGTTTCTTTTTGCATCGGCAATTTCGATTCAATGGCCTTTAGAAATGTCCATTTGTTGTGAACCCGACCAAGCTACAACCTTTAAAGACCTTAGTGATCTTTTTGCTTCCATGTTTTCATTTTTTATTTTTAGATAATGTATGAATTGAATTGTTATTAGCATTGTTTGTCAGGTGAGTGAAATTGCCCCGCGGTTGCAAACACGTTAATTTCTCCATTCTTATTCTGAAGAGGAGTGTTAGAGTGATTCTATTATGAAAATTTAATTGTTATTTGAAACATTCCATGATATTTGTTTAGAAACTAAATTCTTTGTCATTGTTCGATTCTATTGAGTGGTGAATGTCGCTTGTGCGCACTTTCATACTTGACTTAATCCTCTTATTTGAGAAAATTTCTCTTGTTTGAAGTTGAATCGTTAATCTTTTTTCTGTTAAATCTTATGCTTGAGCAAATCCTCTTGTTTTCATGAGGGGCATACTTTGCTTGAGGACAAGCAAAAATCTAGTTGGGGAGAGTTTGTTAAGTGCAAATTTGGACTTAAATTGAACCATCTTTCTTGGCACTTTTCAACTAAATTCTCATGTTTTCATAGATTTAATTCATGTTCTTGTGTGATTCTTTAATTATATTGCAAATACCTTTGGATTCTTTGATGTGTGTGTTATTGTGCAGAAATTAGGCATAAAACATCAATGAGTAAGACACAAAAGATTGGACAAGGATTGCCAAAGAAAGAGAAGAATTTCAGTAAGTTCAATGGGCGAACGTGCTAGTGAACTTTCGCTGGCCGAACAACTGGTAAAGAACCAGCAAATGCTCCCAGACTTGATGCAGTAGAAAAAGGCCTGTAAGTTCGTTGGGCGAACAAGCCAACGAAGGTTCGCTGTGGCAACACGTCAGCGAAGAGCTAGCGAAGCATCCCAGACTTGAGGCAGTAGCTAAAGGGTCATAAGTTTGTTGTGCAAACTTGTAGGCCAAGTAGTTCGCTAGGCGAATAATCATTCGCACGGTGAACCTCAGAATTGTCTCAGAGGCGGTTTAACTGTGCAGAGGCACATCAGGTGCATATTTTAATGTTCGCCAGGCGAATAAACTGTTCGCAGTGCGAACATGACAAATTCGAAATGTTATATTTAAGCACTTTTGATCATTTTTGGGGATAATAACCCATTTTTACACACCACAACCTAAGATTCTGAGTTCCCTTCATCCAAGAGTGATATTTTACATTGAGAAGCTTTATTCGCATCCGAGTTCGATTATTCGACATGGTTGCTCATTCATCTCCTCCAGAAACTTGTGAAGCAAGCTACCATGGTGATGGGTAGCTAAACACCTTTGTGACTAGATTAGAGGTAGTTAATCTTGCTTATATGTATTTCTTTTGATCTTTTGTATATGAACAAGGTTGATGATCAATATATGATGAAGTTATTTGCTTTTAATGTCGTATTTATGGTTTGAATCACTCTAGATATAGATTTTCCAAATCTTGATCTAATGTATTCATCTATTAAAAACCAAACTTTAGACACAGATTTGGGGTTTAATATTTGCTTTGTATTGATCTTAATGTTTATTGTTTCGATTGTTGGGTTGAGACATCGTCTAACGATTTAAACAATAATACTCACGAAGTCGCTTTAGACATAAACTAATTCGCGAGGATACAAGATTATATTGATCGAAACTAAGTTCATATGCTTGATTAATCGGATATGTATAAAAAGGATTAAGGAACTTTAATCTTGACATGCTTTCCTTTTATACAAAAACATATTTTGACATAGTTTACTCTTTTCTACAAACTTATGTTACAAGAAAAGAAATATTTTGAAAACCCTTTCCTTAGAACAGTAAACTATTTAACGACAAGCATCTGATATCACACAATCCCTACGGATACGATAACAAAACCCACATTGATTTTTAGATATTGAATCGCATTGCAATAGTTTCTATATTTTTAAGCTTTGTACATTTGTTTATAGTGTATATATTTATTTCCTTTCACGTTTTCTCTAGTGTGATTAGGAATGATGAGAACTTCTTCTAGATTGGTTTCTATTTGTATAAATGTATTCAATGAAGCTTCGACCGAGTCTGGATGGTGACGATAGGATGTTGAGCATTAAATGTATGCAAGGTAAATTGTACTGCTTTATAGAATGTTAGAATGATTTAAGAATTTTATTCTTTGTGCAAATGTGTATTCTTGTTTCATTTTGCAACTTGTTTGAATGCTTGTTTCACTTAGGTCCAAAAGCCAAAAATTATGAGAAACCTCCATTGTTTACTATATGCTAGGATGACTGATAATTTTGTTTAATTTGTTTGATTCATGCTTTATGTTGTGATTTTTGTGATTTTGTGGAAGCATTTGAAATGATCAAGGCATTTGTTTATATTGAGCACAACCGTATCCAAAAGTACCTTACCCGTGAGCAGAGAGAATTCGTTAACCCCTTTGAGCCTAAACAATTTAGATCTCGTTTTAATTATGAACTTTGAGTATGTACATAATTCGAAAATATAGTTCATCATTGAATTTTATGAGATTCTAAAAAAAAAATCTTCTTGAACTTCTGAACGTTGTTTTAATTGATTTCATTGCCATTAAAAGCAAGGAGCATTCACTTAAGGTTTGGTTGAAAATAAGTTGGGGAGAATGAAAAAGAAGAATGGTAGGTTACTAACACTGTTGAAAAATTTCAAGCAAGCATGAAAAGAAAAAGAATGCTTGTTTGAATTAGAAAAATTGAGAATGAAATAATTGTGCAATAGGAAGTTTGAGAAGGTTTGCAATAGAGGAAAGAAAGTGGGGGATGAAGTTGTGGTGTGTGAATACCATGTATAGTGAATGTTTCTTTTTGCATCGGCAATTTCGATTCAATGGCCTTTAGAAATGTCCATTTGTTGTGAACCCGACCAAGCTACAACCTTTAAAGACCTTAGTGATCTTTTTGCTTCCATGTTTTCATTTTTTATTGTTAGATAATGTATGAATTGAATTGTTATTAGCATTGTTTGTCAGGTGAGTGAAATTGCCCCGCGGTTGCAAACACGTTAATTTCTCCATTCTTATTCTGAAGAGGAGTGTTAGAGTGATTCTAGTATGAAAATTTAGTTGTTATTTGAAACATTCCATGTTATTTGCTTAGAAACTAAATTCTTTATCATTGTTCGATTCTATTGAGTGGTGAACGTCGCTTGTGCGCACTTTCATACTTGACTAAATCCTCTTATTTGAGAAAATTTCTCTTGTTTAAAGTTGAACCGTTAATCTTTTCTCTGTTAAATCTTATGCTTGAGCAAATCCTCTTGTTTTCATGAGGGGCATACTTTGCTTGAGGACAAGCAAAAATCTAGTTGGGGAGAGTTTGTTAAGTGCAAATTTGGACTTAAATTGAACCATCTTTCTTGGCACTTTTCAACTAAATTCTCATGTTTTCATAGATTTAATTCATGTTCTTGTGTGATTCTTTAATTATATTGCAAATACCTTTGGATTCTTTGATGTGTGTGTTATTGTGCAGAAATTAGGCATAAAACATCAATGAGTAAGACACAAAAGATTGGACAAGGATTGCCAAAGAAAGAGAAAAATTTCAGTAAGTTCGATGGGCGAACTTGCTAGCGAACTTTCGCTGGCCGAACAACTGGTGAAGAACCAGCAAATGCTCCCAGACTTGATGCAGTAAAAAAAGGCCTGTTAGTTCGTTGGGCGAACAAGCCAACGAAGGTTCGCTGTGGCAACGCAGCAGCGAAGAGCTAGCGAAGCATCCCAGACTTGAGGCAGTAGCTAAAGGGTCATAAGTTCGCTGTGCGAACTTGTAGGCGAAGTAGTTCGCTAGGCGAATAATCATTCGCACGGCGAACTTCAGAATTGTCTCAGAGGCGGTTTAACTGTGCAGAGGCACATCAGGTGCATATTTTAATGTTCGCTAGGTGAATAAACTGTTCGCAGTGCGAACATGACATATTCTAAATGTTACATTTAAGCACTTTTGATCATTTTTGGGGATAATAACCCATTTTTACACACCACAACCTAAGATTCTGAGTTCTCTTCATCCAAGAGTGATATTTTACATTGAGAAGCTAGATTCGCATCCGAGTTCGATTATTCCACATGGATGCTCATTCATCTCCTCCCGAAACTTGTGAAGCAAGCTACCATGGTGATGGGTAGCTAAACACCTTTGTGTCTAGATTAGAGGTAGTTAATCTTGCTTATATGTATTTCTTTTGATCTTTTGTATATGAACAAGGTTGATGATCAATATATGATGAAGTTGTTTGCTTTTAATGTTGTATTTATGGTTTGAATCACTCTAGACATAGATTTTCCAAATCTTGATCTAATGTATTCATCTATTAAAAACCAAACCTTAGACATAGATTAAGGGTTTAATATTTGCTTTGTATTGATCATAATGTTTATTGTTTCGATTGTTGGGTTGAGACATCGTCTAACGATTTAAATAATAATACTCACGAAGTCGCTTTAGACATAAACGGATTCGCGAGGATACGAGATTGTATTGATCGAAACTATGTTCATATGCTTGATTAATCGGATACGTATAAAAAGGATTAACGAACTTTAATCTTGACATGTTTTCCTTTTATACAAAACATATGTTGACCTAGTTTACTCTTTGCTACAAACTTATGTTACAAGAAAAGAAATATTTTGAAAACCCTTTACTTAGAATGGTAAACTATTTAACGACAAACATCTGATATCACACAATCCCTGTGGATACGATAACAAAACCCACATTGATTATTAGATAATCAATCGCATTGCAATGGTTTCTATATTTTTAAGCTTTGTACATTTGTTTATAGTGTATATATTTATTTCCTTTCACTTTTTCTCTAGTGTGATTAGGAATGATTAGAACTCCTTCTAGATTGGTTGCTATTTGTATAAAAGTATTCAATGAAGCTTCGACCGAGTCTGGATGGTGATGATACGATGTTGAGCATTGAATGTATGTAAGGTAAATTGTACTACTTTATAGAATGTTAGAATGATTTAAGAATTTTGTGCTTTGTGCAAATGTGTATTCTTGTTTCATTTTGCAACTTGTTCGAATGCTTGTTTCACTTAGGTCCAAAAGCCACAAATTGTGAGAAACCTCCATTGTTTACTATATGCTAGGATGACTGATAACTTTGTTTATTTCATTTGATTCATGCTTTATCTTGTGATTATTGTGATTTTGTGGAAGCATTAGAAATGATCAAGGCATTTGTTTATATTGAGCACAACCGTATCCAAAAGTACCTTACCCGTGAGTAGAGAGAATTCGTTAACCCCTTTGAGCCTAAATAATTTAGATCTCGTTTTAGTGATGAACTTTGTGTATGTACATAATTTGAAAATATAGTTCATCATTGAATTTTGTGAGATTCTAAAAAAAATTCTTCTTGAACTTCTGAACATTTTTTTAATTGATTTCCTTGCCATAAAAAGCAAGGAGCATTCACTTAAGGTTTGGTTGAAAATAAGTTGGGGAGAATGAAAAAGGAGAGTGGTAGGTTGCTAACACTGTTGAAAAATTTCAAGCAAGCATGAAAAGAAAAAGAATGCTTGTTTGAATTAGAAAGATAGAGAATGAAATAATTGTGTAAAAGGAAGTTTGAGAAGGTTTGCAATAGAGGAAAGAAAGTGGCGACTGTAGTTGTGGTGTGTGAATACCATGCATAGTGAATGTTTCTTTTTGCATCGGCAATTTCGATTCAATGGCCTTTAGAAATGTCTATTTGTTGTGAACCCGACCAAGCTACAACCTTTAAAGACCTTAGTGATCTTTTTGCTTCCATGTTTTCATTTTTTATTGTTAGATAATGTATGAATTGAATTGTTATTAGTGTCATACCCCAAATTTTGACCACTAAGATTTCCCATTATTGTGCATATCATTACCACAATATGGATGAACCAACATGCCTCAATCAATCTCCTCATAAATGTTTGAGCATTCACTATTATCAAAGATTAGGGTTTCAAGCCCTCTCAGAGCTTTTAGACAAAAGATCAATCAAGAGATGACATGATATTCAACTTGTCTAACCTCTCAAACACCCATAAAGGATCAAGAGGACTTCCATATCAAGAATCAAGCACAAGGTTGCAGCATTCTAAGTGGAGTAAGCCTCAGGATCACCAAATTAGGGTTTTGGTCGACCAGGGCTTCTAGGTTGAAATCTTCTTATGGGCATGAGCCAATGCTTCAAAGTATAACTTAAGATACTCCAAGGGACCTCATGGACCCAATCATCAAGTCAATTTAGCCTCAGGGGAAGCATTCATAAAAAAAACAGGAATTAGGGTTTCTTGACCTAATTCACCCCTAAGTTGACTTTTGGGACAAAACACGAGCCAAGACCTCAAGAAATGATTTTAGGGTCTCAAATACACTACATTGATCCATTTTCAACAAGGGATTGATCCAAGAAGCTTGATCCACAAGTTTCAATTTCATCAGGACCACAATTAGGGTTTCGAGGGAAAAGTCAACTGTACCTTTGACTTTTAACCCAGGCATGCTCCCAAACCTTGAGACATGATTCAATACACCCTGTAACATCCATGGAACATGTCCATCAAGTTTGATTTAGCTCAAGGACTTGATTTCATGGAGGATCGCACAGTTTAGAATTCATCTGATAAAAAGTCAACTATGCATAAGTCAAAGTTTGACTTTTTGAGATTTTTTCATAATTATGGTTCTTTGACCCTAAAATGATGTTAATTTGTGATTTGAATCATGATTCATCAAGAAAAATCAAAGAAAGTGGGATAACTTGTAAAAGGGATAACCATAAAAACTTAGAAATTTTCTAAGTTATGGAACAAAGTGGCTAGGGTACCAACTTCCAAGGATCATAACTTGAGATCCAAGCAACCATTTGGGCTAATCCAAAGATGGATTTGTAGCTCTCATGGAATAATTTAAAAGTGTCAACTACACCTCATTCCAATTCATCATGGGTTTTAAGTTATGGTTGGATCAAAATGGCTGAAAACATGAAATGTCACTTTTTCCAACACTTAGTGAAATTTTCACTAATTCAGAATCTGTTTCACTTTTTTCAAAATGTAGGGGCATTTTTCACTTGGATTCAAAAAGTGTCAAAACAAACTATGATCACACATGTGTTGTATCACATGAGAGCTTTCTAAAATGACCAAGAACTCCATCAAATTCCATCTGAGCTAAGAGTTGTGACAATGGCAATATGCCTTGCTGCAACTGTCATAACAAGGCAGATTTGAGCATTTTGCTCGATTTGATCAAATTTTGCAAATGACAAACAAGTTTATCCATCTGAACACCTTAGGGGGAGACCAAGGAGGAACCAACACTGATCCATAAGCCTCCAAAGTCTTTGGAACTACAAGTAGCATGCCAAACCTAAAAAGCCTAAAAAGGGGACAAGACTCCAATTTTGTTTTGGAGCATTCAATGGATTCTTAGAGGTGGCATATATCAGAGTACAGATGAACACTTCAGTCAAGCCTTATCCTTGAATCAAAGAACCATAGGCCTGTGCTCTAATCTCAAGTCAATGGCTAAAGGAGACTTGAGATTCCAAAGTGATCACATTGGCCACAGACCTGTACCAGTTGCCATTCCCTATTCCTTGCAAAAAAAACTTGCTCTACTATAAATAGAGCTCATTTGTGATCAGTTTGAGTACACCAAATCCATCAAACTGATGCTTTCCTCAAAGACTCTTCTTTCACTCCAAAATTGCCTTCCAAAGCAAGTCACTATCGGGTTTTGAGTTTGAGAGTCATTCCAACCAAACCAATCACACACACACCTCATAAACATCATATAGAAGTATCCAAACACTTAAACCACATCTGGAACACCAATTTCACAAAATCACTAGCCAATTGCTCAAGGTTTTAACCAAGTTGCAGCTGAGGTACCACAATCTGTTCCAGTCCATTTCCAATCACTCCAAGCATTCAAACACATTCCATATGGTGTAAGGGAGCTGTTCAGATCATCACAACTCATATGTAACACCTCCAACTCAAAAATCAAATTGCTCTTGCTGCCACGACCTTCAAGTAAGCCTAAACTTAGTCATCTCATGATTCATGCATATTTCCTCGCACAGTAATTTTTCCATATGTTCATAATCATGTATGGAGGGTTTCCCCTCAATTAATTGCTTTGTGTGAATCGTGTATCAAAAGTCTCAGCCTCCATGCAGAATTTAGGGTTCTTGAGGTTTTGTCTTGATTTCTTATTCCATGCTTAAAATAAATGAAATTAAAGACCATAGACATGATCGTGAGGTGAAAACAAGTAGATTGATATGTGGATTATGTGATTTCATCAAGTATTTAGTGAGATTGGTGAGAAAATGCAAATCTGCAGAAACAGGGGGGTGGCGCGTGTTCTTCCTTTGTTCTTGGCGCCATTTTTTGAATATTTGAATATTTGAATTTTGTGATTTTATTTAATTGATTCAAAAATTAATTTCTCTCTGAATTTTAATGATTTTGAGTTGATTCTTTTCTTAATAATTCACAAAAATGTTAAAATATTTTATTTTACCAAAATTTCCCAAAAATATTATTTATTTCATATACTTGATATTTTTGCAAAGAATTAATTTTTATTTGTTTTTTAACATTTAAAATATTTTTTCCCTCTTGATTTTCCAAAATTAATTGGTTTCCAATCATTTTGTAGATAAAAACATGATTTCTCAAACATTAATCCAAGATCACAACTTGTTTTTCACACATGTTTGATAATTTTGCTCATTTTAATTAAATTTTTGTTTAATTAAAATACATTTTGAAACTAATTTAGGATTTTGATCTTAATCACCCTAAACAATTTTTTTTTTTCAAACACATTGGGCCTCTAATAGAGTGTAAGACCCAATCCCCTTTTAACCAAAACCATTTAGGGCCTCAGATATTGTATAAGTCCCTCTGCGTTAAAAGAAAAAAACCTCGGCACGATCGCCAGTTCAAAATCAAATCATTTGGGCCTACCCTCATGTTATAAGTCCCATTTCTTTTTTTAATAACACTTTAGGCCTCTAATAGAGTGTAAGCTCCACCTCCTTGTAAATAAGAATCATTTTTTTTTGCCTAAGTGTATTGTATAAGTCCCGATATAGTCGGAAATTTCGATACGATCGTCGTTTTCAAACTATTTTCAATTGGGCTTCTCCTTGAGCTATAATACCCATATTTATTCATTGGGCCTCTTGATAGAGTGTAAGTCCTGTCCCTTTTTAAAATAAACAATTTTGGGCCTCACATATTGTATAAGTCCCTCTGTATATTTTCAAAAGCTCGGCGCGATTGCCGTTTTCAAAAACAAACCCCTTGGGCCTCTCCTTGAGTTGTAAGCCCCATTCTTTTTTAAAATCCCTTTGGGCCTCTAAATAGAGTGTAAGACCCACCCCTTTGCACAAAAGACATTTCTTTGGGCCTCAGTCATTTGTATAAGTCCATGTACAAATTCAAAATAACGGTGTGATCACTGTTAAATCTCTGGGCCTCTCCTTGAGCTGTAAGCCCCAACCATCTTTTCAAAATACTTTCTCCTTTGATTTTGATTCCAAATACATAGTTGTCTACAACGGGTAAGTGTTTATCCGCTTTCATTTACTGTTTTCATATATATAACTGTATTGTGGGAAGCTGCGCATGGTTAGTCTTCTTTCATAACCTCTTTAAATACTGGTCATATATCAACTGTATATATACTAGTATAGTTAGTTAGATTTTTCCCCGGCAACTACGTCTAGCACTAGGTAAAGCCCCGTTGGTCGCTCTTAAATACAAACAAAACTAGATCCCCCGTAGGATTCCAGATACAGTCTTCCCTTTTCTTGGGGTTAAACAATATGGAACAAAGAGAAAGGCAGTATTCTCGGTGAACCTTTTCTCAGACTGTTACCCTTAGAAATTGTCAAAGAAACTCTAACTCCCCAGAGATGATCTTTTCTCCGTGAATGGCATCTCTTGAGTTTCTTCCAAATCCTCGAACTTTCCTAGAAAGATCTCTTCTCTGTGAATTGAATTTCTTGAACTTCTCTTGGTTTGGGGACCCACAGGCTTCCTAAAAGCATTCCTGCCTCATCTTGGGCGTTGTACAAGGACCCTTCGGCTTCTTAGAAGTTCTCATGCCTTCTCTTGGGCTTAATACAAGGACCCTGGCGACCTCTTAAAGGTATAAGACAAAACTTAGTCATCCCTTGCTAGAGCAGTCTTTCCAGTTTCGAAACTCCAACCATTTTAGGGTTGATTCTCATCCCTTAATGCCCATGCCTCCTCTTGGGCATTGTACAAAAGATAAAACTGTAGACTTGGACAGTCTATATCCCCTCTTGAGTCTCAAAGACATTCTCAAGCACTGTAGAAGTCCTGGTCATTATCGATAAATCTCCAGAAAAATCTAAACCCAGTCTCTCTCATGAGAGTTCCCCACCCTTGGGCCTGCCTATGGATCCAATCCTCAGCAGTAAGATAGCCTCCTCTTAGGCTTTGTATAATAATCCTTCCTCAGGAAGTCAGCCTCCTCTTGGACTTTGGTCAAATGATTCTCCCCAGTGGAGCTAACCTTTTCAGACTCTCTTGTTGAGTCAATCTCCTTTTAGCCTCCATCTTGGGCTTTGTACATGACATATAAAACACTCTCTTGTTGAGTATAAAAAACTCTCTTGTTGAATCAATCTCCTTTTGGCCTCTGTCTCGGGTTTAATACGAGACACCAAATCACTCTCTTGTTGAGTATAAAAGATTCTCTTGTTGAGTCAATCCCCCTTTTCAGACTCTCTTGTTGAGTCACCTTTTTTAGCCTCCGTCTTGGGCTTTGTACAAGACATATAAAAACACTCTCTTGTTGAGTCAAACCCTTTTAGTCTCAATCTTGGGCTTTGTACAAGACACATACGAATGCTCCCCAACGGAGTCAAAATCCCTTTTAGCCTCAATCTTGGGCTTTGTATAAGACAAAAAGAAACTTTTCCCCGAAAAAGTTAAACTTCCAGCCTCCTCTTAGGCTTTGTATAAAGAAATCCCCCAGTCAGGTCAATCAACCTTTTAGCATCAACGTTGTGCTTTGATTAAGGCACACAAAAATCAACAATCCCTCTTTAGAGATGACTAATTCTCTCTCAGTCAAAACCCTTTAGCTTCACATCTTGGGCTTTGAACAAGATACAAATCACCTTTAGCTTCAATCTTGGGCTTTGAACAAGACACCAAAACATCTCTTTCCTCCCATAGAATAGGAGGAACTACGATCGCTCTGATTTCCTTGTTTCATTAAACGGGAATACGTAGGCATAAGATTGCGAAATCTTAGCGAGCATACTAATCAAACACTCTACGTCCAGTACCTTCATACATCAATCGAATAAAATCAGGTCTAGTATCCTTACCAAAAGCCTCACAAATAATCCAGACACTTGTATTCTTAAGAAAATAAACCTAAAGACAGACCCCCTATTTTGATAGCATCTGTAAGCCAAAGTTTTGACTATTTAACCTCAGTTTGCAAGCAGGGTTAATTGGAGACATCTATTTCCATTCCTTAATCAGCTTAACAGGATAAAAAATAATCGAACTGTAGTACCAAAGCGATAGTGATTCGAAACCATAAAAACTGCGCTATAGAAAAAATGGCGACCACAGTGGGAGAGGCATTCTTTCTTACAGTCTTGGGTTGAAACCTTAAGTTCACGAAGTGTCACAGAAATGGTGACTCTGCTGGGGAGTCATTGTCTGTTAGGATCATAGGATCATAGAGGTCTAGGATGTTAGGACAAATATATATACTGCTTTTCCTAATTTATATCTGTGTTTAATTTTCTGCTAATGGGAATGCGTGTGATGTCGCATGTGGAAAGATTGAGTATACACATAAGATAATTGATGGCACTAGATGAGTAATCTTAAAGGGAGTGACGCCCAAATAAGAGACCTCGGTCGACCATCGAATCAGTGGAGACACCCGTTGCGGATTCAATGCCTATACGACTTCGGTTGTTGAAAGCAGATTGTTCTATTGAGGTTGTCGTCGAAACTGAGGATTTTAGTATACTAAAACCATTTTGTAGTGCGGAAGCTATCGGAAATAGTTGTCACGCGATACTACCCTCATTTGAGACTACTCTAAGATACTACAGCTCGCTTGGAAATCCGCTTGTTGTTGTTATCCCAAGAGGGGTTAGTGATTTTGAGGACAGGTACAAAAAATACCAGTATAAACCTTTGGGGATGGGTAGAGCCTTGACTTCATGACACCGAACCTTTGACCCCATGTTTTTTCTATGTTTTTGTGTGTTGCATTCATGCATTCATTTCATTAAGAAACATAAAAAAACAAAGAAAAATCTTCTCTTCTAGTCTCTCCTTTTCAAATTAAACTAAGACAATGATTGCAAATGTCAGAGAAAAAGATTGCGCTAATGGATTTCGGTAGAAGGAAAACTCACAAGTATACCTTCAAGGTTCCAAAGTTAGAGGATTTGAGAGGGTTGGCAAGGATGATCACCAACCCTGATGCTTTCAGAGCTAAGTACGGAGGTCTGCTATCTCTGTTAAGGGTCCATGTAATTGAAGGATCCTGTCTACGCTCATTCAGTTCTACGATCCGGTATATCACTGTTTCACATTCCCGGATTATCAACTAGCACCAACGCTGGAGGAGTACGCTCACCTGACTGATTTATCCATTACTGATCAAGCTCCCTTTTATGGACTGGAAGAAATTCCAAAGGATCAAACCATTGTAAGAGCAATTTATTTGGACGAGTCAGAGGTCAGGATTCACATGACCACTAAGGGTGGAATCCAAGGTTTACCAGCCAAGTTCCTGGTAAAGAAAGCTCTGTACTTCGCTAGTATAGGGAACGTGGCTACTTTCGAGAGCATTTTTGTTTTGCTCACCTACGGGTTATTTTTGTTTCCCAACATTGATGACTTCGTTGATATCAACGCCATTAAGGTTTTTCTGATTGGAAACCCTGTACCAACCTTGCTCGCAGATGTGTATCATTTTGTACACTTAATGAATTTGTATAGCGGAGGAATGATCACATGCTGTGTACCCCTGCTATACAAATGGTTCACTTCCCACTTGCCTAAGTCTGCTACATTTTGGGATCCTAATAGTTCTTTACGTTGGTCGCAGAGAATCATGTCTCTCACCAACTCTGACATCGATTGGTACAATCGAATCTATGACGGGATAAGAATCATCGACCGTTGTGGAAACTTCCCTAACGTACCCCTCATAGGAATTAAAGGAGGAATCAATTATCATTCAGTTTTAGTTCGTCGTCAACTCGGATACCCGATGAGACCTGTCCCACGTAATGTTCATCTGGAAGGTCTTTTCTTCAAGGAAGGAGAAAATGACAGGGAACTAAAGACAGAAATAGTGCACGCCTGGAAACATGTTCATAGGAAAGGAAGAGAGTCTCTAGGAAAACCAGACTGTGTCTCGGTGGAACCTTATCTCCACTGGGTACAAACTAGAGCTCTTAAGCTGAGGATGCCTTACCCTCGTCAAGAAGTTCTTCCGTTAAGGGACCCTGTCCTTTATTTTGTCTGATACGGAAAAACTTCAGGTGACACTCAACAAAGTTCAACAGGAGAAGAGGTCTTGGAAGAACAAGTACCGTATTCTCAATGTGGAGTGTAACAAAATACAACAACTGTTAAAAGAAAAAGATGCTCTGATCGAGATCTTAGAGCAACACGCTGTAGAAAATCAGGATGACCAAAGGAATTTGCTCGCTCCTTTCACTTGGCAAAGGAATGACGACCCGACAACGGCTCAAGAGCCCCGGTCAAAGAAAAGGAAAGTACCAGAACCAGCACCTGAGCCCTCCTCAAAGAGTGTCATACCCCAAATTTTGACCACTAAGATTTCCCATCATTGTGAAAATCATCATCACAATATGGATGAACCATCATGCCTCATCAGTCTCCTCAAGGATTGTTAAGCATTCACTACAATCAAAGATTAGGGTTTCAAGCCCTCTCAGAGCTTTTAGGCAAAGGATCAACCAAGGAATGACATGATCTTTAACTTGTCTAACCTCTCAAACACCCACAAAGGATCAAGAGGACTCCCACATCAAGGATCAAGCACAAAGTTGCAGCATTCCAAGTGGATTAAGCCTCAAGGTCGCCAGTGTCACCAAATTAGGGTTTTGGTTGACCAGGGCCTCCAGATGGAAATTTTCCTATGGGCATGAGCCAATGCTTCAAAGCATAACCTAAGATGCTCCAAGGGACATCATGAACCCAATCATCAAGTCAATTTTGCCTCAGCGGATGTATACAATAAAAATCAGGAATTAGGGTTTCTCGACCTAATTCACCCCTAAGTTGACTTCTGGGACAAAATATGAGCCAAGACCTCAAGACATGATTTGAGGGTCTCTAATAAACTACATTGATCCATTTGCAACAATGGATTGTTCCAAGAAGCTTGATCAACAAGTTTCAAATTCATCAGAACCACAATTAGGGTTTTAAGGAAAAAGTCAAATGTGCCTTTAACTTTTGACCCAGGCATGCTCCCAAACCTTGGAACATGATTCAATACACCCTATAACACCCATGGAACATGTCCATCAAGTTTGATTTAGGTCAAGGACTTAATTTCATAGAGGATCACACAGTTTGGAATTCATCTGACAAAAAGTCAACTGTCCACAAAAGTCAACTTTGACTTTTTGAGATTTTTCACAATTATGGTTCTTTGACCCTAAAATAATGTTAATGTGTGTTTGGGATCATCATTCATCAAGAAAAATCAAAGAAAGTGGGATAACTTGCAAAAGGGGTAACCATAAAAACTTAGAAATTTTCTAAGTTATGGAACAAAGTGGCTAGGGTACCAACTTTGGAGGATCATATCTCCTAAACCACAAGGCCACTTTTCCCCATTCAAAGCTGGATTTATAGCTCTCATGGCCCTCTACAAAAGCTTCAACTACACCTCGCTCCAATTCATTGTGGATTCTGAGTTATGATTGGGTCAAAATGACTAAAAACATGAAGGTACCACTTTTCCAACACTTAGACAAAATTTTGTCCAAGACAGATTTTGTTGAAAACACCAAAACTTGTGAGATTTTTTCACATAGTTGCAAGCTGAATAAATTCTAAAGGTAAACATCAATGTTGTTGCATATGTTGCTAAGAATTCAAAGAACTTATTGATCGGAAAAATAGCAAGTGTACTATTTTCACTGATGTAGTAATAGTAGGGGTTATCCCCAGAATCGATCTCTCGAGGACTGCGTGTAATTATAAGTGCAGATACTATTTCAATTAAACAAAATGATTTTTGGGGTTTGTTTGGTTGAGAGAATTATAATAACAAAATAAAATAAGCAGAATAATAAAAGTGTTTTTTACGAATATTATGAAACATGCTAGGGAAGGTGTATAAATTGCTTAGTAAGAACCTTAAATTATAATCAAAGAGAAATTCCTCAAACCTTAATTTTACAAAACCTTAATAATATTTTTCTTAAATTCCTTAATCGAAAAACCTTTGATATTCTCCCTTGACCCTAATTCCTTAGCGGTCAAGAAAGAACTTCAAGCAATAGTCCTGACAAGGTTTATAAAAGTCACTACAGGGTATCCCCATTCCTAGGCAATATCTACCGTAGTGTTATTATGCAAAATGATAGATTGGGTTTTTTAGACCAAATCCCTAATCTTAAATCGTTCCCAATTTAACCGATTGCAACAAATATTTTATAATTTGCATAATAAAAGATTAAAGCAAGAAAACAAAATTTCATTGACTAAATCAAAATAGGTTCATACATCACAATTCAAGGACACCCCCTAGCATTGGGGGTTTAGCCTCTTATGTTCATAACAGAAACAATAACTGAATAAAAATAAAGAAAAACCATTACACTAATAATCAGATTCCTTTGATCTTCAATTGCTTCCTCGGTTGAGAGATTTCCGTTCTCCAAGAACTCGTGAAAACATCCAAAATAATACG
This sequence comes from Lathyrus tuberosus, assembly GCA_022829125.1. Taxonomy (NCBI): domain Eukaryota; kingdom Viridiplantae; phylum Streptophyta; class Magnoliopsida; order Fabales; family Fabaceae; genus Lathyrus; species Lathyrus tuberosus. Next base: position 3,207,484 of record JALAZF010000392.1, read on the forward strand.
TAATTCCAAAGTCCCCTTCTTTCGTGCTTTCCTCAGCTTAAAAAGTGTCAGATCACTAAACAGCATGTGACATTCCTAAAATACCCTCAAAGGACACTTAATTGGAATAATTAAAAAATCACAAAATTCCCCTCCAGTGGCCCTGACACGGGCCGTGTCCCATGACACGGGCAACCGTGTCAGGCTGCTGACTCTTCATGCGCCAAGGCAGTTTCTTAGTGGCCTTGACACGGGCCATGTCAGGCTTCTGTTTGATCTTTTCCTCGTCCCATTTTAGTGCTCAAACTTCTATCTCCCAGGCCTCCTGACACGGGCAGCCGTGTCAGGCTTCTGATTGGTCTTTTCCTTGAACTTTTGGCACTCCAGCTTTCACACGCACATCTGATTAATGACTTTATACAAACCTGAGAAACACAAAGAAAACACTACCACATCAAAGCACAAACGGTCTAAAAATGGAATAATATTAAAACAAAAACTTGCTTAAATAAAACACAAACACTAAGTAGAAATGCAATACTATGAATTCAAATACCGAAAACATAACGGAAAAGATAGACACAAACACCTGAAAAACTACAAGTGAAAACCACTGATCAAACTCCCCCAAACTTAAACCGTTGCTTGACCTCAAGCAACAAGCTTGCATAAAAATTTTCAGATCAAACGGTACAAATCCAATGAAAGACCTATGAAGGTAAGGTGTGTCGATACTCATACGTGAGCCTTTGTTCCGATCAGTTAAACTAGTTCTCTAGGTAATCGTCCGTTAACGAAGGTATTCCACAAACCACGATAAAACCACGGACCTACATCCCCCTTTTCGGTTACCTCTCCAACTATGCTTTGGGCTTAAGTCTTTTCTTTGATTTTCTACCCCTTTCATTCGGATAATCAGATTAAGGCATTTTTTCATTTTCCCTCACATGTACAAAATTGATCGAAAGTTTTTCTAGGCACCATTATCTCTTTTTCTCGCTTATTGGCGTTTATTAGTCCACTTTGGGACGACAATTGAGACTCAACCACCGTTAGGCTAAGTAACCGGGTGAGGGTTACCCAACTTAGAAGGACAATTTTTCTTTATCGCCATTATTCATTTTTTTTCGGTGCCTTAGGTCATTCTCTCAATCAACCCTGTACATGCAATTCTTTTTAGTTATGTCGGACTATCACTATAAACTAATCGGGGAATACTTCTCAAATCCAAGTACTATGGCACAAATCTACATGTTGGACTCGTTTCCTTACTCCAAGGAATCTAGAATGTTCGGGTCATTCCTAAGTTTTCAAACTTTCCCAATGTCCCTAATTCTAACCCTCTTCCCTCAAACTCTATATACTTTCTTGACCACCTCAAATCACAGTATTCACAAGAAAAAATTTTAACGGTTCTAATTCGGGGAGAATTCAGAATGGTTTTCAACACACAAAACAGACATGACTTGTATAAAAAGGAAAAACTAAAAGCTGTAAATCCTCCCCCAAACTTGAACTATACATTGGCCCCAATGTGTTAGAACAAGAGTGAGAGAGGTCACTCACAGAGATCCTTCCGGGATGCTGACGGTAATGCAACACCACTGCTACATCATCGTTTTCACATGTAAGATCCAGATTATTTCCTGCAACCAAAACAAAATAACCAGCAAAAAGAAAGAAATTAATTAGACAAGCGTGGGTTGCCTCCCACGTAGCGCTTCGTTTAACGTCGCATGGCTCGACGGGTTACTCCCCAATGCTATGGGGGGTACTTCAGCTTACACTTTTTTTGCTTTTGTTGCTTGACCTTTCCACAACAGAGCACCAGTCAGATTCAGGATTAAGAGCTACCTTGTGATTCAACTCACATCTAACTTCCACATTCTCCCTTTGTTGTCTTTTTCTCTTCTTTCTTTGACGTTTCTTCCTCTTATTGACTTTTTGACTGGATGCTGGAGTCTTGCTAGGTGTAAAAGATGACTCAGATGCTGCAACCTGATGGATTATTCCAGAGACTTTTTCAAGAAGTGGTTTTGAGCTTTTGCATTTTTCCACTGTTCGGATCATTCCAACTGAGGGGTGATTACTTTCCTCTTGACCTTGCTTCTCGAGCTCCAACAACTTTAAGGTTATTTCTTCCTCAAAATATTTCAAGGTTAGAGTACCAGTCTCAATATCCATACTACACCGACTAGTCATAAAAAATGGTCGACCCAGTATGATAGTCATTTCCTCATCCTCTGGTAGATCAATGATCTCAAAATCTACTGGATAGGTGAAATTTTCAATAGTCACAAGCACATCTTCTGCTAAGCCATATGACCGTTTGGTTGTGAGGTCGGCAAACTTCAGGTTTGTTCCCGTTTCACTTATTTTCTTTATACCCAGCTTTTTGAAAATTGAGAAGGGCATGAGACTCACACTAGCACCCGAATCAATCAGGACTTTCTTAAAATTTCAGTCCTTTATGGTATAGGGAATTGATACAGAACCAGGGTCTTTCCGTTTGATTGGAATTCTCCTACCTTGTGATTCCCCACTACTCTCCTCACTTAGACTCTTTACCTCCTCTCCACTAGGTTTCCTCTTCCCAATGACCTCCTTCATGAATTTCTTATATAGCGGCATTTGTTCAAGTGCTTCAAAGAAGGGCATATTAATCTCTAACTTTTTTAACAATGAGCTGAATTTCTCAAAATCTTTTTCTTGTGTCTCATTCTTTGTTACTCTTGAGGGGTACGGTAACTTGATCTTAGGTTTAACCGCTTCTTTTCTTTTCTCTTCGGTTGGCCTGGCTTCTTCTTCTGCAACTTCCTGGTTTTCTGTGGTAACAACATTGACATTCTCATGATTCTTCGGATTTGGTATGGTGGCGCTTGGGAGGGCGCTTGGTGCTTGAGAATTTGCAACTTGTTGAGCTATCTGACCCAATTGAACCTCCAGATTCTTTATGGAGGCTGTGGTATTCCTATAACTATTCTGGGTCTCTTCCTGAAATTGCATGTCATGAGCTGCCATCTTCTCAATGGCAATCTCCCATTGTGCTTTCTGAGGGACTGGTTGCTGCTGTGAATATTGTTGTTGATTCTGATCTTTCCAGGAGAAGTTAGGATGATTCTTCCACCCTGGATTATAAGTTTGATCGTAGGGATTATTCTGCTTCAGGAATTTTATCTCTTCAATTTGTTGCGGAGTCGCAACACAATGTGCAGTATAATGGGGTCCACTATAAATCTCACAACTCATGGGTTGACCAGTTTGAACTTGTGCCACACTTTGCGTACCCACTTTCATAGCCTTTAACCTTCTTTCAACTTCTGCAACAATTTGATCTTCTACCTTCACAACCTGATTATTCAACTTTAAATCAATCACACCCTCAAATTTACTCACACTTCGATCATACAACTCCAAATGCTTGTTAGCGGCTATGGCTTCAATGATCTTTTTTACACCAGTGGCTGTTGTAAAATTAGATGAGCCACCGGCAGCTGTATCAATTAGCTGCTTAGTCTTTATTCGGAGGCCATTGACGGACACCTGCATCTGCTCAGTTTGATCCATGTTGTGAGTCGGACAAGCTACCAAAACCTTCTTGAACCTCTTGTATGCGTCTCCGAGAGATTCTCCATCCTTCTGTTTAAAGTTCACAATATCATATCTTTTTCGGATATAAACAGAGGTCGAAAAATACTCATTCAGAAACGCCTTCTCCATCTCTTCCCAAGTGGTAATACTCCCAGCAAGTAACGAATAGAACCACTCTTCAGCCTCTTCCGCCAGAGTGAAAGGAAACATTCTTAACATTTTCGCTTCCTTGGTGTGCCCCTCAATCTTGAGAGTGGTGCTCATAGTCAGAAATCTCTACAGATGTTTGTTGGCATCTTCATTAACCTTTCCGGTGAAAGGTCTCCTCTCAAGTTGAATGATGGTGCTAGGATGCAGCTGGAAATTCAGCACATTCACCGGTTGGTTCACAATTGTTAACCTACCATCCGGTGCATTTGCCCCACCGTAATTGCCCAGAAGTCTTTCTGCTGGTGGATTGTTAGCCATAATAATGGTTTCCGACTCTGAGTCTGTACCTGTTTCTGAACTTGAATCTGATTGCTCTGAATGAACCAAAATTCTTTCTTTTTTTTCTAGATCCGAAATTACCGTTCCTGAAACTGACTCTGTCGGTCTTTCTTGTTTGGCTTGACGGCGTCTAGCGTGCAATGATCTTTCAAGTTCTGTGTCCAAATAAAATTTTGTTGAGGGATTGCCTCGCATATACAGGTTAGACGAATAATAATAATAATAAAAATAACAGAAAAATAAAAATAAAAATTTTAGTCACAGAGTGACAAAATTCCAATTGAACTAACACAAGCACTTAAAATTTTGCAGTCCCTGGCAATGGCGCCAAAAACTTGATCAGAAAAATAGCAAGTGTACTATTTTCACCGATGTAGTAATAGTAGGGGTTATCCCCATAATCGATCTCTCGAGGACTGCGTGTAATTATAAGTGCAGATGCTATTTCAATTAAACAAAATGATTTTTGGGGTTTGTTTGGTTGAGAGAATTATAATAACAAAATAAAATAAGCAGAATAATAAAAGTGCTTTTTACGAATATTATGAAACATGCTAGGGAAGGTGTATAAATTGCTTAGTAAGAACCTTCAATTATAATCAAAGAGAAATGCCTCAAACCTTAATTTTACAAAACCTTAATAATATTTTTCTTAAATTCCTTAATCGAAAAACCTTTGATATTCTCCCTTGACCCTAATTCCTTAGCGGTCAAGAAAGAACATCAAGCAATAGTCTTGACAAGGTTTATAAAAGTCACTACAGGGTATCCCCATTCCAAGGCAATATCTACCGTAGTGTTATTATGCAAAATGATAGATTGGGTTTTTCAGACCAAATCCCTAATCGTAAATCGTTCCCAATTTAACCGATTGCAAAAAATATTTTATAATTTGCATAATAAAAGATTAAAGCAAGAAAACAAAATCTCATTGACTAAATCAAAATAGGTTCATACATCACAATTCAGGGACACCCCCTAGCATAGGTTCATAACAGAAACAATAACTGAATAAAAATAAAGAAAATCCATTACACTAATAATCGGATTCCTTCGATCTTCAATTGCTTCCGCGGTTGAGAGATCTCCATTCTCCAAGAACTCGTGAAAACATCCAAAATAATACGTAATTCCAAAGTCCCCTTCTTTCGTGCTTTCCTCAGCTTAAAAAGTGTCAGATCACTAAACAACATGTGACATTCCCAAAATACCCTCAAAGGACACTTAATTGGAATAATTAAAAAATCACAAAATTCCCCTCCAGTGGCCCTGACACGGGCCGTGTCCCATGACACGGGCAGCCGTGTCAGGCTGCTGACTCTTCATGCGCCAAGGCAGTTTCTCAGGGACCCTGACACGGGCCGTGTCCTGTGACACGGGCAGCCATGTTAGGCTTCTGTTTGATCTTTTCCTCGTTCCATTTTAGTGCTCAAACTTCCATCTCCCAGGCCTCCTGACACGGACCGTGTCCTGTGACACGAGCAGTGGTGTCAGGCTTCTGATTGGTCTTTTCCTTGAACTTTTGGCACTCCAGCTTTCACACGCGCATCTGATTAATGACTTTATACAAACTTGAGAAACACAAAGAAAACACTACCACATCAAAGCACAAACGGTCTAAAAACAGAATAATATTAAAACAAAAACTTGCTTAAATAAAACACAAACACTAAGTAGAAATGCAATACTATGAATTCAAATACCGAAAACATAACGGAAAAGATAGACACAAACGCCTGAAAAACTACGAGTGAAAACCACTGATCACTTGTCAGCATGAATTGATTCAACTTGATCCAAGAGAAATCCATGCCCAAAGTCATGTTGCTGCAGCTGTTTTGGAAAAATCAGTTTGCATTTTCGCTTGCTTTCTGATCCAAGACCAAGGATCTCTATGTCACAGTCATCCAATCTGATCCTAATCCAACTGATCCAACTGTTAAAGCTAAGTCAAAAAGCGAAAGGGATCTTCCAACTTGAGATTAAATGCATTTTGGCACATTATGCCTTGAATTCAAAGGCATTTATGTGAAAGAGGGCACTTTCAACAAAGCCACTCTTCTCAGTCAAGTTCTCTGATTAAACAATAATTAAAACATCTGAAGAATGTGAATTTGGTCAAGACATAGCCCTGCTCTTGGGAAGGGCTAGGTTGTCTTGCATAAGAAGAAATGCCACCAAGCCAAAGCCCTTGAATGTGATCTGATCCAGCAGCCATTCACTATTCCTCCAAGACAAGAGTTGATCACCTATAAATATAGGTTCCAAAGGATCATTCAAATCACCCCAAAGCAACTTACAACATTGCTTTCTCTCATTCTCTCTTAAGTGCCAAATTTATTTATTTTTGAGCAACCACCATCGGGTTTTGAGTTGCATCCTTAAGCAATTCATTCCAATTGCTCAAACACATCACATATGATGTATATGAGGTGTCCAAACACTTAAACCACCTCTGTAACACCTTTATCTCAAAATCACTCTTCAACCAAGCCATTATGCTTCAATTCTGCAGTTGGATTCCTCCAACTTGATCCAAAAAGTTTCAAAGTGTTCCAAGGCTTGCAATTCACTCAACAACATCCATTGAAACTGTAGGGATCATCAAACCACTTCTGAAACACCATCTGTGCAGAGTTCTATTTCAGCTTGCATCAAGGCAAGCCTCAAAACTACATCTTCATGATCCATGCATATTTCCTCACATGATATTTTTGCCAATTGCTTGCCATCATATGTTAAGTGCTTCCCCTAAAAAAATTTGATCATAACCCTCACAACCTTGTCTGCACGATTGCTTTTGCAAAATTAGGGTTCATACACTCATATTAATATAATTGGCTGCACATTAAAAATAAATGAAATCAAAAATTGCCATCTTGTTCCTTGTTAAAAAACACACGAGTTTGGTGTTTGAATCATGTCAAATGGTTGAGAGATGAGTGAGATAGGGTGCGTCATGCACGAGCTCGAGGAAGAAGATGGCCACGGTGCCATTCTTCAGGTTTTCCAACCAAGTTCTCTATATATTTTTCATTTGCCATACTATATTTGAATTGGCATTGCGCCCCAGTGGTTGATCAGCTGGTTTTGTGTGTATTTGCAAGCGAGAGGTCTGGGGTTCGAATCCCTCTCGCCCCAGAACTCTTTTTTATCACTTTTTCCTATTTTCTTATTTTTCATAGTATTTGTTAATGATTTGAAAAATTAATAACTCCCTCGAATTTAATTATTTTTTATTGGTTCTTTTTGCAAAAAATCACAAAAATGTTGTAATATTTTATTCCATAAAAAATTAGATTTATATTATTTATTTAATATAATTAGTATTTTTGTGAATAAATTCATTTTATTGTTTTTTTTTACATTTTAAAATGAATATTCATCTTGAAAAATCAAAACCAAATGAGCTTTAATTCATCTTGTGATTAAAACAACATTTTTCAAACCTTAACCAAAGATCATAAGTTGTTTATTAGAATTTATTTGGTATTTGTATCATTTTAATTAATTTTCTTTGAATAATTGCTTTAAAAATGATGAAATTAGGGTTTTGTTGATTTTCACCCTAACAAACCTTTTTCAAACACTCATGGGCCTCTAATAGAGTGTAAGACCCAAGCCTTTTGTAAATAAACCCATTGTGGGCCTCACTTATTGTATAAGTCCCTCTGTGTATTTTCAAAACAATGGCACGATCGACGCCTTTTCATAAAAACCTTGGGCCTCTCCTTGAGCTGTAAGCCCCACCAATTGTATAAAAATAAATCATTGGGCCTCTAATAGAGTGTAAGACCCAACCCCCTCTTTTAACCAAAAACCATTTTTGGGCCTCAGATATTGTATAAGTCCCTTCGCGTTGAAAGAAAAGTCTCGGCATGATCGCCGGTTCAAAAATAAACTCTGGGCCTACCCTCGTGTTGTAAGTCCCATTTATTTTCCTTAAAAAAATACTTTTTGGGCCTCTTGAGAGAGTGTAAGACCCTTCCCTGTGTACAGAAAACCTTTCTTCGGCCTCACTTCTTGTATAAGTCCCTCTGTACAAATTTAAAATAACGGTGCGATCACTGATAAAACCTTGGGCCTTTCCTTGAGCTGTAAGCCCCAACTTTCTTTCCAAAGCACTTTCTCCTTTGATTTTGAAACATACTGTTGTTTTCATTTTTTCTTTGTTGAACAACTAACAAAACAGCATGGAAGCTCTACAACCGAGTAAGTGTTTATCCGCTTTCATTTACCGCTTTCATATATATAACTGTATTGTGGGGATGTTTCACTGTAAGTCTTCTTTCACCTCCATTTATACTGTGTAATACTAGTATAGCTATTTAAAGGTTTCCCCGGCAACTACGTCTAGCACTATAAAGCTCCGTCGCTCATTCTTAAATAAAGCAAAACTAGATCCCCCATAGGATTCTAGATACAGTCTTCCCTCCTCTTAGGGTTAAACAATATGGAACAAAGAGAAAGGCAGTATTCTCGGTGAACCTTTTCTCAGACTATAACTCTAGAAATTGTCAAAGGAATTCTACTCCCCAGAGTTGATCTATTCTCGGTGAATGGCATATCTTGAATTCTTCAAACCCGGAACTCCCACTAAATGATCTATTCTCTATGAATGGCATTTCATGAACTTTTGCGGCTTGGGACCCACGGGCTTCTTAAAAGAATCCTGCCTCCTCTTGGACGTTGTATAAGGACCCTTCGGCTTCTTAGAAGTTTTCACAGCCTCCTCTTAGGCTTTGTATAATGACTCTTCCTCAGCGAAGATAGCCTCCTCTTGGGCTTCGTACAAATTGTCCCTTCGGCTTCTTAAAAGTTTTTCTCGCCTTCTCTTGGGCTTTGTACAAATTGTCCCGATGACCTCTTAAAGGTATAGGAACATAAATTAGTCATCTTAATAGAACGGTCTTTCAAAAGAGTCTAGATCTTCCTCTTGAAAACGTACTTCCTCTTGGACATAGTATAGAAGATAAAACCCTAGACTTGGACAGTCTAAGCCCCTTGAGTCTCAAAGACATTCTCAAGCACAACGTTACCCATATAAGAACTAATTTTCTCTTTTATCCAACACACTGGACCTGTCACTCAACTGAAACAGTCACCCGCACAGACAGCCTCCTCTTGGGCTTTGTACAAATGATTCTCCCCAGCGTAGCTAACTTTCTCAGACTCTCTTGTTGAGTCACCAACTTTTAGCCTCCATCTCGGGCTTCGTACGAGATAGAAAAACCCACTCTCTTGTTGAGTATGAAAAGACTCTCTTGTTGAGACAACCACTTTTGGACTCCGTCTTGGGCTTCATACAAGACACATATAAATCACTCTCTTGTTGAGTATAAAAGACTCTCTTGTTGAGTCAATCACCTTCAGACTCTCTTGTTGAGTCAACCTTTTTAGCTTCTGTATTGGGCTTTATGCAGGACAGATAAAAATAAACTTTAGCCTCCATCTCGGGCTTCGTACGAGATACCAAAACATTCTCTTGTTGAGTATAAAAGACTCTCTTGTTGAGTCAATCCCTTTTAGCCTTCGTCTCGGGCTTCGTACGAAACAGCAAAACACTCTCTTGCTGAGTATAAAAGACTCTCTTGTTGAGTCAATCCCTTTTAGCCTTCGTCTCGGGCTTCGTACGAGACAGCAAATCACTCTCTTGTTGAGTATAAAAGACTCTCTTGTTGAGTCAATCTCCTTCAGCCTCCGTCTTGGGCTTCGTACAAGACACACAAAAAGACTCTCTTGTTGAGTCAAACCCTTTTAGCCTCAAATCTTGGGCTTTGTACAAGGCAGAAAGAACATTTTCCCCAAAAAAGTCAAACCTTTCAGCCTCCTCTTAGGCTTTGTATAAAGAAATCACCTGTTGAATCAATCAACCTCTTAGCATCAAAACATGTTTTGCTCACAACATACAAACGTCAACAACCCCTCCTTAGAGATGACAAATTCCCACTCAGTCAGGACCCCTTTATCTTCACATCTTGGGTTTCGAACAAGATACAAATCACCTTTAGCTTCACGTCTTGGGCATTGAACAAGACACCAAAACACCTTTTTCCTCCCATAGAATAGGAGGAACTACGATCGCTCTGATTTCCCTGTAACGGGAATACGTAGGCATAAGATTGCAAAATCTTAGCGAGCATACCAATCAAAATCCCATACCCTCATATATCAATCTGGAGCAATATCCTAACCAAAAGCCTCGTCAATGATACCGACACTGTACTTAAGTTAATAACCCTTAGAGAGACCCCCCTTTTGATAGCATATGTAAACCAATAGTTTTGACTGTTTAACCTAAGTGTGCAAGCAGGGTTAATTGGAGACATCTATTTCCCTTCCTTAATCAGCTCAATAGGATAAAAAATGAATCGAACTATAGTAACAAAGCGATAGTGATTCGAAACCACAAAAATCGCGCTACAGAAAAAATGGCGACCACAGTGGGAGAAGTTCTTTCTTGCTTCTCTTAGGGTAAATCCTTGGGTTCACGAGGTATCACTGAATGGCGATTTCACTGGGGAATGTCATTACTGCTAGGATCTTTCCTCACTAGGATCTTAGGTCGAAACCTTTAAAGTTGGGAAGGTGCCGCAGAATGGCGACTCCGCCGGGGAGCCATTTCCTGTTAGGATCATAGGATTCGTAGCTCTTAAAAGGTCTAAGATGAGTAAGACAAATATATATACTGCTTTTCCTAATTGACATCTGTGTTTATTTTTCTGCTAAATGGGAATGCGTGTGATGCCACATGTGGAAAGATTGAGTATACACCTAGGATACATCACCTCATTTTGTAGTGCGGAAGCTATCGGAAATAGTTGTCACGCGATACTACCCTCATCTGAGATTACTCTAAGATACATCACCTAGCACGGTTCCCGGCCCGCTGATGTTATCTCAAGAGGAATCAATGATTTTGAGAGACAGGTACAAAAATCACCAGTATAAAACCGTTGGGGACGGGTAGAGCCTTGACTTCATGACACCGACCCTTTGACCCCATGTTTTTTCTATGTTTTTGTGTGTTGCATTCATGCATTCATTTAAAAAAACATTAAAACAAAGAAAAAATCTTCTCTTCTAGTCTCTCTTTTTCAAATTAAACTAAGACAATGATTGCAAATGGTAGAGAAGAAGATTACGCTCATGGATTTCGGTAGAAGGAAAACTCACAAGTATACCTTCAAAGTTCCAAAATTAGAGGATTTGAGAAGGTTAGCAAGGATGATCACTAACCCTGATGCTTTTAGAGCTAAGTATGGAGGACTGTTGTCTCTGTTAAGGGTCCATGTAATTGAAGGAATACTGGCTACGCTCATCCAGTTCTATGATCCGATCTATCATTATTTCACATTTCCGGACTACCAGCTGTCCTAACCCGAAATTTGACCTCCTTTTTTGTTTTTTTGCATAAGCATGTGCACTCGCATCGATAGCATACGCATTTGCATTTTTCCTTGGTGTTTTGATTACAGGAATGTTCAGGTTTTCAAGCTCGATTAATCGCATCATCACAAGGTCATCACATTATCAAAACAAGCACAAAACAAGGGTTTCTATGCCTATTTATCAAAGCAAGGGGTTGAAAATCGGAACCGGGGCCACAACACCATTTTCAGGCAAAATTGGGCTTTTTTGGCCTGGTTAATAGATTAACCATTTTGCAGTGCAATTATGTTAATAGATTAACCAGTGTAAATTTGTTGTTTTTTTATGTGTTAATCGATTAACACTTTGCAGTGCAATTATGTTAATCGATTAACACGTGTAAATTTTGCATAATTTGCTGTTTTTTCAAGACAGCAACTTTCCCTCCACATTTTGAGATTCTACATTGGTCTAGTAACATGTGGAACATTCTGGAACCTTCAAGAATTCACCTACATTTGTTCCAATGCATTATTTCCAAATAAGTGCACCATATTCCTTATTTTCCAAGCATCTCCACCTTTGAATGTTGAAGTTCACATTGGGATTGTTACCGAGTTAATCCTAACTAACCGAGTTAACTACCTTGACTCGGTGAGTCAAGTGTAACTAACTCCTAGCCTAGTTCCAAACCCAAAGCTAGGTCCAAACCAAAGTCCAAAGCTAGCTCCAAAGCTCTCACACTCCATACCTAAAGTCTATATAAACCAAGCTTCCCTCATTTCACAAATCCTCCACAATCATTCACACAAATTCACACTTTCTTCACTCTCAATTCTCTCATTCCCCTCTGCATTTTTCTGCAACTTCTACACATTCCTCTTCATCTTCTTACCAAACCTCACTAAAGCTCTTAATTCACCATTGAAGAAAAGCTACTCTCACCTTGAAAGTGCTCTTTCTTGAGCTTAACCTTCATCATCATTACATTCTACTGGATTTTGTGGAGCTTCAGTAGCTTTTAGATTCATCTCAAGTAATCACTTCAAGCTTCTTCAGTGATAATTCTTATTTCGGAGTTTTTGTTGCAATTTGTACGGTTTCGATACGATTCGGCCATGCTTGAAGATTCTTCTAGTTTTCTTTGATTATCTTCATCATCTTGCTATTATACTTGAGTTTCTGGAACTATATTAACTTTTGGATTCATCTCAAGTGGTTGCTTCAAGATTCTACGGTTCGAATTCGCATTTCAGAGCTTTTTTGCAATTTTACTCGGTTTCGATACGATTCGGCTACGAGTGAAGATTCCTCTGGTTTTCTTTGATTATCTTCATCAATAATCCTTGGCAACAATTACCAAGCCAAACCTCTGGCTTGTAGGTTGGTCGATTCTCACTTAACTTATCGTTTCGTTCATTTTTACGCGTTTACGTTGTAGTTTCGATAGCTTTTTGTTTTGATTAATCATGTGATTGTTTGATCTTTGATATGCATGTTCATGCTTTCAATTGATGATTAATTGATCCTATTTCCTTTAATTTTTGTGCACAAGTTCATACCATAGCATGTGGTAGTTCAAATAAATGATTAACTGTTGGAAGCACTTTTGGAAAACTGTTTTTTTGCCTCTGCTGCAGTGTTAATCGATTAACACCTTTGCAGTGTAATTATGTTAATAGATTAACCAGTGTAAAATGTGTTGTTTTACATGTGTTAATCGATTAACACTTTACAGTGCAATTATGTTAATCGATTAACACTGAGTCAAAATGCCATTTTCATACTTTTTCAAGTGTGTTTGCCATGCTTTCTCATTCTAACTTCCATGTGTCATACCCCAAATTTTTACCACTAATATTTCCCATCATTGTGAAAATCATCATTACAATATGGAGGAACCATCATACTTCATCAGTCTCCCCAAAGATGGGTGAGCATCCACTACAATCAAAATTAGGGTTTCGAGCCCTCTCAGAGCTTTAGACAAATGATCAATCAAGGAATGACATGATCTTCAACTTTTCTAACCTATCAAGTAACTACAAAGGATCAAAAGGACTCCCATTCCAAGGATTAAGCACAAAGCTGCTCCCTTCTAGGTGGATCAAGCCTCAAGATCGCCAGTATCACCAAATTAGGGTTTTGGTCGATCAGGGCCTCCAAAGAGAAATTTTCTTCTGGGCATGAGCTAATGATCCAAAACACAACCTAATATATTCCATGGAACCTCATGGACCCAACCATCAAGTCAATTTTGCCTCAGGGGATGCATACATCAAAAATCAAGAATTAGGGTTTCTTGACCTAATTCACCCCTAAGTTGACTTTTAGGGCAAATCATGAGCCAAGACCTCAAAAGAGGATTTGAGGGTCTCTAATGAACTATATTAATCCATTTGTAACAATGGATTAATCCAAGAAGTTTGAGCAACAAGTCTCAATTTCATCTGCACCACAGTTAGGGTTTTAAGGGAAAAAGTCAACTGTAACTTTGACTTTTGACCAGGACATGCTCCCAAGACCTAGGACATGAATCAATATACCCTATGACACCCATGGAACATGTCCATCAAGTTTGATTTAGGTCAAGGACATGATTTCCTGAAGAATTGCACAGTTTGGAATTCATCTGATAAAAAGTCAACTGTGCACAAAAGTCAACTTTGACTTTTTGAGATTTTTCACCAAAATGGATTTTTAACCCTAAAATGATGTTAATGTATGATTTGAATCATCATTCATCAAGAAAAACCAAGAAAAGTTGGATAACTTGTAAAAGGGGGTAACCATAAAAACTTAGAAAATTTTCTAAGTTAAAAATAAAGTGACTAGGGTACCAACTTTGGAGGGTCATAAATCCTAAACCACAAAATCATTTTTCCCCATCCAAGGCTTGACTTGTAGATCTCATGGCCCTCTACAAAAGTGTCAACTACAAGTCATTCTAATTCATTATGGATTTTGAGTTATGGTTGGAGCAAAATCACTAAAACATGAAAATCCATCATTTTCCAACACTTAGAAAAATTCTGGGCAAGGCAGATTTTGTGTTGAAACACCTAAACTTGTGGGATTTTTTTCACATAGATGCAAGCTGGATCAGTTCCAAAGATGAACATCAATGTGGTTGCAAAGGTTGCCAAGAATCCAAGCAACTCAATAGCATGAAACCAATCCACTTGTGCCAAGAATTATGGCTGCCACAACATGCCATGTCAAGGCTGCCATGAAAAATCAGTTTGGGAGTTTTGTGCCATCCACGATTTCTGAGTCAAAAAGAGTGATCACTATGCCACATGCCTTCAATCTGATCATGAACCAACTGATCCAACTGATAGGGTTGAGTCAAAAAGCCAAGGAATCTTCCAACTTGAAATTCATCCACTTTGGCACATTTTGCCTTGAATTCAAAGGGCATTAATATGGAATAGTGCATTTTCAACAAAGCCACTCTACTCAGTCAAGTTCTCTGATTAAACAACAATAAAAACATCTGAAGAATGTGATTTTGGTCAAGGCATAGCCCTGCTCTTGGGAATGGCTAGTTTGCCTTGCTTGAGAAGAAATCCTCCAAGCCAATCCATGCAAATGTGATCTGATCCAGCAGCCATTCACTATTCCTCCAAGACAAAAGTTGATCACCTATAAATAGAGGTTCCAATGGATCATTCAACTCACACCAAAGCCAATTACAGCACTGCTTTCTCTCATTCTTCCTTAAACCTCAAGTTTCTTGGTTTTTGAGTAACCACTATCGGGTTTTGAGTTGCAGCCTCAAGCAATCAATTCCAATTGCTCAAACACATCACATATGATGTATTTGAGGTGTCCAAACACTTAAACACTGACTGTAACACCTCAGGCTCAAAATCACCCTTCAACCAAGCCATTATGCCTCAATTATGCAGGTGGAGGTCTCCAGCTTGATCCAAAGAGTTTCAAAGTGTTCCAAAGCTTGCAACACACTCCATAACATCCATTGAAGCTGTAGGGATCATTAATTCACAACTGGAATAAAGTTTGTGCAGAGTTCCATTTCAGCTTGCATCAAGGTAAGCCTCAAAACTCAAACTCCATGATCCATGCATATTTCCTCGCATGATATTTTTGCCAATTGCTTGCCATCATATGTTGATTATTTTCCCTCAGAAAATTTGATCATAGCACTCATAATCATGCCTACTCGATTGGTTTTGCAAAATTAGGGTTCATACGACCACAATGATATAATTTGCTATACACTGAAAATGAATGAAATTGGGTATTGCCATCTTCTTCCTTGTGAAAAAACGCATGGGTTTGGTGTTTGAATCATGTCAAATGGTTGAGAGATGAGTGAGATATAGGGCTTCATGCACGAGCTAGAGGAAGAAGATGGCCATGGCGCCATTCTCAGAAAATCCAACAAGTTCTCTATATATTTTTCCCTTGCCATGTTATATTTGAATTGGAATTGCGCCCCAGCGGTTCATCAGCTGGTTTTGTGTGTATTGGCAAGCGAGAGGTCTGGGGTTCGAATCCCCCTCGCCCCAGACTTCTTTTTATCACTTGTTTATTTTGTTATTTTTCATATTATTATTTTAATGATTTGATAAATTAATAACTCCTTCAATTTTTATCATTTTTTATTGGTTCCTTTTGCAATAATTCACAAAAATGTTTAAATATTTGATTTTACCAAAAAATCCCAAAAATATTATTTATTTCATATATTTGATATTTTTGCAAAAAATTAATGTTTTATGTGTTTTTAGCATTTAAAATATTTTTTCTCCCTTTGTTTTCTAACCCTAATTTGATTTCAATCATTTTGTAGGAAGAAACCTGATTTTTTGGAACATTGATCCAAGATCATAATTTGTTTTCACATATTTAACAAACATTGATCCTTTTAATTGAATTTTTATTCAATTAAAAATACATTTTGAAAACAAATTAGGGTTTTGAATAAATTCAACCCTCAACAAATCATTTTCAAACACTCTTTGGGCCTCTATTAGAGTGTAAGACCTAACCCCCTTGTACAGAAAACTTTTTGGGCCTCATTCGTTGTATAAGTCCCTCTGTACATTTTCAAATAAACGACGCGATCGTCGCCTTTTAAAAAAAATCAACTGGGCCTCTCCTTGAGCTATAAGACCCATTCAAAACTTTTGGGCCTCTAATAGAGTGTAAGACCCAACCCCCTTTTAACCAAAACAATTTTGGGCCTCGCTTATTGTATAAGTCCCTCTGCGTTAAAAGAAAATCTCGGCGCGATCGCCATTTTTAACGAAAAATCATCTGGGCCTACCCTCGTGTTATAAGCCCCACTCTTTTTTTAAACTTTTTGGGCCTCTTGAGAGAGTGTAAGACCCATCCCTTTGTACAGAAAACCTTTTTGGGCCTCAGTCACTTGTATAAGTCCCTCTGTACAAATTCAACAGTGCATTCACTGATAAAACCCTGGGCCTCTCCTTGAGCTGTAAGCCCTAAATCTTTCTTTTTCAAAGCACTTTCTTCTTTGATTTTGAATATACTGTTGTTTTCAATCTTTCTTTGTTGAACAACTACCAAACAGCATGGAAGCTCTACAACCGAGTAAGTGTTTATACGTTTTCATTTACTGCTTTCATATACATATAACTGTATTGTGGGGCTGTTTCGCTGTAAGTCTTCTTTCATAAACTTATATCAACTGTGTAATAATAGTATAGATATTTAGAGTTTCCCCGGCAACTACGTCTAGCATTAAGCCCGTTGATCACTCTTAGAAATAGTCAAAACTAGATCCCCATAGGATTACCAGACACAGTCTTCCCTCCTCTTGGGGTTAAACAATATGGAGACATGAAAGGCAGCATTCTCGGTGAACCCTTTCATAGACTGTCACTCGTAGAAGTTGTCAAAGAAACTCTATTCCCCAGAGATGATCTCTTCTTCGTTAATTGCATCTCTTGAGTTTCTTTCAAATTCTCGAACTTTCCTGGCTTGATCTATTCTCAGTGAATGGCATGTCTTAAATTTCTCGGGGTTTGGGGACCCACAGGCTTCTTAAAAGCACTTGTCAAGAAACTCTATTCCCCAGAGATGATCTTTTCTCCGTGAATGGCATCTCTTGAGTTTCTTCCAAATTCTCGAAATTTCCTGGCTTGATCTATTCCTCGTGAATGGCATGT
This sequence comes from Lathyrus tuberosus, assembly GCA_022829125.1. NCBI lineage: Eukaryota > Viridiplantae > Streptophyta > Magnoliopsida > Fabales > Fabaceae > Lathyrus > Lathyrus tuberosus. The sequence continues at coordinate 3,225,075 of JALAZF010000392.1, forward strand.
CTTGAATTTCTCGGGGTTTGGGGACCCATCGGCTTCTTAAAAGCATCGGCCTCCTCTTGGGCATCGTACAAGGACCCACAGGCTTCCTAAAAGCAACCCCGCCTCCTCTTGGGCTTAGTACAAGGACCCGACGGCTTCTTAGAAGTATTCACAGCCTCCTCTTAGGCTTCGTATAATGATCTCTTCCTCCGGGAATGACATCCTTCTCTTGGGCTTCGTACAAGGACCTCTCGGCTTCTTAAAAGCTTCCAGCCTCCTCTTGGGCTTCGTACAAATTGTCCCGACGACCTACTAGAGGTATAGGAACAGAACTTAATCATCTCCATAGAACAGTCCTTTCAAGAGTCTACTACTGTTTCTCAAAGCATAGTACAAAAGATGAAACTCTAGAATTGGACAGTCTAATCTCCTTGAGTCTCAAAGACATTATCAAGCACCCCTTCAACAATAGGAAGAAAACCCGTAGACTCGGACAGTCTCAATACCCTTCGGATTTCCCACTTCCTTAAAGAACAGGAATAACCCGGATCCTTGAAACAAATCCTTGAGTACAGTGTTACTCATGTAAGAACTGATTTTCTCTTTCAAAATCAGTATACTGAACCTGTCACTTAACTGAACAGTCACCATAGCCTCCTCTTAGGCTTTGTATAATAATCCTTCTCCAGTGAAGTTAGCCTCTCTCTTGGGCTTTGTACAATGATTCTCCCCAATGGAGTCAAACAACTTTTAGCCTCTCTCTCGGGATTTGTACGAGACACATAAGAGACTCCCTCATTGAGTCAATCACCCCTTTAGCCTCCATCTCGGGCTTTATACGAGATACAAAAAGGTTCTTATTGAGCCAAACAAATTTCGCCTCCATCTCGGGCTTTGTACGAGATACAAAAAGGTTCTTATTTAGCCAAACAAACAACAGCCTCCATCTCGGGCTTCATACGAGATACAAAAAACTCTCTTGTTGAGTCAAATAGCCTCCATCTCGGGCTTTATACGAGATACTGAAAGACTCCATCGTCTAGTCAAAACCTTTTAGCCTCTCTCTCGGGCTTTGTACGAGACACCTTTTAGCCTCCTCTTAGGCTTTGTATAAGAAAACCACTGGTTGATCCAATCAACCTTTTAACATCAAAAGTTGTGCCTCGTTCACATTACACAAACATCAACAACTCCTTCCCCTTCATCTAATCGCTATAAGCGGCAAGCCTCTGGATCATCTACATCCATGCCACTGTCCCTCTTTTAGCATGAGAAATTCCTAAGGAAAGATAGCATTGTTCTACACTTAGTTAAAGTCTTCTGCTTCAGGTTAAAATCCCCTATAAAGGAAATTATGGCATTACTAGGATCCGCATATCCCGGTTAAAGTAATCCTCCTTTACAGTCAGTCACCCAACAGTTGTGACATACAGACCCCCTTTAGAGATGACAAATTCTCTCTAAAGTCAAACCTATAGCTTCATATCTTGAGCTTTGAACAAGATACAAATAAACTCTTCAGCTTCATATCTTGGGCTTTGAACAAGATACAAATCACCTTTCGCTTCACGTCTTGGGCTTTGAACAAGACACCAAAACAACAATTTCCTCCCATAGAATAGGAGGAACTACGAACGCTCTGATTTCCCTGTTTCGGTAAACGGGAATACGTAGGCATAAGATTGAAAGAAAAAAATCTTAGCGAGCACACTAAACAAAAACCCAAAGTCCCATACTCCCATATATCCTAATCTGAAGCAGTATCCTAACAAAAAGAGAGAAATCAGTATTGGCGAAAATACAAATAACCAGTACAAAGGCCCCCCACATTGATAGCATCCGTAACCTAACAGACCGCTGTTTAAACTCAGTATGCAAAGCAGGGTTAATTGGAGACATCTATTTCCCTTCCTTCATCAGCTTTAATAGGATAAAAAATGAATCGACCTGTAGTAAGCTCAACCGCAGAGAGCAACCGCGCTTAAGAACCGCGTCCAAAATCGCTCGCTACAGAAAAATGGCGCCCACCGTGGGGCCCGATTTCTCTTTTCTCTTCACTTGTGTGAATACCACAGATTGGGGCTTCCGCCGGGGAACCCATTTTCTGTCAGGAACTTAGGATTCATAGCTTTAAAGGTCTAGGATGTTTAGGACAAATATATATACTGCTTTTCCTAATTGCTATACATGTTTATTTTTCTGCTAATGGGAATGCGTGTGATGCCGCATGTGGAAAGATTGAGTATACACTTAAGATAAGTGATGGCGACGAGGTCGACCATCAACCTCAGTGGAGGCTGACCAATGCAACCCATTCTCTCACCTAGACAATGGGCCGATTGTGATGTCTGAGAAGCTGAGGAGCCAAACCCTTTCGTAGTGCGGAAACTATCGAGAATAGTTGTCACGCGATACTACCCTCATTTGAGGCTGGTGATCTATTCTCGGTGAATGGCACTTACTCTAAGATTTCTCTATAACTCGCTGGCGATCCGCTTGTTGTTTTGCTTTCCTGGGAGGAGCTGATGATAATGAGTACAGGTACAAAAATCACCCTAGTATAAACCTTTAGGGGATGGGTAGAACCTTGACTTCATGACAATGACCCTCTGACCCCATGTTTTTTCTATGTACACCTTCAGGATTCCAAAACTAGAGGATTTGAGAAGGTTAGCAAGGATGATCACAAACCAGGAGGCTTTCAGAGCCAAACACGGAGGTCTGCTACCACTGTTAAGAGTCCATGTGATTGAGGGAATCATGGATGCGCTTATTCAGTTTTATGATCCAGTTTATCACTGTTTTACATTCCCGAATTACCAGCTCGCACCAACGCTGGTGGAGTATTCTCATCTAATTGATCTACACATTACTGATCGAGCTCCATTTTCTGGACTGGAAGAAATTCCAAAGAATCAGATCATTGCAAGAGCCATTCATTTGGACGAGTCTGAGGTCAGGACTCACATGACCGCTAAGGGTGGCATCCAAGGTTTGCCAGCCCAGTTCTTGACAAAGAAAGCCCTGTATTTTGCCGGTATAGGAAACGTGACTGCTTTTGAAAGCGTCTTTGTCTTGCTCACCTACGGGTTATTTTTGTTCCCCAACATCAATAACTTCGTCGATATTAACTCCATTAAGGTTTTTCTCATTGGAAACCCTATGCCGACTTTGCTCGCAGATGCGTATCATTCTGTACACTTGGGAAATTTGTACAGCGGAGGGGAGATCACATGCTGTGTACCTTTGCTTTACAAATGGTTTATCTCCCACTTGCCCAAGTCTGCTGCTTTTTGGGATTGCAAGAGTGCCTTACGTTGGTCGCAAAAGATCATGTCCCTCACCAACTCTGACATAGATTGGTGTAATAGGATCTTTGATGGAATCAGAATCATTGATCGTTGTGGAAACTTCCCCAACGTACCCCTTATAGGAACTAAGGGAGGAATCAACTACCATCCAGTTCTCGCTCATCGTCAATTTGGATACCCGATGAGACACGTCCCACGGGGTCTTCATCTGGAAGGTCTTTTCTTCAAGGAAGGAGAAAACAACATAGCACTAAAGACGGAAATAGTGCACGCTTGGAAACACGTTCATAAGAAAGGACGAGAGTCTCTAGGAAAACCGGACTGTGTCTCAGTGGAGCCTTATCTCCACTGTTTGCAAACTAGGGCTCTCAATCTAAAGATGCCTCATCCTCGTTACGAAATTCTTCCACCGAGGGAATCTGTCATGTACTTCATGACGGAAACTGAAAAGCTTTAGGTTACTCTCAACAAAGTTCAACGGGAGAGAAGGTCTTGGAAGAACAAGTACCGCACCCTCGACGTAGAGTGCATCAAAATACAACAACTACTGAAGGAGAAAGATGCTCTGATTGAAATTTTGGAGCAACATGCTGTAGAGAATCAAGATGACCAAAGGAATTTACTCGCTCCTTTCACCTGGCAAAGGAATGACAACCCGACAACGGCCCAAGAGCCCCGGTCAAAGAAAAGGAAAGTACCAGAATCAGCACCCGATTTCTCTTCAGAGAGGACTCGGGACCCATTAGCTTAGGTTTCTGTTTCTGCACCTTGTAATCTATTGTATTTTCATTTCTGTAATCCTTTGAATTCAATAAAAAGGGGTTTCCCCACCGTTTGATATTTGCAATCTAATTGTCGAAGTTTATTTTGATTAAACCAAAAAACAATTAATATAATCATTGCATTCATCATTCTCACATCGCGAATTCTTTTTACCTACGAATCTCACGTTTGTGTCTCGGTTCTAGAGTCAAACTGTCTCATTCGTACAATACTCGGGCTAATCGTCAGAAAAGATGGATGATCTTGAGGAAGAAAACAGAGAGTTGAAAGAACAAATCGACGCTCTGAGAGAGGATATGAGAAAGCTTCGTAACGACATGCAAGCCATGGCAGAAGCTCAGTTACAAAGAACTGTGATCTCAGAGATCACCTCAACGCCCATAGTGGAAAAGTCTGATCCTAGGTATCAAATGCCGAAAGATCGTCCTTGGGGCATGCCTGTTAACTATATCCCGGAAGGATATGTTTTGCTGATCACTGAAGATCAGGGAATCACAACAGAAGCCGTTGGGCCTGTAGGTTACAAACTTCGGGAAACCGAAGATGCCAGGGGCATACTGAAGACTCCAAAAGGTTACAAACTTCGGGAAACGCCAAGATTCGCTACCGTAGTCACGGTACCACCCCCTGTGGTGTACATTGTCCTGGAAGGACAGATTCCACCGATACCTTCTGGTAAAAAGGAAACTATGTTCGATAGAATGGATGAATTCCAGGAACAGTTCCTGGAAATGCAGAAGGAGCTGCAAGCCATTTGCGGTCAGGATTTATTTGGAAAGGACGCCGCAGACCTCTGCTTAGTCCTCAATGTGAAAGTCCCGCACAAGTTCCAGGTGCCCGACTTTGAAAAAATACGAGGGTAACTGTTGCCCTCAAAGCCATCTGGTGATGTACGCTCTGCGGATGTCAGCTCAGACGGAGAATCAGGACCTACTGATTCACTACTTCCAGGATAGTTTAACCGGTGCCGCACTCAAATGGTACATGGGTTTAAACCGTACTACGATCAGTACATTCAGAGATCTTGGTACTGCCTTCGTCCAACAATACAAATACAATTTGGACATGGAACTCGACAGAGATCAACTCAGATCAATGTCGCAAAAGGACAAGGAAACCTTTAAGGAGTATGCTCAAAGGTGGCGTGAAATTGCCGCTCAAATTTGTCCGCCTCTTGAGGAAAAAGAGATGACAAAGATATTCTTAAAGACCTTAAGCTCATTTTACTATGACCGAATGGTTGCCAGTGCACCCAGTGATTTCACCGAAATGGTGGGCATGGGGGTACGTCTTGAGGAAGCCGTCTGAGAAGGACGTTTGGTAAAAGACACTGGATCAACAAGCGGTACTAAAAAATACGGTAGTGCTCTCCCTAAGAAAAAAGAGCAAGATATTGGGAATATCTCTCTCGGAAAGCAAAGGCGACGTTATCAGCCGGTAGCAGCTGTGACTCCTGCTATCAGCCCTGCGCCTATTCCTACGTATCAACCTCAGGTTGCGCAGAGCCAACCTGATCAGCAAAGGACACAACAGCCTCTTCAGTAGGATCGTTCCCAATACAACAACAACCGTACAACGCGGCCACCAGGATTTGATCCTATACCTGTATCGTACGCAGAGTTATTTCTGTTACTACTGGCTAAGGGGCACATTCAGACTAAGTCTCCTCTTACAGTACCGAAAAATCCACCTTTTTGGTTTAAGGTGGATCAGACATGCCCTTATCATCAAGGAGGACTAGGGCATAACATAGAGACATGTCTCAATTTCAAGTCTGACGTGCAAAAACTTGTTAGGAGCGGGCTCTTATCTTTCAAAGATACGAATCTCAATGTTCTCACAAACCCGCTGCCTCAACATGAGAAGGCTGCATTCAATCTGATTGAGAAAGAATTTAACAATGTCTATAAAATTCACGATGTACTCTTGTTGAAAACCAATCTGGTCAAGATGCATTGTAGACAGAGTGGATATGGCCACGTGCCACCTCATAATTATCATCAATGTGATGTCTGCTCTAAAAACAATCAGGGATGTTCTGTGGTGCAAGCAGCTCTACAGGAACAGATGGATCTCGAATGGATCCAAGAGCACCGAGTTTGTGGAGTTAACATGGTCTACACGAATTCTAACATCATTCAAAACCACGACATCCGTGCGATGAATGTCAACTTGGTGGGGATGCACTCAAGGCAAAGCCAGTATCATAATCTGCCACAACATGATTATAGTTCCTGTCTGACTTGCTCGGTAAACAAACAGGGATGCTCTTTCATACAAGAGGCCCTCCAGCGTCAGATGGATCTTGGATGGATCCAAGACTACCATGATAAGAACCCTTGTCAGATCAACATGGTTCAGATCTTCGATATTCGCGTGATGAATACCAGCCTGGTAGAGTTACATGCTGAGCAGGTCCAACTCGGATTCCTAAAATCACATGACTATCAAAACTGTAAAGCGGGTTGCGAAAATGATCGAGGTTGTACCCTTGTCCAGGAGGCACTTCAGCACTTGTTAAATCACTGGTGGATGCCAATTTACATGGATGAAGATACTCAGCAAATTAGTATCAGTAACAGGAATCCCACTCGGCGTCAAAGTCAGGATATCCGATCTGTGGAAGCTAACCTAGTGAGGTTACATTGTATTCAAAGTGGGCGTGGCCAGGTGCCACCACACAATTACGACCATTGTAGCGTCTGTTCGGAAAGTAACCAAGGGTGTTACCTTGTGAGAGCAGCTCTTCAGGGTCAGGTGGACCGTGGAGAAATTCGTCCATATCCGGGTTCTGGACCCATCAACTGGACACCGAACTACCTTGCCGATCAAGTTGAGGATGTTGTCACAATTTCTGGTCATCACAGGACCAGGGATGTTTTTGCCATTATCCTTCTACTTGACGAATCTAAAGTTCCCAACCGGGAACGGATCGAGATTATTTATGATGGTCAGAAAAATCAGAAGGCTCCCATAGTCATCTATTTGCCAGGACCACTACCGTATGAATCAACTAAGGCAATCCCTTACAAATACGGTGCAACAACAATTGAGAATGGAAAGGAAATTCCATTACCCTCCGTCGTGAATATTGCAGACATCAGTCGTGTAACACAGAGCAGTCGAATCTTCAACCGAGGAGTTGGAGAACCTAACAAGGAAAAGGAACTTCAAACAGAAGCTCCCGATCCATCAGTCGGTCAATCTAGTAATCCCGACCTTTCAAAAAATAATGATGAGATGCTGAAGCTCATATAAAGGAGTGAATACAACATTGTTGATCAACTGTTACAAACTCCTTCAAAGATCTATGTGTTATCACTGTTACTCAGTTCAGAAGCGCATAGGGAGGCTCTACAGAAAGTCTTGGAGCAAGCCTGTGTGGAACAGGATGTAACAATTAGACAGTTCGATAGCATTGTCTCTAACATCACTTTCTGCAATAATTTGGGATTTAGTGATGAGGAATTACCCGAAGAGGGTCGCCGTCATAACATGGCGCTCAATATCACAGTTAACTGCCAGGACGATGCTTTAGCCAGCGTACTGGTAGACACAGGGTCAGCCCTGAATGTTATGCCAAAGTCCACTTTGATGCAATTATCATTCAAAGGCCCTCCGATGAGAATCAGCGAGGTTGTCGTTAAAGCATTCGACGGATCCAGAAAAATGGTTATCGGCGAAGTTGATCTTCCCATAACTATCGGTCCTCACACTTTCCAAGTCACTTTCTAGGTCATGGACATCTGGGCAACATACAGTTGTTTATTAGGAAGACCTTGGATACACTAGGCTGGAGCGGTTACTTCAACCCTCCACCAAAAGCTAAAGTTCGTCAAGAACGATCAACTTGTCACAGTTTGTGGGGAACAAGCCTTGCTTGTAAGCAACTTGTCATCGTCTACTGGTATAGAACCCGAGGAGGTTATTGAAACGTAGTTCCAAGCACTGTCGGTAAGCAAGGACAATCAGTTCAAAGAAGGAACTTCAATTTCTTCATACAAAGATGCTATCAAAGCGGTCGAGAGTACCGATACAACCGGATGGGGACACCTTGTCATTCCTATTGATAATAAAACAAAGAAGGGTCTTGGTTTTTCTGCAACCTGTACCCGGACAGCTGCCAACGATGAAAGTCTTCATCCCCTTTAAAACTTCTTCCACAGTGGAGGTTTCCTTCACCCAGTGTCTCAAGCAGTACATGCTATCAATGAGGAAGATCCCTCTGACACAGATGAAGAATGGAAGTCCTACCTTAACGAGGACGGTTATATGTCTCAGGAAGAGGTGCCTACGCCATTTTGCTATCCCGCACAGAGTCCGAGATTTATACCACGGTCAGATGTCGAAATGATATATGGAGATTGTGATCCGGAAGGATGTCGTGCTCCGCCAAATTCATTAGAGGAGGACACTCCGATGAAAGACAACTTCGACCACAGCTACTATGGCCCGATGGACGGTTTGCCAATGTGGCAGCCTTACCCAGGAGACTTGGGGCCAGAAAGTCAGCCGAGTAATAAAACTCAGCTGAGCATCATTGAACAGAATACCTGTGTCTCCACCATGTTATGGGATCAACACTCAGGTCATTCAGAAACTACTCAACATGACGATGAATTTGCAACGTTTGCAGGACTTGAATTCATCAACTATACTTTTCCCGAGGTCAACGTCATCGAGAGGGATGACTCCTCCAGTTCCAAAGAAGTGTGGGACACCTTGGGACAACCGAGTGGAAAATTCGACTTCATGGTCAAGTACACCACTCCCGAAAGCTCTCGTATCAGGCTCGAAGATATCCAACCTACTGGATGGGGAGATATAGCTAAGAGCACAAATGCACTGCATAACACAACTGATGAATTCTCCTACGACAACTCTGCCTGGGAGACAGATTCCAATGATCCTACTCCACCAGAAATCAGCATCATTTCTGAAGATAAATCAAGGAAGGTGCCAGACTTTGTGCTTCACCGAGGAGTTCGCCGCCAATGGATTGCCATCGAGGTTCCGAAGGTCGTTCATCACTCAAAGTAATTGCCATCTTTTAACCTTTCACCCTGCCCAGGTGAAACAGATGTTTTGATAGGGCTCACTTTCTGTAAATATCCCTCTTTGCTTTGCCCGAAGCGACAGAGTTTTGTTTTATAGGGCTGTAGTTTCAAGATTCGACTTGTTCATTAATAAAATAACGTCGTTCTGTAATTTCCGCATTTATTGCTATTTTCTCTTTTCGCTTTTCTCAGAAAATGGTAATCCTAAAAACCAATTAAAAATAAAAACAAGCAGTAAAAAAAAATACACTGCACACACTTGCATTTTCTCTATCTCTTCTAAACACGAATCATCACGTCATGCAGATTGCTTGTTTTAAACCCAGTTAAAACATACGATCCGATGCCTTCTCCCAACTTTGAGTTCCCGGTATTCGGGGCTGAAGAAGAAGATGACAACGAAATTCCAGAAGAGATCTCCCGATTACTCAGACAAGAGGAAAGGTCCATTGAACCTCACAAAGAGCCGTTGGAAACAGTAAACTTGGGTTCAGAAAAAGAGAGAAAAGAAATCAGGATTGAGGCACTGCTCAGTCCAACTGCCAAAGAGAGTTTGATAAAGCTTCTCAGAGAATTTCCCAATGTATTCGCTTGGTCCTATCAGGATATGCCAGGGTTGGATACCAGCATTGTGGAACATCACTTACTGTTGAGATCGGAATGTCCGCCAGTAAAATAGAGGTTGAGACGCACTCACCCGAACATGGCCATCAAAATCAAAGAGGAGGTACAGAAACAGATTGACGCAGGTTTCCTCGCCACATCAGAATATCCTCAATGGTTAGCCAACATTGTACCCGTTCCGAAAAAGGACGGAAATGTCAGAATGTGTGTTGATTACAGGGATCTAAACAAGGCAAGTCCAAAGGACGACTTTCGTTTACCACACATTGATATGCTGGTAGACAGCACAGGAAAGTTCAAAATTTTCTCCTTCATGGATGGATTCTCGGGCTATAACCAGATCAAAATGGCGCCGAAAGACATGGAGAAAACTTCGTTCATTACCCCATGGGGGTACCTTTTGTTAGAAGGTGATGTCGTTCGGCTTGAAGAACGCCGGGGCAACCTATCAAAGGGCCATGACTACTCTATTTCATGACATGATACACAAAGAGATAGAGGTATATGTCAATGATATGATTGCAAAATCAAAAACAGAGAGTGAGCACGTTGAACATCTGTCAAAATTGTTCGAACGTTTAAGAAAATTCAAGCTCCGCTTGAATCCCAACAAGTGCACCTTCGGTGTCCGTTCAGGGAAACTCTTAGGGTTCATCGTCAGCCAGAAAGGAATTGAGGTTGATCCTAACAAGGTCAAGGCCATTCAAGAAATGCCTTCTCCGAAAACTTAAAAACAAGTCAGAGGATTCCTGGGACGTTTGAACTACATCTCCAGATTCATATTCCTTATGACCGCGACCTGTGCGCCGATCTTCAAATTACTCAAAAAGAACCAGGATTGCATTTGGACAGAAGATTGCCAAATCGCCTTCGACAGTATTAAGGAATATTTGTTGAATCCTCCGATTCTATCACCTCCAGTGGAAGGAAGACCACTGATCATTTACCTCACAGTTCTAGAGGACTCAATGGGATGTGTACTTGGCCAACAAGACGAAACCAAAAGAAAAGAGTCTGCCATCTACTATTTAAGCAAGAAATTCACCGACTGTGAAACTCGGTATATGATACTTGAGAAAACTTGTTGTGCTTTGGCTTGGGTAGCCAAACGTCTTCGCCAGTACATGATTCGTCATACTACTTGGTTGGTCTCCGAAATGGATCCAATCAAGTACGTTTTCGAAAAACCTGCTCTTACGGGAAGGATTGCCCGTTGGCAGATGCTGTTATCAGAATATGACATAGAGTACCATGCTCAGAAAGCCGTTAAAGGAAGTATTTTAGCCAATCATTTGGCTCATCAACCGATTGACGATCAAGAATCAATCGGGTTTGACTTCCCAGACGAAGATATCATGTATTTAAAAATGAAAGATTGCGATGAACCGTTACCCAGTGAAGGGCCAGAACCAGGTTCCCAATGGGGACTTATCTTTGACGGAGCAGTTAATCATTATGGAAACGGAATTGGGACAATCATTGTTACCCCTCAGGGTACCCACATTCCTTTCACCGCTTGACTTACGTTCAAATGTACGAACAACGAGGCCGAATACGAAGCTTGTATTATGGGTCTCGAGGAAGCAATTGATTTAAGAATCAAAAACTTGGACGTATATGGCAACTCATCCCTGGTTATCAATCAGATCAAAGGAGATTGGAACACATACCAATCAGGACTGATTCCTTACAAAGATTATGCAAGAAGGTTGTTACCTTTCTTCAACAGAGTTGAGTTTCATCACATCCCTCGTGATGAGAATCACATGGCCGATGCATTAGCCACTATCTCTTCCATGATTAGCGTAGGTCAATGGAATGACTTACCTAAGATCGACATAATGCGCCTTGAACGGCCCGCTTACATCTTCACGATTGAAGCAGTCATAAACGACAAACCTTGGTATCACGATATCAGATGCTTCCTTCAGAAACAAAAGTACCCACCTGGGGCATCCAGGAAAGACAGAAAAACCCTCAGAAGATTGGCTGGAAACTTCTTCCTGAGCGGTGATACACTTTATAAGAGAAATTTTGACATGGTCTTGCTCCGATGCGTAGACAGACCAGAAGCAGACATGCTTATGGAAGAAATTCATGAAGGATCCTTTGGCACTCATGCCAACGGACACACAATGGCGAGAAAAATCCTAAGAGCAGGGTACTATTAGTTGACAATGGAATCCGACTGCTACAAGTACATGAGGAGGTGTTACAAGTGTCAGATATACTCTGACAAAATTCATGGACCGCCATCACATCTCAAAGTTCTCTCTTCCCCATGGCCTTTTTCCATATGGGGAATCGACATGATTGGCTTAATCGAACCTAAGGCTTCAAACGGACATCGGTTCATCCTGGTAGCCATTGACTATTTCACCAAGTGGGTCGAAGCAGTGTCGTACGCTAATGTAACCCGACAAGTGGTGGTCCGATTTATCAAAAACAATATCATTTGCCGTTATGGTGTTTCGAGCCAGATCATTACTGATAATGGATCTAACTTGAACAATAAGATGATGAAAGAGTTGTGCGCAGAGTTCAAGATTGAACACCATAACTCATCTCCCTACCGACCAAAGATGAACGGAGCGGTAGAAGCGGCTAACAAGAATATCAAGAAGATCGTTCAAAAGATGGTTGTAACCTACAAAGACTGGCACGAAATTCTACCCTTTGCTCTTCACGGTTATCGCACATTTGTCCGCACTTCAACAGGGGCTACCCCTTTCTCTCGAGTATATGGCATGGAAGCAGTGCTCCCCATAGAAGTAGAGATCCCGTCAATCCGAGTATTGATGGAAGCTAAGCTTACAGAAGCTGAATGGTGTCAAATCCGACACGACGAACTGAATCTGATCGAAGAAAAGAGAATAATGGCACTATGGCACGATCAGTTGTATCAGCAGAGAATGAAGAAGGCGTTCGACAAAAAGGTCCGACCTCGTGTCTTCAGGAAAGGAGACCTCGTGCTCAAGAAGATACAATCATTTCTCACTGACTCTCGGGGCAAATAGACTCCGAATTATGATGGCCCCTACGTGGTCACGAAAGCTTTCTCAGGCGGCGCCTTGAGACTTGCAACTATGGACGGAGAGGAATTTTCCTACCCCACGAATGTTGATGTAGTCAAGAAATACTTCGCCTAAACTATAAAAAAAAAACGTCTCGGTGGATTGAAAACCCGAAAGGGCGGTCCAGGCAAAAGTTAGAGACATGAAAAAATCATCCCGATGGGTTGGAAATCTCAAAGTACAATCCAGGTAAAAATTAGGGATAATGGCAAGTAACTATGTTCAACAGAGGCGAATCCCTCAGCAGCAGCAGTTACATCATCTGTCAGAAAACTCCAGTCAAGGTCATCTTCGACAGAAGCTCAGGATGCCCCGAATTCAAAGTTGGTAGAAGGATAGTGGTTGTTATGTTTCAACGTAGCCCTTTTCCCTGTAAATTACCATTTTCTAACTTTGTAAATACTCAATGGAATCACGCGTTTGGCTGATCTCCATCTTATCAATAAAATTTGAGCCCTTGTGCTTTTGTTTGTAATTCTTATTTGTTTTAGCTTTACAGAACGACATTTTAACATGATTAACGATTCTTGAAAATGAATTTACTTGTTAAAACTTTTTCTGCTTAAAATAAAGACGGCAATTTCTTTTGACTGTTGAACATCAGAAGAACATCGGTCGCTTCTCCAGAAGTAATCGATCCTCGAAGTGCAGAATCAAAGTACTCCTTCTAAACCAGTACGACTGAATAAAGGATCAACTATGTCAGAGACCTTGTTTCATCTGACACACCTCGGCCGAGTTCTTATCTCCTAAGCCCGACAAACATAGCTCCCAACAAGGACTATCTCTCCTAAGCAAGGTGGAATTGCTATCTTAAACCAGTGATATTTCTACACGCCCTGCGATGGCCGAGTATCCAGTCGTGTTCACCCGTCAGTTTGTATGTCGTGTCAGTTTTGTCAGCATATACATACATACATCATGCATTATTGATTTGCATTCACATTTCATATTGCATCACTATCACTCCAGTCGGTCTTGTCCCGTAGTGGTAACAGTCCTCTCAATCGAGTTATCAGTTCTTGTCTCTTCAAGAAGCGCGGCGCCCGAACAATCTCGCCTCCAGTTATTTCTAAATTGGAGATAGGGCCTGGACCACTTTGATAACTTGAACCTCTGAAACATCAGAGAGCCCTCAGTCAACATCACTCTTCGCCAATGAGGATGATATCCTTGCTTTCCCGGATTAAGGAAAATCCACAGAGAAAGCCTAGTAATCAGAGATTCATCAGCATGCCAGTTTCGCTGCGAAAAGATTGCTGATGAAAAAGTCATCGGCATCTCAAAATTGGACCCCATCATATGGCATTTCTCCGGGAAGATCCCGAGAAAAGTATGATGTAAGATCCCAAGCGACAGTAGTCTCTCAAGAGACCTGCTTTCCCCCAGTAGAAACAAATGGCGTCTCCAAACAGAGAAGTTTGTGCAACTCTACAACTCAGACAAATGGGTTCCCCAGCAAGTCTGACATCAAATTGTTTCCGTCAAATGGCATCTCCCCAGGAAAATTCGGCGAGAAGTTTGAGGAAAACCGCTACGAATAGCGTCCCTTGTCAATAAAGTTTATTGACAAAAGAAACTTAGACCAGTTCCTTGGTAAGAAACCAGGATCGAGGGGAAGTTTAAATCAGAAACTTAGACCAGTTCCTTAGTAGGAAACCAGGATCGAGGGGAAGTTTAAATCAGAAACTAAGACCAATTCCTTGGTAGGAAACCAGGATCGAGGGGAAGTTCATTTCAAAAGAAAACTGAGACCAGTTCCTTGGCTGAAGACCAGGATCGAGGGGAAGTTTTACCTCTTCTAAGCATCATTGCTTAGTAAAAGAAGATGAATGCGTGCGCTACCATTCATAACCACCATCAAAATTTCGGGTATTCCGATATTTAATCCTCTTGCACCCCGAATGCCCGAATACCTTCGTCATTCACACCTTCGGGTCCAAGAAGATTAAATAGGGGCATCTGTCATACCCCAAATTTTGACCACTAAGATTTCTCATCATTGTGAAAATCATCATTACAATATGGAGGAACCATCATACTTCATCAGTCTCCCCAAATATGGGTGAGCATTCACTACAATCAAAATTAGGGTTTCGAGCCCTCTCAGAGCTTTAGACAAATGATCAATCAAGGAATGACATGATCTTCAACTTTTCTAACCTCTCAAGTAACTACAAAGGATCAAAAGGACTCCCATTCCAAGGATTAAGCACAAAGATACTCCCTTCTAGGTGGATCAAGCCTCAAGATCGCCAGTATCACCAAATTAGGGTTTTGGTCGATCAGGGCCTCCAAAGAGAAATTTTCTTCTGGGCATGAGCTAATGATCCAAAACACAACCTAATATATTCCATGGAACCTCATGTACCCAACCATCAAGTCAATTTTGCCTCAGGGGATGCATACATCAAAAATCAGGAATTAGGGTTTCTTAACCTAATTCACCCCTAAGTTGACTTTTAGGGCAAATCATGAGCCAAGACCTCAAAAGAGGATTTGAGAGTCTCTAATGAACTATGTTAATCCATTTGGAACAATGGATTAATCCAAGAAGTTTGAGCAACAAGTCTCAATTTCATCTGCACCACAGTTAGGGTTTTAAGGGAAAAAGCCAACTGTAACTTTGACTTTTGACCAGGACATGCTCCCAAGCCCTAGGGCATGAATCAATATACCCTATGACACCCATGGAACATGTCCATCAAGTTTGATTTAGGTCAAGGGCATGATTTCCTGAAGAATTGCACAGTTTGGAATTCATCTGATAAAAAGTCAACTGTGCACAAAAGTCAACTTTGACTTTTTGAGATTTTTCACCAAAATGGATTTTTAACCCTAAAATGATGTTAATGTATGATTTGAATCATCATTCATCAAGAAAAACCAAGAAAAGTTGGATAACTTGTAAAAGGAGGTAACCATAAAAACTTAGAAAATTTTCTAAGTTAAAAATAAAGTGACTAGGGTACCAACTTTGGAAGGTCATAACTCCTAAACCACAAAGTCATTCTTCCCCATCCAAAGCTTGACTTGTAGATCTCATGGCCCTCTACAAAAGTGTCAACTACAAGTCATTCCAATTCATTATGGATTTTGAGTTATGGTTGGAGCAAAATCACTAAAACATGAAAATCCATCATTTTCCAACACTTAGAAAAATTCTGGGCAAGGCAGATTTTGCGTTGAAACACCAAAACTTGTGGGATTTTTTTCACATAGATGCAAGCTGAATCAGTTCCAAAGATGAACATCAATGTTGTTGCAAATGTTGCCAAGAATCCAAGCAACTCAATAGCATGAAACCAATCCACTTGTGCCAAGAATTATGGCTGCCACAACATGCCATGTCAAGGCTACCATGAAAAATCAGTTTGGGAGTTTTGTGCCATCCACGATTTCTGAGTCAAAAAGAGTGATCATTATACCACATGCCTTCAATCTGATCATGAACCAACTGATCCAACTGATAGGGTTGAGTCAAAAAGCCAAGGAATCTTCCAACTTGAAATTCATCCACTTTGGCACATTTTGCCTTGAATTCAAAGGGCATTAATGTGGAATAGTGCATTTTCAACAAAGCCACTCTACTCAGTCAAGTTCTCTGATTAAACAAAAATAAAAACATCTGAAGAATGTGATTTTGGTCAAGGCATAGCCCTGCTCTTGGGAATGGCTAGTTTGCCTTGCTTGAGAAGAAATCCTCCAAGCCAATCCATGCAAATGTGATCTGATCCAGCAGCCATTCACTATTCCTCCAAGACAAAAGTTGATCACTTATAAATAGAGGTTCCAATGGATCATTCAACTCACACCAAAGCCAGTTACAGCACTGCTTTCTCTCATTCTTCCTTAAACCTCAAGTTTCTTGGTTTTTGAGTAACCACTATCGGGTTTTGAGTTGCAGCCTCAAGCAATCAATTCCAATTGCTCAAACACATCACATATGATGTATTTGAGGTGTCCAAACACTTAAACACTGACTGTAACACCTCAGGCTCAAAATCACCCTTCAACCAAGCCATTATGCCTCAATTATGCAGGTGGAGGTCTCCAGCTTGATCCAAAGAGTTTCAAAGTGTTCCAAAGCTTGCAACACACTCCATAACATCCATTGAAGCTGTAGCGATCATTAATTCACAACTGGAATAAATTTTGTGTAGAGTTCCATTTTGGCTTGCATCAAGGTAAGCCTCAAAACTCAAACTCCATGATCCATGCATATTTCCTCGCATGATATTTTTGCCAATTGCTTGCCATCATATGTTGATTGTTTTCCCTCAGAAAACTTGATCATAGCACTCATAATCATGCCTACTCGATTGCTTTTGCAAAATTAGGGTTCATACGACCTCAATGATATAATTTGCTATACACTGAAAATGAATGAAATTGGGTATTGCCATCTTCTTCCTTGTGAAAAAATGCATGGGTTTGGTGTTTGAATCATGTCAAATGGTTGAGAGATGAGTGAGATAGAGGACTTCATGCACGAGCTAAAGGAAGAAGATGGCCATGGCGCCATTCTCATAAAATCCAACAAGTTCTCTATATATTTTTCCCTTGCCATGTTATATTTGAATTGGCATTGCGCCCCAACGGTTCATCGGCTGGTTTTGTGTGTATTGGCAAGCGAGAGGTCTGGGGTTCGAATCCCCCTCGCCCCAGACTTCTTTTTATCACTTGTTTATTTTGTTATTTTTCATATTATTATTTTAATGATTTGAGAAATTAATAACTCCTTCAATTTTTATCATTTTTTATTGGTTCTTTTTGCAATAATTCACTAAAATGTTTAAATATTTGATTTTACCAAAAAATCCCAAAAATATTATTTATTTCATATATTTGATATTTTTGCAAAAAATTAATGTTTTATGTGTTTTTAGCATTTAAAATATTTTTTCTCCCTTTGTTTTCTAACCCTAATTTGATTTCAATCATTTTGTAGGAAGAAACCTGATTTTTTGGAACATTGATCCAAGATCATAATTTGTTTTCACATATTTAACAAACATTGATCCTTTTAATTGAATTTTTATTTAATTAAAAATACATTTTGAAAACAAATTAGGGTTTTGAATCAATTCAACCCTCAACAAATCATTTTCAAACACTCTTTGGGCCTCTATTAGAGTGTAAGACCCAACCCCCTTGTACAGAAAACTTTTTGGGCCTCATTCGTTGTATAAGTCCCTCTGTACATTTTCAAATAAACGACGCGATTGTCGCCTTTTAAAAAAAATCAACTGGGCCTCTCCTTGAGCTATAAGACCCATTCAAAACTTTTGGGCCTCTAATAGAGTGTAAGACCCAACCCCCTTTTAACCAAAACAATTTTGGGCCTTGCTTATTGTATAAGTCCCTCTGCGTTAAAAGAAAATCTCGGTACGATTGCCATTTTTAACGAAAAATCATCTGGGCCTACCCTCGGGTTATAAGCCCCACTCTTTTTTAAAACTTTTTGGGCCTCTTGAGAAAGTGTAAGACCCATCCCTTTGTACAGAAAACCTTTTTGGGCCTCAGTCATTTGTAGAAGTCCCTCTGTACAAATTCAACAGTGCAATCACTGATAAAACCCTGGGCCTCTCCTTGAGCTGTAAGCCCCAAATCTTTCTTTTTCAAAGCACTTTCTCCTTTGATTTTGAATATACTGTTGTTTTCAATCTTTCTTTGTTGAACAACTAACAAACAACATGGAAGCTCTACAACCGAGTAAGTGTTTATACGCTTTCATTTACTGCTTTCATATACATATAACTGTATTGTGGGGCTGTTTCGCTGTAAGTCTTCTTTCATAAACTCATATCAACTGTGTAATAATAGTATAGATATTTAGAGTTTCCCCGGCAACTACATCTAGCATTAAGCCCGTTGATCACTCTTAGAAATAGTCAAAACTAGATCCCCATAGGATTACCAGACACAGTCTTCCCTCCTCTTGGGTTTAAACAATATAGAGACATGAAAGGCAGCATTCTCGGTGAACCCTTTCATAGACTGTCACTCGTAGAAGTTGTCAAAGAAACTCTATTCCCCAGAGATGATCTCTTCTCCGTGAATTGCATCTCTTGAGTTTCTTCCAAATTCTCGAACTTTCCTGGCTTGATCTATTCTCGGTGAATGGCATGTCTTGAATTTCTCGGGGTTTGGGGACCCACATGCTTCTTAAAAGCACTTGTCAAGAAACTCTATTCCCCAGAGATGATCTTTTCTTCGTGAATGGCATCTCTTGAGTTTCTTCCAAATTCTCGAACTTTCCTGGCTTGATCTATTCCTCGTGAATGGCCTGTCTTGAATTTCTCGGGGTTTGGGGACCCATCGGCTTCTTAAAAGCATCGGCCTCATCTTGGGCATCGTACAAGGACCCACAGGCTTCCTAAAAGAAACCCCGCATCCTCTTGGGCTTAGTACAAGGACCCGACAGCTTCTTAGAAGTATTTACAGCCTCCTCTTAGGCTTCGTATAATGATCTCTTCCTCCGGGAATGATAGCCTTCTCTTGGGCTTCGTACAAGGACCTCTCGGCTTCTTAAAAACTTCCAGCCTCCTCTTGGGCTTCGTACAAATTGTCCCGACGACCTCCTAGAGGTATAGGAACATAACTTAATCATCTCCATAGAACAGTCCTTTCAAGAGTCTACTACTGTTTCTCAAAGCATAGTACAAAAGATGAAACTCTAGACTTGGACAGTCTAATCTCCTTGAGTCTCAAAGACATTCTCAAGCACCCCTTCAAGAATAGGAAGAAAACCCGTAGACTCAGACAGTCTCAATACCCTTCGGTTTTCCCACTTCCTTAAAGAACAGGAATAACCCGTATCCTTGAAACAAATCCTTGAGTACAGTGTTACTCATATAAGAACTGATTTTCTCTTTCAAAATCAGTATATGGACCTGTCACTTAACTGAACAGTCGCCATAGCCTCCTCTTAGGCTTTGTATAATGATCCTTCTCCAGTGAAGTTAGCCTCTCTCTTGGGCTTTGTACAATGATTCTCCCCAATGGAGTCAAACAACATTTAGCCTCTCTCTCGGGCTTTGTACGAGACATATAAGAGACTCCCTCGTTGAGTCAATCATCCCTTTAGCTTCCATCTCGGGCTTTATACGAGATACAAAAAGGTTCTTATTGAGCGAAACAAATTTTGCCTCCATCTCGGGCTTTGTACGAGATACAAAAAGGTTCTTATTTAGCCAAACAAACAACAGCCTCCATCTCGGGCTTCATACGAGATACAGAAAACTCTCTTGTTGAGTCAAATAGCCTCCATCTCGGGCTTTATACGAGATACCGAAAGACTCCATCGTCGAGTCAAAACCTTTTAGCCTCTCTCTCGGGCTTTGTACAAGACACCTTTTAGCCTCCTCTTAGGCTTTGTATAAGAAAACCACTGGTTGATCCAATCAACCTTTTAACATCAAAAGTTGTGCCTCGTTCACAGTACACAAACATCAACAACTCCTTCCCCTTCATCTAATCGCTGTAAGCGGCAAGCCTCTGGATCATCTACATCCATGCCACTGTCCCTCTTTTAGCATGATAAATTCCTAAGGAAAGATAGCATTGTTCTACACTGAGTTAAAGTCTTCTCCTTCAGGTTAAAATCCCCTATAAAGGAAATTATGGCATTACTAGGATCTGCGTATCCCGGTTAAAGTAATCCTCCTTTACAGTCAGTCACCCAACAGTTGTGACATACAGACCCCCTTTAGAGATGACAAATTCTCTCTAAAGTCAAACCTATAGCTTCATATCTTGGGCTTTGAACAAGATACAAATAAACTCTTCAGCTTCATATCTTGGGCTTTGAACAAGATACAAATCACCTTTCGCTTCACGTCTTGGGCTTTGAACAAGACACCAAAACAACCATTTCCTCCCATAGAATAGGAGGAACTACGAACGCTCTGATTTCCCTGTTTCGGTAAACGGGAATACGTAGGCATAAGATTGAAAGAAAAAAATCTTAGCGAGCACACTAAACAAAAACCCAAAGTCCCATACTCCCATATATCCTAATCTGAAGCAGTATCCTAACAAAAAGAGAGAAATCAGTATTGGCGAAAATACAAATAACCAGTACAAAGGCCCCCCACATTGATAGCATCCGTAACCTAACAGACCGTTGTTTAAACTCAATATGCAAAGCAGGTTTAATTGGAGACATCTATTTCCCTTCCTTCGTCAACTTTAATAGGATAAAAAATGAATCGACCTGTAGTAAGCTCAACCGCAGAGAGCGACCACGCTTAAGAACCGCGTCCAAAATCGCTCGCTACACCATGGTTTGACATGCTTCATATTTATGGATGTTTTTAATGTTGTTAACCTCTGTTTAAAGCATATTTACATTAATTCAATGACTGATTTATCAATTCTTTCAATTATGTGTGTTCTTGATTTTTGTTTAAACATGCTAATTCTTGCCTTTCTTTGACTACATGATCCATGATTTATCTTGTATTTTCAATGTCATGTGGTACTGTTTTGCACTCCCTCTCTTTTCTTTGCATTAAGTTTATTCTTCATGGATGAACTTAATCTTGCATAATCAATAATGTACACCTTTTGCTTTAATGATTTTCCATTCTCTTTGGAAACTTGTTAGCATAACATTCCCTTTTGATTAGTTAATCGAAACTTTGTTTCGATCAATTGATCCTTCCCTTTCCCCCTCTTTAGACTTCCTTTAGAGCTCTTTCTCTCTTTCCTCCCGCGGAGTTGGAGTTCGGCACGACGCACTACGCGCACTTTGGAGCACTGTACAAGTCGAAGTTACTACACTGTTCACTTCACAACACGCTGGAGCACTGTACAACTTGGAGCTGTTACGCTGTCAGTTTCAACTTCTGCACTACACCCTGTGTGTGTTAGAGAAGGAATGAGAAGGGAGAATTCCTACTCTCATTCTGACTACTTCAGGTAGGGGACGAATGACCCTATGCTTGGCTTAGTCATCTCTAACTCCAGGCGGTAGTGTGCTTTCTTTCCCCAGTCGAGTCGATCCTTGATCACTCTTTGCTCTTTGCGATCTATCTCACTCTTTGTTCGTTGCAACCTCTTTCGATCCTTGATCACACTTTGCTCTTTGCGATCTCTTTTGATCCTTGATCACTCCTATCTCTTTCAATCTCTCTCTTGATCTACCACCATTCTTCTTGGTTACGATCCTTTATTCATTGGGTTAGCAAGCTTTCTTCGTTTCAACACCCTATTCTCTTCTGGCGGTCAATCATTGTTCTTTTGATTCCCCTGGAAAGTCTCTTTTCTCTTTCTTCGGTTAAATACAGTATTCCTGTTAAATACCGAACCCCTTGTGGATTTTGCAACCTTCTTTTGGTTCTTCTCCCTTTGATTGGTTAACCACTGTCTGTCAGTTATAACACCAATTTTGATCTCTTACTCACTTAACTACAGTCTGTCTGTTAATACTGAGCTCCTCTTGGGTTAATCACCTTCTCTTGGTTAATCACCCATTTCTTTAGTTAATCACAGTCCGTCTGTTAATACTGAATTCCTCTTGGGTTAGTCACCTTCTCTTGTTTAATCACCCGTTTCTTCAGTTAATCACAGTCCGTCTGTTAATATTGAGCTCCTCTTGGGTTAATCACATTATCTTGGTTAATCACTCGTTTCTTAAGTTAATCACAGTCCGTCTGTTAAAATACTGAGCCCCCTTTCGAGTTAATCACTATTTCTTGGTTAATCACTCGCTCCTTTTGGTTAATTACAGTCCGTCTGTAAACACCGAACCCCAAGCAGTTGGCAACCTCCTCTTGGTTCGAATACTTGCTCCCTTGGGTTAGTAGCCTTTCTTTGGTTCAAATACCCTTCCTTCGGTTGAGTACTATTTATTTAGTCAGTTTACCGAACCCTTTTGGGTCACGACCTTTGATCGGTCCTACACCCGTCCTTTGGGTCACGACATTCGCTCGGTCCTACACCCGTCCTTTGGGTCACGACCTTTGATTGGTCCTACACCCGTCCTTTGGGTCAGGACCTTTGCTCGGTCCTACACCTGTCCTTTGGGTCACGACCTTCGCTCGGTCCTACACCCGTCCTTTGGGTCACGACCTTCGCTCGGTCCTACACCCATCCTTTCGGTCACGACCTTCGCTCGGTCCTACACCCGTCCTTTCGGTCACGACCTTCGCTCGGTCCTACACCCGTCCTTTGGGTCACGACCTTCGCTCGGTCCTACACCCGTCCTTTGGGTCAGGACCTTTGCTCGGTCCTACACCCGTCCTTTAGGTCACGACCTTGACCCAACCTTTGCTCGGTCCTACACCCGTCCTTTGGGTCACGACCTTTGCTCGGTCCTACACCCGTCCTTTGGGTCACGACCTTTGCTCGGTCCTACACCCGTCCTTTGGGTCACGACCTTTGCTCGGTCCTACACCCGTCCTTTGGGTCACGACCTTTGATCGGTCCTACATCCGTCCTTTGGGTCACGACCTTCGCTCGGTCCTACACCCGTCCTTTGGGTCATGACCTTTGTTCGGTCCTACACCCGTCCTTTGGGTCATGACCTTTGCTCGGTCCTACGCCCGTCCTTTGGGTCACGACCTTCGCTCGGTCCTACATCCGTTCCTTGGTTGATCACCTTTCTTATCTGTTAAAACCTCTTTTCCCCACAGTCTTAATCCTCTTATTGCTTGGTTTGGACACCATCTCTTTCTTTATCTCTTATCCTCTTGGTTTGGACACCATTTCTCTCTTACTCCTTATTCTCTTGGTTTGGACACCATTTCTCTCTTATCTCTTATTCTCTTGGTTTGGACACCATTTCTCTCTTATTCCCTTATTCTCCTGGTTTGGACACCATTTCTCTCTTATTCCTTTATTCTTTTGGTTTCGACACCATTCTTGCACTTTATTCTCAATACAGTTACTATTTCTTTCTTTTACACTCTTTTCTTGGTTTTGACACCATTTCTTTGGAATCCCCAGTGGAATCTCCTTCTTTATTTTGCTCTTGGTTTTGACACCACTTTCCTTTCCTTTTCCTTTTCCTTTTCCGTCTTAGTTCCCCGAACTACGGAAGCTCTGATTCTGCATTCTTTTGAATGTATGATACATAGGCACGAGATCGTGATGATCTTGGTGAGCACACTTCCACCCTTCCTTCCTTCTCCCTTTCTTCCTTCCTCTCTGTCCCCTGGTTCCATGAACTACGACGCTCTGATTTCCTCATTGCACTATGAGGGTACGTAAGCACGAGGATCATGTTCCTCCATGAGCACTTGCTTTATTTTCTTTCTTTTTCCTCTTCCTTCTCTCTCTCTCTCTCTCTCCTTTCTTTTAGCTAGAAACCTTTAGATAGATAACCCATCCAAGCCTAGAAGCAAGCGAAATGGTTCCCGTCGAGTACGACGGATGCATGAGGTGCTAATACCTTCCTTTCACATAACCGACCCCCCGTTCCCGTTTCTCTTCCCCTCGAGTTTTATCGATATTTTCCCTGTCCTTCGGGACTAAATAAAGTTCGGTGGCAACTCTGTTGTATCTTTGAGTGTGCGATTCACTCAGGTAGAAACCAGCCATCTTCAGCTGGCGACTCTGCTGGGGAGTTCTTGTTCTTAAGCTTCGCCTCGCTTTGCTTGTCTCCTGGCTAGGAGGAACTCCCCATCATCAGCTGCCGACTCTGCTGGGGAGTTCTTGCTCTTGAGCTTCGCCTCACTTTGCTTGTCTCCTGGCTAGGTAGAAACTCCCCATCATCAGCTGGTGACTCTGCTAGGGACAGATTGACCTATTGCTGGTCTATCCCTTGAGGGGTCTCGCCTAGTTTTCTTTTCTTTTCTTACTTGTTTGGGTGTTTATCTTTCGCGCTTTGCTCGCTTTACCTTTTCCTTGCTTTAGCTTTATGTTTATTTATTGCATTTCTTTACTGCTTTGAATATTCATATGCTGCATACTCTGGATATTTGCTATTTTCTGTTGTTGGCGGGTTGAGTTGCTACTTGAGAGATAAGCCTAATACCCAGGCTTGAGTATACATCTAGGATTAGAGTGGAAAGTAGTGTGACTTGTGTGGCATTTGGCCAGACTTAGTATACACGAAAACTCCACATCCAGACGAGGTTTTCTTTGGTAATATTCTATCCTGCGCAGTTGGGGCAGACGATGGAATGTAACCTAGAAAACTGTCGACTCTGGCGACCATTTCCCGAGAACTCAGTTGTGGCACTCCTCCCAAGGAGCGATAATGGCATACCAGAAATGGCAAACCCATTACGCTTCCTTGAACTGAGGACCCAAAGCTGGGAACTTGCCATAAGATGACCCTTTTTTTGGGGGACTCAGTGAACGACCTATTTGTTTGGCGATAGTATTGTACCCCGAGGGATGAATGTACTATTGCTTCTCAAATCGAGAATCTGAAACTGAGAATCCCGCTTTCTATATCATACCTGTGAGGGGGATGAGTTTTTGCAGGAAACCAAGCCACTTCATACATTTGTTCTCTCACGCACGTCAGATCTTTGTACCTACACGGAGCTACCTGTGCAGATTATCCAGAAGATGTTGCATCCCCGACTTACATTATTGCATAATGTTATTGCATCTTCATGTATGCCAAATTTTTGAACTTGAGTTATTGCATGATCATATGTATGCTGAACTTTTGCATCATCTAACCTTTGCATCATTGATCTTTGCATATCTCATTTGCATTCCACCTGCATAAACAACATATGTATACATACCTTTGCATTGCATACCTTCAAACCAGAAAAGCTCATTTACTTCCCTTCATCAGCCCAAAGACAACGATTCTCCGACGCCGAAAGCCAAAGGATCATGGAACAGATTGGGTATGAGAATACACTACGCAAGGAAGGCAAGGTTGACATGGTTGTGGAACTACTTCTGGACAGTATGACAATGAACCCCTCTGACCAGGTTGTGATTGATGAGCAAGCCCAGAATGGACCAAAAATGGATAAGGTCATGAATGTGGATGAAAGAAATCTGCCGGTTCACCCCTTGTCAAAGCAGAAGACCACTCAAAGCAATCAGAAACAAAAGCGTAAGCAAATCAGCAAAGGGAACAACAATCAAGGGAGGAGACTTCCTCGTCATGATCTAGTTCCCATAACTTACACGCATCTACTGCCTGTTCTGATTCATGTTGGGGCAATTGTTCCTAAAGAAATCAAGTCGGCCAAGTTTCCTTATCATCCTAAGCATGATCCTAATGCCACATGTGGATACCATGTTGGATATGTGGGGCATTCTACAGAAGCCTGTGTCATCTTTAAGAACAAAGTCCAAGAGCTCCTCGATTAGAAGTTGCTTTGCTTTACAGAGAAGCCTTGCCAGAAGTCTGCACCTGTGATTGCTGAAACATCTGCCGATAGAGGTCCTCCTATTCATGTGCAGATTCCTCCAGTTGTTCAACCTGTTGGGTAATACCCCTACCAAAGTTTTCAGTCTGCTAACTCTGGAACAACTTTTTCCTATCTTGGGGCACCCTCTGCTGTCGCACCTTCAGTTACTTATCCTGGGGCACCCTACACTCTGTATGGGATCCATTTTGGTTAGATTGCTAATCGGATGGATAATCCTGGTTTGTTGCACCCTGCTCAAGTGTTCCCGCGATATGCTACTCATCAGATTCATCCTCAAGCACCTCTGGCTCCTACGTCATACTATCCATTCTCGCATGTTGCCGCAACCCAACATCAACAGCCTCCTCAGAGTCATAATCAGCATGCCCAAAGGCGAGAGCGCCAAAATCAGCGCAAGCCCCGGAGTAATCTAGAACGAAGGAATGCTCCTTTAGATCCGATTCCGGTGGCATACAATCAACTTCTCCCTCATCTAGTTCAGAACTTGCTAGTGGTTCCCAAAGCTCTGAAACCCCCTCCAAAACCATTCCCACCTGGGTATGATCCCAATGTGCCGTGTGGATATCATGATGGGTCGGCTGGACATTCGACTGAGGATTGCAACACCTTCAAAGCTAAGGTCCGACAGTTAATTGACAAGAAGCACTTAACCGTTTAAAGTGAGAAACCGTGGGTGAACGGAAATCCCTTGATCGTGTAAAGGTCCATATTGCAAAAGAATCCCTTGAATAAGCCTGACAGCGCTTCCTTAACATCGGCAATCATCATGTCATTCCATCTTTTCTATTTCTTTTGTTTGCCAAGCATTGTTCATTTGTAAAACTTGTTTGTTTTTTATGATAATGATAATGAAATGAATATGCATGTTTTGAATAAATTCATTCGTGTTCACTCATACTTTTTGTCAATATCACATATTTGACCAAGCAAAATCAAAAAGAGAATGATGAAATCAAAAGGACATGAGATTACTGTCTGTATGCTTTTGAATAAAACCCTGCTGAGGATGTAAGGCATTTGTTCAAATCCCCAAACACAGGAGTCATAAGGAAGATAATCCCTAGTCAACCCCTTTAGGCCTTGAAGTAGGAGTTTCTTTCTGTACACATAAAACCCTCAATCTTAACCAGGGGTAGGGTAGTCTTTAAGTAGTTTGACCATGCGTTAAAATTTCAAAAGAGGAGCACCCCATTCTGAGGGTCAACCACATCCTATCCCTCGCAAGAGGTCGGGAAAATCACAAGTCCACAATGGTTGTCTCTCATCGACCAAAGGAATAAGGCAGTCACAACTCACCTTCACAAATCAAATAAACATGTGTCACACGATGTTGTTCGAAAAAAAAAACCAAAATCACAAAAGCAAAAGAATAAAAACCCGCTAAGTCAAAAACTCAAAAACAAATGACTTAGGCAAAAATTAGGGCATCCCGGTAGACTGCAGGTTCAAAATAATCAGTCTAAGCAAAAATTAGGGAAAATAAAAAGAACAAAACAGATAATCAAATGCAAAAATCCTCAATGAGAACAAGTTCGCGTGATCACATGTGACAAAAACAAAAGGTGAGCGATTGCCGCTCTAAAACCCTTGTCGGTTCCTCTACCATTACTTCCATCATTCAAAGCCCTTTTTGAAAGGTGAATGCTTATGTCAAACTAATTGAACGTAGGATTGGAGAACATCAAGGAGAATGGGTGGGGTAAAATAATTTTTTAGCCTTATATCCTTTCTTTCTTAAACCGTGAGCCAGGCCACGTTACAACCTGCAAAAGACCTAATTGAAGCAGGGTTATTTCGAAAGCACACTACGGTAAAATCATGTCCGAGCTGACTCCCAAAAGATTTGCTTATCATTTGTGTCGATACTGACATGGCATTCTAAATGGTGATCCATTCACTATATGTCATAATCTTAGTGAACATACTTGGATTTTCAAAACTAACATATGCATAGCATTAACATTATCATTTTCAAAACAAACACTTTTTACTTGCGAACAAGCGCTTGACATCAAGAAAGTTTCCACAATGGAAAGTTTGATCATCTCAAGTGGCAAAACGCCTGGAAACTCTGTTGAGCAAAAGGGCCTTGCCATCTCAAGATTCAGTCAATCCGAGTCAATCACGACGAGATTCGACAAATCTCTCCATGTTCATTTGGTCAGGAGCATTCCTCCAAAGATCGATCAGCCAGGGGCAAAATTACTTCAGAGCTTACATTGGGGCAGGCCACCTCAAGAGCACAAGAAGACGACCTCCCCAAGAGACGGTTAATCAGGGGCATACTGTTCCAATACAATAGGGCAAGTCAGATCAGAATCATCCTATGACACAAACTGTTCCCTACCTTGTAATTGGGGCAATCCACCAACAGATTGGGGCAGAGGCAGGTTACTAAGGTACAAGTTTTCTCCCCGTTTTAAGGCAAGAGCAATGCTACATCAACAACTGCTGATCCTGAAGTAGGTGTCGGGGAATCACGTCTTTAAGGCTTACACCCTAACCTCAACTCCTCCGTCTCCCACAATAAAGCACTTGAACCATTACATAGACCACTCTCATGCGTTGATCATGTCGCTTCACTCTTGCATATCGTTTATTTGGCATAGCATGAAGTCTTAACTTAAATCCGATCATACTTAAC
This sequence comes from Lathyrus tuberosus, assembly GCA_022829125.1. Taxonomy (NCBI): domain Eukaryota; kingdom Viridiplantae; phylum Streptophyta; class Magnoliopsida; order Fabales; family Fabaceae; genus Lathyrus; species Lathyrus tuberosus. The sequence goes on from JALAZF010000392.1 coordinate 3,253,902, forward strand.
ATCTCTTCAAAAACCTGATTACTGACATTCTACATATAGTAATCATCACCGCATAACATTGCATCCTTAGACTCATAGCATAATCATCAAGGTGGAGCATTACACCATACAAGTTCAAACATGCGTCCCAATCAAAATCCAGTTCTCCTCTGGTAGTCAGTTCTCGTCTGACTTGTATCTTCAAATCCCAGTTCTCGTCTGGCCAACTTTTTCAACGTCCAGTTTTCATTTTGCACATCTTTTCTTTCAAAGTCTAGCTCTCGCCTGGCAAATCTTTCGAGAAGCTGTTTCAATTCTTTGGTCCATCCAAAACCCTTTCTGGTCCATCTAGCACCTACAAATTTGCGACATTGTACCTTAACCAGCATCCTTACATTGCATGTTATCCAACATCATGTAAACCACGCATACATAGCATATGCATCGATCATACTCCCTCTCTTTTGCCTGACTTATCTCCCAGCATATTTTCAGCCAAACTTTGCACCTATCAATTCTGCATTTGCACCTTTTCCTTTTACTGCCGTCGGCCAATTCGGGCTACTCTTTTATTTAATCCCCTTCTACCTCGAATCCTCGAAAAGCTAGCGCAATTCGTACATTCAGGTCCAAGTGGATTAAATAGGGGCAGCTGTCGTAACCCGAAATTTGACCTCCTTTTTTGTTTTTTGCATAAGCATGTGCACTCGCATCGATAGCATACGCATTTGCATTTTTCCTTGGTGTTTTGATTACAGGAATGTTCAGATTTTCAAGCTCGATTAATCACATCATCACAAGGTCATCACATTATCAAAACAAGCACAAAACAAGGGTTTCTATGCCTATTTATCAAAGCAAGAGGTTGAAAATCGGAACCGTGGCCACAACACCATTTTCAGGCAAAATTGGGCATTTTTGGCCTGGTTAATAGATTAACCATTTTGCAATGCAATTATGTTAATAGATTAACCAGTGTAAATTTGTTGTTTTTTATGTGTTAATCGATTAACACTTTGCAGTGCAATTATGTTAATCGATTAACACGTGCAAATTTTGCATAATTTGTTGTTTTTTCAAGACAACAACTTTCCCTCCACATTTTGAGATTCTATATTGGTCTAGTAACATGTGGAACATTCTGGAACCTTCAAGAATTCACCTACATTTGTTCCAATGCATTATTTCCAAATAAGTGCACCATATTCCTTGTTTTCCAAGCATCTCCACTTTTGAATGTTGAAGTTCACATTAGGATTGTTACCGAGTTGATCCTAACTAACCGAGTTAACTACCTTGACTCGGTGAGTCAAGTGTAACTAACTCATAGCCTAGTTCCAAACCCAAAGCTAGGTCCAAACCAAAGTCCAAAACTACCTCCAAAGCTCTCACACTCCATACCTAAAGTCTATATAAACCAAGCTTCCCTCATTTCACAAATCCTCCACAATCATTCACACAAATTCACACTTTCTTCACTCTCAATTCTCTCATTCCCTTCTGCATTTTTCTGCAACTTCTACACATTCTTCTTCATCTTCTTCACCAAACCTCACTAAAGCTCTTAATTCACCATTGAAGAAAAGCTACTTTCACCTTGAAAGTGCTTTTTCTTGAGCTTAACCTTCATCATCATTCCATTCTACTGGATTTTGTGGAGCTTCGGTAGCTTTTAGATTCATCTCAAGTAATCACTTCAAGCTTCTTCGGTGATAATTCTTATTTCGGAGTTTTCGTCGCAATTTGTACGGTTTCGATACGATTCGGCCATGCTTGAAGATTCCTCTAGTTTTCTTCGATTATCTTTATCATCTTGCTATTATACTTGAGTTTCTGGAACTATATTAACTTTTGGATTCATCTCAAGTGGTTGCTTCAAGATTTTACGGTTCGAATTCGCATTTTGGAGCTTTGTCGCAATTTTGCTCGGTTTCGATACGATTCGGCTATGAGTGAAGATTCCTCTGGTTTTCTTTGATTATCTTCATCAAGAATCCTTGGCAACAATTACCAAGCCAAACCTCCGGCTTGTAGGTTGGTCGATTCTCACTTAATTTATCGTTTCGTTCATTTTTACGCGTTTACGTTGTAGTTTCGATAGTTTTTCGTTTTGATTAATCATGTGATTGTTTGATCTTTGATATGCATGTTCATGCTTTAAATTGATGATTAATTGATCATATTTCCTTTAATTTTTGTGCACAAGTTCATACTATAGCATGTGGTAGTTCAAATAAATGATTAACTGTTGGAAGCACTTTTGGAAACTGTTTTTTTGCCTCTGTTGCAGTGTTAATCGATTAACACCTTTGCTGTGTAATTATGTTAATAGATTAACCAGTGTAAATGTGTTATTTTTCATGTGTTAATCGATTAACACTTTACAATGCAATTATGTTAATCGATTAAGACTGAGTCAGAATGCCATTTTCATGCTTTTTCAAGTGTGTTTGCCATGCTTTCTCATTCTAACTTCCATGGATTGATATGCTTCATATTTATGGATGTTTTTAGTGTTGTTAACCTCTGTTTAAAGCATATTTACATTAATTCAATGATTGATTTATCAATTCTTGCAATTATATGTGTTCTTGATTTTTGTTTGAACATGCTAATTCTTGCCTTTCTTTGACTACATGATACATTATTTATGTTGTATTTTCAATGTCATGTGGTACTGTTTTGCACTCCCTCTCTTTTCTTTGCATTAAGTTTATTCTTCATGGATGAACTTAATCTTGCATAATCAATAATTTACACCTTTTGCTTTAATGATTTTCCATTCTCTTTGGAAACTTGTTAGCATAACATTCCCTTTTGATTAGTTAATCGAAACCATGTTTCGATCAATTGATCCTTCCCTTTCCCCCTCTTTAGGATTCCTTTAGAGCTCTTTCTCTCTTTCCCCCCGCGGAGTTGGACTTCGGCACGACGCACTACGCGCACTTTAGAGCACTGTATTAGTCGAAGTTACTACACTATCACTTCACAACACGCTGGAGCACTGTACAACTTGGAGTTGTTACGCAGTCAGTTTCAACTTCTACACTACACCCTGTACGTGTTAGAGAAGGAATGAGAAGGGAGAATTCCTACTCTCATTCTGACTACTTCAGGTAGGGGACGAATGACCCTATGCTTGGCTTAGTCATCTCTAACTCCAGGCGGTAGTATGCTTTCTTTCCCCAGTCGAGTCGATCCTTGATCACTCTTTGCTCTTTGCGATCTCTCTCACTCTTTGTTCGTTGCAACCTCTTTCGATCCTTGATCACTCTTTGCTCTTTGCGATCTCTTTTGATCCTTGATCACTCCTATCCCTTTCAATCTCTCTCTTGATCTACCACCATTCTTCTTGGTTACGATCCTTTTTTCATTGGGTTAGCAAGCTTTCTTCGTTTCAACACCCTATTCTCTTCTGACGGTCAATCATTGTTCTTTTGATTCCCCTGGAAAGTCTCTTTTCTCTTTCTTCGGTTAAATATAGTATTCCTGTTAAATACCGAACCCCTTGTAGATTTTGCAACCTTCTTTTGGTTCTTCTCCCTTTGATTGGTTAACTACTGTCTGTCAGTTATAACACCAATTTTGATCTCTTACTCAGTTAACTACAGCCCGTCTGTTAATACTGAGCTCCTCTTGGGTTAATCACCTTCTCTTGGTTAATCAACCGTTTCTTCAGTTAATCACAGTCCGTCTGTTAATACTGAATTCCTCTTGGGTTACTCACCTTCTCTTGGTTAATCACCCATTTCTTCAGTTAATCACAGTCCGTCTGTTAATACTGAGCTCGGTCCTACACCCGTCCTTTGGGTCACGACCTTTGATCGGTCCTACACCCGTCCTTTGGGTCACGACCTTCGCTCGGTCCTACACCCGTCCTTTGGGTCACGACCTTTGCTCGTTCCTACACCCTTCCTTTGGGTCACGACCTTCGCTCGGTCCTACACCCGTCCTTTGGGTCACGACCTTTGCTCGGTCCTACACCCGTCCTTTGGGTCACGACCTTTGCTCGGTCCTACACCCGTCCTTTGGATCACGACCTTTGCTCGGTCCTACACCCGTCCTTTGGGTCACGACCTTTGCTCGGTCCTACACCTGTCCTTTGGGTCACGACCTTTGCTCGGTCCTACACCCGTCCTTTGGGTCAAGACCTTTGCTCGGTCTTACTCCCGTCCTTTGGATCACGACCTTTGCTCGGTCCTACACCCGTCGTTTAGGTCACGACCTATGCTCGGTCCTACACTAGTCCTTTGGGTCACAACCTTTGATCGGTTCTACACCCGTCCTTTGGGTCACGACCTTCGCTCGGTCCTACACCCGTCCTTTGGGTCACGACCTTTGCTCGGTCCTACACCCATCCTTTGGGTCACGACCTTTGCTAGGTCCTACACCTGTCCTTTGGGTCACGACCTTTGCTCGGTCCTACACCCGTCCTTTGGGTCACGACCTTCGCTCGGTCCTACACCCGTCCTTTGGGTCACGACCTTCGCCGGTCCTACACCCGTCCTTTGGGTCATGACCTTCGCTCGGTCCTACACCCGTCCTTTGGGTCACGACCTTTGCTCGGTCCTACACCCGTCCTTTGGGTCACGACCTTTGCTCGGTCCTACACCCGTCCTTTGGGTCACGACCTTTGCTCGGTCCTACACCCGTCCTTTGGATCACGACCTTTGCTCGGTCCTACACCCGTCCTTTGGGTCACGACCTTTGCTCGGTCCTACACCTGTCCTTTGGGTCACGACCTTTGCTCGGTCCTACACCCGTCCTTTGGGTCACGACCTTTGCTTGATCCTACTCCCGTCCTTTGGGTCACGACGTTTGCTCGGTCCTACACCCGTCGTTTAGGTCACGACCTTTGCTCGGTCCTACACTAGTTCTTTGGGTCACAACCTTTGATCGGTCCTACACCCGTCCTTTGGGTCACGACCTTCGCTCGGTCCTACACCCGTCCTTTGGGTCACGACCTTTGCTCGGTCCTACACCCGTCCGTTGGGTCACGACCTTCGCTCGGTCCTATATCCGATCCTTGGTTGATCACCTTTCTTATCTGTTAAAACCTCTTTTCCCCACAGAGTCTTAATCCTCTTATTGCTTGGTTTGGACACCATCTCTTTCTTTATCTCTTATCCTCTTGGTTTGGACACCATTTTTCTATTCTCTTGGTTTGGACACCATTTCTCTCTTATCTCTTATTCTCTTGGTTTGGACACCATTTCTCTCTTATTCCCTTATTCTCCTGGTTTGGACACCATTTCTCTCTTATTCCTTTATTCTTTTGGTTTCGACACCATTCTTGCACTTTATTCTCAATACAGTTACTATTTCTTTCTTTTACACTCTTTTCTTGGTTTTGACACCATTTCTTTGGAATCCCTAGTGGAATCTCCTTCTTTATTTTGCTCTTGGTTTTGACACCACTTTCCTTTCCTTTTCCTTTTCCGTCTTAGTTCCCCGAACTACGGAAGCTCTGATTCTGCATTCTTTTAAATGTATGATATGTAGGCACGAGATCGTGATGATCTTGGCGAGCACACTTCCACCCTTCCTTCCTTCTCCCTTTCTTCCTTCCTCTCCGTCCCCTGGTTCCATGAACTACGACGCTCTGATTTCCTCATTGCACTATGAGGGTACGTAAGCACGAGGATCCTGTTCCTCTGCGAGCACTTGCTTTCTTTTCTTTCTTTTTCCCCTTCCTTCTCTCTCTCTTCTTTCTTTTAGCTAGAAACCTTTAGATAGATAACCCATCCAAGCCTAGAAGCAAGCGAAATGGTTCCCGTCGAGTACTACGGATGCGTGAGGTGTTAATACCTTCCTTTCGCATAACCGACCCCCCGTTACCGTTTCTCTTCCCCTCGGGTTTTATCGATATTTTCCCTGTCCTTCGGGACTAAATAAAGTTCGGTGGCGACTCTGTTATATCTTTGAGTGTGCGATTGACTCAAGTAGAAACCAGCCATCTTCACCAGCTAGCACCAATACTGGAGGAATACTCTCACCTGATTGATCTACCCATTACTGATCAAGCTCCCTTTTCTGGACTGGAAGAAATTCCAAAGGATCAGACCATAGCAAGATCTATCTATTTGGATGAGTCAGAAGTCAGGACTCACATGACCACTAAGGGTGGAATCCCGGGTTTACCAGCCAAGTTTCTAGTAAAGAAGGCCCTGTACTTTGCTAGTATAGGGAACGCGACTGCTTTCGAAAGCGTCTTTGTTCTGCTCACCTACGGGTTATTTCTGTTTCCCGACATTGATAACTTCGTCGATATCAACGCCATTAAGGTTTTTCTCATTGGAAACCCTGTACCAACCTTGCTCGCAGATGCGTATCATTCTGTACACTTATAGAATTTGTACAACGGAGGAATGATCATATACTGTGTACCCCTGTTATATAAATGGTTCACTTCCCACTTACCTAAGTCTGCTGCGTTTTGGGATCATAAGAGTGCCTTTCGTTGGTCGCAGAAAATCATGTCTTTTACCAACTCTGACATAGATTGGTACAATCAAATCTATGACGGGATCAGGATCATTGACCGTTGTGGAAATTTCCCTAACGTACCTCTCATAGGGACAAAAGGGGGAATCAATTATCATCCAGTTTTAGTTCGTCGTCAATTTGGATACCCGATGAGGCATGTCCCGCGTAATGCTCATCTGGAGGGTCTTTTCTTCAAGGAAGAAGAAAATGACAGGGCATTAAAGACAGAAATAGTGCACGCTTGGAAATGTAACGCCCTGGTTTTTATTAGATTTATTTAATCGAGTCGATTTAATTATTTTTGTTTTTATATTATTTTATTTTTTACTTTTATTTGACAATATATTATTTTTCATTGTTATTATGTTTTATCGCGTTTTTGGAGCGTCTGCGAGATATTTGAGTGTAGGGGTATTTTGGTCATTTTACTTATTTTTCTTAAGTTAGAAACTTAAAGAGAAAAAAAAAAGAGGAAAACTTGGGGGTTTAAGGAATCGAATCAACCGACATTTCAAAACGCGATTAATCGGGTAAGGGTGTGAAACTCGATTATTTTATGCTTGTGTATAATTATGTATGTATGTATTTGTTTGTTGTTGGGTTGAAATTGGATAGAGAACTAAAACCATTAATATGTTGAGATTGTTAGAATTTGATACAATTTGTGTCGGAAATCATGTTTTAAGGTTCCTTATTGTTGATACATGTTAGATATATGTTATTGTGCATTCAATTGGTAATTTGCTGATGTTTAGGTGAGATTTGGGAGAGGAATTGGATGAATTTCGCAGCAGAAATTCTGCAGGAAAATTTTTGGGTTTCGCTGCCCATACGCGTAACAGGCAAGGTAATACGCGTATTGGTTAGGGAAATACGCGTATGTCAAGGGGAAAATGTGGGAATTACGCGTATGGAACCCATTTTGCACGGCCCTCTGCTGAAATGCGTAATGGTACGCGTACTTGGCAAGGCATTACGCGTAACTAGGAAAACAATACGCGTACGGGGTTTTTAGTGGAATTTTTTGGGAGAATTCAGTCTCTGCCCATACGCGTAGCAGTTTGGGAAATACGCGTATGGATGGGCGAGCGAGCTGGGCAGTACGCGTATGGCCCAAGGCAATACGCGTATGACCAAAAAGGGTGCAGAATTTTCCCCATTTCGCGTTCGATGCCGTAACTTTTGATCCGTAACTCGGATCGAGGCGTTCTTGGTACCGTTGGGAAGCTTATGGAATGTTCTTTCTTATTAAAATGGTTTTGATGTTGGTGGCCAATTTAATTGTGTCGGGAATTCGGAAATGTGTCATTTTGCCGACTTTTACCGTCTTAATTGTGTGTATTTGATGTGTTATCATGCAATATGTTGTTGATATATGATGTATGACTTGTGCACTGTGGTTGATCGTATATGCATGATTATGGATGTTGGAATGGTTCACATGGATGTGTATATGTATGCATTTGATTGTCATGAGTCATTGTATGCCAAACATCATGATATGTGTTGGTTCTTGGATTGGCTAGAATTTTGGTAAAACAAAGTGTTCAATGTTGATGTCATATGGGTGATGTCTTAACATTGAGTCTTAACATTGGTTTATGTTAAGGATTTAAGTTGTTGAAGTTGGATGTCTTATGTCACATGCGATGTTGTGACACCAGGTCTTTAGAAGATTAATGACATCAGGTTTATTGATGTTGTTAGGGTTTGCGTTTTAGCTGGATATTGGGAGAGTTGTTAGTCTCATTGGATGCGGATATCTTGGGATAGATATTCTCTGTTGCATAGAGATTTGATGCAGATTTGTAGGAGTGTTTAAAGGCTGAAGATTTAAGAAGATTTTGAGAGAGAAAATCTGTTTTGAAGATTCAGTTTTAAATAACAAATCAGGTCAGATATTGTAGGAGGTCCAAGCCCAATTCAAAGAGCTATATAAAGCGCAACAATACTGAAGGAAAAGCAACGAAGAAAGAGAGCTAAAGACCGAGAGTCGTTTGAGTCTTCGTGTTTGTAAACCATTCTAGTGTGAATTGGTGTTGTTGTTTTGAGTTGTTCTTGATCAAAGCTGTGAAGCAGAATCAAGTAGTGTTTTTCAAAGTGTGTGATCTTTGAATTATATCACTGAAGTGATTTAGGGATTGAGTAGTGTTATCATACTTAAGTGGTCTCTTAAGTAGAAGGTTCATTAAGTAGTGATTAAGTTAAGGAGATGTCAACTGGGTTGTTGAGTCTGTAAATTGATACTACTGATAGTGAAATTCATCCCTGGCTTGTTAGCCCCCAGCCGTAGGTAGTTAGACCGAACTGGGTGAACAATTCATTGTGTTGATTTATTGCTTGTTATTGCATTGTCCATTGCAGAGTGTGTTGTTGTGACATCGTACTTAACATCACACATCTGGTACCAGAATTTCAATTAGTATCAGAGCAGGCACCCTGCTCTGAATCTGGGTGAGATCTAGGGCTGATACTTTCTGGTAATGATGGACAAAGAAGTTGGTGGATTTGTGAATAGACCCCCTATTTTGGAGGCTCTAATTATGATTATTGGAAACTAAGGATGATCACCTTTTTGAAATCCTTGGACAGCAGGGCTTGGAAGGCTATCATAAAAGAATGGAAAACACCTGTTGTGTTTGAGAAAGATGATGCTGTGAAAGATAAAGATGGCACCTCAAAGCTGAAGCCTGAAGAGGAATGGACCAAGGAAGAAGATGAGCTTGCCCTTGGTAACTCTAAATCCCTAAATGCTATCTTCAATAGAGTTGATAAGAACATCTTCAGGTTGATCAACTCATGTGAAGTTGCTAAGGAAGCATGGGATATTTTGAAGACTACACATGAAGGATCATCTAGAGTTAAGATGTCAAGACTTCAGCTTCTAACATCAAAGTTTGAAAGTCTGAAGATGAAGGAAGATGAGACTATCCATGACTTCCATATGAGTATTCTCGAGCTGTCAAATGCATCTAGTGCTCTTGGAGAAAAGTTGTCAGAAGAAAAGCTTGTAAGGAAAATCCTTAGGTCCCTTCCTAAGAGGTACAAGATGAAGGTGACTGCCATTGAAGAAGCACAAGACATCAGCCAGATGAGGGTTGATGAGCTCATTGGATCTCTTCAAACTTTTGAGCTTGGGTTGAATGAGGAAGAACCTGAAAAGAAGCCAAAGAGTATAGCCTTGGTTTCAAATGCTCAAGAAGAGAAAGGGAATAGTGTTGAATCCCAGGAGGATCTATCTCAGGCCATTGCTATGTTGGGAAGGCAGTTCAACAAGGTGTTCAAAAGAATGAACAAGAACTTCAAGCCTAATGTCAAGAACATCGCTTCTGACATCAGCAAGTCTAAGGAGAAGGATGAAGAGAAGACTGCTCAAGACAAGGGTGTTCAATGCTTTGAGTGTGAAGGTTATGGACATGTTAAGAAAGAATGTCCCACATTCCTGAAGAAGCAGAAGAAAGGAATGACAGTTTCTTGGTCAGACTCTGACAGTGAAAGTGAAGGAGAGTCAGCCAAAAATGTCAAAGCTTTAACTAGAACAGTTGTTTCTGATGGTGATTCAAGTGATGAGGAACTGACCTTTGAGGAGTTAGCATCCACTTATCAAGAGCTTTGTCTGAAGAGTGCAGAAATCTGTCAAGAAAGTGAAAAACAGAAGAAACAGATTGTTCAGCTTGAGACTGCTAAAGCTGATTCGGAAAATGAAGTCTTATTGGTCAAAGCTCATCTTGATCATATGACCAAATCTGTTAGGATGCTGAACAGTGGTACAGACACACTTGATAAGATCCTTCAGACAGAAAAGGTTGCTGGAGACAAGTCAGGCATAGGATTTGTGGTTGAGGAAAAGGTATCTGCTGAAGCAAGCACTTCAGGAACCAAGAAGGAGATATCTTAACCAATGTCTCAACATCACACAAAGAGACAGGATCCTAAACCTAAGCAGGTTGCTCATCCACAACCTCAAAATATTGGGAAGAGGCATGCTCATGGTCCTCAAAGGAAGGCACATGTTTCTGGAGCTAGGCAGTATATGCCTCCACAATATCATAAGAGCATGCAGGCCTCTAGGTTCAAACAGAACATGTTCCATCAGATGTCTCAACATCAGGGAAACATGTATGGCTATGGATATAATAATGTTGTGCCTTATTATTATGGAAGAAGGAAGCCTCGTCACCATAGAAGACAGCCAAAAAGACAGTAGCCTTACCATAGAAGACAGTCAAACTATGGGAGAAGAGGATAACATTATGGGTGGCAGCCACAGCAATATCATCATCAAGGTGGCAGAAGGTTTAACCACTTCAGAGAAGACAGAGTTAGGTGCTTTTACTGTGGCAGATTTAGACACATGCAGTCTTCTTGTTTCAAGCTACATGGTTATCCCAAGTCTAACCCTCAACCCAGACAGAAGGTGAACAGGCCCAAGGTTGTTAAGCAGTGGGTTCCTAAAGAAGAGGTTAAATGTCTTTTGGCTCACTTTTCAGATGGACACTCTGCTAAGGATGGATGGTATTTTGACAGTGGTTGTTTAAAGCACATGACTGGATTCAAAAATCAATTGGTGGATGTCAATTCTTGCTCATCAATTGATGTTACTTTTGGAAATGGAGAGAAAGGGGTGGTAAAAGGTGTTGGAAAAGTGAAGTGTCATGACGGACCTGATCTTGACAATGTGTTACTTGTCAAAGGCTTGAGTGCTAACCTGATTAGCATAAGTCAGCTCTGTGATGATGAATGTAAGGTCAGCTACTCCAAAGATGAGTGTGTGGTGACAAATGAGCAGAATGAGGTAGTGATGAAGGCAATAAGATCCAGAGATAATTGCTTTCAATGGGTACCTCAAGTGGACAGCTTATCTGGTGATGTTAAGAGTGATGTTGTAACATCAGATTGTGACAACAAGTGTGAAAGTCTGCTGAAAGGTCAATTAGGGTTAATTACTCTTAATGTGAATCCTTTTAAATTTTTAAAAGGAAAGTTAATTTGGAGGGAGAAACTCATTGATTGGTCTTTAAGGGATACACAAAATCAGGCGCCATACCTTAGACCATCATTCCCTGTTGTAGCAATATCACGTTTCATCAAAGCTCATATCTCCCGACTGTTCGTCTCCTTCAACAAGAAGAATCATCTGTCTCTGAACCTATACTGCTTCAAGGGAACCATGTCAAAACAGATGTCTTCTCCATCAAATAAATCTGCCTCACAAAGTTCCTCGCGAGATAATGCTAGGGTTTCTACAGAAGAGGGGACTGCAGAAGAAGCTTTGAATGTAGAACCCATCTCTATGATGCTCCCAGAGTCAGGTAAATCTAGACCTTCTAAACTTGTTTCAAAAAGGGCTGGGACTATCTTTAGAGATAATGAAACAAAGAATCTTGTTACTAGTGTTCTATTTAGTGATAAAACAGCACCTAGGTCATCCACTTCTCAAATTGTTGAAGAAAGGGTAGATGTTGACAAAAGCTTAGGTCAGATTGTCGATAAGATCTTTGAGAAAGGGCTTCCTATAAAGGGTATATCTAGACCACTGAGGCAAATGCCTGCTGAACATTCTGAAAGGGAAAAGAGTGACATGCAAAGTACAGCAACAAATCTTCACCGACTGGCTATGTCTGTCATAGAAGATGCTGAAGTAGGTGGTGAAGAAGAAGGTGTTCAGGAGGAAGCTGATGTTGAAACAAATGTCAGAACATCGACTGATAGAGATGTTGAAACTGGCCCTGGTGAAGAAAAGAATGAGGATGTGATCAATGTGGTTGATTTATCTGATGATGAAGTCATTGGAAATGCTGTTCCAAGTATTGCTAAGAGACTGAAGACAAGGAAAGGAAAGACTGTTGAATCCTCTCCAAAGAAGTCTTCTGAAGGCAAGAAGAAAACTGCTGTTGTTGGTCCTACAAAACCTTGGAGCAAGGTTGCTACATCCTCCAAAAAGAGGAAGATCAGGGAAGATTATGATTCTGAGTTTGATGTTAAGGATGATGCTCATGACATCACACCTGTCAGAAGAATAATTTTGAAGAGAATCTCTGACAAAGTCCCTGAAGTACCAGTTGACAACATTTCCTTTCATTATGCCAGCAGTGCATCAATGCGGAAATTTGTATGTCAAAGAAGACTAGCCCTAGAGAGGGAGCTTGGGAAAGAAGCTTTAGAGATGAAGGATATTATGGAGCTGATTAATGACGCTGGGTTGGTGAAGACTGTGACCAAATTTCCTAAGTGCTATGAGGGTCTTGTCAAAGAATTTGTTGTCAACATTTCTGGAAAAATTGTTGATAAAAAGAGCATTGATTTCATGAAAGTCTATGTGAGAGGAAAGTGCATTAATTTCTCTCCTAGTACTATCAACAAGTATTTGGGAAGATATGATGAAGAGTATAGTGAACTTGAGATGACTGATAATGAAATATGTAAAGAGATTACAGCTGGTTAGGTAAAGGTTTGGCCATTGAAAGGGAAGTTGAAGGCTAGTAAACTTAGCATCAAGTATGCCATTCTTCACAGAATTGGAGCAGCCAACTGGGTGCCAACAAACCACAAGACAACAATAGCAGTTGGATTGGGTAGGTTTATCTATGCTGTTAGGAAGAAGATCAAGTTTGACTATGGAAGCTACATCTTTGAGCAAATGGTGAAACATGCTGAAACAAATGCTATCAAGCTACCTATAGCATTCCCATCCCTTGTTTGTGGAATCATATTGGAGCAACATCCTGAAACCTTAACAAGTTCAGATATAACTTGCAAGAGGGAGTCAGCCTTGTCCTTGCATCCTAAGTTGTTTGTTGGACATCATGTTCTAGACATTGTTGTAACATCAGATGCTGGCGGCAAAAAGAGTACCAAGGCTGAATTACTTAAAGAACTGAAGGCCACTTGCAAAGATCTTGATGAGGTCATTAGTACCAGCACAGCAAGAAAGATGAAGATAGAACTGCTGATAAAATCCTTGGAACAAGGTGATGGTGATAAAGGTGCTAATGTCAATACTGAAAATTCAGAAACTGAAGATGGTGGAGATGGTGCCAGCTCTGATGAAGACTAGTTTCCCTGCTGCTTTTTCTAGATAGTAGTTTAGTTTTATTTTTTGCTGTTTTTGATTCTGCACTTGCCGTGCCTAATATGTAATTTGAATATTGTGCCTGTTTATGCACTATGTATGTTTTTATGTTCTATGATTTGTCTTGTCTTGCATGCTGACTTTAGACTGACAATGAGAGCTTGTTTAGGACTAACTGTAGTGAGTAGGACTTCATGTTGAGGCTTGTCCAATTGTGGCTAAAAAGGGGGAGAGTTAGCCAAGAGTTAGTCAAGGTGTTGCAATGCCATGAAGAAAGGAATTAGTCTTATGCAATGCTAAGGAGTGCAGCTAGTGTGATGCTGAAATGCAGATATTAAGGGGGAGAGTTGTTGCACAGTTGCTGGTATGCTGATTCTTGCTTTGAGGGGGAGCTTGCCCTATGCTGCTGAGTAGTGTTTGAATTCGGTGCAGCTGTTTGAAGAAATGCTGCTACTAGTTAGTGCTGAAGTATGTAGCAGAGTATTAGAGTGTGTGCAGCATGCTGAAAGCATTGTGAAGCTGTTATGAAGAAATGCTGCTGTGAAGGTTGGTAAAATATTCATGTTTATCCGCTGCTGAAGTCTCTGATGTTGTAGAGATTGTTTTAGCCAAAATTAGCCAAAGGGAGAGATTGTTGGTTCTTGGATTAGCTAGAATTTTGGTAAAACAAAGTGTTCATGTTGATGTCATATGGGTGATGTCTTAACATTGAGTCTTAACATTGGTTTATGTTAAGGATTTAAGTTGTTGAAGTTGGATGTCTGATGTCACATGCGATGTTGTGACATCAGGTCTGCAGAAGATTAATAACATCAGGTTTATTGATGTTGTTAGGGTTTGCGTTTTAGCTGGATATTGGGAGAGCTGTTAGTCTCATTGGATACGGATATCTTGGGATAGATATTCTCTGTTGCATAGAGATTTGATGCAGATTTGTAGGAGTGTTTAAAGGCTGAAGATTTAAGAAGATTTTGAGAGAGAAAATCTGTTTTGAAGATTTAGTTTTAAATAACAAATCAGGTCAGATATTGCAGGAGGTCCAAGCCCAATTCAAAGAGCTATATAAAGCGCAACAATACTGAAGGAAAAGCAACGAAGAAAGAGAGCTAAAGACTGAGAGTCGTTTGAGTCTTCGTGTTTGTAAACCATTCTAGTGTGAATTGGTGTTGTTGTTTTGAGTTGTTCTTTATCAAAGCTGTGAAGCAGAATCAAGTAGTGTTTTTCAAAGTGTGTGATCTTTGAATTATATCACTAAAGTGATTTAGGGATTGAGTAGTGTTCTCATACTTAAGTGATCTCTTAAGTAGAAGGTTCATTAAGTAGTGATTAAGTTTAGGAGATGTCAACTGGGTTGTTGAGTCTGTAAATTGATACTACTGATAGTGAAATTCATCCCTGGCTTGGTAGCCCCCAGACGTAGGTAGTTAGACCGAACTGGGTGAACAATTCATTATGTTGATTTATTGCTTGTTATTGCATTGTCCATTGCAGAGTGTGTTGTTGTGACATCGCACTTAACATCACACATCTGGTACCAGAATTTCAATATGCATTCTTGTGATGTCGTGTGCCCTAGTAGGTGGGAGCGACGAAACGGTTCCAGAGGGAATCCGCTATAACATAGTGTGCCTTATACAAAGAGGTGTGAGTGATGATTATAGACGATCGTGTGCCTTATACAAAGAGGTGTGAGCTATCGGGTCGTGTGCCTTATACAAAGAGGTGTGAGCGATCCATAAACATCGTGTGCCTTATACAAAGAGGTGTGAGCGACGGGGAACATCGTTTGCCCGACGGGGAGTTACACTAAGTAACAAGCGATGATTCCAATAATTCTTGAGTTACACTACGTTTCATTTCATTTTTTCATTATCATCATTGCATATCATTGGCTCTTGGCATGGGATCAAGGTATATGAGAATTCTCAAGTGAGTCACATTCTCCTAATCAGTGCAAAATTAGGGTTTTGGTGAAAGGTCAGTGCAAGTGTGTTTTGAGCCAAGGCTTGATTTCAATGTTTTCCATATGCTCTCATTAGTCCAAGGATGGAGTATTGTCCATTGGTTCACTTCAGAAGATCTTTAATTGATCAATTGGTTGAGAATCAGGAGAATTGGGGAAAAGTCAAATGTGCAAAGGAAAACGTCAACTCCTGACTTCTTGAGGTCAAATTCATGTTCCTCATCTCAAATATGTCAATTGATGAAGATTTGATCAAGAAATATCAAGAGATTCACAAGAAATCAAGAAATATGAAAAATTGCCAAAAATAGCAATGTAGGGTTTCCATTTATAGCAAGTTTTGGCAAGGTGCACACCCATCTTTGGAGCTCTCTTTCTCCATTTTCCAAGCACCAATTTGAAAATTTCAAGAGGCCTAATTGAAGTTCACACTCTAAGCTTAAAAACCATACCAAGAACATATCCATTGGATCAAAATTGAAGGAGATATGGTCATTTAAAGTTGAGAGATTTCAAGGCATTTTAGGGCTAGTCTGGCAAGTCATGACCAGTTGGCTCGGAGTAATATTCACAAACACTTGGTATGCATGAAGTGTTCAAGTTCATGGCCAAATTTCTCCATGAAGGAAGCTTCAATTCAAAAAGTGGTCAACATCAATCTTGTTCCTCTTGATCTCCTCTACAACTTTGGTGTTGGAGGTTTCTTCATTTGATCAAGCTATCAAGAGATATGGAGGGACAAAGTCAGGGTCATCACACTTGAATGTCACGCGCATAAGGGCAAGGCACGACCAGGTCGGGGTGGTTTGCCAGCTCAGTTATGTACCAACACTTTCATGAATGTTTTTTAGCATCTTAATGGATTCAATTGTATTTGCTTTGAACACCAAACATTGATATCCTCCATGTCCTCTTTCCAAAGGATCCAAGAGCTTGCAATTTCATCCATGGAATGTTGAGATTCAAGGTTCCAAAGTCACCATCATCACATCTGGCTTTCTTCCCCATCAAGTAAGAAAAATGCAAGGTTGTTCACTTGTTTCCCTTGCTGTCATTGTCCATGCGCATGTTAACATTATCCCATGCCAATATCTTTGCCATTCCAAGCCAAACATGTTCTTACACATACATACATGATCATGTACCACCTTTGCCATAAATGTTCAAATAAGGGAAGGAAAAGAAACTTGCAAAGCAAGCTGTCTGTTGCATTGTACCATGATAATATCCTTTCCATTCATCATGAATCATACCATATGATAGCATGCTCTCTCCACACTTGAACCATACACGAGATAGCTTATTTCTCACTTCAGTCACTCTCATTTCAATTCATTCTTAACTCGCTAACCTTCTAATTTCACAAACCAAGGTTCAAACTGTTAACCAAGGTGGTTAATAGTTAACCAAGCATATAAAACCAATCCCTAACAGAATCTCTAACTAACTTCATTCATTCTTGGCACTTCACAAAATTTTCACACTCTCTCTCTGAAAATTCTCTCTCACGAAGCTTCATCTTCATTAATCTCTCTGCAAATTTCTCTCTCATTCTTATTCAAGAAGAATCAATGGAATAGAGGCAGTGAATTGCACTTCAATTTCTTCAACTTCTTCAATTGAATTGCAAGCGCAACAAGCCTTTATTTGGCCAGAAACAAGCTCCAGGATCAAGGATCCTCCTCTCTGGTTTTCTTTGTTTGAAGAGCTTCATCATAGTTCCAGTTCCATTCTTCAACTTCATTACATTTTGAACTGATTTTAAGGTGTTTTTATGTGTTTAAAACTCAATAGGAGCCATGTAAACCTCTGGCTAGTTGATAGGCACCTTAAGTGCGTAGTTGAGATTTCTAGGGCAAACTTCCATCCTTCGTTCTGATCTATATGTGTGTTGTTTGTGAATTTTGATGTTGGATTCGTGTTCTACTTGGAGAGAGGAAGAGAATGGCATGTGATTTATCCATTTCTGTGGAGGTTGGAACATGAGCACGACGGATTCTCGCCGGAGAAGACGACTGGAGTCTTCTCCGGCCACCTGAAACCTCAATCTCACATAAACCCTAGCTGTTTAGCCAGGTTAAGTCCTGGCCGTTGATGCGTTTAGATCCTAAGGCTAAGATTGTGCCAGCGAATTAATGATCCAACCTCCATAGTACGTGCCTTTCATTTTCAGAATATTTGAATTGTGTGGTTTCGTACACGTGTAGCATCATAGCATACCATGTGCATTTGATCTGAACCATTAGATTGTTGTACTTTCTTGATGATCACAGGCTGACCTGATCCTGTGGCTATTATTGAGTTAACATATTGACTAGGATCCATGGTATAACCCTTGTCCAAACGTGTGTTAATGGATTGGGCCTCTCTTGCTATGTGCACCCCCACTTCTTTGAGCTCAATGCTATTTTAACTGAATGTTTGCTATCTGTGCACCCCCTGGTTCATTTCTTTTGTTTTTTACTTTCTTTTCACATATGTTTGCATTTTATTTTTTAAAAATACTTGTACATGCATAAAAATTCTGAAGTAATTCATGGAGCACCATAACACATTTACATAATTTTTGGCATTTTATTTTTCCATTTTTGGATTATTGTACTATTTTTTGTGAGTTTTTCAATGTGTTGCATTTCATTTGAGCTTTATTCATGACACATGTTCATTGATGAATTGTTTGACATACTTGTGAGTTGAATTTTCACATGAAAATTGATATATGCTTTCATGACATCTTGAGGCACTTTGTATAATTTTTTTGGATTTTTGGGATCAATTTTGGTCAATGTTTGAATGCCATATTTATGCCTAATGCTTGTGCCACTCATGTGAACTTGTGAAGCATATTTTAGCATAATCCTTAATGAATTTTGATCCATTCTTTTGAGGCATGTCAACTTACTGTTTGCACTTCAATATGCTTGCCTTTTCCCAATTTTCTTGGCCTCTTAACATGATCCTTGTGAATTCGTAAATGCATGCTTGTTTGTGTGGATGTTAGGGATCATATGTTAGGGTTTTGATGTGCATGGTATGCAACCCTCTTTGATACTTGTTGAGACCTCTGGATACATGTTGTGTGAACATTGTAAGTCCTCTTTCTCATATTATAGGTAATTTCTTATTCGTTTTTGGATTGACTTGTATGCACTTGTTTAAACTTGAAATGTTTTGTGAATTTGTGCTTATCTTCTTACATGTCTTTGATGACTTATCTTCATCCATGCTTGTATGATCTTATACATCCATGAAAACATGATTCACTTCTGTTTGTGATCATTCTCAATCATATGACATGAATTCTAGTTGCATCTTGCATGTTTCATAAGTTCATGAACACTTAGCATTTGTTTGAACTTGTTTGCACCTAGTTTGCTTCTCTTCTTCAATGTGCTCTAACATAAGACTTGTATGGACTTTGTATGCATATTCTTGAATTCTAAATGTCATATCATATACCATATGCTACTGACTTGACTTCATTTCCAAGTATGTTCATCTTGCATTTTCATTCTTTACTTGTGTTACAAGTGTGCATAAATGTATGAACTTAAATGGTGTTTGTTTTCACTTCTTCTTGCTTAATCATTCTCAATGCTTGCATTCATGATTCACATGCCATCTTAATGACATCTCCATGTATTTATAAATGTCATTCACTTCTGACTTTAATGTTTGCATGTGCATTTATTCATGTTCATGGATCATATACTTTCATCTTGCATAGTTAGTGCATATCTTGCATTTGTGTGATCATTTGATGCATAGTTTGGCTTTGTTTGCTTTCATTTGGCATGTTAACCTTATTAGGATACATTGATCTATACCTACTGACCTTGGATGATCTTTGACCCTTAGGACCCTTTCCTTTTAGTTTAAACCTTGCTTGCTTCTTAAGTTGTCTTCTTAAGGCAACTAACATTATTTGGTTTACTTTTTTGTCACTTGTACTCAATACTTGTGCTTATTTGGTACTAACCTTTTAGGTATGGGTAGATGTAAGACATATGAGCATGAGAAGGCTTATCCATGCTCATCCCTTCTTTCATCTCTCATCTATCTTACTTCTCTTTCTCTTTTATGGATTACATGATATAATGCTTGATTGTGTAGAACTTTCTCACATCCCTTTGGGATCCTAGCTCATCCTTAATTTTTTATTAAGGTGAGGTAGGATAAGCATTAGGTAGTGCTATCCCTCTCGCTTCTTTAGACTTAGGTTGTTCTTAAACCTCAACCTTAGGGCCATCTCTTGCATGACAACATTAGGATAAAATTCCCCTTAGTGTTTTCTTTTCCTTTGAGTCTTCTCTTCTCATCTCATAACACTTCTAAAACACTTTATAAATTTAATGTGTATTGTGCATGAGCCTTGTATATGGGAAGTGAGGAATAGGGGGCCTCCCTTCATTCTTCTAGGGTGTTTAGCATAAGTCCTGTTGGGGACGATATGCGACGCATTCGTTCCTATGTTGTAGACTTGGATGCAATGCAAGTTATGAACTTACTTCAATCCACTTCTGTCTAAAAAACAAACAAATTCAAAACCTCTTTATCCTTCGGGATCGTTCAGTTTCAAACCATTTTCAGAAAAGGGCACGTTACTTTCGTCTCGTCGCAAACAGACATCGACCCTAACTGTCGGACGCGAACT
This sequence comes from Lathyrus tuberosus, assembly GCA_022829125.1. Lineage (NCBI taxonomy): Eukaryota > Viridiplantae > Streptophyta > Magnoliopsida > Fabales > Fabaceae > Lathyrus > Lathyrus tuberosus. The sequence continues at coordinate 3,274,056 of JALAZF010000392.1, forward strand.
TAACGTTGCTCATAAAAAACACATACCTAGTTAGGCCAAACTACGACTGCTCTGATTTCCTCTCTCTAGTCCGATTGAGGATACGTAGGTACAAGACGGCGATGTCTTGGCGAGCAACCTCCCCCCTTAGTTCGTGTCTGAACTAGGTTAACTCTGACTTTCCCATTGCACGAGGGAATACGTAGGCATAGGACATTGATGTCCTATCAAGTCACTTCTTTTTCTTTTCTTCTTCGTTCTTCTCCATTCCCGTTTCTTTTCCCTTCCTGTAACAGTGGACCTCCAGATGACGACACCCTTTGATCGAGACAACAAGCGTGGATCCCATCGAGTACGATGGACGCGTGGGGTGCTAACACCTTCCCCTCGCGTAACCGACTCCCTTACCCGTTTCTCTTGGTCGCGAGACCATGCTTTTCCTTTCCCTCAGGTTTACACAGTGTTTACTTTCCCTCTCTTGGGATAAATACACATTGCTGGCGACTCTGTTTCTGCGCAACTTTCGCGTTTGTACTTGGATGAAAATCCCGGGAGCAACAGTTGGCGACTCTGTTGGGGAGAGGTTGACCTTTTGCTGGTCCATCCCCTATGCGAGTCAATCCTAGGGCTTGTCTATTTATTTTCATTGGGTGTTTACTGTGGTGCTTTATTTTGTTGTATATTACTGTATTACTATTTTACTATTTTACTGTATTTACCGTATTTATGGCATTGCATTTCATTATTATGTTGGACTGTGTTGTGCTGTACTGGATTTTCTGTTTGGCAGGTTGGGGGGTTCTGAGAGATAAGCCCAATACCCAGGCTTGAGCATACACATAGGTATTAGCGTGGGCAGGTGTGACGCTCCCGTGGTGTTGGCCACGTCGGGTGTTCACGAGACCTACAACCAGACGAGGTTCTATCGGGAGATATCTGCTACTGTATATTGATACAGGCCAGTAGTTATTCTCTTGAGGAACTGTCAACTCTGGTGACCATTCCCGAGGACTCAGTAATGGCACTCCTCCCGAGATGTGATAATGGCAGACCAGAAATGGCAAACCCATTACACTTCTCGATTCGAGGACCCAATGCTGGGAACTTGCTATAGGATATCCTTTTTTAGGGGAATCAGTTGAGGCCTCCTCAATTGATGATGATGCCAAACTAGAAATGGTGAACGTATCATCATTTCTCAACCTCAGAGTCTGTGATATTGAGGATCCTCGGTTTTCTAGAACCCACATGTGAGAGGGGATGGGTGTTTGCAGGTCTGCAGGTAACTGTAACCTTCAACCTACCTGGTATTATGGATTTCTTATCAGTGCAAACTTATCATCCTGATATTATGGTATTTTGAATGAGTCGTTACTTTAGATTTCTGGGTTTCTGATATTCTGGGTCTTATCCATTCAGCAGCACAGCAGTACAGAGCTTTATAGATACCTTGATCCCGTGTCTTTGTATTTGCATCACATGAAATTTTGCATTCTCATACTCATACGCATACCAGGTATTCAGAGATGGGAATTCTTATTCTGACTTGGTATTTTCTTCAGAACTGCAAACCTGACTTCTCACCACTACGCAACTCGAAGCAATCAGAAGAGAATCATGGATCAGATGCGATCAGAGTTTTCAGAATTCCAAATTCGTATGGCTCAGTGCATGGAGGTGATGCAGGGTATGGCTCAACGCCAAGAGGAATTAAGGGCGGTTATTCACAGGGCTTCTATTTTGATCCTAGAGGCTGGTAATGGGAATGTTGTTGGTAATGCTCCGGGCGGAGATGTGAATCCTCCACGTGCTGATATTCCTCCACCCCATTCTATGAGTCAATCCAGAAGAAGTGCCGCTAATATTCCTATTCCTCGTCGGGAGGTGGATAATCAGGATGAACAATTTTATGATGCTGAGATGAGTTTCCCTACTGAGACGGACAAGAGGCTTCATATGATCGAAGAGAGATTGAAGGCTTTTAAGAGCCAGAATGCTTTGGGTATGGACATGTCTGACTTAGGGTTGGTCCCAGGTGTGAAAATTCCCCCGAAGTTCAGGGCGCCTGTGTTCGAAAAGTACAATGGAACCACCTGCCCCAAGATTCACATCAGGGTATATTCCCGAAAAATGTCTGCCTTTTCAGACGACGAGAAACTGCTGATGCATTTCTTTCAGGACATCCTAGCTGGGGAATCCTTAGACTGGTATATGAGCTTGGAGAGAACGCATATTAAAAGCTGGAGAGATTTGGCAGAAGCTTTCGTTAAGCACTACCAGTACAATACAGACATGACGCCCAATAGAATACAATTGCAGAGTCTTTCTCAGAGACAAAATGAAAGCTTCAAAGAGTACGCCCAGAGGTGGCGCAAATTGGCTTCCCGAGTTCAACCTCCGATGTTGGAGTGAGAGCTCGTTGATATGTTCATGGATATGCTTCAGGGGTATTATTATGAGAAATTGGTTGGATGTTTGTCAGCTGGATTTTCAGATCTTGTGTTCGCAGGAGAAAGAGTCGAAAACGGCATCAAAACGGGAAAAATTCAAATTGTTGCTGGTTCCTCTGAAGATGTAAAGAAATCTTATGATGGGTCCTCCAAGAGAAATAAAGGAGAAGCTAGTTTTGTGTATATTCCTCCTGTTTTTCAACAGCCTGTTCGGTATCAGCGACCTTATGCTCATCAGCAACAGGGACAACAAATATCACGAAGGCCTGAAAGAAGGTTCGATCCACTCCCTATTCCTCACAGTCATGTCCTTGCCTATCTACTTGAGAGTTCTCTGGTTGAACTAAGGGATGACATGCATGTTCCCGACCCTATTCCTCCTGATTATAATCTGGATACAAGATGTGAGTACCACTCGGACACGCCGGGTCATTCAATTGAAGATTGCAACGTGTTCAATCACAAGGTACAAGACCTGGTGGACTCAGAGATCATTGCATTCACTGAAGATGATATGTACATCAATTGAAGCCTCATTTCCCAAGTGAGCACTCAGTCTGCAAGTACGTCCAGACAGAATCAGGCCTCCTCGATGATGACAATCTTCAGCTTCTTTACTGCATTTTCATTTGTAGTTTTCATTTCTTGTTAAAGTAGTGTATGCATGAAAAGACTTGTTTGTTTTTAATGATGATCTTAATGTAATAAATATGTTTTTTCTTAAAGTAATTCCTTCTTATTTACTCATATAATGTTTCTGCGCATTGCAATACCAATTTTCTTGCTTAAACTCTTGAAGGGAGGATGATGAAGTAAAAACGCAAAATCTTTTGTTGTATGCTTTTGGATAAAACCCTGTTGATGATGTACAGGCATTGCTTCAAATCCCTAAACACCGGAGATATAAGGGAGATAGACCCTCGTTAACCCTTTTGAGCCTTGAAGTAGGAGTTTCTTTTGTACGAAAAAACCCTCACATTTAGCTAGGGGCAGGGTAGTTGTCAGTAATTTGACCGAGCGCCCAAATTTCAAAAGGAATGTGCATTTGAGGATTCATTCCCTCTCTTCCCTCACACATCAGGAGATCAAGGGACATGAAACCACAATGGTTATCCCTCATCGACTAAGGAATGAGGCAGTCACCACCCTTTTTAAACAAGTCAGACAACCGGTGTCACACGATTTGTTCAAAAAGAAAAGAAAAGAAAGAAAGCCCGCTAAGTCCAAACTTAAAACAAACGACTTAGGCAAAAGTTAGGGCATCCCGCTGGACTTCAAAATCGAAAGATTCAAAAAGAATCAGTCCAGGCAAAATCAGGGAAATAAAAAACAGAAAAAACGAAAAGCGAAAAAGGATGATCAAAAGAAAAATCCTCGATAAAGAACAAGTCGTGTGCCCGTAAAACACCAAAGAAAAAAGGGGTGACTGTCATTTCAAAAACCTCATGGGTTCCTTAACCATCGATCCTCACAAAAATCCTTTTAGGAGATGAGCGCTTGTGCCAAATTACTAAGCGTAGGACTGGAGAACATCAAGGAGAATGGGTGGGTACAAACAAATTTTGAGCCATAAATCCTTTTTTCTAAAACCGCAAACCAGACCACGTTACAGCCCTTAAAAGTCCTAACTGAAACAGGGTTTATTCTGATGGCGTACTTCAACGAGATAGCGTTCCTGACTCCCATGAGTTGTGCTAATAAGATTTTTGTTGGTATTGCATGTGCGTATTGTTCTCCATTCAAAAATCGATGTCGCATCCTAGCTAGTGACATGTTCACAGGGTTTTGCGACATCTTTTCAATAAAAACTTCAAGGTTAACGTGTTTGTTGCATTAGAATTATCATTCTCATGATAAACTTGTTATGCTTGCATACATGTGCTTAAGCATCAAGGAAGTTTACATGATGAACGTCAGTCAAGAAGCTTGATCCTGCCAAGTCGGGATGCTTGAAAATTCTGAAGGACAGTCATATCAAGGGGCATGTTGCCAAGAGACTCAGTGCAGAGTGGGCTCTCCCCAGTAAGTCGTGTTAATATGTAGCTAATCTGGGGCAGTCACGTCGAGAAATCTCTCTGAAGTTTAGCTATTCTGGGGCATTCATTCGAAGATTAGGGGGCAAAGTCACTTCAAAGCTCATATCGAGGCAGGCCACCTCCGGAGCATGAGAAGTTATCCTCTCCAGAAGACGGTTAATCAGAAGCACCTCTTCAAGGTTCAAAATACTGAGGCAGAGTATTTCAAGTCGTTACAAGTCCTCTCGGGGCAAATTCTCTCATGGATCATATAGTCTGGGGCAGTTACGTCGGGATTCGATAAATCTCTTCCAGAGTTAGAAGACCCTGGGGCAGTGTGAACGCCCGGTCTTCTATAAAATCCTCTTGAGATAATTTCTTCCATTAAACCCTGTGGGCTGGGGCAAGTGGAGAGTTAAAGGAACTGTTGTTCACTCTTGATAATCAGTATGTCGTTGATTAGCAGAAACTTGAAGCTCTAAGCTTTCGAAGTCTCTCCCCCAGCAAGGAGCCAGAAGGTATCTTTGTCCTAGCAAGGTGCTGGAATTGATATTCTTCCCCAAGCAGAGAATCGTCCTCAAATCGAAAGGGGTTCTTTATGAAGATTCCTTATCCCCAGCAGTGCAGGTGGATTCCTCATTCTCAGCAGGGTAAGACGATGGAATATTTTCAAGCAGTCTGAAGATGGTGAGAAGTCAGAGTATTATCTTCCTCAAAAATTCAGATTCGACGTTTCCCCGCAAGTCAAAGTCCAATGGTTATTAGCATTCTCAGTAGTTTAAAGTCCAATCTTCATTGGCATCTCCCCAACAGAGTTCGCAATTCAGCTTGCGGTTCCCCAATAGGGTTTGCAGCACCAGTGGTTATTGGTGGTACAGGAGGTCAGATATTGGTGATCTCTTCCTCAGCGAAGTTTGCTTGTTCCGTTCTGCGCATTCCCTGGTGGAGTGTCCTCTCATTCTTGCATGTAGTTATCATCATTGCATTGCATCTACCAAAACACGTAGCATTTCCATTTCGTATGGAGCATTACGCCATAGAAAAATTCAAACATGCATCGAAGCATAAGCCATATTTGGTACCTTGTGCGAAAGCCCAGATCAACCCTCAACCAAATTAGTGATTCCAATCCTCCGAAGAGAGCTTCAACCTCAGAGTTGACGCCCTTTTTTACCAACCTCGGAGTTGTCGTATACCTTTTCAGAGTTGATGAATAGCCCTTCTTCCCCAACCTCAGAGTTGTCGCCTTTTTTCCCCAACCTCAGAGTTGACGCCTTTCTTCTCCAACCTCAAAGTTGTCATACATTTTTTTCCCCAACCTCAGAGTTGACGCCTCTTCCTCTCCAACCGCAGAGTTGTCGTATATCTTCTCACCAACCTCAGAGTTGTCGTATACCTTTCCCCAACCGTAGAGTTGATGTCTTTCTTCTCTAACCTCAGAGTTGTCGTACATATTCTTCCCCAACCTCAGAGTTGACGCCCGTTTGTCCAACCTCAGAGTTGACGCCCTTCCTCCCCAACCTCAGAGTTGACGCCTTCCATCCCCAACCTCAGAGTTGACGTCTGTTTGTCCAACCTCAAAGTTGACGCCCTTTTTACCAACTTCAGAGTTGTCGTATATCTTCTCTCCAACCGCAGAGTTGAAGTCAATGTTTCTATCTCTGGTCTCAAAATCAATGTATATCCTTCTTCTAACCTCAGAGTTGACGTATATCCTTCTTCTAACCTTAGAGTTGAAGTTATGGTTTTTACTCAACCTCAGAGTTGATATATACCTTTTTCTCAAACATTCAAAGTTGGTGTTTAGTCCAGGTTTTCCTCAACCTCAGAGTTGATGGTTATCCTTTTCTTTCTCAGAGCTGATGATATTTTTTGCTCAACCTCAGAGTTGATGGTCTACCAATGTATCCCCAGCGAAGTCCACCTTCGGCTTGGTCTTTCTTTTCGAGTTCTCGTATCCTCATTTTGAAAGTCCACCCTTGGCTCGGTCTTTCTTTTCGAGTTCACCCTCGGTCGTCCTCGTTTTATTTTGTTGATTAGCCCGCCTTCAGCCGGTCTCGTCTTCCCAGCATAGTCCAACTTCGGCTGGTAAACATTCTATTTCATTATACCCACAGTTTACAAATTTCAGGGTTCTTTTGGTATTCAATCTCCGTGTATCCTTGAATGTCTGAAAGCCGTTGCTATCATACCTTCAGGATCAAGTAGATTGAATAGGGGCAGCTGTAGCACCCCAAAATTTGCCCTTTCTTTTTTTACCTCTAACTGGCTTATGTTTCATTTCATTTTTGCATTATCATCATTGCATATCATTGGCTCTTGGCATGGGATCAAGGTACATGAGAAATCTCAAGTGAGTCACATTCTCCTAATCAGTGCAAAATCAGGGTTTTGGTGAAAGGTCATTGCAAGTGTGTTTTGAGCCAAGGCTTGATTTCAAGGTTTTCCATATGCTCGCATTAGTCCAAGTATGGAGTATTGTCCATTGGTTCACTTCAGAAGATCTTCAATTGATCAATTGGTTGAGAATCAGGAGAATTGGGGAAAAGTCAACTGTGCAGAGGAAAAAGTCAACTCCTGACTTCTTGAGGTCAAATTCATGTTCCTCATCTCAAATATGTCCATTGATGAAGATTTGATCACGAAATATCAAGAGATTCACAAGAAATCAAGAAATATGAAAATTTTCCAAAAATAGCAATGTAGGGTTTCCATTTATAGAAAGTTTTGGCAAGGTGCACACCCATCTTTGGAGCTCTCTTTCTCCATGTTCCAAGCACTAATTTGAAAATTTCAAGAGGCCAAATTGAAGTTCACACTCTAAGCTTCAAAACCATACCAAGAACACATCCATTGGATCAAAATTGAAGGAGATATGGTCATTTAAAGTTGAGAGATTTCAAGGCATTTTAGGGCTAGTCAGGCAAGTCATGACCAGTTGGCTCGGAGTAATATTCACAAACACTTGGTATGCATGCAGTGTTCAAGTTCATGGCCAATTTTCTCCATGAAGGAAGCTTCAATTCAAAAAGTGGTCAACATCAATCTTGTTCCTCTTGATCTCCTCTACAACTTTGGTGTTGGAGGTTTCTTTATTTGATCAAGTTATCAAGAGATGTAGAGGGACAAAGTCAGGGTCATCACACTTGAATGTCACGCGCATAAGGGCAAGGCATGGCCAGGTCGGGGTGGTTTGCCAACTCAGTTATGTACCAACACTTTCATGAATGTTTTTGAGCATCTTAATGGATTCAATTGTGTTTACTTTGAACACCAACATTGCTATCCTCCATATCCTCTTTCCAAAGGATCCAAGAGCTTGCAATTTCATCCATGGAATGTTGAGATTCAAGGTTCCAAAGTCACCATCATCAAATCTGGATTTCTTCCCCATAAAGTAAGAAAAATGCAAGGTTGTTCACTTGTTTCCCTTGCTGTCATTGTCCATGCGCATGTTAACACCATCCCATGCTAATATCTTTGCCATTCCAAGCCAAACATGTTCTTACACATACATACATGATCATGTACCACCTTTGCCATAAATGTTCAAACAAGGGAAGGAAAAGAAACTTGCAAAGCAAGCTGTCTACAGCATTGTACCATGATAATATCCTTACCATTCATCACAAATCATACCATATGATAGCATGTTCTCTCCACACTTGAACCATACACGAGATAGCTTATTTCTCACTTCACTCACTCTCATTTCAATTCATTCTTAACTCACTCACCTTCTAATTTCATAAACCATGGTTCTAACTGTTAACCAAGGTGGTTAACAGTTAACCAAACATATAAAACCAATCCCTAACAGAATCTCTAACTAACTTCATTCATTCTTGACACTTCACAAAATTTTCACACTCTCTCTCTGAAACTTTTCTCTCACGAAGCTTCATCTTCATCAATCTCTCTGCAAATTTCTCCCTTATTCTTCTTCAAGAAGCATCAATGGAATAGAGGCAGTGAATTGCACTTCAATTTCTTTAACTTCTTCAATTGAATTGCAAGCACAACAAGCCTTTATTTGGCCAGAAACAAGCTCCAGGATCAAGGATCCTCCTCTCTGGTTTTCTTTGTTTGAAGAGTTTCATCATAGTTCAGGTTCCATTGTTCAACTTCATTACATTTTGAACTGATTTTAAGGTGTTTTTATGTGTTTAGAGCTCAATAGGAGCCATGTAGACCTCTGGCTAGTTGATAGGCACCTTAAGTGCGTAGTTGAGATTTCTAGGGAAAACTTCCATCCTTCGTTTTTATCTGTATGTGTGTTGCTTGTAAATTTTGATGTTGGATTCGTGTTCTACTTGGAGAGAGGAAGAGAATGGCATATAATTTGTCCATTTCTGTGGAGGTTGGAACCTGAGCACGACGGATGCTCGCCGGAGAAGACGACCGGAGTCTTCTTCGGCCACCTGAAACCTCAATCTCACATAAACCCTAGCTGTTTAGCCAGGTTAAGTCCTGGTCGTTGATGTGTTTAGATCCTAAGGCTAAGATTGGGTCAGCAATTTAATGATCCAACCTCCATAGCACGTGCCTTTCATTTTCAGAATATTTGATTTTGTGTGGTTTCGTACACTTGTAGCATCATAGCATACCATGTGCATTTGATTTGAACCATTAGATTATTGTACTTTCTTGATGATCACGCGCTGACCTGGTCCTGTGGCTATTATTGAGTCAACATATTGACTAGGATCCATGGTATAACCCTTGTCCAAACGTGTGTTAATGGATTGGGCCTCTCTTGCTATGTGCACCCCCACTTCTTTGAGCTCAATGCTATTTTAACTGAATGTTTGCTATCTGTGCACCCCCTGGTTCATTTCTTTTGTTTTTTATTTTCTTTTCACATATGTTTGCATTTTATTTTTTAAAAATACTTGTACATGCATAAAAATTCTGAAGTAATTAATGGAGCACCATAACACATTTAAATAATTTTTGACATTTTATTTTTCCATTTTTGGATTATTGTGCTATTTTTTGTGAGTTTTTCAATGTGTTGCATTTCATTTGAGCTTTATTCATGACACGTGTTCATTGATGAATTGTTTGACATACTTGTGAGTTAAATTTTCACATGAAAATTGATATATGCTTTCATGACATCTTGAGACACTTTGTATAATTTTTGTGGATTTTTGGGATCAATTTTGGTCAATATTTGAATGCCATATTTGTGCCTAATGCTTGTGCCACTCATGTGAACTTGTGAAGCATGTTTTAGCATAATCCTTAATGAATTTTGATCCATTCTTTTGAGGCATGTCAAATTACTGTTTGTACTTCAATATGCATGCCTTTTCCCAATTTTCTAGGCCTCTTAACATGATCCTTGTGAATTCGTAAATGCATGCTTGTTTGTGTGGATGTTAGGGATCATATGCTAGGGTTTTGATGTGCATGGTATGCAACCCTCTTTGATACTTGTTGAGACCTCTGGATACATGTTGTGTGAACATTATAAGTCCTCTTTCTCATATTATAGGTAATTTCTTATTCATTTTTGGATTGACTTGTATGCACTTGTCTAAACTTGAAATGTTTTGTGAACATGTGCTTATCTCTTACATGTCTTTGATGACTTGTCTTCATCCATGCTTGTATGATCTTATACATCCATGAAAACATGATTCACTTTTGTTTGTGATCATTCTCAATCATATGACATGAATTCTAGTTGCATCTTGCATGTTTCATAAGTTCATGAACACTTAGCATTTGTTTGAACTTGTTTGCACCTAGTTTGCTTCTCTTCTTCAATGTGCTCTAACATAAGACTTGTATGGACTTTGTATGCATATTCTTGCATTCTATATGTCATATCATATACCATATGCTACTGACTTGCCTTCATTTCCAAGTATGTTCATCTTGCATCTTCATTCTTTACTTGTGTTACAAGTGTGCATAAATGTATAAACTTAAATGGTGTTTGTTTTCACTTCTTCTTGCTTAATCATTCTCAATGCTTGCATTCATGATTCATATGCCATCTTAATGACATCTACATGCATTTATAAATGCCATTCACTTCTGACTTTAATGTTTGCATGTGCATTTATTCATGTTCATGAATCATATGCTTTCATCTTGCATAGTTAGTGCATATCTTGCATTTGTGTGATCATTTGATGCATAGTTTGGCTTTGTTTGCTTTAATTTGGCATGTTAACCTTAGTAGGATACATTGATCTATACCTACTGACCTTGGATGATCTTTGACCCTTAGGACCTTTTCCTTTTAGTTTAAACCTTGCTTGCTTCTTAAGTTGTCTTCTTAAGGCAACTAGCATTGTTTGGTTTACTTTTTTGTCACTTGTACTCAATACTTGTGCTTATTTGGTACTAACCTTTTACGTAGGGGCAGAGGTAAGACATATGATCATGAGAAGGCTTATCCATGCTCATCCCTTCTTTCATCTCTCATTTATCTTACTTCTCTTTCTCTTTTATGGATTACATGATATAATGCTTGATTGTGTAAAACTTTCTCACATCCCTTTGGGATCCTAGCTCATCCTTAATTTTTTATTAAGGTGAGGTAGAATAATTATTAGGTAGTGTTATCCCGCTCGCTTCTTTAGACTTAGGTTGTTCTTAAACCTCAACCTTAGGGCCATCTTTTGCATGACAGCATTAGGATAGAATTCCCCTTAGTGTTTTCTTTTCCTTTGAGTCTTCTCTTCTCATCTCATAACACTTCTAAAACACTTAATAAATTTAATGTGTATTGCGCATGAGCCTTGTATATGGGAAGTGAGGAATGGGGGGCCTCCCTTTATTCTTCTAGGGTGTTTAGCGTACGTCCTGTTGGGGACGATATGCAACGCATTTGTTCCTATGTTGTAGACTTGGATGCAATGCAAGTTATGAACTAACTTCAATCCACTTCTGTCTAAAAAACACAAACAAATTCAAAACCTCTTTATCCTTTGGGATCGTTCAGTTTCAAACCATTTTCAGAAAAGGGCACATTACTTCCGTCTCTTCGTAAACAAGCATCGACCCTAACTGCCAGATGCGAACTTAATGTCGCTCATAAAAAACACAGACCTCATTAGGTCAAACTACGACTGCTCTGATTTCCTCTCTCTAGTCCGATTGAGGATACGTAGGCACAAGACGGCGATGTCTTGGCGAGCAACCTCCCCCCTTAGTTCGTGTCCGAACTACGTTGACTCTGACTTTCCCATTGCACGAGGGAATACGTAGGCATAGGACGTCGATGTCCTATCGAGTCACTTATTTTTCTTTTCTTCTTCGTTATTCTCCATTCCTGTTTCTTTTCCCTTCCAAGAGCAGTGGAGCTCCAGATGACGACACCCTTTGATCGAGACAACAAGCGTGGATCCCATCGAGTACGATGGACGCGTGGGGTGCTAACACCTTCCCCTCACGTAACCGACTCCCTTACTCATTTCTCTTGGTCGCGAGACCATGCTTTTCCTTTCCCTCAGGTTTACACAGTGTTTCCTTTCCCTCTCTTGGGATAAATACACATTGCAGGCGACTCTGTTTCTGCGCCACTTTCGCATTTGTACTTGGATGAAAATCCCGGGAGCGACACCGCCGGTAAAACAAAGGCTGAGACGGACTCATCCAGACATGGCCATCAAAATCAAAGAGGAAGTACAGAAACAGATTGACGCAGGTTTTCTCGCCTCATCAGAATATCCTCAATGGCTAGCCAGCATAGTACCAGTTCCGAAGAAGGACGGAAAGGTCAGAATGTGTGTAGACTACAAGGATTTGAACAAGGCAAGTCCAAAGGACGACTTTCCCTTACCACAAATTGACATGCTAAAAGTTCAAAGTTTTATCCTTCATGGATGGATTCTCGGGCTATAATCAAATCAAAATGGCGCCGAAAGATATGGAGAAAACTTCGTTTATCACCCCATGGGTCACTTTTTGTTACAAGGTGATGTCGTTCGGTTTGAAGAACGCCGGGGCTACCTATCAACGGGCCATGACTACTCTATTTCATGACATGATACACAAAGAAATTGAGGTATATGTCGACGATTTGATTGCAAAATCTAAAACGGAAGAGGAGCATGTGACCCACTTGTCAAAACTATTTGAGTGGCTGAGAAAGTACAAACTCTGCTTGAATCCTAATAAGTGCACGTTCGGTGTCCGTTCAGGGAAACTTTTAGGGTTCATCGTCAGCCAGAAAGGGATTGAGGTTGATCCTAACAAAGTCAAGCCCATTCAAGAAATGCCTTCTCCAAAAACTGAAAAACAAGTCAGGGGATTCCTGGGACGGCTGAATTACATTTCCAGATTTATATTCCTCATGACCGCGACGTGTGCGCCGATTTTCAGATTACTCAAAAAGAATCAGGACTGCGTTTAGACAGAAGACAGTCAAACCGCCTTCGACAGTATCAAGGAATACCTGTTGAACCCACCAATTCTATCACCTCCAGTGGAGGGAAGACCGTTGATCATCTACCTAACAGTCTTGGAAGACTCAATGGGTTGTGTACTTGGCCAACAAGACGAAACAAAAAGGAAAGAGTTTACCATCTACTATTTGAGCAAGATATTTACCGAGTGCGAGACTCGGTACACTATGCTTGAGAAAACCTGCTGCGCTCTGGCTTGGGCAGCCAAACATCTTCGCCAGTATATGATTCGTTACACTACTTGGTTAATCTTCAAAATGGATCTGATCAAGTCTATCTTTGAAAAGCCTGCTCTCATGGGAAGGATAGCCCGTTGGCAGATAAAGGAAATTCATGAAGGATCCTTTGGCACTCATGCCAACGGACACACAATGGCAAGAAAAATTCAAAGAGCAGGGTACTATTGGCTGACAATGGAATTCGACTGCTACAAGTACATGAGGAGGTGTCACAAGTGTCAGATATACTCAGACAGAATCCATGTATCGCCAACACATCTCAAATTTCTCTCTTCTCCATGGCCTTTTTCCATATGGGGAATCGACATGATTGGCATGATTGAACCCAGGGCTTCAAATGGACATCGGTTCATTCTAGTAGCCATTGACTACTTCACCAAATGGGTTGAAGCAGCGTCGTACGCCAATGTAACCCGACAAGTCGTGGTCCGCTTTATCAAAAACAATATCATCTTCCGTTATGGTGTTCTTGGCCAGATCATTACTGATAATGGATCTAACTTGAACAATAAGATGATGAAAGAGTTGTGTGCTAAGTTCAAAATTGAACACCATAACGCATCTCCCTATCGACCTAAGATGAACGGAGCGGTAGAAGCAGCTAACAAGAACATCAAAAAGATCGTTCAAAAGATGGTTGTAACCTACAAAGACTGGCACGGGATGCTACCCTTTGCTCTTCACGGTTATCGTACATCTGTCCGCACTTCAATAGGGGCAACCCTTTTCTCTCTAGTATATGGCATGGAAGCAGTGCTCCCAATAGAAGTAAAGATCCCATCAATTCGGGTATTGATGGAAGCTAAGTTAACAGAAGCTGAATGGTGTCAAAGTCGACACGACGAACTGAATCTGATAGAAGAAAAGCGAATAACGGCACTAAGCCACGGTCAGTTGTATCAACAAAGAATGAAGAAGGCGTTCGAAAAAAAGGTCCAACCTCGCGTCTTCAGAAAAAGAGACCTCGTGCTCAAGAAGATACAATCATTTCTCATTGATTCCCGGGGCAAATGGACCCCGAACTATGACGGCCCCTATGTGGTCAAGAAAGCCTTCTCAGGCTGCGCCTTGAGACTCGCAACCATAGACAGAGAGGAATTTGCCTACCCCACGAATGTTGATGTAGTCAAGAAATACTTCGCCTAAATTAAAAAAAAAACGTCTCGGTGGATTGAAAACCCGAAAGGGCGGTCTAGGCAAAAATTAGAGACATAATCAAAAATCATCCCGGTGGATTGGAAACATCACAGTACAATCCAGGCAAAAGTTAGGGATAATGGCAAGTAACTATGTTCAACAAAGGGGCAAGTCCCTAAACAGCAGTTACACCATCCGTCAGAAATCTCGATCAAGGTCATCTTCGACTGAAGCTCAGGATGCCCCGAATTCAAATTGGTAGAAGGATAGCGGTCGTTATGTTTCAATGTAGCCCTTTTCCCTTAAATTACCATTTTCAAACTTTGTAAATACTCTATGGAATCACGCGTTTGGCTGATCTCCGGCCTATCAATAAAATTTGAGCCCTAGTGCTTTTGTTTGCAATTCTTATTAGTTTTAGCTTTACAGAACGACATTTTAACATGATTAACGATTCTCGAAATAAAACAAAAATGAATTTACTTGTTAAACTTTTTCTACTTTTAAAATAAAGATGGCAATTTATTTTGACTATTGAACATCGAAAGAACATCGATCGCTTCTCCAGAAGTAATCGAACCTCAAAGTGCGGAATCAAAGTACTCCTTCTAAACTAGTACGTCTGAACGAAGGATCAACTATGTCAGAGACCATGTTTCATCTGACACCCCGACAGAGCTCTTACCTTCTAAGCCCGACCAACGGTTTTCCCTACAGGAACTTTTTCTCCTAAGCAAGGAAGAATTGCTATTTGGAACCAATGATACTTTTCATCCCCCGCGGTGGCCGAGTATCCAGTCATGTTCATCTATTAGTCTGTATGTCGCGTCAGTTTTGTCAGCATAAACATACATACATCATGCATTATTGATTTACATTCATATTCATATTGCATCACTATCACTGTAGTCGGTCTTGTTCCCGATTGATAAAAGTCCTCTTGTCAATTGAGTTGTCAATTCTTTCCTCGTCAGGAAATGTGTTGTCTGAACAATATCTCTCTTCCAGTTTATTTCTGGGATGGAGACGGTCTTCGACCACTTTGATAACTTGAACCTCTGAAAGGCAATAAGACCTTCGACAAACATCACTCTTCGCCATTGAAGATGATATCTTTGCTTTCCCGGGTTAAGGAAAACCCCCAAAGAAAGCCTTTTAATCAGAGCTTCGGTACTATGGCAGTTTTTCTCCAAAAAAATTCGTTGACGAAAAGGTTATCAGCACCTCAAAATGGATTACATCACATGGCATTTCTTCGAGAAGATCTCGAGAAAAGTATGATGTAATATCCCCAAACAGGAAGCATCTCAAGAGACTCGTTTTCCCCAGTAAAGTGGACAAATGGCGTCTCCAACAGAGAAGTTTGTACACCTCTACAACTCAGACGAATGGGTTCCCCAGAAAGTCTGACATCAAAATTTTTTCCATCAAATGGCATCTCCCCAGGAAAATTCGGCGAGAAGTTTGAGGAAAACCGCTACGAATAGCATCCCTTGTCAAGAAAGTTTATTGACAAAAGAAACTGAGACCAGTTCCTTGGTAAGAAACCAGGATCGAGGGGAAGTTTATATCCAAAACTGAGACCAGTTCCTTGGTAAGAAACCAGGATCGAGGGGAAATTTATATCAGAAAATGAGAGCAGTTCCTTGGCAAGAAACCAGGATCGAGGGGAAGTTTACATCAGAAACTGAGACCAGTTCCTTGGTAAGAAACCAGGATCGAGGGGAAGTTTACATCAGAAACTGAGACCAGTTCCTTGGTAAGAAACCAGGATCGAGGGGAAGTTTACATCAGAAACTGAGACCAATTCCTTGGTAAGAAACCAGGATCGAGGGGAAGTTTATTCCAGAAACTAAGACCAGTTCCTTGGTAGGAAACCAGGATCGAGGGGAAGTTTCTACCTTCTCTAAGCATCATTGCTTAGCAAAAGAAGATGGATGGGAAAACTGCCATTCATAACCACCATCAAAATTTCAGGTATTCCGATATTTAATCCTCTTGCACCCCGAATGCCCGAATACCTTCGCCATTCACACCTTCGGGTTCAAGAAGATTAAATAGGGGCATTTGTCATACCCCAAATTTTAACCACTAAGATTTCCCATTATTGTGCATATCATTACCACAATATGGATGAACTAACATGCCTCAATCAATCTCCTCATAGATGTTTGAGCATTCACTACTATCAAAGATTAGGGTTTTAAGCCCTCTCAGAGCTTTTAGACAAAAGATCAATCAAGAGATGACATGATATTCAACTTGTCTAACCTCCCAAACACCCATAAAGGATCAAGAGGACTCCCACATCAAGAATCAAGCACAAGGCTGCAGCATTCTAAGTGGAGTAAGCCTTAGGATCACCAGTGTCACCAAATTAGGGTTTTGGTCGACCAGGGCCTCCATGTGGAAATCTTCTTCTGGGCACGAGCCAATGCTTCAAAGCATAACTTAAGATACTCCAAGGGACCTCATGGACCCAATCATCAAGTCAATTTAGCCTCAGGGGAAACATTCATCAAAAAATCAGGAATTAGGGTTTCTTGACCTAATTCACCCCTAAGTTGACTTTTGGAACAAAACATGAGCCAAGACCTCAAGACATGATTTGAGGGTCTCCAATACACTACATTGATCCATTTGTAACAAGGGATTGATCCAAGAAGCTTGATCCACAAGTTTCAATTTCATCAGGACCACAATTAGGGTTTCGAGGGAAAAGTTAACTGTACCTTTGACTTTTGACCCAGGCATGCTCCCAAACCTTGGGACATGATTCAATACACCCTATAACACCCATGGAACATGTCCATCAAAGATTGATTTAGTTCAAGGACTTGATTTCATGGAGGATCGCACATTTTAGAATTCATCTGATAAAAAGTCAACTGTGCACAAAAGTCAAAGTTTGACTTTTTGAGATTTTTTCAGAATTATGGTTCTTTGACCCTAAAATGATGTTAATGTGTGATTTGAATCATCATTCATCAAGAAAAATAAAAGAAAGTGGGATAACTTGTAAAAGGGGTAACCATAAAAACTTTGAAATTTTCTAAGTTATGGAACAAAGTGGCTATGGTACCAACTTCCAAGGATCATAACTTGAGATCCAAGCAACCATTTGGGCTGATCCAAAGATGGATTTGTAGCTCTCATTGCATACTTTAAAAGTGTCAACTACGCCTCATTCCAATTCATCATGGATTTTGAGTTATGGTTGGATCAAAATGGCTGAAAACATGAAATGTCACTTTTTCCAACACTTAGTGAAATTTTCACTAAGTTCGAATCTGTTTCACTTTTTTCAAAATGTAGGGGCATTTTTCACTTGGATTCAAAAAGTTTCAAAATAAACTATGATCACACAAGTGTTGTATCACATGAGAGCTTTCCAAAATGACCAAGAACTCCATCAAATTCCATTTGAGCTATGAGTTGTGACAATGGCAATATGCCTTGCTGCAACTGTCATAACAAGGCAGATTTGAGCATTTTGCTTGATTTGATCAAATTTTGCAAATGACAAACAAGTTTATCCATCTGAACACCTCGGGGGGAGACCAAGGAGGAACCAACACTGATCCATAAGCCTCCCAAGTCTTTGGAACTACAAGTAGCATGCCAAACCTAAAAAGCCTAAAAGGGGGACAAGCCTCCAATTTTGTTTTAGAGCATTAATGGATGCTTAGAGGTGGCATGTATCAAACCACAGATGAACACTTCAGTCAAGCATTATCCTTGAATCAAAGAACCATAGGCCTGTTCTCTAATCTCAAGTCAATGGCTAGAGGAGACTTGAGATTCCAAAGTGATCACATTGGCCACAGACTTGTACCAGTTGTCATTCCCTATTCCTTGTAAAACAAACTTTCACTACTATAAATATAGCTCATTTATAATCAGTTTGAGTACACCAAAGCCATCAAACTGATGCTTTCCTTAAAATATCTTCTTTCACTCCAAAATTGCCTTCCAAAGCAAGTCACTATCGGGTTTTGAGTTTGAGAGCCATTCCAACCAAACCAATCACACACACACCTCATAAACATCATATAGAAGTGATCCAAACACTTAAACCACATCTGGAACACCAATTTCACAAAATCACCAGCCAATTGCTCAAGGTTTTAACCAAGTTGCAGTTGAGGTACCACAATCTGTTCCAGTTCATTTCTAATCACTCCAAGCATTCAAACACATTCCATATGGTGTAGGGGAGTTGTTCAGATCATCACAACTCATATGTAACACCTCCAACTCAAAAATCAAATTGCTCTTGTTGCCACGACCTTCAAGTAAGCCTAAACTTGGTCATCTCATGATTCATGCATATTTCCTCGCACAATAATTTTGCCATATGTTCATAATCATGTATGGAGAGTTTCCCCTCAATTAATTGCTTTGTTTGAATCGTGTATCAAAAGTCTCAGCCTTCATGCAGAATTTAGGGTTCTTGAGGTTTTGTCTTGATTTCTTATTCCATGCTTAAAATAAATGAAATTAAAGACCATAGACATGATCGTGAGGTGAAAACGAGTAGATTGGTATGTGGATTGTGTGATTTCATCAAGTATTCAGTGAGATTGGTGAGAAAATGCAAATCTGCGGAAACAGGGGGGTGGCGCGTGTTCTTCCTTTGTTCTTGGCGCCATTTTTTGAATATTTGAATATTTGAATTTTGTGATTTTATTTAATTGATTCAAAAATTAATTTCTCTCTGAATTTTAATGATTTTGAGTTGATTCTTTTTTTAATAATTCACAAAAATGTTAAAATATTTTATTTTACCAAAATTTCCCAAAAATATTATTTATTTCATATACTTGATATTTTTACAAAGAATTAATTTTTATTTGTTTTTTAACATTTAAAATATTTGTTCCCTCTTGATTTTCCAAAATTAATTGGTTTCCAATCATTTTGTAGAAAAAAACATGATTTTTCAAACATTAATCCAAGATCACAACTTGTTTTTCACACATGTTTGATAATTTTGCTCATTTTAATTAAATTTTTGTTTAATTAAAATACATTTTGAAACTAATTCAGGGTTTTGATCTTAATCACCCTAAACAAATTTTTTTCAAACACATTGGGCCTCTAATATAGTGTAAGACCCAATCCTCTTTTAACCAAAATCATTTGGGGCCTCAGATATTGTATAAGTCCCTCTGCGTTAAAAGAAAAAAAACCTCGGCACGATCGCCAGTTCAAAATCAAATCATTTGGGCCTACCCTCGTGTTATAAGTCTCATTTATTTATTTTTTAATAACACTTTGGGCCTCTAATAGAGTGTAAGCCACACCTCCTTGTAAATAAGAATCATTTTTTTTGGGCCTCAGTGTATTGTATAAGTCCCGATATAGTCGGAAATTTCGATACGATCGTCGTTTTCAAACTATTTTCAACTGGGCTTCTCCTTGAGCTATAAGACCCATCTTTATTCATTGGGCCTATTGATAGAGTGTAAGTCTCATCCCTTTGTAAAATAAACAATTTTGGGCCTCACATATTGTATAAGTCCCTCTGTATATTTTCTAAAGCTCGGCACGATTGCCGTTTTCAAAAACAAACCCCTTGGGCCTCTCCTTGAGTTGTAAGCCCCAATCTTTTTTAAAATCACTTTGGGCCTCTAAATAGAGTGTAAGACCCACCCCTTTGTACATAAGACTTTCTTTGGGCCTCAGTCATTTGTATAAGTCCCTGTACAAATTCAAAACAACGGTGTGATCACTAATAAATCTCTGGGCCTCTCCTTGAGCTGTAAGCCCCAACCATCTTTTCAAAATACTTTCTCCTTTGATTTTGAATCCAAATACATAGTTGTTATCAAAAATTTCTTTAATTTCTTTGTTGAACAACTAACAAAACAGCATGGAAGCTCTACAACGGGTAAGTGTTTATCCGCTTTCATTTACTGCTTTCATATATATAACTGTATTGTGGAAAGCTGTGCATGGTTAGTCTTCTTTCATAACCTCTTTAAATACTGGTCATATATCAACTGTATATATACTAGTATAGTTATTTAGAGTTTTCCTCGGCAACTACGTCTAGCACTAGGTAAAGCCCTGTTGGTCGCTCTTAAATACAAATAAAACTAGATCCCCCGTAGGATTCCAGATACAGTCTTCCCTTATCTTGGGGATAAACAATATGGAACAAAGAGAAAGGCAGTATTCTCGATGAACCTTTTCTCAGACTGTTACCCTTAGAAATTGTCAAAGAAACTCTAACTCCCCAATGATGATCTTTTCTCCGTGAATGGCATCTCTTGAGTTTCTTCCAAATCCTCAAACTTTCCTGGAATGATCTCTTCTCTGTGAATTGCATTTCTTGAACTTTTCTTGGTTTGGGGACCCACAGGCTTCCTAAAAGCATCCCCGACTCCTCTTGGGCGTTGTACAAGGACCCTTCGGCTTCTTAGAAGTTCTCATGCCTTCTCTTGGGCTTAATACAAGGACCCTGGTGACCTCTTAAAGGTATAAGATAGAACTTAGCCATCCCTTGCTAGAGCAGTCTTTCCAGTGTCGAAACTCCGGCCATTTTAGGGTTGATTCTCATCCCTTAATGCCCGTGCCTCCTCTTGGGCATTGTACAAAAGATAAAACTGTAGACTTAGACAATATATATCCCCTCTTGAGTCTCAAAGACATTCTCAAGCACTACAGAATTCCTGGTCATTATGGATAAATCTCCAGGAAAATCTAAACCCAGTCTCTCTCATGAGAGTTCCCCACCCTTAGGTCTGCCTATGGATCCAATCCTCAGCAGTAAGATAGCCTCTTCTTAGGCTTTGTATAATGATCCTTCCTCAGGAAGCCAGCCTCCTCTTGGGCTTTGTAGAAATTATTCTCCCCAGCGGAGCTAACCTTTTTTGACTCTCTTGTTGAATTAGTCTCCTTTTAGCCTCCGTCCTGGGCTTTGTACATGACATATAAAACACTCTCTTGTTGAGTATAAAAAACTCTCTTGTTGAGTCAATCTCCTTTTGGCCTCTGTCTCGGGTTTCATACGAGACACCAAATCACTCTCTTGTTGAGTATAAAAGATTCTCTTGTTGAGTCAATCCCCCTTTTCAGACTCTCTTGTTGAGTCACCTTTTTTAGCCTCTGTCTTGGGCTTTGTACAAGACATATAAAAACACTCTCTTGTTGAGTCACCTTTTTTATCCTCCGTCTTGGGCTTTGTACAAGACATATAAAAACACTCTCTTGTTGAGTCAAACCCTTTTAGCCTCAATCTTGGGCTTTGTACAAGACACATACGAATGCTCCCCAATGGAGTCAAAATCCCTTTTAGCCTCAATCTTGGGATTTATACAAGACAAAAAGAACCTTTTCCCTAGAAAAGTCAAACTTCTAGCCTCCTCTTAGTCTTTGTATAAACAAATCCCCCAGCCGGGTCGATCAACCTTTTAGCATCAACCTTTTGCTTTGATCAAGGCACACAAAAATCAACAATCCCTCTTTAGAGATGACAAATTCTCTCTCAGTCAAAACCCTTTAGCTTTACATCTTGGGCTTTGAACAAGATACAAATCACCTTTAGCTTCAATCTTGGGCTTTGAACAAGACACCAAAACATCTCTTTCCTCCCATAGAATAGGAGGAACTACGATCGCTCTGATTTCCCTGTTTCATTAAACGGGAATACGTAGACATAAGATTGTGAAATCTTAGCGAGCATACTAATCAAACACTCTACGTCCAGTACCTTCATACATCAATCAAAGAAAATTAGGTCTAGTATCCTTACCAAAAGCCTCACAAATAATCCAGACACTTGTATTCTTAAGAAAATAAACCTAAAGACAGACCCCCCCTATTTTGATAGCATCTGTAAGCCAACAGTTTTGACTGTTTAACCTCAGTTTGCAAGCAGGGTTAATTGGAGACACCTATTTCCCTTCCTTAATCAGCTTAACAGGATAAAAAAATGAATCGAACTGTAGTACCAAAGCGATAGTGATTCGAAACTACAAAAACCGCGCTACAATTAGCATTGTTTGTCAGGTGAGTGAAATTGCCTCGCGGTTGCAAACGCGTTAATTTCTTCATTCTTATTCTGAAGAGGAGTGATAGAGTGATTCTAGTATGAAATTTTAGTTGTTATTTGAAACATTCCATGATATTTGTTTAAAAACTAAATTCTTTATCATTGTTTGATTCTATTGAGTGGTGAAAGTCGCTTGTGCGCATTTTCATACTTGACCAAATCCTCTTATTTGAGAAAATTTCTCTTTTCTGAAATTGAACCGTTAATCTTTTCTTGGTTAAATCTTGATAACACGAATTTATATCATATTTTTACTTCGATTTATGTTAGTTTCTTATTCCGTTTTTCGTCTAATATCCGATTTTCTCGAGATTATTTAAGTGTTTTTGCAGGTAATCATATTTCACAAGTCAAAGTATGCTAAGTGTGGAAAAGAACCAAAACATGCAAGAAAAGAGCAGAAAAGAAAAGGAAAATTGAAGAAATCCATTTTTGCTGATATCACGACCGTCATGGGAGTGCCACGACCGTGGCAGCTTCAAAATGCACCACGACCGTAACAATGTGCCACGATCGTCATGCGCCCAAAATTCACACACTGAAGCAGAAACGTGTCTACGAATTTTTAGAGCAAGCAGTTTCACACGATGCCATATCCTCCGAAGATTACTAGGTCCAAGTGGAGTAACCGTCAGTGTGAGTGGCTGAATTATCTCCAACTTCTACCTCAGCTGAGCCTATAAATACAAGCATTTACGAAGAACAAAGGGTGGCCATTTTCTCTTATCAAGTGTACCGTCTTGCTGCCAATTTGTTTCGAGAGCTTTAGTTTCATTTCTTTTACTTTGCATTTCCAATTCTTTGTCAACCATTACCGAACAAAGTAATAGTTTCTCACACTGAGGAACTATTACAACTTAGTTTTAGTTTTGTTTCATTGCCTTCAACCTTTGCAATTTATTACATTCAAGCAAGAACCTACCGGCTTGTGGAGGGATTGTTGTTGCTGTTATTACTGAATTCCAGGTTTTCGTTATTTAATTCAAGCAATGTTTATTTATTTCTTAGTTATGTCTGTGTTTATTTATTTCCTTGCTTTTGCGTTTAATTTCCTAATTATGTCGAGCTAAACCGATATTATCGGTATGTAATGAAGTAACTAAAATGAATTAATTTTCTCTAAGCTAAAATCAATAATCAATCCTTCTTCTGGCTTCGATTTCTTAATATAAAACCCAACTTTTATTACAAGAGGCTTTACCCGGATAGCTGAAATTGGGCATTAGTTTTAAAAATAGCGGAAGCGCTTTAAAGTTAATTAGGTTTAATTAGTTTTCAAAAAGTATTTTTAACCTCATACGGGCTAGCGAGAGCAGACGTATTGACTTAGAAGTATAGTCCGAAGCAATAACCACGGGAGTGTGAGTTGAGGGCTTTTAAACCGATTTCTCCTATAGATGAATAGGGTGATAGATCTTTATAGGCTTAGGTTTAATTAATTCTACGTAGGTTACCGAATTATATACCGATAACTTAGTCATAACTAGTATTCCTAAATTTTTAATTTCCCTTTAATTTCCTGTTTGAACTAAAAACCCAAATTCTGATTAGCCTTAGATAAACATAGTAACGATAGATAACGGTGCGTTCGATTTCTAGTCTCTGTGGGATCGATAATCTTTTAAAACTACGCGATACAACTGTATACTTATAGTAACCCCTATTCGACTCATAAAGTCGTGATCAAGTTTTTGGCGCCGTTTCCGGGGACTAATTTAGTCGACGTCGTAATTCCTTTGTTACGTCGTATAGACTAAGGCAAAAAACCAAAATTCCCTTTCTGTTGATTGTATGCCAAGTACTCGCTCTTCTGGCGAAGACCTCGTACGACTAACAGACGAACCTGAACGTCTTCTTACCGTAAAAAGACGTATCCAAGAATACTGCTTAGCTCACGATATCCCTTTTCCTTTATCAGAACCTGAATCTCAATCAGATCCTGAACTTGAATCCGAATCAGATTCCGAATCAGAACCAGACATGGAAGATCCACCACAGAACCGACCTCTTAAATATTATTCTACCGCATCTCAACAAGAACCTCACAACAGCATTGTCGCTCCAGCTATCAACCGAAACGATTTCGAGTTGAAACCCTCGCTGTTATCTGCTGTGCAACAAAATCAATTTTCTGGAAACCCAACAGAAGATCCGAACAAACATCTGACCAAGTTTGTGTAGTACGCAGACACAGTGAAAGCGAATGGTGTAACCGCAGACGCCATAAGACTACGTCTTTTCCCTTTCTCATTAAGAGATAGAGCTTGGGCTTGGTTGCAATCCTTGCCATCAAATTCTATTACTTCTTGGGAAGATTTAAAGAAGGTATTTCTGGAACGATATTTTCCGCCAAGCAAAACAGCTATGCTGAGAGCCCAAATCAATAGCTTCAGGCAAAAAGACAACGAGTCTTTATATGATGCATGGGAAAGATACAAAGATATGAGGAGGATATGCCCGCATCATGGTCTTGAGGATTGGTTAATTATCCACACGTTTTACAATGGTCTCTTGTACAACACAAGATTGACAATAGATGCCGCCGCTGGTGGTACACTCATGGATAAACCCTATGATGAAGCCCAACAACTCATCGAGAGTATGGCTCAGAATCACTACCAATGGGGAGGTGAAAGAACTCAAGTGGAGAAATCCCAACCAAAAGGAGGAATGTGCGAAGTATCTAGCCTAGATGTCGTTCGTGCTAAGGTAGATGCAATCGCTCAAAAGATAGACAAATTGACCATGACACCCACAGCCATCGTGGCTGCTGTAGCGCCAAACTGCGAATTATGTGGAACAGCTGGACACGCTGCCCCTGAATGCCAAGTTTTAGCAGGAGCCTCTACAGATCAAGTGAATTATGCTCAAGCAAACCCCTATGTAAATACCTACAATCCTGGTTGGAAGAATCACCCCAACTTCTCTTACAAAAACAACAATGCACTGTATGCACCTGGTCAAGCACCTGCTGCACCACCAGGTTATCAAAAGGCTGCAACAGCTGCTCCAAATGTTCCTAGGAAGTCTAACCTTGAACTGATGATAGAGAATTTCATAACTACCCAGACTCAGACAAACAAAGAGTTCCTGAATCAAAACGTACACACTAGTGAACAGATTAAGCAGTTAGCAAACAAAGTAGACGCTTTGGCCACTCACAACAAAATGCTTGAAACACAAATTTCCCAAGTGGCTCAACAACAAGCACCTACTGCTTCTCCTGCTGGAACATTTCCTGGACAACCACAACCTAATCCTAAAGGACATGCAAACACTGTTATACTGAGAAGTGGAAAAGAATTAGATGGACCCATTGATCCAAGACTTCAAAATCCAGCCATGTACCAAAAGTCTGTTAACGACCAAATAACTGAGAAGGAGAGTGAACCCAAGGAAAAGGAAGATAATGAACAAGAGGATGTAAACAAAGAAAAACCATATGTGCCTCCACCACCTTATAAGCCACCTATTCCGTATCCTCAAAGATTGAAAAGTTCTAAAACTGCAGGGCAATTTAAGAAATTCGTTGAACTTCTGAAACAATTAAACATCACGATACCTTTTACAGAAGCCATCACCCAGATGCCCTCGTATGCTAAGTTCCTGAAAGAAATCCTATCCAATAAGAAAAAGATTGAGGAAAACGAAACAGTTACGCTTACTGCTGAGTGTAGCGCAATAATTCAAAACAAAATGCCTCCTAAGCTAAAAGACCCAGGTAGTTTCTCAATACCTTGTGTAATTGGGAAGTTCGTCATAGACAAAGCTCTATGCGACTTAGGATCCAGTATTAGTGTTATGCCCTTATCCATTTGCAAGAAGCTTGATATGGGAGAATTAAGACCAACTAAGATGTCTGTGCAATTAGCTGACCGCTCTGTTAAATACCCAGTTGGTATACTAGAGAATGTTCCAGTTCGTATAGGACAATTCTATATCCCTACTAATTTCATAATCATGGATATTACAGAAGACTCTACTACTCCTATCATATTAGGAAGGCCATTCCTAGCTACTGCTGGAGCAATTATAGATGTAAAGAGAGGGAGGCTAACTTTTGAAGTTGGTGAAGAGAAAGTTGAATTTATCTTGACACAATTCTTACAAGCTCCAGCCATAGATGACACATGTTATTTACTAGATGTCATAGATGAGTGCGTAAGAGAAATCGAGATGGAACCGACCATATATTCAGATATTCTAAAAATTCCAATACCTCCGATTTTCGAAGATGATAACTGGCGTGAACCTTATCAAGACGATAGCCTAAGCGAATGCTTAGCACTTACACCAGATCATCTACCTTGCCCAAAGAACCCAACCCTAGAACTGAAAACATTGCCCAAAAATCTAAGGTATGAATTCCTAGACGAAGCTCTCGAACGACCTGTAACAGTCAATGCAGACTTAGGACAGACCGAAACAAAGAAACTATTAGACGTCTTAAGAAAATATCCAACTGTGTTAGGCTATAACATCGCTGACCTCAAAGGAATAAGCCCTTCTATTTGTATGCACCGCATTATGCTGGAGAAAGACTGTAAATCCTCTAGGGAACATTAGAGAAGGATTAACCCGATCTTGAGCACTGTAGTCAAGGACGAAGTGAAAAAACTTTTAGAAGCAGGAATCATATACCCGATATCAGACAGTCAATGGGTTAGCCCAGTACATGTCGTTCCAAAGAAGGGAGGTGTTACAGTTGTTAAGAATGAAAAAGGTGAATCTATAACAAAAAGGGTTGTAACCGGAAGTAGAATGTGCATCGACTATAGAAAGTTAAATAAAGCCACTCGTAAAGACCATTTCCCATTGCCTTTCATTGACCAAATGTTGGAAAGATTGGCTAAACACTCATACTTCTGCTATTTAGACGGTTACTCGGGATTCTTTCAAATTCCTATTCATCCCGATGACCAAGAAAAGACGACCTTCACATGTCCCTATGGCACATTTGCTTATCGGCGAATGCCGTTTGGACTATGTAACGCACCTGCCACATTCCAAAGATGCATGATGTCAATCTTTGCTGACTTTATAGATGACATTATGGAAGTGTTCATGGATGACTTTTCTGTATGTGGGCAGAGCTTCGAAGGATGTCTATCGAACCTAGAAATGGTATTGGAAAGATGCGTAAAAGTTAATCTCGTATTAAACTGGGAGAAATGCCATTTTATGGTAAATGAAGGAATTGTACTTGGACACGTTGTGTCCGATAGAGGAATTGAAGTTGATAAAGCCAAGATAGAAATCATAAAAGATCTTCAACCTCCGAAAACCGTACGAGAAATACGAAGTTTCTTAGGACACGTCGGTTTCTACCGACGATTCATAAAGGATTTCTCGAAAATCACAAAACCTCTTACCGGTCTATTAATGAAAGACGTTGAATTCATCTTTGATGAGAAATGCCTAAAAGCGTTTGAACAGCTGAAAACAGCTCTTATTACCACACCTATCATGCAACCACCAGATTGGAGATTACCTTTCGAAATCATGTGTGATGCAAGTGATTATGCTGTAGGTGCAGTCTTAGGACAGAGGAGGGATAGAAAACTTCATGCCATTTACTATGCAAGTAGAACCTTAGATTCCACCCAAATGAACTGCGCTACCACGGAAAAAGAACTTTTAGCCATGATCTTTTCCCTTGACAAATTCCATTCCTACCTAGTGGGAGCTAAGATCATCATTTACACAGACCACGCAGCTATTAGATATTTACTTAAAAAGAAGGATGCAAAACCTAGACTGCTAAGGTGGATCCTACTTCTACAAGAATTTGATTTAGAGATCAAAGATAAGAAAGGAATCGAAAACGTAGTAGCAGACCACTTATCTCGATTAGAGGCCATTAAACCAGAGCCAGTACCCATTAATGAGGATTTCCCATATGAACGACTCATAGCCCAACTAGAAAGTGATATGTCTACTCTACAGTTGAATTACCCAAAGATGGAAGAAGTCGTGGAAGAAATTAACATGCACAAAACCCTGCCATGGTATGCTGACATAGTCAACTACTTAGCAGCTGGAGTACTTCCACCAGACTTATCTTATCAACAAAAGAAAAAATTCTTTCATGATCTAAAACATTATTATTGGGATGAACCTTTGCTGTTTAAGAGAGGAGCCGACGGTATCTTCCGTCGTTGCGTCCCAGAAGAGGAAATAGAAAACATCATCTCTCAATGTCATTCTGCTCCTTATGGAGGACATGCTAGTACCTCAAAGACATGTGCTAAGATCTTACAATCAGGCCTATTCTGGCCCAACCTTTGGAAGGATGTCCACATTGCAATACTAAACTGCGACCGGTGCCTACGCACTGGTAACATATCAAGACGCGATGAGATGCCTCAAAAAGGTATATTAGAAGTAGAAGTCTTTGATGTATGGGGGATTAACTTTATGGGACCCTTTCCATCATCCTTTGGAAATAAATATATACTCGTAGCCGTCGATTATGTTTCAAAATGGATTGAGGCAATAGCTTCTCCTACAAATGATGCACGAGTAGTCGTAAAGCTCTTTAAAAACACAATCTTTCCCAGATTTGGTGTGCCGAGACTTGTCATAAGTGACGGTGGTTCTCATTTCATATCAAAAATATTTGACAAATTACTATCAAAGTATGGAGTAAGACACCGCGTAGCACACCATACCACCCACAAACAAGTGGGTAGGTTGAGGTCTCAAATCGAGAAATAAAACAAATTCTAGAAAAGACCGTAGCCACCTCTAGGAAAGACTGGTCATCAAAACTCAACGAAGCTTTATGGGCATATAGGACGGCCTACAAAATACCAATCGGAACTACACCTTTCAAGCTTGTCTATGGTAAATCTTGCCATCTACCAGTGGAATTAGAACATAAAGCCTATTGGGCTATTAAAACATTGAACTTAAGGTATGATTCCGCAGGTGAAAAACGTATCCTAGATCTGCATGAACTAGAAGAGTTAAGATTAGACGCTTACGAGAATGCTAAGATATACAAAGAACGAACTAAAAGATGGCACGATAAGCGCTTATCTAGAAAAGAATTTAGTGTGGGAGACGTTGTACTCCTATTTAACTCAAGATTAAAACTCTTTCCTGGGAAATTAAGGTCTAGATGGTCCGGTCCTTTCGAGATTACAAAAATTCTACAAAGTGGAGCGGTAGAAATAAAGGGGAGGAATAGTAATCCATTTTTAGTCAATGGACAACGTCTAAAACACTATCACAGCATTGAAAATAAAGATTATTTGAACTGCCTAAGACTTTTAGAGTTGCCCACCGAACCTCCTAACTAAGCATCTAATTGAATTCGTCAGGCTTTCGACGTTAAAAACAGCGCTGATGGGAGGCAACCCGTGATTTTTGTTTTTCATGCTTTATATTTGTTATTTCTTTATGTTTTCTATGTTTTGTCGTTATTTTACAAATTTTCAGTTTCATTTATATCGTTTTAAATTTAATTTGGAAATATTGTGCTGATCTTAAAAATTGAAAAAAAAAACTATAGGATTATAAAGTCTTTCTACTCTCTCTGTTCTCCTCTTCTGCTTTCATTTTGCAAAACGTACTAACTAATGGCAAATGAGGATAACATGCCAGTAGAATTCAGAGATGGAGCACAGTGGCATCGCTATGAGGCTTTGTCTCTTAGACCTTTTGCCTTGACAAAACTCGCCCACAGACCCACCATGACCGCCTTAGGTGTAGGTGAGAGCATAGACTTTCTGTTTAGCCAGTTAGGTTGGGAGGCTTTTGCCAATAAGAAACATAAGTGCTACCGTAGGTTGACTTTAGAATTCCTGAACTCTTTAAGCTATAACCCTCACTGTGGAAAAGGTTTAACCAGGGGGAGAATTACCTTTAGATTATTTGGATACAGCTGCCAGTTCACCATAAAGGAACTGTCGGATCTTTTGGGATTTCCTGAAGGACCCCATGTTTTCTTTGTGGTTCAAGAGGACTTAGTGTTAGTTGGAGAGCTGAGTGACTTTTGGGGTAGAATTTCAGGGAAACCTGATTTTGACATGGACCCTATGCTTTCAACAGAAATACATAACCCCGCTTTCCGTTACTTTCATATGATCCTGGCCTATACCTTATTTGGAAAACCTGAGAATGATAACACTGTTTCGAGGGATGAACTTTTTATTATGTTTTGTGCTTCTCAGTCTAGAGAGGTTAATGGACTTACTTTTATGCTGAATAACTTTTGCAAACTTATCAATAATGATAACAGTCCAATTTTGATAGGTAGCCTAGTCACTAAGATAGCCGATGCTATGGGATTCAGAACCCGACTTTCTAAGATTAACCCCTTTGGAGAATTTAGACCCATGAATATCACCTTTTGCTTCAATAGGGCTATGATTAGGGACCAAGGTCCGAACCATTTCCAGCTTTTAAATGTTGTCGTACCACACTTTACACTTCCAAATCATGAACGCACAAGTGTGCACGATCAACATAACTGGCTATATAACCTTGATGAACCCGTTCCTGAACCAGAAGAAACCTTTCCTGAACCTGAGATCGACCCAAAAACACCCCCTCATTACCATGATCTTGACTATATGGAATTCCAAGAGAACATTGACATTCCTAAAGCTGATGCCACTAATTACGCTTCTAATCTGAATTCTATTTTAAAGACTATGGATGAATATCATAAAGAAATCACTTCAGTGAAGGATGAGCTTAGTACTGTGCGTCAAAATATTGTTGGACTTATGGACTTGACCGTGGAACAATTTGATCATTTAAATCAAGCCATCGCATCTTTGAAGAAACGCCTTGGCTAGATTTATGAAGCACCCTATTTTCAAGACTTTTTATGCATTTTACTTTAAGAACAATTTTACATTATTTCAGTTTTCATTTTTCATGTTGGGAATAATTTGATTTCATACAGCTTTGATACAGTGCTAGTAGTTTAACTAGCACCTTTCTTGTTTTAAATAACAATTTCATTTGCTGCTGCTATTAATATCTTTGTGATTTCAATTCCGTTCCTACCCTTTTAAATTCTATATTAATTTGTGTTATAATGTTACTTATCTCTTTTATGCAATATAATACTATTTCCATGTGCTTCTTATAACCTGCTATTGAATTAATGTGTTTGGAATCGTGTCTGTCATTAAACAATTTCACCACCCAGATTTTGTGGACGTCACGATCGTGACGACCGTCACGCGGGTTTGAAACAGGTTCTGCGTTAAAACATAATCATTTCACTCGTTCCCTCTTATTTCTCACATTCAAACCCCAGCCGTCCACTACCTTCTGAAATTCCACCGCCGTCCCTTTCCCATTTAAACCACATTAATCATTTCCATAACCATTCAACGTACCATTACGCTATATAATCACACCATACGCCACTTCTTTCTCACAAACCCTAAAATTCCATAACCTACTCTCTTCCCAAAACCCTCTTTAACAAAACAATGGCACGTGAAATTCCAGATTTATCCACATTAAACTTCCGTGATGGAGAGGCGGGAGAACGCCAAAGAGCTCGGTATATCGATTTCTACCGCCGTTCCATTCAACCGACCCGCTATGTCGACGTTGCATGCTTAGAAGAACTCGGAATGCTTGAGGGAGTTCAATGGATGTTACAGAATGCCGGTCTTTGGCAGCTTTGCACTCAGAGCCGGCCCACTTATGAAGACCTCACTTTAGAGTTCCTCAGTTCCTTTAATTACATAACCCCTCCGGGAGAAACGAACCAATTATCCGGAGTCGCAAAGTTCCGCATGTTCGGCAAAGAGTACTCAATCGAACAAGATCGTCTTGCCTAGATGCTTGGTTTCAAACATGGCGAGAATGTCCATCGCCGAGTACCGCAGGAAACTTTCTATCAAGCAGTGTTCAAACTTTGGAATCAGTTAACCGGAACAACAGTTGACAGCTGGGATAGCCTTAACGCAACATTTATCCATAACCCAGCCGTCAGATACGTCCACCGCGCACTTGGAAGCACCATCTTTGCACGAGATAGTAACCATAAGGTGAATTCTAAAGAGTTGTTTTTCCTGCATTGTATTTTTCATCCGGAGCTAATCAATGCCGCACCATTTTTACTAGCACACATACACTCGAACTGTGCTAGAGGCTCCAAACCCTTCTACTTTGGAGGGATTGTCACCTCTATTGCACTCAGTTTGAATTTGGAAAATGACCTTGCTAGACTACCATCCTTGCCTCCAGTCTTCCTTGATATAGATTATTGCAGAAACTCTCAGCTCATCAAGTTACGACGAGATGGGAAATACCATCCTATGGTCCGCGCAAAAACCGTAAGAAGTATCATCATGCCTTGTAGGAGTCGTATTGACCCTCAGAATATGGCCAATTGGCTTTTTTATTTTAATGCTCCTGAGCAAAATGCGCCTGCCCCTGATGATCAAGGACATGGACCTGTTGATGAGATGGAGCAAGAAATGGAAAACGCCCCTGAAAACCAACCACCGCCGGCCAATGATGCTCCTTCGACCTCCAAACGTCGTCGCCGCCCTGACCAAGACCCAGTTACTAATGATGAAATCCTGAGGGCTATATGGCAACAAACCCAGCAACAGAATGAAATGATGACACTTATGTGTCAAATCCAGCAAGGGCAATTTGACCAAGGTCAAAGGCTTGACTGTGTCATCGAGGAGATGGGTGTATTGACAGTGCGAGTGCAGAGCTTACACGAGTACATCCATCACGTGGGCATTCCTGATCACGTAGCTCAACATGGACGAGGACGCCCCAGAGGCAGAGGACGTGGTCCACCTTGATTTTATTTTGCTTTTGTATTTTGTTTCTCTTCTTAGTTTTCCTTGTTAATCCCCTTTATATCGTAACATTGAGGACAATGTCCGATATAGTGTGGGAGAGTTAGATTTATTTCCGTTTATTTCCCTTTCTTGTACTTTCTTTTTCCTTATCAAAGTAATATATGAATATTTTCATTCAGTAATCCGATTTCCTCACTTTATTCTGCCATAACAAAAAAAAAAATTATGATTAATGCACATCTGTGACATACCAAGCTTTAAACTATGTTAGGAAGATGGGAAAGTGCTAACAAGATCGATACCGTCTTGACACCTTAGACCTCTTGCGTATGCGATATCAGTCTCGACACTTATTATACGATACCTTGAGTTCAGTCCTAAAGTAACCCTTAGTAGTTTATATTAGCAGTCAGCACCGTCTATATCACAAACCACGTGGAGAACCGATGAATATAAGTGTTTGATGCCCAATCAAGAAAAAGAAAAAAATATTTCTTGTCTATATGCCGAAAAAAATAAATAGAATATGCAACAACTCTCACAGTTGTGAAAATGTGCAAGAAAAGAAAGAAAATCCGTTGTTGATTGGTTCGGAGGTACCTGATTCTGAACTTGGTAGGGCGAACTACTGTTTGATCCCCCACAATCTACGAATGGGATGTATAAAGGGTTACCACATTTGTGTATCAGGCCCCGTGTAAGAAAATGGGATCAAAGTCACTAACCGGTTACTCCACTACGTGCGTGAATAAGGCAAAGGGCTTAATGTGATTGCGTTAGAATGAAACCGGGTGAAATAGATACGAAAACTTATGGTTGAACTATAACATAATGATTTGGACTGGATTGTACAAAAGAGAGGTCTATGACAAGCTTGTTGCTTTGTGTCGTTATTGTATCCTTAGTGTTTTACACTAGTACCCGTCTAACTAACAAGAAACTCTTTTTCAACACCATTGGTATGCCAGGTATGTGCGTTTGATAAAGTTTGTCCGTTTTAATAGATTGATTGCTTGAGGACAAGCAAAGATTCAAGTGTGGGAGAGTTTGATAACACGAATTTATATCATATTTTTACTTCGATTTATGTTAGTTTCTTATTCCGTTTTTCGTCTAATATCCGATTTTCTCGAGATTATTTAAGTGTTTTTGCAGGTAATCATATTTCAAAAGTCAAAGTATGCTAAGTGTGGAAAAGAACCAAAACATGCAAGAAAAGAGCAGAAAAGAAAAGGAAAATTGAAGAAATCAATTTTTGCTGATATCACGACCGTCATGGAAGTGCCACGACCGTGGCAGCTTCAAAATGCACCACGACCGTAACAATGTGCCACGATCATCATGCGCCCAAAATTCACACACTGAAGCAGAAACGTGTCTACGAATTTTCAGAGCAAGCAGTTTCACACGATGCCATATCCTCCGAAGATTACTAGGTCTAAGTGGAGTAACCGTCAGTGTGAGTGGCTGAATTATCTCCAACTTCTACCTCAGCTGAGCCTATAAATACAAGCATTTACGAAGAACAAAGGGTGGCCATTTTCTCTTATCAAGTGTACCGTCTTGCTGCCAATTTGTTTCGAGAGCTTTAGTTTCATTTCTTTTACTTTGCATTTCCAATTCTTTGTCAACCATTACCGAACAAAGTAATAGTTTCTCACACTGAGGAACTATAACAACTTAGTTTTAGTTTTGTTTCATTGCCTTCAACCTTTGCAATTTATTACATTCAAGCAAGAACCTACCGGCTTGTGGAGGGATTGTTGTTGCTGTTATTACTGAATTCCAGGTTTTCGTTATTTAATTCAAGCAATGTTTATTTATTTCTTAGTTATGTCTGTGCTTATTTATTTCCTTGCTTTTGCGTTTGATTTCCTAATTATGTCGAGCTAAACCGATATTATCGGTATGTAATGAAGTAACTAAAATGAATTAATTTTCTCTAAGCTAAAATCAATAATCAATCCTTCTTCTGGCTTCGATTTCTTAATATAAAACCCAACTTTTATTACGAGAGTAAAAAAGTAACATAGGTTTAAGTCGAGAACACGGGAGTGTGAGGCTTTACCCGGATAGCTGAAATTGGGCATTAGTTTTAAAAACAGCGAAAGCGCTTTAAAGTTAATTAGGTTTAATTAGTTTTCAAAAAGTATTTTTAACCTCATACGGGCTAGCGAGAGCAGACGTATTGACTTAGAAGTATAGTCCGAAGCAATAACCACGGGAGTGTGAGTTGAGGGCTTTTAAACCGGTTTCTCCTACAGATGAATAGGGTGATAGATCTTTATAGGCTTAGGTTTAATTAATTCTACGTAGGTTACCGAATTATATACCGATAACTTAGTCATAACTAGTATTCCTAAATTTTTAATTTCCCTTTAATTTCCTGTTTGAACTAAAAACCCAAATTCTGATTAGCCTTAGATAAACATAGTAACGATAGATAACGATGCGTTCGATTTCTAGTCTCTGTGGGATCGATAATCTTTTAAAACTACGCGATACAACTGTATACTTGCAGTAACCCCTATTAGACTCATAAAGTCGCGATCAAATCTTATGCTTGAGCAAATCTTCCAGTTTTCATGAGGGGCATACTATGCTTGAGGACAAGCAAAAATCTAGTTGGGGAGAATTTGTTAAGTGCAAATTTGGACATAAATTGAAGCATCTTTCTTGGAACTTTTCAACTAAATTCTCATGTTTTCATAGATTTAACGACGTTCTTGTGTGATTCTTTAATTATATTGCAAATACATTTGGATTCTTTGATGTGTGTGTTATTGTGCATAAATTAGGCATAAAACATCAATGAGTAAGACACAAAAGATTGGACAAGGATTGCCAAAGGAAGAGAAGAATTTCAGTAAGTTCGTTGGGTGAACTTGCTAGGGAACGTTCGCTGGGCGAACAACTGGTGAAGAACCAGCAAATGCTCCACGACTTGATACAGTAGAAAAAGGCCTGTAAGTTCGTTGGGCGAACAAGTCAGCGAAGGTTCGCTGTGGCAACGCATCAGCGAAGAGCTAGCGAAGCATCCCAGACTAGAGGAAGTAGCTAAAGGGTCATAAGTTCGTTGTGCGAACTTGTAGGCGAAGTAGTTCGCTAGGCAAATAATCATTCGCACGGCGAACTTCAGAATTGTCTCAGAGGCGGTTTAACTGTGCAGAGGCACATCAGGTGTAGATTTTGATGTTCGCTAGGCGAATAACATGACAAATTCTAAATGTTATATTTAAGCACTTTTGATCAATTTTGGGGATAATAACCCATTTTTACACACCACAACCTAAGATTCTGAGTTCTCTTCATCCAAGAGTGATATTTTAGATTGAGAAGCTGGATCCACATCCGAGTTCGATTATTCGACGTGGATGCTCATTCATCTCCTCCCGAAACTTGTGAAGCAAGCTACGATGGTGATGGGTAGCTAAACACCTTTGTGTCTCGATTAGAGGTATTTAATCTTGCTTTTATGTATTTTTTTTTATCTTTTGTATATGAACAAGGTTAATGATCAATATATAATGAAGTTGTTTGCTTTTAATGTTGGATTTATGTTTTGAATCACTCTAGACATAGATTTTCCAAATCTTGATCTAATGTATTCATCTATTAAAAACCAAACTTTAGACATAGATTTGAGGTTTAATATTTGCTTTGTATTGATCTTAATGTTTATTGTTTCGATTGTTGGGTTGAGACATCATCTAACGATTTAAACAATATTACTCACGAAGTGGCTTTAGACATAAACGGATTCGCGAGGATACGTGATTGTATTGATCGAAATTAAGTTCATATGCTTGATTAATCGGATACGTATAAAAAGAATTAACGAACTTTAATCTTGACATGCTTTCCTTTTATACAAAACATATTTTGACCTAGTTTACTCTTTGCTACAAACTTATGTTACAAGAAAAAAAATATTTTGAAAACCCTTTACTTAGAACGGTAAACTATTTAACGACAAGCATCTGATATCAAACAATCCCTATGGATACGATAACAAAAACCCACATTGATATTGTTTCAACAAAATGGCACCATTGTCGGGGATTGGTGTTTAGATATTGAATCGTATTGCAATAGTTTCTATATTTTTCTGCTTTGTACATTTGTTTATAGTGTATATATTTTTTTTCCTTTCACATTTTCTCTAGTGTGATTAGGAATGATGAGAACTCCTTCTAGATTGGTTGCTTTTTGTATAAAAGTATTCAATGAAGCTTCGACCGAGTCTGGATGGTGATGATAGGATGTTGAGCATTGAATGTATGCAAGGTTAATTGTACTGCTTTATAGAATGTTAGAATGATTTAGGAATTTTGTGCTTTGTGCAAATGTGTATTCTTGTTTCATTTTGCAACTTGTTTGAATGCTTGTTTTACTTAGGTCCAAAAGCCACAAATTGTGAGAAACCTCCATTGTTTACTATATGCTAGGATGACTGATAACTTTGTTTAATTTGTTTGATTCATGTTTTATCTTGTGATTATTGGGATTTTGTGGAAGCATTAGAAATGATCAAGGAATTTGTTTATATTGAGCACAACCGTATCCAAAAGTACTTAACCCGTGAGTAGAGAGAATTCGTTAACCCCTTTGAGCCTAAACAGTTTAGATCTCGTTTTAGTGATGAACTTTGTGTATGTACATAATTTGAAAATATAGTTCATCATTGAATTTCGTGAGATTCTAAAAAAATTCTTCTTGAACATATGAACATTGTTTTAATTGATTTCCCTGTCATAAAAAGCAAGGAGCAATCACTTAAGGTTTGGTTGAAAATAAGTTGGGGAGAATGAAAAAGAAGAATGGTAGGTTGCTAACACTGTTGAAAAATTTCAAGCAAGCATAAAAAGGAAAAGAATGCTTGTTTGAATTTGAAAAATAGAGAATGAAATAATTGTGCAAAATGAAGTTTGAGAAGTTTTGTAATAGAGGGAAGAAAGTGGTGGATGAACATCTGGTGTGTGAATACCATGTATAT
Organism: Lathyrus tuberosus; assembly: GCA_022829125.1. Lineage (NCBI taxonomy): Eukaryota > Viridiplantae > Streptophyta > Magnoliopsida > Fabales > Fabaceae > Lathyrus > Lathyrus tuberosus. The sequence continues at coordinate 3,312,153 of JALAZF010000392.1, forward strand.
TGAATGTTTCTTTTTGCATCGGCAATTTCGATTCAATGGCTTTTAGAAATGTCCATTTGTTGTGAACCCGGCCAAGCTACAACCTTTAAAGACCTTAGTGATATTTTTGCTTCCATGTTTTCATTTTTTATTGTTACATGATGTATGAATTGAATTGTTATTAGCATTGTTTGTCAAGTGAGTGAAATTGCCCCGCGGTTGCAAACGCGTTAATTTCTTCAATCTTATTCTGAAGAGGAGTGTTAGAGTGATTCTAGTATGAAAATTTAGTTGTTATTTGAAACATTCCATGATATTTGTTTAAAAACTAAGTTCTTTGTCATTGTTCAATTCTATTGAGTGGTGAACATCGCTTGTGCGCATTTTCATACTTGACCAAATCCTCTTATTTGATAAAATTTCTCTTTTCTGAAGTTGAACCGTTAATCTTTTCTTGGTTAAATCTTATTCTTGAGCAAATCTTCTTGTTTTCATGAGGGGCATACTTCGCTTGAGGACAAGCAAAAATCTAGTTGGGGAGAGTTTGTTAAGTGCAAATTTGGACTTAAATTGAAGCATCTTTCTTGGCACTTTTCAACTAAATTCTCATGTTTTCATAGATTTAATTCATGTTCTTGTGTGATTCTTTAATTATATTTCAAATACGTTTGGATTCTTTGATGTGTGTGTTATTGTGCATAAATTAGGCACAAAACATCAATGAGTAAGACACAAAAGATTGGACAAGGATTTCTAAAGGAAGAGAAGAATTTTAGTAAGTTCGCTGGACGAACTTGCTAGCGAACGTTTGTTGGGCAAACTTGCTAGCGAACGTTCGCTGGGCGAACAACTGGTGAAGAACCAGCAAATGCTCCCAGACTTGATCCAGTAGAAAAAGGGATGTATGTTTGTTGGGCGAACAAGCCAGTGAAGGTTCGTTGTGGCAACGCGTCAGCGAAGAGCTAGCGAAGCATCCCAGACTTGAGCCAGTAGCTAAAGGGTCATAAGTTCGTTGTGAAAACTTGTAGGCGAAGTAGTTCGCTAGGCGAATAATCTTTCGCACGGTGAACTTCAGAATTGTCTCAGAGGCAGTTTAACTGTGCAGAGGCACATCAGGTGCCTATTTTGATGTTCGCTAGGCGAATAAACTGTTCGCAGTGAGAACATCACAGATTCTAAATGTTATATTTGAGCATTTTTTATCATTTTTTGGGATAATAACCCATTTTTACACACCACAACCTAAGATTCTGAGTTCTCTTCATCCAAAGTGATATTTTACATTGAGAAGCTGGATTCGCATCCGAGTTCGATTATTAAACGTGGATGCTCATTCATCTCCTCCCGAAACTTGTTAAGCAAGCTACCATGGTGATGGGTAGCTAAACACCTTTGTGTCTAGATTAGAGGTTGTTAATCTTGCTTATATGTATTTCTTTTGATCTTTTGCATATGATCAAGGTTGATGATCAATATATGATGAAGTTGTTTGCTTTTAATGTTGTATTTATGGTTTGAATCACTCTTGACATAGATTTTCCAAATCTTGATCTAATGTATTCATCTATTAAAAACCAAACTTTAGACATAGATTTGGGGTTTAATATTTGCTTTGTATTGATCTTAATGTTTATTGTTTCGATTGTTGGGTTGAGACATCGTCTAACGATTTAGACAATAATACTCTCGAAGTCGCTTTAGACATAAACGGATTCGCGAGGATATGCGATTGTATTGATCGAAACTAAGTTCATATGCTTGATTAATCGGATACGTATAAAAAGGATTAACGAACTTTAATCTTGACATGCTTTCCTTTTATACAAAACATATTTTGACCTAGTTTACTCTTTGCTAAAAACTTATGTTACAAGAAAAGAAATATTTTGAAAACCCTTTACTTAGAACGGTAAACTATTTAACGAAAAGCATCTAATATCACACAATCCCTGCGGATACGATAACAAAAACCCACATTGATATTGTTTCAACAAAATGGCACCATTTTCGGGGATTGGTGTTTAGATATTGAATCGCATTGCAATAGTTTCTATATTTTTAAGCTTTGTACATTTGTTTATAGTGTATATTTTTTTTTCCTTTCACATTTTCTCTAGTGTGATTAGGAATGATGAGAACTCCTTCTAGATTGGTTGCTATTTGTATAAAAGTATTCAATGAAGCTTCGACCGAGTCTGGATGGTGATGATAGGATGTTGAGCATTCAGTGTATGCAAGGTAAATTGTAATGCTTTATAGAATGTTAGAATGATTTAAGAGTTTTGTGCTTTGTGCAAATGTGTATTCTTGTTTCATTTTGCAACTTGTTTGAATGCTTGTTTCACTTAGGTCCAAAAGCCACAAATTGTGAGAAACCTCCATTGTTTATTATATGCTAGGATGACTGATAACTTTGTTTAATTCGTTTGATTCATGCTTTATCTTGTGATTATTGTGATTTTGTGGAAGCATTAGAAATGATCAAGGCATTTGTTTATATTGAGCACAACTGTATCCAAAAGTACTTAACCCGTGAGTAGAGAGAATTCGTTAACCCCTTTGAGCCTAAACAATTTAGATCTCGTTTTAGTGATGAACTTTGTGTATGTACATAATTTGAAAATATAGTTCATCATTGAATTTTGTGAGATTCTAAAAAAAATCTTCTTGAACTTCTGAACATTTTTTTAATTGATTTTCTTTCCATAAAAAGCAAGGAGCATTCACTTAAGATTTGGTTGAAAATAAGTTGGGGAGAATGAAAAAGAAGAATGGTAGGTTGCTAACACTGTTGAAAATTTTCAAGCAAGCAAGAAAAGAAAAAGAATGCTTGTTTGAATAAGAAAAATAGAGAATGAAATAATTGTGCAAAAGGAAGTTTAAGAAGGTTTGCAATAGAGGAAAGAAAGTGGCGGATGAAGTTGTGGTGTGTGAATACCATGTATAGTGAATGTTTCTTTTTGCATCGGCAATTTCGATTCAATGGCCTTTAGAAATGTCCATTTGTTGTGAACCCGACCAAGCTACAACCTTTAAAGACCTTAGTGATCTTTTTGCTTCCATGGTTTCATTTTTTATTGTTATATGATGTATGAATTGAATTGTTATTAGCATTGTTTGTCAGGTGCGTGAAATTGCCCCGCGGTTGCAAACGCGTTAATTTCTTCATTCTTATTCTTAAGAGGATTGTTAGAGTGATTCTAGTATGAAAATTTAGTTGTTTTTTGAAACATTCTATGATATTTGTTTAAAAACTAAATTCTTTGTCATTGTTTGATTCTATTGAGTGGTGAATGCCGCTTGTGCGTATTTTCATACTTGACCAAATCCTCTTATTTGAGAAAATTTCTCTTGTTTGAAGTTGAACCGTTAATCTTTTCTTGGTTAAATCTTATGCTTGAGCAAATCCTCTTGTTTTCATGAGGGGCATACTTTCCTTGAGGACAAGCAAAAATCTAGTTGGGGAGAGTTAGTTAAGTGCAAATTTGGACTTAAATTGAACCATCTTTCTTGGCACTTTTCAACTAAATTCTCATGTTTTCATAGATTTAATTCATGTTCTTGTGTGATTATTTAATTATATTGCAAATACCTTTAGATTCTTTGATGTGTGTGTTATTGTGCAGAAATTAGGCATAAAGCATCAATGAGTAAGACACAAAAGATTGGACAAGGATTTCCAAAGGAAGAGAAGAATTTCAGTAAGTTTGTTGGGCGAACTTGCTAGCGAATGTTCGCTGGGCGAACAACTGGTAAAGAACCAGTAAATGCTCCCAGACTTGATGCAGTAGAAAAAGGCATGTAAGTTCGTTAGGCGAACAAGCCAGCGAAGGTTCGTTGTGGCAACGCGTCAGCGAAGAGCTAGCGAAGCATCCCAGACTTGAGGCAGTAACTAAAGGGTCATTAGTTGCTGTGCGGACTTATAGGCGAAGTAGTTCGCTAGGAGAATAATCATTCGCACGGCGAACTTCAGAATTGTCTCAGAGGCGGTTTAACTATGCAGAGGCACATCAGGTGCCTATTTTGATGTTCGTTATGCGAATAAACTGTTCGCAGTGCGAACATGACAGATTCTAAATGTTATATTTAAGAACTTTTGATCATATTTGGGGATAATAACCCATTTTTACACATCATAACCTAAGATTCTGAGTTCTCTTCATCCAAGAGTGATATTTTACATTGAGAAGCTGGATTCACATCCGAGTTCGATTATTTGACGTGGATGCTCATTCATCTCCTCTCGAAACTTGTGAAGCAAGCTACCATGGTGATGGGTAGCTAAACACCATTGTCTCTAGATTAGAGGTAGTTAATCTTGCTTATATGTATTTCTTTTTATCTTTTGTATATGAACAAGGTTGATGATCAATATATGTGTCATACCCCAAAAATTTGACCACATAGATTTCCCATCATTGTGCAAATCATCATCACAATATGGATGTACCTTTATGTCTCACTCAATCTCCTCATAGATGTTTGAACATTCACTACTATCAAAGATTAGGGTTTCAAGCCCTCTCAGAGCTTTTAGACAAAGGTTCAATCAAGAAATGACATGATCTTCAACTTATCTAGTCTCTCAAACACCCTCAAAGGATCAAGAGGACTCCCACATCAGGAATAAAGTATAAGGTTGCAACATTCCAAGTGGATCAAGCCTCAAGATCGCCAGTGTCACCAAATTAGGGTTTTGGTCGACCCGGGGCCTCCAGATGGAATTTTTCCTCTGCGCATGAGCCATTGCTTCAAACCACAACTTAAGATACTCCAAGGGACCTCATGAACCCAATCATCAAGTTAATTTAACCTCAGGGGAAGAATTCACCAAAAATCAGGAATTAGGGTTTCTTGACCTAATTCACCCCTAAGTGGACTTTTGGGACAAAACATGAGCCAAGACCTCAAGGGATGATTTGAGGGTATCCCATACACTACATGGATCCATTTGCAACAATGGATTGATCCAAGAAGCTTGATCAACAAGTTTCAGTTTCATCAGGATCACAATTAGGGTTTCAACATAAAAGTCAACTGTACTTTTGACTTTTGACCCAGGCATGCTCCCAAACCTTGGGACATGATTCAATACACCCTATAACTCCTATGGAACATATGCATCAAGTTTTATTTAGGTCAAGGACTTGATTTCATAGAGGATCGCACAGTTTGGAATTCATCTGATAAAAAGTCAACTGTGCACAAAAGTCAAAGTTTGCCTTTTTGAGATTTTTCATAATTATGGTTCTTTAACCCTAAAATGATGTTAATGTGTGATTTGAATCATCATTCATCAAGAAAAATCAAAGAAAGTTGGATAACTTGAAAAAGGGGTAACCATACAAACTTAGAATTTTTCTAAGTTATGGAACAAAGTGGCTAGGGTACCAACTTCCAAGGATCATAACTTGAGATCCAAGCAACTATTTGGAATGATCCAAAGATGGATTTGTAGATCTCATGGCATAGTTTAAAAGTGTCAACTACGGATCTCTCCAATTCCTCATGGATTTTAAGTTATGGAGTGATCAAAATGGCTGAAAACACAAAAGTGACATTTTTCCAACACTTAGTGAAATTTTCACTAAGTCAGAATCTGCCTTATTTTTCCCCAAAAGTAGAGGCAGTTTTCAATGTAATTCAAGTTGGATCAAAACCAAAGTTGGACATCATGATAAAATAGGATATATCAGCTTTCCAAAATGTCCAAGAACTCCATCAAATTCCATCTGAGCTAGGAGTTATGACAGTGGTAATATGCCTTGCTGCAAACTGTCTTGGCAAGGCAGATTGTGCATTAGGGCTCGATTTGGTTAATTTGTGCAAATGACAAACAAGTTTATCCATCTGAACACCTCAGGGGGAGACCAAGGAGGGACAAACACCGATCCATAAGCCTCCCAAGTCTTTGGAACTACAAATAGCATGCCAAACCTAAAAGGCCTAAAAGGGGGACAAGACTCCAATTTTGTTTTAAGGCATTCACTGGATGTTTAGAGGTGGCATGTATCAGAGCACAGATGAACACTTTAGTCAAGCCTTATCCTTGAACCAAAGACACATAGGCATGTGCTCTAATCTCAAGTCAATGGCTATAGGAGACTTGAGATTCCAAAATGATCCAATTGGCCACAGACCTGTACCAGTTGCCATTCCCTATTCCTTGCAAAACAAACTTGCTCTACTATAAATAGAGCTCATTTGTGATCAGTTTGAGTACACCAAAGCACCCAAACTGATGCTTTCCTCAAAATCACCTTTTCACTTCCAAAATTGCCTTCTAAAGCAAGTCACTATCGGGTTTTGAGTTTGAGAGCAATTCCAACCAAACCAATCACGCGCACACCTCATAAACATCATATAGAAGTGATCCAAACACTTAAACAACATCTGGAACACCAATTTCACAAAATCACCAGCCAATTGCTCAAGGTTTTAACCAAGTTGCAGTTGAGGTACCATAACCTGTTCCAGTCCATTTCTAATCACTCCAAGCATTCAAACCAACCCATATGATGTAGGGAAGCTGTTCAGATCATCACAACTCATTTGTAACACCTCCAACTCAAAAATCAAATTGCTCTTGCTGCCACGACTTTCAAGTAAGCCTAAACTTGGTCATCTCATAATTCATGCATATTTCCTCGCACAATACTTTTGCCATATGTTCATAATCATGTATGGAGGGATTCCCCTCAATTAATTGCTTTGTATGAATCGTGTGTGGAATTTCTGAGCCTTCATGCAGAATTTAGGGTTCTTGAGGTTTTGTCTTGATTTCTTATTCCATGCTTAAAATAAATGAAATTAAAGACCATAGACATGATCGTGAGGTGAAAACGAGCAGATTGATATATGGATTGTGTGATTTCATCAAGTATTCAGTGAGATTGGTGAGAAAATATAAATCTGGGCAAAACTCAGAACACGCGCGTGTTCTTGGGTGTTCTTGGCGCCCTTTTTTGAAAATTCAAATATTTGAATTTTGTGATTTTATTTAACTGATTCAAAAATTAATTTCTCTCTGGTTTTTAATGATTTTGAGTTTATTCTTTTTTTAATAATTCACAAAAATGTTAAAATATTTTATTTTACCAAAATTTCCCAAAATATTATTTATTTCATATACTTGATATTTTTGTAAAGAATTAATTTTTATTTGTTTTTTAACATTTAAAGTATTTTTTTCTTTCTTGATTTTCCAAGCTTAAATAGTTTCCAATCATTTTGTGGATAAAAACATGATTTTTCAAACATTAATCCAAGATCACAACTTGTTTTTCACACATGTTTGATAAAATACATTTTGAAACTAATTTAGGGTTTTGATCTTAATCACCCTAAACAAATCTTTTTCAAACTCTTTTGGGCCTCTAATAGAGTGTAAGACCCAACCCCTTTGTAAATAAACAATTTTGGGCCTCACACATTGTATAAGTCCCTCTGTATATTTCCAAAACTCGGCGCGATCGTCGCCTTTTTAACAAAATCAATTGGGTCTCTCCTTGAGCTGTAAGCCCCATCACTTGTACAAAAAATAATCTTTGGGCCTCTAATATAGTGTAAGACCCAATCCCCTTTTAACCAAAACCATTTTGGGCCTCAGATATTGTATAAGTCCCTCTGAGTTAAAAATCTCGGCGCGATCGCCATTTCAAAACAAAAATCATCTGGGCCTCCCCTCGTGTTGTAAGTCCCATATTTCTTTATCAAAAATACTTATGGGCCTCTCCTTGAGTTGTAAGACCCAACCCTTTTGTAAGTAAAATAATTTGGGCCTCAGTCATTGTATAAGTCCCGACACGACTCTCAGAACAACGGTGCGATCGCTATAAAACCTTGGGCCTCTCCGTGAGCTGTAAGCCCTAACAATCTTTTCAAAACAATCCCATTTTGATTTAGGTTCAAATATATATATTGTTAAAAAACTTTCTTTAATTTCTCTGAATAACTAACAATACAGCACGGAAGCTCTACAACGGGTAAGTGTTTATCCGCTTTCTTTTATCTGCTTTCATATATATAACTGTATTGTGGGAAGCTGTGCATGGTTAATCTTCTTTCGTTCTTTTAAATACATGTCAAACATATATAACTGTATTGTGGGAAGGTGCGCATGGTTAGTCTTCTTTCATACCTCCTTTAATATACTTTCATATATCAACTGTATATATACTAGTATAGTTATTTAGAGTTTTCCCCGGCAACTACGTCTAGAACTAGGTAAACCCCTGTTGGTCGCTCTTAAATACAAACAAAACTAGATCCCCCGTAGGATTCCAGATACAGTCTTCCCTTATCTTGAGGGTAAACAATATGGAACAAAGAGAAAGGCAGTATTCTCGATGAACCTTTTCTCATACTTTCACCCTTAGAAATTGTCAAAGAAACTCTACTCCCAAGAGATGATCTTTTCTCCGTGAATGGAATCTCTTGAGTTTCTTCCAAACCCTTGAACTTTCCAGGAATGATCTCTTCTCTGTGAATTGCATTTCTCGAACTTCTCTTGGTTTGGGGACCCATAGGCTTCCTAAAAGCATCCCCGCCTCCTCTTGGGCGTTGTACAAGGACCCTTCGGATGCTTAGAAGTTCTCATGCCTTCTCTTGGGCTTAATACAAGGACCCTGATGACCTCCTAAAGGTATAAGACAAAACTTAGTCATCCTTTGCTATAGCAGTCTTTCCAGTGTCAAAACTCCGACCATTTTAGGGTTGATTCTCATCCCTTAGTGCTCGTGCCTCCTCTTGGGCATCGTACAAAAGATAAAACTCTATACTTGGACAGTCTAAGCCTTTTGAGTCTCAAATATATTCTCAAGTTCCTTTCAAACATAGGAAAACACCGATTAATCTGGATCAATCTCCAGCTGAAACCAGGTCTCTCTCATGAGAGCTCCCCACCCTTGGGCCTGCCTATGGATCTAATCCTCAGCAGTAAGATAGCCTCCTCTTAGGCTTTGTATAATGATCTTTCCTCAACACAACCAGCCTCCTCTTGGGCTTTGTACAATGATTCTCCCTAGCGGAGCTAACCTTTTCAGACTCTCTTGTTGAGTCAATCTTCTTTTAGCCTCAATCTCAGGCTTCGTACGAGACAGCAAATCACTCTCTTATTGAGTATAAAAGACTCTCTTGTTGAGTCAATCAACTTTCAGACTCTCTTGTTGAGTCAATCACCTTTTCAAGACTCTCTTGTTGAGTCAACTCTTTTAGCCTCCGTCTTGGGCTTTGTACAAGACATATAAACAGACTCTCTTGTTGAGTCGACTCTTTTAGCCTCCGTCTTGGGCTTTATACAAGACATATAAAAGCACTCTCTTGTTGAGTCCAACTCATTTCAGCCTCCATCTTGGGCTTTGTACAAGATACATATAAACCTCCCCAACGGAGTCAAAAATCCCTTTTAGCCTCAATCTTGGGCTTTGTACAAGACAGAAAGAACATTTTCCCCGGAAAAGTCAAACTGTTAGCCTCCTTTTAGGCTTTATATAATGATATCCCCAAAGAGTCAGTCTCTTTTCTTTTGCCTCAATCTTGGGCCTTGTACAAGACATATACACTCTCTTGTTGAGTCGGTCTTATCTAGCCTCCTCTTAGGCTTTGTATAAAGAAATCCCCCAGCCAGGTCAATCATCCTCTTAGCATCAAACTAATGCTTTGATCAAGGCACACAAAAATTAGTAATCCCTCTTTAGAAATGACAAATTATCTCTCAGTCAAAACCTTTTAGCTTCAATCTTGGGCTTTGAACAAGACACCAAAACATCTTTTTCCTCCCTTAGAATAAGAGGAACTACGATTGCTCTGATTTCCTTGTTTCATTTAAACGGGAACACGTAGGCATAAGATTGAGAAATCTTAGCGAGCATACTAATCAAAAACACTAGGTCCAGCACCTTCACACATCAATCCAAACTTAGGTCTAGTACCTTACCATAAACATCAGGAACACCCGAACATCAACAAAAACTCACTCACTCACTCAAACTTCCCAAGAAACTTTCCCAACCCATCAGCAGAAAAACACTATCAATTACAAAGCAGTAACCTAAAGCTAACATCCTGTGGATAACCATATATAGGATGGATAATTGACAACTATCCATTGTATAACCTGACCCCGGACTCCCCAATCTCTTTTAAGCGTTTTGTTCAGTTAAACATTTCGCGTGCAAGGTTAGTTTTAGATAGCTTCCCTTTCCCTTCCAGCTTCACGGGATAAATAAGAAATCAGAAAGTAGCACCCATCCCTCCTAATTGCGAGGAGAAGAACCAGCAATAAGGTGGTCGCGTCACCGACAAAAATCGCTTGCAACAATATGATGAAGCTGTTTGCTTTTAATGTTGTATTTATGGTTTGAATCACTCTAGACATAGGTTTTCCTAATCTTGATCTACTTTCTTCATCTATTAAAAACCAAATCTAGACATAGATTTGGGGTTTAATATTTGCTTTATATTGATCTTAATGTTTATTGTTTCGATTGTTGGGTTGAGACATCGTCTAACGATTTAAACAATAATACTCATGAAGTCGCTTTAGACATATACGGATTCGCGAGGATACACGATTGTATTGATCGAAACTAAGTTCATATGCTTGATTAATCGAATACGTATAAAAAGGATTAACGAACTTTAATCTTGGCATGCTTTCCTTTTATACAAAACCTATTTTGACCTAATTTACTCTTTGCTACAAACTTATGTTACAAGAAAATAAATCTTTTGAAAACCCTTTACGTGGAACGGTAAACTATTGAACGACAAGCATCTGATATCACACAATCTCTGCGGATACGATAACAAAAACCCACACTGATACTATTTCAACATTCTTTCAACAAAAGGATTCTTCATTTTATGTTGAATCTTCATAAGATCGTTCAACTACTGAATGTGTTCTTTTGAATGATTGTACAAGAGTTATGTGATAGGAGTAAGATGAGGATGATGATTCTTCAGTTTGTCTTCCTTCATCTTTGAGTATTTGAATTGGTTTGTTCATCTTGTCTATAATTTCATTCTTTCTTGAATTTTCTTGAAATTTATGAATGCTCTCATCTATTGATTTTAGAGTTGGGTTAAACTTACAATTCATAATTCTAAGATATTTGTTAGTAACACAATTTCCAACAAACTTTTCATTACTTGTAAATTTAGAAAAACATCCATGATTATCTTCTTTCTCTCGTGTGTTCATCTTCCCTTGTTTGATACCTGGAGAAACTCCATATATCATTTCATTAGTATCCCACATTTCCTTGGCGGTTTTACAATGGTGAACATAGTGAAATATTGTGTCATTTAAAGACATTATTATAAATCTTTTCGTATTGAAATTTATTTCAAATTTTCTCTTTTCCTATTTGGTCCAAAGAAAATTGGATTTATTTACTATTTCATCATTTTCTTGATGATTAGGGATAAACAGGCCATTGACAATAGTTTCCCATAGTTCATGGTTTATGTTTTAAAGAAAAATTATAAACCTAGCTTGCCAAATGTTAAATATGCTATTTTCAAAGAGTGGTGGTGTGTTTACATAAGATCTCTTGTCTGAAATCTTCATCCTTCTAAGACGATTAGTCCTTAAACATGAGTTAGGTTATGATGCCACTTGTAGGATTTGAGACTTCACACACAATAGGAGATGAATTGTGTGGTTTGGAAAAACATGGTTTAAAAAACTTTTAGAAATAAAATATGAGTTTGAAAACTTAGCACCGAAAAGTGAAATGTAGAAAATAAATTGCCACAATAAAAGGAGTAAAGGGAAGAAGAAGAACACCAAGAGATATATAGGTTCACGCTTTATTCCTATACCCAAGAATTTAACTTTTGAGTTTCCAATAATACATTGAGAGTTTTTAGTTTCAAAGACTCACTAACCCCCTTATATAAGGAATGGTGGTTGATCTTCAACCAAGAAATAACAGACGATGGATATGGGCGTTTGCGTCTTTTCTTCAGAATAAGCTTGAGAGTGAAGTGGACAATCTTCCTTCCCAACAGAAGATTGAAGTGGTTAGTTTTCTCTCCACAAACACAGACCTTGACCTGGTTAGTATTCAAGTTACAAAACCATTGAACTCAATACCTTGGTTTTACTTTATATAACCAAAAACCTGTGAGATTTTAACAATAGGCTGATCTCAAACCTATGAAGATTTTAATACTGGGTTGAGTTTCAACCTATCTTGGTTTTAACACCAGGCTGACCAAGAATCTATGATATTTTATCACGGACTGATATCCAACCTAAACTAGGACTGAATCACACAATCCCAAACAAAAATGTTTATAAGGGTTTAGCTTTTAACCTAAACAAATCCCTAAATGGATAGTATTCAACCAAGGTGTATACAAAAGATTCCTTTTGGTGAATTTACAATTCTACCCTTTCTAGAAAAAATAATCTCACTCACAGATGGACTTTTCTCACAAAAGCACTTAGGGTAAACATATAGTGAGAGAAAGTTAAAGAAATGTTTAGAGAGAGAGGGGGGAAAGTGTTAAAACACGATTCTAGATGGTTTGAAAAGAAAAATGGAACCTCTATTTATAGGTATTGTTGAAAATTATTTTAGGTGGGTGTTTTATCGTATCTATATGGATCGTACGCAAGATATATAGATGCTCGCCATTCAATAGTTTAATGTTCTAAGTAAAGAGTTTTCAAAAGGTTTCTTGTTTTGTAACATAAGTTTGTTGCAAAGAGTAAATTAGGGCAAAGATGTTTTGTTTTAGGAAAAGCATATCAAGATTAGATTTCGTTAACCCTTTTCATACGTATCAGATTAATCAAGCGTGTGAACTTAGTTTCGATCAATACAATCGCGTATCCTCGTGAATCCGTTTATTTCTAAAGCGGATACGTGAGAATTATTGTTTAAATCATTAGATGACGTCTCAACCTAACAATCAAAATAATACAAATTAATACGAATACAAAGCAAATATTAACTCCCAAATCTATGTCTAGAGTTTGGTTCTTAATAGATGAAGACATTAGATCAAGATTTGGAAAATCTATGTCTAGAGTGCTTCAAACCATAAATACAACATTAAAAGCAAACAAATTCATCATATATTGATCCTCAACCTTGTTCACATACAAAAGATCAAAAGAAATACATACAATCAAAGTTAACTACCTTTAATCTTGACACAAAACTGTTTAGCTACCCATCACCATGGTAGCTTGCTTCACAAGTTTCGGGAGGAGATGAATGAGCGTCCACGTCAAATAATCTAACTCGGATGTGAATCCAGCTTCTCTGTGTAAAATCTCTCTCTTTGGTAAAGAAATCTCAGAAAATCGGGTTTTGGTGTGTAAAAGTGGGCTCTCCTCCCCTAAAATGATCAAAAGTGCTTATATAGTACATTCAGGATCTGTCGTGTTCGCACTGTGTAGGTAGCAATTTTTGTCGGTGACGCGACCACCTTATCGCTAAATTTGGGGAATTCCTCACCTCAGTGGGAGGAACGTTGGGTGCTACTTTCTGATTACTTATTTATCCCGTGAAGCTGGAAGGTAAAGGGAAAGTTATCTAAAACAAACCTTGCACGCATTTGTTTAGCTGAATAAATGCTTGACAGAGATTGGGGAGTCCGGGGTCAGGTTATACAATGGGGAGTTGTCAATTATCCATCCTATACATGGTTATCCATGAGATGATAGTTTAAGTCCTACTTTGATACTTAATTGTGTTTGTCTTTGAAATGGGAAATAGATGCCTGGTGTCTTGTTCAAAGCCCAAGATTGAAGCTAAAGGTTGTTTGCTTGTGTCTTGTTCAAAGCCCAAGGTTGAAGCTAAAAGGTTATTTGTATCTTGTTCAAAGCCCGAGATGGAAGCTAAAAGGTTTTGACTGAGAGAGAATTTGTTATCTCTAAAGAGAGATATCTCATCTGTTAATCACAGTTGTTTGGGTAACTGGTTTTGATTATAAAGGAGTTACTTTAACTAGACTGTATGAAGTCCAGCAATGCCATAATTGCCTTTACAGGGTGACTTTTCCTGAAGGAGAAAACTTTAACTCAGTGTGAGCAATGCCATTTTTCCTAAGGAATTCATGCTAAAAGAAGGACAGTGGTATGGATGTTTGTATCCAGAGGCTGGTCACTTACAGCAATTAGATGAAGTTTTAACCAGGATAATGATGGACAGACAGCTTGGATGTTTGAATCAACAAGTGTGCCACTTACAGCAGTTGTCTGGAATTGAGGGTTTCGTTTTGATTGACTGTTTTTGATGTGATTAAACAGAGAAGATATCCTCCTACAGAGATTTTAATTTCCTCTGAGGGGATGTTGATTTTTGTGTGCCTTGATTAAAGCCCAAGGTTGAAGCTAAAAGGTTAATTGGTTTCCACTGGGGAAAATTATTATACAAAGCCTAAGAGGAGGCTGGAAAAAGCTGACTCAACAAGAGAGTGTTTAATTTGTATCTTGTACAAAGCCCAAAATGGAGGTTGAAAGAGATTTGACTCTTTGGGGAAAAGGTTTTATCTGTCTTGTACAAAGCCCAAGATTGAGGCTAAAAGGGTTTGATGACTCCACTAGAGATATATTTGTATGTGTCTAGTACAAAGCCCAAGATTGAGGCTAAAAGGTATTGACTCAGTTTGAGAGTATATTATCTGTCTTGTACAAAGCCCAAGATTGAGGCAAAAAAAAATGATTGACTCTACTGGAGAGGTTATTTAGGGGGTGTCTTGTACAAAGCCCAAGATTTAGGCTAAAAGTGGGGACTCAGCTGAGGTGTTTATCATTATACAAAGCCTAAGAGGAGGCTGACTGTTGAGGGATGATTATTATACAAAGCCTAAGAGGAGGCTAATTTTGTAGGGGAAAATCATTATACAAAGCCTAAGAGGAGGCTATCTTCTACTGAGGATTACTGAAATCCAGAGACAGGTCCAAAGTTTAGTAATTTAACTATTGCTGGGGATTACAGAAAAGTTGAGGTATTAGAGACCTTGAGGTTTTGAAGAGGATTATGACAGTGAAATGACCCAAGCTGGGGATTTAACTGAAAATGTGACAGTTGAGGATAATTGACCCTGACTAGGGAAGAATTAAAGGTAAGGTTTAAGGATTGAGTTGTGAAAACTGTTGGTTTTATTTCCGTTTGGAGATTGATCTGCTGATCAGGGTTATTTCATGTTCTTTAAGGAAATGGGAAATCCAAAGGGTATGAGACTGTCCAAGTCTACTGGTGTTTGAGAAATTGATTCTCAGATGGTGACTGATCATTGTATAATTCCCAAGAGAAGGCTGGTAAGTTAAGGGATGAAGGCCAACCCATAACTGGTCTGTTGTTTTGACTCAGAAAGACAGCTCTAGCAAATGATAACTAGGTTCTATTCCTATACCTGTAGGAGGTCTCTGGGTCCTTGTACTATGCCCAAGAGGAGGCTGAGAACTTCTAAGAAGCCTGAGGGTCCTTCTACAAAGCCCAAGAGGAGGCTGGGGATGCTTTTAGGAAGCCTGTGGGTCCAAACTTAAGAATGTTCAAGAAAGGTTTCACTGGGAATTAATCCTTTCTGTAAAGAACAGTACTAAAGTTTGAAGAAATTCAAGAGAAGTTTCACCGGGAATTAATCCTCTCTGTGGGAATTGAATTTCTTTGACAATTTCTAATAGTGACAGTCTAAGAAAAGGTTCACCGAGAATACTGCCTTTCTCTTTGTTTCATATTGTTTAAGCCCAAGAGAAGGCAAGACTGTATCTGGAATCCTACGGGGGATCTAGGTTTACTGTTTTGAGAGAGTGACCAACTGGCTTTACCTAATTCTAGACTTAGTTGCCGAGGAAAACTCTACATAGTTATACAAGTATATATACAGTGATATATGACAAGTATTTAAAAGGATATTAAAGAAGACTTACAGCGGAGCAGTTTCCCACAATACAGTATATATATATATATATATATATATATATATATGTAAAGCTTCTAAATGAAAGCAGATAAAAACTTACAGTGAGCAAGCTTCCATGCTGTAATGTTAGTTGTTCAAAGAAATTGAAACAAGTTTTGATAACAGTTATTTCAAGAAACAGAAAAGTTGGGGCTTATTCAACAAGAGATGCCCTGATGATTATTGAATACAGACTGTATTGTTAACAGGGTATTTACAAAGAGAGTTGGGTCTTATGCTCAAAGAGAGAGCCTAGAGATTATTTTTGTACAAAGTGTGGGGCTTACAACTCAAGGAATGGTCAAAGTTATTTGATTTTGAACTGGCGATCGCGCCGAGGTTTTTGAAAATGCAGTGGGTCTTATACAATGAAGGAGGCCCAAAATGATTTTGGTTGAAAAGGTATTAGGTCTTACACTCTATTAAAGGCCAAAAAGAGTTTGAAAATGAATAAAGATGGGTCTTTTAGCTCAAGGAGAAGCCCAGATGATTTTGTTAAAAAGGCTACGATCGCGCCGTTGTTTTGAAAATGTACAGAGGGACTTATACAATATATGAGGCCCAAAATGGTGTATGTACAAAGGGGTTGGGTCTTACACTCTATTAGAGGCCCAAAAATGATTTTAAAGAAAAGAAGTGGGTCTTATAGCTCAAGGAGAAGCCCAGTTGAAAATAGTTTGAAAATGATGATCGCGTCGAAATTTCTGAAACTGTATCGGGACTTATACAATGCATTGAGGCCCAAATTATTTTATTTACAAAGAGATGGGACTTACACTCTATCAAGAGGCCCAAAAGTGATTTGAAAAAGATTGATGAGGGTGAAATTTATCAAAACCCTAATTTTGTTTAAAAATGGAATTAATTTTGTTTAAAAATTAATAAAAATTATTGAAAACATGTGAAAAATAAGTTATGATCTTGGATCAATGTTTGAAAAATCATGTTTTTAGCCACAAAATGATTGAAACCATTTAAGTTTGGAAAATCAAGAGAAAGAAAATTTTTAAAATGTTAAAAAACAAATAAATATTAATTCTTTGCAAAAATATCAAATATATGAAATAAATAATATTTTTGGGAAATTTTTGTAATATAAAATATTTTAACATTTTTGTGAATTATTAAAAAAAGAATCAACTCAAAATCATTAAAATTCAGAGAGAAATTAATTTTTGAATCAATTAAATAAAATCACAAAAATTCAAATATTCAAAAATTTGAAAAGGGGCGCCAAGAACACCTTGTTCTTGCCCGCGTGCCCTGTTTTGCCCAGATTTGCGTTTTCTCACCAATCTCACTGAATACTTGATGGAACCACACAATCTACATATCAATCTGCTCGTTTTTAACTCACGATCATGTCTATGGTCTTTAATTTCATTTATTTTAAGCATGGAATGAGAAATCAAAACAAAACCTCAAGAACCCTAATTTTTGCATGAAGGCTGAGAAATTTGATACACGATTAATACAAAGTAATCAATAGAGGGGAAACACTCTATGCATGATTATGAACATTTGGCAAAAGTTTTGTGCGAGGAAATATGCATGAATTATGAGATGACCAAGTTTAGGCTTACTTGAATGTCGTGGCAGCAAGAGCAATTTGATTTTTGAGTTGGATGTGTTACAGATGAGTTGTGATGATCTGAACAGCTTCCCTACTCCATATGGAGTGTGTTTGGACCCCTGGACCTGCTTGGAGATGGCTTGATCACTTCATGGTGTGTTGACAGATTATAGGCTTCAAGTGGATTTTGAGGTCTATGATTTTGGACTCCCAGAAAGTTTGTGTGTGTTTGATTAGCTCAAATATGTTATGTGGGAAGTGTTTGAGTGATTGGTTGGGGTGGAATTGCACTACAACTCAAAATCTGATGGTTACTTGCATTAGAAGGTGTTTTTGGAGTGAAGAAGGTGATTTTGAGAAAGGCATCTGTTTGGAGCCTTTGGTGTACTCAAACTGATCAGAAATGAGGTCTATTTATAGTGTGTCAAGTTTGTTTTGGCAACAATAGTGAATGGCAACTGTAGCAGACCTTGAACCAATTGAATCACTTTGGAATCTCAAGTCTCCTCCTACCATTGACTTGAGATTAGGGTACAGGCTTTGTAGCTTTGGTTCAGAGATAAGTCTTGACTGAATTCGGTTTGAATAGACTCAGTTCATGCCACCTTGGTGTATCCATTAATTTCTTGGAAACAAAATTGGAGTCTTGGCATCTTTGTAGCCTTTTTAGGGATGACAGACCTAATGTAGATTCTTGGACTTGGGAGGCTTGGAGATCAGATCATCCCCCTTGGATTGGATACTCGGATGTGTCCAAATTGATAACAAGGCTTGGAGTTGCTCAAATTTCCCAAATCGAGCAAAACAACAAAATCTGCCAAGATCTGCCTTGCCTAGGACAGTTGGAAATGGTGATCTTGAGGGATTCATATCTCCCAACTCAGATTGAGTTATGGGAGGCTCTTATGCTTTTTAGAAAGCCCTCATATGATACAAAACATGTGTAATCATAGTTTGTTTAGAAACTATTTGGATCCATTTGAAAAATCATCATGAACATTGATGTTCAAAGCTGCTAACTTAGGTAGATTTTCACTAAGTGTTGGAAAAGTATCATTTTCATGTTTTCAGCCATTTTGATCACTCTATAACTTAAAATCCATGAGGAATTGGAGCTTGATGTATTTTAAGCTTTTGTAGAGTGTAGCAAGACTTACAAATCCAGCTTTGGATCACCTAAAATGGTTGCTTGGATCTCAAGTTATGATCCTTGGAAGTTGGTACCCTAGCCACTTTTTTCCATAACTTAGAAAAATTCTAAGTTTTTTATGGTTACCCCTTTTACAAGTTAGCTCACTTTCTTTGATTTTTCTTGATGAATGATGATTCAAATCACATATTATCATGATTTTAAGGTTAAGAGAACCTTGGTTGACCAAAGTTTCAAAAAGTCAAACTTTGGTTTTTGTACAGTTGAATTTTTCAGCAAATGAAACTTTGACTTTGTGATCCTTTTGTGAAATCAATCCTTAGGCCTAATTAAACTTCATGGATGGCCTATAAGGGTATTTTGAGATGTCTTGGACCCTTCCCCAAGGTTTGAGAATAAGGGTATGTCAACAGTAAATAATAGGGTTGACTTTTTCATCAGAAACCCTAGTTTGTGACCAGATGATTCTGAATTCTTGTGGCTTATGACTTGAGCTCTTTGAGTCAATAAAATATTATAGACATGTCAATGTGATTTATTTTAGATCCTTGAAGTTCATTTTTAAGCTTCAAATCATGTCTTGCTTCTCAAGTTAGCTCAAGGGTTGAAATAGGTCAAAACCCTAATTCCTGATTTTTTTATAGATGGTCCCTCAAGGTGACTTTGCCATTGTGGATGGACTTTTGAGATTATTTTGAGCTTATTGGACCATACGTGGAGGTATTGGCTCATGCCCAGATGAAAATTTTCATTTGGAGGCCCTGGTCGACCAAAACCCTAATTTGGTGACACTGGCGATCCTAAGGCTTGATCCTCTTGGAATGTTGTATAACTATGCATGGTTTTTGATATGGGAGATCCCTTGATCCTTCATGGATGTTTGAGGGATTAGACAAGTTGAAGATCAAGTCCTTTCTTGATTGATCTTTTGCCTGAATGTTCTGAGAGGGATATAAACCCTAATCTTTGATTGTAGTGAATGCTCAACAATTCCTGAGAAGATTGATGAGGCAATGATGATACATCCATATTATGTTGATGATTATCATAATGATGGGAAATCTTAGTGGTCAAAATTTGGGGTATGAGAGATGCCCCTATTTAATATTCTTGGACCCAAATGGGTGAATGTCGAAGATATTCGGACATTCAGGGTGCAAGATGTTTAAATATCATAATACCCGAAATTTTGACGGCGTCTATGAATGGCAGTTTACGCATTCATCTTCTTTTGCTAAGCGTTGATACTTAGAAAAGGTAAAACTTCCCCTCGATCATGGTTTTCAGCCAAGGAATTGGTCTTAGTTTCTTTTGTCAATAAACTTCCCCTCGATCCTGGTTTCCTACCAAGGAACTGGTCTCAGTTTCTGAAATAAACTTCCCCTCAATCCTGGTTTCCTACCAAGGAACTGGTCTTAGTTTCTTTTGTCAATAAACTTCCCCTCAATCCTGGTTTCCTACCAAGGAACTGGTCTCAGTTTCCTTTGTCAAGTTTCTTTTCTTGACAAGGGATGTTGTCCATAGCAGTTTTTATCAAACTTCTCGCCGAGTTTTACAGGGAGATGCCATTTGATGGGAAATTTGATGTCAGACATGCTGGGGAAAACCCATTGGTCTGAGTTGTAGAGGTATGCAAACTTCTCTGTTGGAGATGCTATTTGTTGACTCTACTGGGGAAAACGAGTCTCTTGAGAGACTGCTTTCTGCTTGGGGATATCACACTTATCTTCGGAATTTTCACAAAGAAATGCCATGTGACCCAATCCAATTTTGAGGTGTCGATGACTTCATTAACATCGAGTTTTCTTTGGAGAAAGACTGATGTATTGTCGAGAGTCGTTGGTTAAGAGGCTTTCTCTGGGGATTTTCCTTAATCCGAGAAAGCAAAGGTATCATCTTCAATGGCGAAGAGTGATGTGCCAAAGGATGCCCGTTAGACGTTTCCTTGTCCTTTAGAGGTTCAAGTTATCAAAGTGGTCGAGAACGGTTTCAATCTAAAAGTAGACTGGAGAGAGAGTGTACAGACAAAACGTTTCCTGACGAGGTAAGTACTGACGACTCAACCGACGAGAGGACTTTATCACTTGGAAGTGAAACTGACCAGAGTGATAGTGATGCAATATGAATATGAACATGAATTAATAATGCATGATGTATGTATGTTTATGCTGACAAAACAGATACGACATACAGACTAGTGAGTGAACTGGATTGGACATTCGACCGCTGCGGGGAATGAAAGATACCAATGCTTCAAGATAGCAATACTGCCTTGCTTAGGAGAAGTAGACTCCGCGGGGGAGAAAGAGATTATTGATCGGTCTTAGGAGGTAATCACTCTGCCGGGGAGATTAGATGAGATATTGCATCTGAGCAGTTGATCCTTCAGTCAGGTGAACTGATTGAGAAGGAGTACTTTGATCTGCACTTTGAAGTTAAATCACTTCCGGGGAAGTTGTCGATGGGCTTTCAGACGTTTAAAGTCAAAAGGAAATGCCATCATTATTTTAAAAGCAGGAGAAAATAATTTTGCAGGTAAATTCATTTTTGTTTGTTTCAAGAGTCATTAAGCATGTTAAATGTCATTCTATAAAACAAAAACAAATAAGAGTTGCAAACAAAAGCACGACGGCTCAAATTTTATTGATAGAATGGTAATCAGCCAAGCGCGTGATACCATAGATTATTTACAAAGTTTGAAAATGGTAATTTACGGGAAAATGGCTACATTAAAACATAACGACCGTTATCCTTCTACCAACTTTGAATTTGGGACATTCTGGGCTTCTGTCGAAGAGGACCCTGACGAAAGTCTTTTCTGATGGAAAGTAATACCGCTGGGGAATTTACCCGTGTTGGATGTAGTTACTAGACATGGCAACAAAACCCATACCCACGGGTACCCACCCGAACCCGCCCCGAAGTTGACGGGGAAAACCCGTTTTGACTGGGTTTGGGTTCGGGTTTGGTTTTTCCCCGATTAAAAAATATGGGGACGGGTCGGGTAATGGGGACACTAGTACCCACCCCGAACCCGCCCCGTTTATTTTATTATGTATATTATTATTTAATTTAGTTAGTTTGGAATATTAAATATGTGGCCTAGGTTTTAATATTTTGATTTGTATTAATTATTTAAAATATTTAAAATGTAGGTAAGAATTTTCTTTGAGAATTTTTTTTATTATTTAAAATGTAATTTGATTTTGGAAAAAAAATTAATATTTTCTATTAAAAATTTGATTTTACTAAATAGATGGTGGCGGGGCGGGGATACCCGAACCCATTTGGGACGGGTTTGGGTTTTAATTCTCCATCCCCGTTTGAGTTTGGGGCGGGGAACGGGGATTGTTTGGGGATTCGGGTTTGGGTTTGGGGGAAGTAAAAACCGTCCCCGACCCGCCCCGTTGCCATGCCTAGTAGTTACTTGCCATGAATCCCTAATTTTTGCCTGGATTTGTACTTTGAGATTTCCAATCCACCGGGATGTTTTTCGAATTATGTCTCTAACTTTTGCCTGGACCGCCCTTTTGGGTTTTTAATCCACCGAAACGTCTTTTTTAGTTTAGGCGAAGTATTTCTTGACTACATCAACATTCGTGGGGTAGGCAAATTCCTCTCCGTCCGTGGTTGCGAATATCAAGGCACCGCCTGAGAAAGCTTTCTTGACCACATAAGGGCCGTCATAATTCGGAGTCCACTTGCCTCGAGAATCAGTGAGAAATGATTGTATCCTTTTGAGCACGAGGTCTCCTTCTCTGAAGACGCGGGGTCGTACCTTTTTGTCAAACGCGTTTTTCATTCTCTGTTGATATAGTTGACCGTGACATAGAGCCGTTATTTGTTTTTCTTCGATCAGGTTCAGTTCTTCGTACCGATTTTGGCACCACTCAGCTTCTGTTAGCTTAGCTTCCATCAATACCCAAATTGATGGGATCTCTACCTCTATGGGGAGCACTGCCTCCATGCCATATACTAGAGAGAAAGGGGTTGCCCCTGTTAAAGTGCGGACAGATGTGTGATAACCGTGAAGAGCAAAGGGGAGCATTTAGTTCCAGTCTTTGTAGGTTACAACCATCTTCTGAATGATTTTCTTAATGTTCTTGTTAGCCACTTCTACCGCTCCGTTCATCTTAGTTTGGTAGGGAGACGAGTTATGGTGTTCGATCTTGAACTCAGCATACAACGCTTTCATCATCTTATTGTTCAAGTTTGATCCATTGTCAGTAATGATCTGGCTCGGAACACCATAACGGCAGGTGAGATTGTTTTTTATAAAGCGAACTACCACCTGTCGGGTTACATTAGCGTATGACGCTGCTTCAACCCACTTGGTGAAGTAGTCAATGGCTACTAGGATGAACTGATGTCCATTTGAAGCCTTAGGTTCAATCATGCCAATCATGTCTATTCCCCATATGGGAAAAGGCCATGGGGAATAAAGTACTTTGAGATGCGTTGGCGGTACATGGATTTCGTCAGCGTATATCTGACACTTGTGACACTTTCGCATGTACTTGTAGTAGTCGGATTCCATTGTCAACCAATAGTACCCTGCTCTTTGGATTTTTCTCGCCATTGTGTGTCCGTTGGCATGAGTGCCAAAGGATCCTTCGTGAATTTCTTTCATCAACATATTTGCTTCGGGTTTGTCTACGCAGTGAAGCAGAATCATGTTGAAGTTTCTCTTATAGACGGTATCACTGTTCAAAAAAAAGTTTCCAGACAGTCTCCTGAGATTTTTCCTGTCTTTTCTCGATGCCCCGGGTGGGTACTCCTGTTTCTGAAGGAAGCACTTGATATCGTGGTACCAAGGCTTATTGTCTATGAGAGCTTTAATTGTGAAGATGTAAGCGGGCCTCTCAAGGCGCATTACGTCAATCTTAGGTACGTCGTTCCATCGACCTACACTAATCATGGAAGAGAGAGTGGCTAATGCATCAGCCATGTGATTTTCCTCACGAGGAATGTGGTGAAACTCGACTCTGTCGAAGAATGGTAACAACCTTCTCGCGTAATCTTTGTAAGGGATCAGCCCGGACTAGTATGTGTTCCAATCTCCTTTAATCTAATTGATAACCAGGGCTGAGTCGCCGTAAACATCCAATTTTTTTATCCTTAAATCGATCACTTCTTCGAGACCCAAGATACATGCTTCGTACTTGGCCTCGTTATTCGTACACTTGAATGTTAATCTGGCAGTGAAAGGAATGTGGGTGCCCTGAGGGGTAACAATGATTGCCCCAATTCTGTTTCCGTAATAATTGACAGCTCCGTCAAAAATTAATCCCCATTGGGAATCTGGTTCTGGCCCTTCACTGGGTAGCGGATCATCGCAATTTTTCATTTTCAGATACATGACATCTTCGTCTGGGAAGTCAAACACGACTGATTCCTGATCGTCAATCGGTTGATGAGCCAAATGATCGGCTAAAATACTTCTTTTAACGGCTTTCTGAGCATGGTATTCTATGTCATATTCTGATAGTAACATCTTCCAACGGGCAATCCTTCCCGTGAGAGCAGGTTTCTCAAAGACATACTTGATCGGATCCATCTCGGAGACCAACCAAGTAGTGTGGCAAATCATGTATTGCCGAAGACGTTTAGCTATCCAAGCTAAAGCGCAGCAAGTGTTCTCAAGCATAGTGTACCGAGTTTCACAGTCGATGAATTTCTTGCTTAAATAGTAAATGGCAGACTCTTTCCTTTTGGTTTCATCTTGTTGGCCAAGTACACAACCCATCGAGTCTTCCAAGACTGTCAGGTAAATGATCAGTGGTCTTCCTTCCACTGGAGGTGATAAAATTGGTGGGTTCAACAGATATTCCTTAATACTGTCAAAGGCTTTTTGACAATCTTTCGTCCACTCACAACTTTGATTCTTTCTGAGTAGTTTGAAGATTAGCGCGCAAGTTGCCGTCATGAGGGATATGAACCTCGAGATGTAATTCATACATCCTAAGAAACCTCTGACTTGTTTCTCTGTTTTAGGTGAAGGCATCTCTTGAATGGCCTTGACCTTGTCAGGATCGACTTTGATCCCTTTCTGGCTAACGATGGACCCTAGGAGCTTTCCTAAGCGAACATCGAATGTACACTTGTTTGGATTCAAGCGTAGTTTGTATTTTCTTAGACGTTCGGACAATTTTGACAAATGTTCAACGTGTTCCTTCTCTGTTTTTGATTTGGCAATCATATCATCGACATACACCTCGATTTCCTTGTGCATCATGTCATGAAACAGAGTTGCCATGGCCCTTTGATAGGTTGCCCCGGTGTTCTTCAAACCAAACGGCATCACCTTGTAACAAAAGGTGCCCCATGGGGTGATAAAGGAAGTTTTCTACATATCTTTCGGAGCCATTTTGATCTGATTATAGCCCGAGAATCCGTCCATAAAAGAGAATACTTTGAACTTTGTTGTACTGTCTACCAGCATGTCAATGTGTGGTAAGGGGGAGTCATCCTTTGGACTAGCCCTGTTCAAATCACTGTAATCTACACACATTCTGACTTTTCCGTCCTTTTTCAGAACTGGCACTATGTTGGCCAACCACTGAGGGTATTCTGAGGTGGCAAGGAAACCAGCGTCTATCTGTTTCTGCATTTCCTCTTTAGTTTTGATAGCCATGTCTGGGTGAGTCCTTCTCAACCTTTGCTTTACTGGCGTATATTCTAACTTTAACAGTAGATGATGTTCCATGATGCTGGTATCCAACCCTGGCATGTCCTGATAGGACCAAGCAAATACATCAGGAAACTCTTTAAGAAGTTTGATCAAGTCTTCTTTGACTGTTGGATCGAGCATTACTCCAATCTTGATTTCTTTTCTCTCTTCCTCTGAACCCAAATTTACCGTTTCCAACGGCTCCTTGTGAGGTTCGATAGACCTCTTCTCTTGTCTGAGTAATCGGGAGATCTCTTCTGGAATTTCGGCGTCCTCTTCTTCTTCAGCTTCAAATACCGAGAATTCAAAGTTAGGAGAAGGCATGGGATCGTATGTTTTAACGGGGTTTAAAACAAGCAATCTGCAAGGCGTGATGATTTGTTTTTAGAAGAGATAGAGAGAATGCAAGCGTGTGTGCAGTGTATTGAAAAAATGCTTGTTTTTATTATTGAGTTTGTTTTAGAATTACCATTTTCAGAAAAACGAAAATGAGAATTACAGAATGACATTTTATTTATTCATGCTTTGTCGATTCTTGAAATTACAGCCCTATAAAACAAAACTCTGTCGCTTTGGGCGAAGCGAAGAGGGATATTTACAGAAAAACGAGCCCTATAAAACATCTGTTTCACCCGGGCAGGGTGAAAGGTCAAAATAAAGATGGAAATTACTTAGACTTATGGACGACTTTCGGAACATTGACAGCAACCCATTGGCGACGAACTCCTCGGTGAATCACAAAGTCAGGAACCTTCTTTCTTGGTTTGTCCTCAGAAATGACGCTGATTTCTGGCGGATCAAGATTATTGGAATCCTCTTCCCAGGCAGAGTTGTCGTAAAAAAACTCTTCTGTTGTATTTTCCATAGTTTCCTCGTTCTCAGGGGAGTCTCCCCATCCAGTTGGCTGGATATCTTCGAGTTTGATGCGAGAGCTTTCAGGAGCAGTATACTTGACTAAAAAGTCATACTTGCTTCTTGGCTGTCCTAAAGTGTCCCACAGTTCTGTGGGGGGAGAGGAGTCATCTTCCTCGATGACGTTGACCTCTGGAAAAGCGTAATTAATGAACTCTTATCCTACAGTCCGTGCAGGTTCATTGTCATGATGAGCGTTTTCAGAATAACCCAAGTAATGATCCCACGATTGAGTAGGGACACAGGTATTCTTCTCAATGTTGCTCAGTTGATATGCCTCGTTGGGCTGACTCTTTTGCCCCAAGTCCTCTGGACAAGGCTGCCAGATTGGAAAATCATCCATTGGGTCAAAATAGTCACAGTCAAATTGGTATTTCATCGGATCATCTTCCAACGAGTTAGGTGGAGCATGGCATCCCTCAGGATCACAATCTCCGTACATCATTTTGACATCTGATCTCGGTATGAATCTCGGACTTTGTGTGGGAAAACTAAATGGTGTTGGTGTCTCTCCCTGATACAAATAACCATCCTCGTTGAGATATGATTTCCACTCTTCATCCATATCGGAGGAGTTACTCTCGTTGATAGTGTGTACTTCTTGAGACACTGGGTAAAGGAATCCTCCGCTGAGGAAGAAATTCTTAATGGGACAAAAACTTTCGTCTTTCTTAACAGTCTGGGCACATGTCGAGGAAAATCCTAAACCTTTCTTTTTCTTGTTATCTGTAGGAATCACAAGTTATCCCCAACCTTTCGCGTTGTTACTCTTGATCACTTCAAGAGCGTCTTTGTATGAGGAAATCGACGTCCCTTTCTCAAGTCGATTCTCATTGCTCACCAAAAGAGCTTGGAACTGAGTTCCAACTACCTCCTCTGGTTCTACACAGGAGAAAGATGATAAGTTGCTTACTATTAAAGCTTGCTCTCCATAGACTGTAACGAGTTTGTCATTCTTGACGAACTTTAGCTTCTGGTGAAGCGTCGAAGTGACTGCCCCAGCGTCGTGTATCCAAGGTCTTCCTAATAAACAGCTGTAAGCTGCCCGGATGTCCATGACCTGGAAAGTGACTTGAAAAGTGTAGGGACCAATGGCTAAGGGAAGATCTACTTCGCCGATAACTATTTTCCTGGATCCGTCAAAAGCTTTGACGATGATCTCACTGTCCTTCATCGGAGCTCCTTGAAAGGATAGTCGTGTTAAAGTCGACTTTGGCATAACATTCAGAGATGATCCTGTGTCAGCCAGTACGCTGGCTAAAGCATCGTCCTGACAGTTGACTGTAATGTTAAGTGCCATGTTATGATTTTTGCCTTCTTCCGGCAATTCCTCATCACTAAATCCTAAGTTGTTGCAGGAAGTGATGTTTGAAATGATATTGCCGAACTGTCCTACAGTTACATCCTGTTCCACATAAGCTTGCTCTAAAACTTTCTGCAGAGCTTCTCTATGAGCTTCGGACCTGAGTAGGAGAGATAAAACAGAGATTCTGGACGGAGTTTGCAACAATTGGTCTACAATGTTGTATTCACTCCTCTGGATGAGCTTCAGCATCTCATCGTTGTTCTTTGTAAGTTTGGGAATACTGGACTGCCCGATTTGCTGATTTGGAACTTCTGCATGAGTTTCTTTCTCTTTGGCAGGTTCTCCAACTCCTAGGTTGAAGACTCGGCCACTCCGTGTGACGTGACTGATGTCGGCAATGTTTACGACGAAGGGTAATGGAGTTTCCTTTCCATTTTACACTGCTGTAGCATCGTACTTATAAGGGATCGCCTTAGATGACTCGTACGGTAATGGTCCTGGTAAATAAATTACCACTGGAGCTTTCTGATTTTTCTGACCATCATACTCAGCCTCAATTGGTTCGAGGTTGAGAATCTTCCTACTGTCAAGAGGAACTTTCGACTCGTTGAGCAAAGGGATTATGGCGCAAACATCTGTGGCCATTTCAAAATTGGAAATAATGACAACATCTTCACTCGGGTCAGGAGATAGTCTTGTATCGCGTTTATCGACCCGGCACTTGGACATGGTCGAAACTCTTGTCAGTCTAATTGATCTTGGAGAGCTGACCGCACAAGATAACAGCCTTGGTTGTTCTCCAAACAAACCCTACAGCGTTCGTAATTATGTGGTGGTACCCGACCACGTCTGCTTTGTAAACAATGTATTTTGACCAGATCTGTTTCCATCGAGCGGACATCCTGACTCTGATGTCTACTAGGATTTCCGTCAGTCATACTGATTTTCTGCGTAGCTTCGTCCAAGTAAATTGGAAGCCACCAGTGGTCTAATAAGTGTTGAAGTGTTCTTTGGACAAGGGCGCAACCTTGATCGTCCTCTTGACACTCTTCGCAGTCCTGATAATCATGTGAAGCCAGAAAACCGAGCCTGACTTGCTTAGCATGTAGTTCTACCAGACTAGTGTTCATCAAATGTAAGTCGAATATCTGAACCATATTGACTTGATGAGTGTTTCTTTCCCGATAGTCCTGGATCCATCCGAGATCCATCTGACGTTGAAGGGTCTCTTGTATAAAAGAGTATCCCTGATTGCTTGTTGAGCATATCGGACAGGCATCATAATCGTGGCGCGGCAGATTATGATATTGACTTTGCCTAGAGTGCATGGCTACCAAATTGACATTCATCGCAAGGACATTGCGATTCTGAACAATGTTGGGATTAGCATTCTGTGATCCTGAATCCATCCGAGATTCATCTGTTCCTATAGAGCCAGCTGCACTACAGAACATCCTTGGTTATTCTTAGAGTAGATATCACACTAGGGATAATTGTGAGGTGGTACGTGACTGTACCTGCTCTGCATACAATGCATCCTGACCAGATTGGTCCCCAACTGGAGTACATCGCGAATCTGATAATTGCGGTTAAATTCCTCCTCTATCAGATTTACTGCAGCCTTGTCATGTTGTGGCAACGAGTTCGTCTGAACATTCAAATTAGTATCTTTGAAAGATAAGACCCCGTTCCTGACAAGTCTCTGTACGTCAGATTTGAAACTGAGACATTTCTCGATATTGTACCCCGATCCTCCTTGATGATAAGGGCAAGTTTGGTCCGCTTTGAACCAAAAGGGCGGATTTTTCGGTACTGCAAGAAGAGACCTGGTCTGGACATGCCCTTTGGCCAGTAACAGTGGAAAAATTTCCACATACAACATGGGTATATGGTCAAACCCTGGTGATCGCGTTGCGCGATTATTGTTGTTGTATTGAGGATGAGCCTGCTGAAGAGGCTGTTGAGTCCTTTGTTGATACTGTTGTTGATTATGTTGACTCTGACCAACCTGAGGTTGATAGGTCGGAACCGCCGCAGGGTTAATAGTAGGAGTTACCGTCGCTACTGGTTGGGATCGACGCCTTTGTTTTCCTTGGGAGATATTACTGATCTCCTGTTTCTTCTTTTTCTGAAGAGCAGTACCGTACCTTTTGGTACTGCTGGAGGGTTCATCCTCTTTGGCTAACCGTCCTTCGCGAACTGCCTCTTCGAGGCATACTCCCATGTTTACCATCTCGGTGAAATCACTGGGCGCACTGGCGACCATCCGGTCGTAGTAGAATAAGCTTAAGGTTTTCAGGAAGATCTTTGTCATCTCTTTTTCTTCAAGAGGTGGACAAATCTGGGCGGCAATTTCACTCCATCTTTGAGTGTATTCCTTAAATGTCTCCTTATCCTTCTGAGACATCGCTCTGAGTTGATCTCTATCAGGTGCCATGTCTAGGTTATATTTGTACTATTGGACGAAGGCAGCGCCAAGATCTCTGAAAGTATTGATCTTAGTGCGGTTTAACCCCATGTATCATTAGAGGGCAGCATCGGTTAAACTATCCTGAAAATAATGGATCTGTAGCTGTTGATTTTCTGTCTGAGTTGACATTTTGCGAGCATACATCACCAAGTGACTCTGAGGGCAAGAGTTGCCTTTGTACTTCTCAAAGTCAGGCACCTTAATTTTGTGCAGAATTTTGACATTCGGGACCAAGCAAAGGTTGGCAGCGTCCTTTCCAAATAAATCCTGACCGCGAATAGCATGCAATTCCTTTTTCATTTCTAAGAACTTTTCCTGGAACACGTTCATCTTTTCATACATCTCCTCGTTTCCAACAGAGACCGTCAGTGGAATCTGTCCTCCCAGGACAGTGTGTACCACTGCTTGTGGTATGGTCATTACAGCTGTGACTCTGGGTTCCTCAGAGCCCTGAAGTTTGTAACCTTCAGGAATTCCTGTCTTAAATTTTGCGTCCTCACTTCCCCGAAGTGTATAACCTTCAGGCCCATTGGCTCCTGCTATAGTGTCTGGGTCGTCCGAGACCGGTGGAATGTATCCTTCTGGAATAAAGTTATGCGGCATGCCCCAAGGCCGACCCGGAGGCATGTTGTACCGCGGATGAACCTCAAGTGGCTTCTCCACTATCGATGTAGACGTGATTTCCGAAATCACAGTCCTTTGACGTTGCTCCTGAGTTGCTGTCAGGGATTGCATATCACTATGCAGTTTCTTTATATCGCCCTTCAGAGCGTCGATTTCTTCTCTCAGCTCTCTATTCTCTTCCTTGAGATCATCCATTTTCTTTTGCCGATTCGCTCGAGTATTGTACGAGTGAGACAGTTTGATTTTAGAATCGAGACGTAGACATGAGACTCGAGGGAAAGGAGAATGCGTTATGTTAGAATGATGAATGCAATGATTATTTTTATTTTTTTAGATTTAATCAAAAAGAAACTTTGGATAAATTGCAAATATCATACAGAGAGGGGAGAACCCCGTTTTATTAAATTTGAAGGATTGCGATATGTTACAAAGAAAAGTACAGTATTTTACAAAGTGCTGGCAAAAGGAAAGTTCTAAGCTTAAGGGTTCTGAGTCCTCTCTGAAGAGAGCTCAGAAGCAGGTTCCGGTAGCTTCCTTTTCTTCGATCGAGGTTGTTCAACCGTTGTCGGGTTATCAGTTCTTTGCCAGATGAAAGAAGTGAGTAGGTTCTTTTGATCTTCCCGACTCTCCTCAACATGTTGCTCTAATATTCCGATTAAAGCATTCTTTTATTTTAACAGTTCCTGGAGTTTGACACACTCCACGTTGAGAGTCATGTACTTGTTTTTCCAAGAGTGCCTCTCTCGTTGAATTTTGTTAAGAGCGACCTGAAGTTTTTCCGTATTAGACATAAAATACAGGACAGATTCCTGCAAGGGAAAAACTTCTTGACGAGGGTAAGGCATCCTCAGCTTGAGAGCTCTTGTTTATACCCAATGGAGATAAGGATCCAAAGAGATACAATCCCATTTTCCTAGAGACTCTGGTCTTTTTCGGTGAATGTGTTGCCAGGCATGCATTATCTCCTTTTTAAGTGCTCTGTCATTTTCTCCATCTTTGAAGAAAAGACCTTCCAGATGAGCATTCCGTGGGACATGCCTCATCGGGTATCCGAATTGACGACGGGCTAGAACTAGATGATAGTTAATTCCATCTTTAGTGCATATGAGGGGTACGTTAGGGAAGTTTCCACAGCGATCGATGATTTCTACACCCTCATAAATCCTATTTGACCAGTCTATGTCAGAGTTGGTAAGAGACATGATTCTCTACGACCAACGTAAAGTGTTCTTATGATCCCAAAATGCAACAGACTTGGGTAGTTGGGAAATGAACACTTGTACAGCAAGGGTACACATCATGTGATCATTCCTCCGGCGTACAAATTCCTTAAGTGTACGGAATGATAAGCATCTGCGAGCAAGGTAGGTACAGGGTTTCCAATCAAGAATATCTTAATGGCATTGATATCGACAAAGTTAACGATGTTGGGAAAAAGGAATAATCCGTAGGTGAGTAGGACAAAGATATCCTCGAAAGCGGTTAGGTTTCCTACACTGGAAAATTATAGGGCTTTCTCCATCAGGAACTTAGCTGGTAAGCCCTGGATTCCTCCTTTAGTGGTTAAATGAGTCCTGGCCTCTGACTCGTCCAAATAAATTGCTCTTACAATGATGGATTTCTTTGGAATTTCTTCCAGTCCAAAAAAGGGTGTTTGGTCAGTAATCGGTAAATCGATCAGGTGAGAGTACTCCTCTAGGGTTGGTGTAAGTTGGTAATCCGGGAAGGTAAAATAGTGATAGACCGGGTCATAAAATGGTATCGGCGCGGAGAGAATTCCCTCAACAACATGAGTCCTTAATAAAGGCAAAAGTCCTTTGTGCTTTGCTATGAAAGCCTCCGGGTTGGTAATCATCCTAGCCAACTTTCTTAAATCCTCCAATTTTGGAACCTTAAAGGTGAACTTGTGCGTCTTTCTCCTACCGAAATCCATAACGCAATCCTTTTGATATTTGCAAATTATCGTTCAGTTTAATTTTGAGAAAAGAGAGGGAATAGAAGAGAAATGATTTTTTTTTTGTTTAACTTTTTTAGATGAATGCATGAATGCAGTACACAAAAACATAGAAAAAACATGGGTTTAAGGGTTCAGCGTCACGAGCATGGAGTCATGGCTCTACCCATCCTCAAAGGTTGATCTATTTTGGTGATTTTTGTACCTGTAGAACGGGTAGGTCTCAAAAATCACTGATTTAGTCTGGACAATACAACAGCAAGCTGGTTCATCCGAGCGAGCTATAATATCCTAGAAGAAATCTTAGATTGAGTATAGTTATCGTGTATCGACTATTCCTGATTGCCACCGCACTACCAAAAGGACACAGTTTTAAAAGTCTACTAAATCCTCAGTTTCACGGGTCATCGCACTATGAAATCGTCTGCTTTCACAACCATAGGTCGTTCAGCATAGTAACACACGGATACCTTCACTGATTAGATGGTATACCAGGTTTGCTTATTCGGGACTCACTCCCTATAAGACCCCCCGTCTATGCCGTCACTTATCTTATGGTTTTTCTCTCTTTCCAGATGCGACATCACTCGCAGTCCCATTGACAGAAAAATAAACACGGATATCAAGTAGGAAAGCGATATATATAGTATTTGTCCTAAAACTAACATCCTAGACCTCTTAGAAAGCTAGTTCTATATCCTAAACAGTCAATGGTTCCCCAGCAGAGTCGTCATTTTTCTGTGGAAAATGGGGACGATGATGCCCCAGGTAAAGCAGATCAAACAATGACTCCCCAGCAGAGTCGCCATTTATTTGTAGCTAGCGATTTTTGTCGGTGACGCGACCACCTTATCACTGAATTTGGGGAATTCCTCACCTCAGTGGGAGGAACGTTGGGTGCTACTTTCTGATTACTTATTTATCCCGTGAAGCTGGAAGGGAAAGGGAAAGTTATCTAAAACAAACCTTTCACGCATCTGTTTAACTGAACAAACGCTTGACAGAGATTGGGGAGTCCGGGGTCAGGTTATATAATAGGGAGTTGTCAATTACCCATCCTATACATGGCTATCCATGAGATGATTGTTTTAGGATCAGCTTTGGTACTTGATTGTGTTTGTCTGTGAAATGGGAAAAGTTTGTCTGATGTTTGAGAGAGAAAGTTTTTGTTGTTTTTGGTAAGGTCAGGGACCTAAGGTTTTTTGTTTAGTGTGCTCGCTAAGATTATCTCAATCTTATGCCTGCGTATTCCCTGTTATGGAGTATAGGCAAATCAGAGCAATCGTAGTTCCTCCTATTCTAAGGAAGAAACAGATGCCTGGTGTCTTGTTCAAAGCCCAAGGTTGAAGATAAAGGTTGTTTGTTTGTGTCTTGTTCAAAGCCCAAGGTTGAAGCTAAAAGGTTATTTGTATCTTGTTCAAAGCCCAAGATGGAAGCTAAAAGGTTTTGATTGAGAGAGAATTTGTCATCTCTAAAGAGAGATATCTCATCTGTTAATCACAGTTGTTTGGGTAACTGGTTTTGATTATAAAGGAGTTACTTTAACTAGACTGTATGAAGTCCAGCAATGCTATAATTTCCTTTACAGGGTGACTTTTCCTGAAGGAGAAAACTTTAACTCAGTGTGAGCAATGCCATTTTTCCTAAGGAATTCATGCTAAAAGAAGGACAGTGGCATGGATGTTTGTATCCAGAGGCTTGTCACTTACAGCAATTAGATGAAGTTTTAACCAGGATAATGATGGACAGACAGCTTGGATGTTTGAATCAACAAGTGTGCCACTTACAGCAGTTATCTGGAATTGAGGGTTTTGTTTTGATTGACTGTTTTTGATGTGATTAAACAGAGAAGATATCCTCCTACAGATATTTTGATTTCCTCTGAGGGGATGTTGATTTTTGTGTGCCTTGATTAAAGCACAAGGTTGAAGCTAAAAGGTTAATTGGTTTCCACTGGGGAAAATCACTATACAAATCCTAAGAGGAGGCTGGAAAAAGCTGACTCAACAAGAGAGCGTTTAATTTGTATCTTGTACAAAGCCCAAAATGGAGGTTGAAAGAGATTTGACTTTTTTGGGGAAAAGGTTTTATCTGTCTTGTACAAAGCCCAAGATTTAGGCTAAAAGGGTTTGATGACTCCACTGGGGAGATATTTGTATGTGTCTTGTACAAAGTCCAAGATTGAGGCTAAAAGGTATTGACTCTGTTGGAGAGTATATTATCTGTCTTGTACAAAGCCCAAGATTGAGGCAAAAAAAAATGACGGACTCTACTGAAGAGGTTTTTTAGAGGGTGTCTTGTACAAAGCCCAAGATTGAGGCTAAAAGTGGGGACTCAGCTGAGGTGTTTAACATTATACAAAGCCTAAGAGGAGGCTGACTGCTGAGGGATCATCATTATACAAAGCCTAAGAGGAGGCAAATTCTATAGGGGAAAATCATTATACAAATCCTAAGAGGAGGCTATCTTCCGCTGAGGATTATTGAAATCCAGAGACAGGTCCAAAGTTTAGTAATTCAACTATTACTAGGGATTACAGAAAAGTTGAGGTATCAGAGACCTTGAGTTTCTGATGAGGATTATGACAGTGAAATGACCCAAGCTGGGGATTTAACTGAAAATGTGACAGTTGAGGATAATTGACCCTGACTGGGGAAGAATTAAAGGTAAGGTTTAAGGTTTGAGTTGTGAAAACTTTTTGTTTTATTTCTGTTTGGAGATTGATCTGCTGATCAGGCTTATTTCCTGTTCTTTAAGGAAATGGGAAATCCAAAGGGTATGAGACTGTCCAAGTCTACTGGTGTTTGAGAAATTAATTCTCAGATGGTGATTGATCTTTGTATAATACCCAAGAGAAGGCTGGTAAGTTAAGGGATGAAGGTTAGCCCATAAGTGGTCTGTTGTTTTGACTCAGAAAGATAGCTCTAGCAAATGATGACTAGGTTTTGTTCGTATACCTGTATGAGGTCTCTGGGTCCTTGTACTATGCCCAAGAGGAGGCTGAGAACTTCTAAGAAGCCTGAGGGTCCTTGTACAAAGCCCAAGAGGAGGCTGGGGATGCTTTTAGGAAGCCTGTGGGTCCAAACTTAAGAATGTTAAAGAAAGGTTTCACCGGGAATTAATCCTTTCTGTAAAGAACATTTCTAGAGTTTGAAGAAATTCAAGAGAAGTTTCACCGGGAATTAATCCTCTCTGTGGGAATTGAATTTTTTTGACAATTTCTAATAGTGACAGTCTGAGAAAAGGTTCACCGAGAATACTGCCTTTCTCTTTGTTTCATATTGTTTAAGCCCAAGAGAAGGTAAGACTGTATCTGGAATCCTACGGGGGATCTAGCTTTACTGTTTTGAGAGAGTGACCAACTGGCTTTACCTAATTCTAGACTTAGTTGTCGGGGAAAATTCTACACAGTTATACAAGTATATATACAGTGATATATGACAAGTATTTAAAAGGATATGAAAGAAGACTTACAGCGAAGCAGCTTCCCACAATACAGTATATATATATATATATATATATATGTAAAGCTTGTAAATGAAAGCAGATAAAAACTTACAGGTGAGCAAGCTTCCATGTTGTAATGTTAGTTGTTCAAAGAAATTGAAACAAGTTTTGATAACATTTATTTTAAGAAATAGAAAAGTTGGGGCTTATTCAACAAGAGATGCCCTGATGATTATTGAATACAGACTGTATTGTTAACAGAGTATTTACAAAGAGAGTTAGGTCTTATGCTCAAAGAAAGAGTCCAAAGATTCTTTTTATACAAAGTGTGGGGCTTACAACTCAAGGAGTGGCCCAAGTTATTTGATTTTGAACTGGCGATCGCGCCGAGGTTTTTGAAAATGCTGTGGGTCTTATACAATGAAGGAGGCCCAAAATGATTTTGGTAGAAAAGGGATTGGGTCTTACACTCTATTAGAGGCCCAAAAGAGTTTGAAAATGAATAAAGATGGGTCTTATAGCTCAAGGAGAAGCCCAGATGATTTTGTTAAAAGGGCGACGATCGCGTCGTTGTTTCAAAAATGTACAGAGGGACTTATACAATATGTGAGGCCCAAAATGGTTTATGTACAAAGGGGTTGGGTCTTACACTCTATTAGAGGCTCAAAAATTATTTTAAAGAAAAGAAGTGGGTCTTATAGCTCAAGGAGAAGCCCAGTTGAAAATAGTTTGAAAATGACGACCGCGTCGAAATTTCTGAAACTGTATCGGGACTTATACAATGTACTGAGGCCCAAATTGTTTTATTTACAAAGAGGTGGGACTTACACTCTATCAAGAGGCCCAAAAGTGATTTGAAAAAGATTGATGAGGGTGAAATTTATCAAAACCCTAATTTTGTTTAAAAATGGAATTAATTTTGTTTAAAACTTATTGAAAACATGTGAAAAATGAGTTTTGATCTTGGATCAATGTTTGAAAAATGATGTTTTTATCCACAAAATGATTGAAAACCATTTAAGTTTGGAAAATCAAGAGAAAGAAAATTTTTAAAATGTTAAAAAACAAATAAAAATTAATTCTTTGCAAAAATATCAAATATATGAAATAAATAATATTTTTGGGAAATTTTTGTAAAATAATATATTTTAACATTTTTGTGAATTATTAAAAAAAGAATCAACTCAAAATCATTAAAATTCAGAGAGAAATTAATTTTTGAATCAATTAAATAAAATCACAAAAATTCAAATATTCAAAAATTTGAAAAGGGGCGCCAAGAACACATTGTTCTTGCCCGCGTGCCCTGTTTTGCCCAGATTTGCGTTTTTTCACCAATCTCACTGAATACTTGATGGAATCACACAATCCACATATCAATCTGCTCGTTTTCAACTCACGGTCATGTCTATGGTCTTTAATTTCATTTATTTTAAGCATGGAATGAGAAATCAAAACAAAATCTCAAGAACCCTAATTTTTGCATGAAGGCTGAGAAATTTGATACACGATTCATACAAAGTAATCAATAGAGGGGAAACACTCTATGCATGATTATGAACATTTGGCAAAAGTTTTGTGCGAGGAAATATGCATGAATTATGAGATGACCAAGTTTAGGCTTACTTGAATGTCGTGGCAGCAAGAGCAATTTGATTTTTGATTTGGAGGTGTTATATATGAGTTGTGATGATCTGAACAGCTTCCCTACACCATATGGAGTGTGTTTAGACCCCTGGACCTTCTTGGAGATGGTTGGATCACTTCATGGTGTGTTGACTAATTATAGGCTTCAAGTGGATTTTGAGGTCTATGATTTTGGACTCCTAGAAAGTTTGTGAGTGTTTGATTAGCTCAAATATGTTATGTGGGGAGTGTTTGAGTGATTGGTTAGGGTGGAATTGCACTACAACTCAAAATCCGATGGTTACTTGCATTAGAAGGTGTTTTTGGAGTGAAGAAGGTGATTTTGAGAAAGGCATCTGTTTGGGGCCTTTGGTGTACTCAAACTAATTAGAAATGAGGTCTATTTATAGTATGTCAAGTTTGTTTTGGAAACAATAGTGAATGGCAACTGCAGCAGACCTTGGACCAATTGAATCACGTTAGAATCTCAAGTCTCCTCATATGATACAAAACATGTGTAATCATAGTTTGTTTTGAAACTATTTGGATCCAATTGAAAAATCATCATGAACATTGATGTTCAAAGCTGCTAACTTAGGCAGATTTTCACCAAGTGTTGGAAAAGTATCATTTTCATGTTTTCAGCCATTTTGATCACTCCATAACTTAAAATCCATGAGGAATTGGAGCTTGATGTAGTTAAAGCTTTTGTAGAGTGTAGCAAGACCTACAAATCCATCTTTGGATCACCCAAAATGGTTGTTTGGATCTCAAGTTATGATCCTTGGAAGTTGGTACCCTAGCCACCTTTTACAACTTAACTCACTTTCTTTGATTTTTCTTGATGAATGATGATTCAAATCACATATTAACAGGATTTTAAGGTTAAGGGAACCTTGGTTGACCAAATATTCAAAAAGTCAAACTTGGGTTTTGTACAGTTGACTTTTTCAGCTGATGAAACTTTGACTTTGTGATCCTTTTGAGAAATCAATCCTTAGGCCTAATTAAACTTCATGTATGGCCTCTAAGGGTATTTTGAGATGTCTTGGACCCTTCCCCAAGGTTTGAGAACAAGGGTAGGTCAACATTCAATGATAGGGTTGACTTTTTCATCTGAAACCCTAGTTTGTGACCAGATGATTCTGAATTCTTGTGGCTTATGACTTGAGCTCTTTGAGTCAATCAAATCTTGTAGACATGTCAATGTGATTTATTTGAGATCCTTGAAGTTCATTTTGAAGCTTCAAATCATGTCTTGCTTCACAAGTTAGCTCAAGGGTTGAATTAGGTCAAAACCCTAATTCCTGATTTTTTGATAGATGGTCCCACAAGGTGACTTTGCCATTATAGATGGACTTTTGAGATTATTCTGAGTTTATTGGACCATATGTGGAGGTATTGGCTCATGCCCAAATGAAAATTTTCATTTGGAGGCCCTGGTCGACCAAAACCCTAATTTGGTGACACTGGCGATCCTAAGGCTTGATCCTTTTGGAATGTTGCATAACTATGCATGGTTTTTGATATGGGAGATCCCTTGATCCTTCATGGATGTTTGAGGGATTAGATTAGTTGAAGATCAAGTCCTTTCTTGATTGATCTTTTGCCTGAATGTTCTGAGAGGGATATAAACCCTAATCTTTGATTATAGTGAATGCTCAACAATTCCTGAGAAGATTGATGAGGCAATGATGATACATTCATATTATGATGATGATTATCATAATGATGGGAAATCTTAGTGGTCAAAATTTGGGGTATGACACACTGCGAACAGATTATTCTCCTAGAGAACATCAAATTAGGCACCTGATGTGCCTCTGCACAGTTAAACCGCGTCTGAGACAATTCTGAAGTACGTCGTGCGAATGATTATTTGCCTAGTGAACTACTTCTCCTACAAGTTCGCACAACGAACTTATGACCCTTTAGTTACTGCCTCAAGTCTGGGATGCTTCGCTGGCTCTTCGCTGACGCGTTGCCACAGTGAACCTTCGCTGGCTTGTTCGTCCAACAAACTTAGAGGCCTTTTGCTACTTCCTCAAGTATGGGAGCTTTCGCTGGTCCTTCGCCAGTTGTTCGCCCAGCGAACATTCGCTAGCAAGTTCGCCCAGCGAACTTACTAAAATTCTTCTTTTCCTTTGGCAACTTTGCTCACTTTCCTTGTGTCTCACACTTTGATGATTTAATGCCTACTTTCTGTACAATAACACACAAATCAAAGGTACCAAAGGTATTTTCACACAATTGAAGAATGGCAAACTTTCAAGTAGAAATTCCAACAAATCAACACAAAAGAGTTGAAAAATGCCAATTATAAATTATAAATTTAAAGCAAGATTGGCATCTAACAAACTCTCCCCAACTAACTCTTTGCTTATCCTCAAGCAAAGTATGTCTCTCATTGAAAACAAGAGGATTTGCTCAAGCATTAACTCAACCAAGAATGGATTTATGGCTCAAATAAACAACAAATGTACACAAGCAATGATTACAACTTCCTAGAACCGAACAATGCAGAAGATTTAATTCTTAAACAAATATCAAACTATGCTTCAAGTAACAACATAAATTATCATGCTCGAATCACTCGAACACTCCTCTTCGAATAAGAATTGAAGGAAAAACGCGTTTGGAACCGCGGGGTAATTTCACTCACCTGACAAATGATGCAAATACAAACAAATTCATACATTATCTAAACAATCAATAAAGAACTTATGGAAGCAAGAAGATCACTAAGGTCTTTAAAGGTTGTAACTTGGTTAGGTTCACAACAAAGGGACATTTATTAGGCCATGGAATCGAAGTTTCCAATGCAACATAAACATTCACTACTAAAGGCTATGTACACAATACAACTCCATCCAACACTTTCTTTTCTCTATTGCTCACCCTTCCAACACCTTTGCACAATTATTCTATTTTTTCTCATTCAACAAGCATTCTTTTTCTTTTGCTTTTTTCTTATTCATATTCACATTTTCTTTTCATGCTTATTGAAATTTTTCAAAATTTTTTAGTAACCTACCATTTTCTTTTCACTCTCCCCAACTTGGTTTTTAACCAAACCTTAAGTGAATGTTCCTTGCTTTTTGAGGCAAGAAAGACAATTTAGTACAATTTCAAAGGTTCTAGAAAAAAATTTATAACCCTATACAGCTCAATGATGAACTATCTTTATCAATATCTACCAATACCAAGCTCATCACTAAACTAGGATCTAACTATTAAGCTCAACAGGGTTAGCAAATTCTCACTACTCGCGGGTAACTTACTTTTGTAAATGGTTGTGCTCATTATCAACAAATGCTTTGATCATATCTAATGCTTCCACAAAATAAAACTAATCACAAGATAAAGCATGAATCAAATGTACTCAACAAAATTCATCAGTCATCCTATGCATTTAGTAGACAATGGACGTTTCTCACCATTTTGGCTTTTGGACCTAAGTGATACAAGCATTCAACATAGTTGTAACAAGAAACAAAATTACATTTGCGCAAAGAAAAGAAGTTCTTAAACATTCTAACATCCTAGAAAGAGGTAACCGTGTACCTTGCCAACATTTACATGCTTAAATACTATCATCACCATCCAAAATTGGGAGAATCTTCATTGATGAACTATCATCACCATCCTAGAAATTCTCACATTTCCACACCAAAAAAATGGAAACATTAAAATCCACACAAGCATATCAACAATAAACACAATTAAGCATACCAACAATTGACACAAATAAGCATATCAACAATATTACCTTAAGAGTTGAACATTCATAAACTGAAGAATTCAACTCTTAACAAATTAACGAAAGAAAAACGAAAATAAATAAATGTTCGTAACTGAAGAATTCAACTGAATAATAATAATAATATTAATGTGCTAATGGTGTAAAGAAAAACACCAACAAAAGTATTTGTACCAGGAGCCCATACTTGTCGACCTCGAGGAGAGTGCGCCTGTAGAGAAGTTTGTGCTGCCCCCTTGCCACATCCATCGGGACTTCTTCTCCGTGGACAATTCCCCGACTGTGGGCGAGGCTGGAACCAAGGCGATCATGGGGATCGACAAGGTGGCCCGAAGAAGGACGTTAACCGAGGATATGGTCGCCATGATGAGGATCTTTGAAACGGCCTTGGTTCTCAATGATGAAACCAACCCGACCTCTAAGCTGAAGAAGCTGTGAGACGAGAATGCCATCCTCGAAGTGGAGAAAAACAAGGTGGAGAATGATCTGCTCGAGGCTCAGATGAGGTAAGAAGCCCAGGTGCGCCTCCTCCAAGAGATGACTGAAATGAGGCAAGAGCTGAAGGGAACCAGGGAGGAACGGGATCACCTTCTGAACAAGGTTGCCGAGCTGGAGACTGCTTCCAAGCCTGCCGAGGATGAGACGGATGAGGAGAGAGCCCTCGCGGCCCGTGGTGCCCTGGTCGCCCGGATCCGACAGCTCGAGCAGGACTGCTTGGAGGCTCTTGAGGTGGGTTTCAACAATACTTTGGAGCAGGTCCAAATCGTGAATCCTGGGGCTCAGCTTGTCGTCGAGGGGATTGGCCCTTTCCACTGGGTGGTCGATGGTAGGGTGGTTTTCCCCGAGGAGTCCGTCGAGGGAGCTGGTGATGGGGGACCCAGGCCCGAGGAGGAAGCCGCTGTTTGATTTCATGTTTAGTTTTTTGGCCTGTGTGCCATTTGAATTGTTTTATTCGGCCTGCTTGTCGTAGTTAGTAGTTGACTTTGCCCGACCTGCGTGTCAGGGGCTTTAACTTGTAATTTTTGAACATGTGGTTTGCCCGACATAATGCATTGTGTTCTGATTTTTGGTATGTTTATATTTTGTGTGTGCTGCCTGTATGTCGAATACGTGTTTTATATTTGCATGTTTTTGTTTAAGTATTTGGGGCCTTTGCTCGACGTTATTGGTCCTCGACAGTGTAGGGAACTGGTCGAGTGGTCGGAGTCGGATTCCGACCTTCGACGATGCTAAGAGCTCGATCGAGATCTTTGCTCTGAGGCATCAACTTCCCATCGTGAATAAGTCGCGGGCAGTGTTTAACTGTAGTACTGTTTAAGCTTTTCAGCGTTCCATGGTCGAGCAAGTTCCTCCCCGTGCAGGTTTTTGAGGTAGTAGGCTTCGGTCCCCATTTTCGCAGGGACGCGATAGGGGCCCTCCCAGTTCGCGGCGAGCTTTCCTTCGCGCGAATCTTTCTGGTTCCTTCGGACTAGGGCGCCCACCTGAAATTCGCGATTGATGACTTTGATGTCATGTCGCAAAGTTATCTTCTTTTTAAGAAAGGCTTCGCGGAGGGATGCCCCTGACCAGATCTCTTCGACTAGGTCGAGCTCCTCCCTTAGGGCCTCTTCGTTGGTCTCCTCGTCGAGGGGGAACTCAGTCCTCCTTGAGGGTTCCCTTATTTCTACCAGAATCACTGCCTCGGTTCCGTAGGTCAGTCAGAACGGGGTCTCTCCTGTGGTCGAGTGCGGGGTCGTTATGTAGGCTCAAAGCTCGTTGTGCAACTCCTCGACCCACCTTTTCTTGGTGTCGCCCAATCTTCGTTTTAGCCCGCAAAGGATCACTTTGTTCGCGGCTTTGGCATGCCCGTTCGTTTGTCGGTGCTCGACCGATGTGAAGTGCTGCTTCGTGCCCAGCTTGGTGACGAAGCCCCAGAAGTTCTTGTCAGTAAATTGTGTCCCGTTGTCGGTGACGATTGCTTGGGGTACGCCGAACCGGGCAAGTATGTTCCTCTTAGAGAAACAGAGTATGTTGTGGGTCATGATTTTTGCTAAGGCCTCGGACTCTATCCACTTAGTGAGGTAGTCGACGTCGACTATCAAATATTTATTTTGGTATGACCCTATGATGAAGGGCCCGAGGATGTCCATCCCTCACCAGGCGAATGGCCATGGGGATGAGAGCATTTTGAGCTCGCTGGGTGGGGCCAGGTGCATGTCCCCGTGCCGTTGGCACCTATCGTACTTCTTAACATGCTCTTTGGCGTCTTGTTGCATGGTGGGCCATTAGTACCCCACCCGTAATGTTTTACTGGATAGGGACCATCTGTCGAGGTGTTGCGGGTTGATCCCTTCGTGGATCTCCTGGAGTATGCTGGGGACCTTGGACTCCTCGACGCATTTGAGGAGGGGAATGGAAAAATCCCGCCGGTATAACTTGTCCTCGACGATGGCATACGAGCAGGCACGCCGCCTTATTACGCTAGCCTCCTTGGGGTCGTCGGGCAGTTTCCCTGTGTTGAGGTATTTGTATATCGGGGTCATCCAGCAGCGGCCATCACCGATGGTGTTTACGTCGATGGTCGAGGTGGGCTTCTCGATACTTGGTCGTGGAAGAACTTCTTGAATGACGGACTTATTCCTGCCTTTTTTCTTCATGCTCGCCAGCTTAAATAGGATGTCCGCCCGGGTATTGTGTTCGTGCGGGACGTGACTTACTTCCGCCGAGACGAATTTTTTCATCTTCTCTTTTACTAGGGCCAAGTACTCGATGAGGTTGTCGTTCTTGGCATGGTACTCTCCCTGCACCTGGGAAGCCACGAGCTGAGAGTCGGTAAATATGTTTACCTCTTTCGCGCCGAGGTCTCGGCCAGGAGCAGTCCGACGAGGAAGGCCTCGTACTCGACCTGGTTGTTTGATGTCGGAAAGGATAGTGTGAGACAGACCTCGATCAAGATGCCTTCCTTGTTTTCTAGGATAATGCCTGCTCCGCTTCCCGTCGAACTGGATGCCCCGTCGATGTAGATCGTCCACTTCTAGGGTCCGTCGGTTGAGGGTTCCGGGGTGGTCATCTCCGCAACGAAGTCGGCTAGTGCTTGAGCCTCCAAGGCCTTCCTACCCTCGTACTGGACGTAGAACTCGGAGAGCTCGAGCGACCATTTGAGCATCCTGCCCACCATGTCGGGTCGGCCGAGGAGCTGCCTCACGGGTTGGTTCGTCCGTATGACGATCCTGTGGGACAAGAAGTATGGTGCAGCCTTCTGGCCGCAATGACGAGGGTCGTAGCAACCTTTTTGATCTGTTAGTACCTAAGCTCGGGGCCTTGGAGGGCTTTACTGGTGAAGTATATCGGCTTCTGTCCTTCAGGGGTTTCCCTGATAAGAGCCGCGCTGACCGCCTCGGTTGTGACGGCGAGGTACAAGTATAAAGTCTCCTAGTTTTCTGGTCGCGAAA
The DNA here is from genome assembly GCA_022829125.1 of Lathyrus tuberosus. Lineage (NCBI taxonomy): Eukaryota > Viridiplantae > Streptophyta > Magnoliopsida > Fabales > Fabaceae > Lathyrus > Lathyrus tuberosus. The sequence goes on from JALAZF010000392.1 coordinate 3,356,985, forward strand.
GGACCTGGGGCTACGAGAGGACCTATTTGAGGTGGAGGAGTGCTTGTTTGCACTCCTCTGTCCACTCGAACGTGGCCTCTTTGCGCTGGAGTTTGAAAAAAAGAGTGCGTGTTGGGCCGATTTGGCCACGAAGCGGGACAACTAGGTGAGCATCCTGTTTAGCGATTGGATCAATTTCTTCGAGTTCGTCGTTGGGAACTCGGAGAATGCCCTGCACTTGTCGGGGTTTGCCTCGATTCCTCATTCTGTGAGATAGAAGTCGAGGAACTTGCCTACTCGGACACCGAAGGTGCATTTCTCCAGGTTGAACCTCATCTTGCATCTCCACGCCATGTCGAAGACTCTTATGAGATGGGGAGTGTGGTCGACTTCTTCTCATGATTTTACGATCATGTCGTCCATGTAGACCTCGAGCATGTCTCCGATCTCGCCCCGGAAGACTTTGTTCATCATCAGTTGGTAGGTCGCGCCGGCGTTCTTTAGACCGAAAGGCATTACGTTGTAGTAATAGTTGCCCGAATCAGTCATGAAAGCCATGTACTGCTTGTCTGCCTTCGCCATAGGGGTTTGATTGTATCCCGAGTACGCGCCCATGAACGACAACAATTTAAAACCTACAGAATTGTCGACCAGTTTGTCGATGTTAGGCAATGGGTATGCATCTTTCGGGCATGCCCGGTTAAGATTGGTGTAATCAATGCACATTCTCCATTTTCCATTATTCTTTTTAACGAGTACAACATTGGATAGCCAGGTTGTGTACTGGGCTTCCGAAATAAAGTTCGCCTCTAAGAGGTCTTTTACAGCCTTTTCAACAGCCTCCGCTTTCTCGGAGACTGCCTACGCCTACGTTGTACTATAGCCCTAGCGGCCGGATCTATTGTGAGCTGGTGGCAGGCCACATCTGGGTCGAGATCGAGAATCTCTATAGTGCTCCATGCTAATAGGTCAGCATTCTCCCTGAGGCATGCCTTCAGCTGTTTCCTCTCCAGGTCGGGGAGGCCTGTTCCAATCTTCACGTTCCTGTCTAGGTCATCCCCGAGTGTGATAAGCTCGAAGTCTCCATTTGGAATGGGGCGCACGGGGTGAAGAGACTTCCTGTTGCCTTCAGCTGGAGGGGTGTGATCCCCTACTTCGTTCTGCTCATGCTTGTTGGGGAAGCGGCTGTCGAGGTCAACCGCGTTGACGCGCGGGAGTGGCTTCTGCTCTTCATCCTGGGCTGACTTACCCGTGGCCTTGCACTTGATATTGATCGAGTTCAAACCCTTGGTTGCAGCCTCGAAACATCTCCTGGAAGCCTCAATATCTCCGTGGAGGGTGATGACACAACTCCTGGTCGTGTAGTACTTCATCTTCAGGTGGACCGTAGATGGCACAGTTGTGAGCTCAGCTAGGGTCGGCCTTCCCAGGATGCACTGGTATAGAGAGGGGAACTCTACTACCAGGAAGTGGACCTTAACTTTTCGGGCAGTATCTTCGTTCCCGAATGTGACCATTAGCTCGATCTAGCCCCACAGTCTGGTGGTGATGTCGTTGAAACCCTGCAGGTCTGAGCCGACGTCCGGGGTCAGATGTGTCTCGACGAGCTAGAGGGTAGTGAATAGGTGGGCATACATTATGTCCACTGAGCTCCCTTGGTCGACAAGGATGCGACGAACGTCAAAGTTCGCCATCTGTGCTCTGATCAGGAGGAGGATGTTGGAGTTGGAGGCACCGCCCGGCAATTCTTCGAGGTAGAAGATGATGGGGTTCGACCTTCCCTGGACCTTCTTGAAGGTGACGTTCTGCGCTGAGCTCGCCTCTATCAATTCGTCGAACTTCCGCTTAATCGACCCCACTGAGACTTTGTTGAACCCCCCGCAGGATATAACCAAGGCGACAGGTAAGCTTTCCCATGAGCTACGAGTGGTTACAAGCGTGTCAGGCTCCCAGGGGAAGTAGAAGTCCTTTGGTCGGGTGACACACAGAGTGAGTTGTAGTCCATTGTCGTCGGAGGACAGGGTAGCCTCTTCGACCCTTTTCGTTTCTCGGGCCGCTTGTCGGGGGGTTTCGCTCCTCTTTGTGTACTACTTCAGATGCCCCTCTTTGATCAAGATTTAGATGGCATCCTTGAGGTGGATGCAATCCTCCATGACGTGTCTGTGGCTCCTGTGGAACCGACAGTACTTGGACTTGTCGACGTTTGGCTTGGGGGTGTCGGCTTCAGGAAGCGAACACCACCTCGTTGAAACTCCGAGTTGATGCACTCGGTCAGGATGTGCTCGTGGGGAGTTGTGAGTAGCGTGTACTCAGTGAAACGACCTGTTGGCCCCCTCTGTTCTCGAGTGTCTCGGGGCCAGTCTTCTCTTCTTCTTTCCACGCCTCTTCAGGGAGCGGTGGAATCCTCGTTCCTGGAGCTTTTGGACACCCTCTTGATTCCGCGAGTCACGGGCGCAGTGGGCGGCCTCTATCTCTTCATACTGGATGTATGCCTGGGCCTTGTGGAGGAGCGCGTCTAAGGTGTTGGGTCTTTCAATGCCGACTGCCTTGGTGAACTCGGTGCGAGGTATTAGTCCTCGCTCGATCAAAAATATCATCATGTCGTCCGAGGTGGATACCTGGACAGCTTCTCGATTGAACTTCTCTATGTAATCCCTGAGAGATTCGTCTTTTCCCTGGATGATGGCTTCCAGGGATGCTTCCGTTTTCGGGTGGCGCCAGGAAACGATGAAGTGCCTGGAGAACTGCATCTTTAGCTCCTTCCACGAGGCGATGGACTCGGGCCCAAGGCTCTTGTATCACGCCATAGCACCCTTCCTCAAGGTAGTGGGGAAGAGCCTGCACTTGATGGCTCCCCGGACGTTCCGGTAGTCGAGCATCGCATCGATGCTTTCAATGTGGTCGTCCGGGTCTGTCATACCATCATATGTCGCCAAGGGCGAGGGTTTTTCCATCCCGATGGGCAAGGGAGTCTCCATGATGGCTCTGGACAGCGACGTGCGCTGGTCGTCTTCGTCACTTCTGACAGGTGATCGTGACGGGGATGGGTCACCTAGGTCGTTCTTGCTCCGTCGGGGAGGGCTCCTTGGCCGGTTCTTTGGCCTCTCGACGTATCCGTCAGCTTTATTCATCTTATGAGCGGGGGAACATCGCTCCTTCCGGGGAGGGGATCGCTCGCGCTTTTGAGTGGCCACGGGATGAGGTCGTTCCAAATGCGGGCGACGCCCAGGTTTTCGGGGAGAAGGGCTCCGAGAGTCATCGTGTCGTGGCCTCCGCGGGGGAGGGGAGGGACTGTGAGAAACAGGGCGACGATGTCTCCGCGGGGGAGAGCCTGATTGTCTCTCCTTCTCGAGTATCCATATTCGTTCATTCTGTTGGAAAATCATCAGATTTGTCTCATTGATCGCTGCGAATAGAGCCACCGTGGTTGGGTCAGCGTTAGGCAGCTTAGGTATTGGCTGGTAGACAGTCGGGCTATCAAAGCGTCAGGCGGCTTTGAAGGCCGCGTCGTCCGAGGAGGGAGAGGTGGTGTGCCCGTCCCTGGGGTCGCCCTCTTCGACTTGAATGGCCATGTTGGGGTCGTGACCGTCACCGTTGGTGAACGGAGTGAAGGCGGTTTCTGGAGCGTTGTCGTCAATGCGTGGGCTGGCCATGATCAACGGAGGTTGTAAACTACTTTGGTTCTTGGGTTTCTATAGGAGAAAGAACGGGGAAACAAGAGTTCCCACAGACGGCGCCACTGATCTTACCGTATCAGAAATGAATCAGCAACCAGCAACACGTCGTGAGCTCCTTTATTCGCCGGTGGTGGTGAAGAGAAAGGGGGTGTACCTACAAGGTACTCCGATGCTAAAGTCAGAGACGGAGTAAGCAGAGCAAGTACAGAGAAAAAGGGTAAAGAATAGAATACCTGACCCTCTAGTGAAATAAGGTATTTATAATGTGCCCTCAGCGCAGGGCCAACGGTTACTTTGCATTGGGTTGGATCGCAAGGCCCAATATGAGTAACTGTCAGGGCTTACGTGGCGCAGGGAAGACCAGCAAGTGGTCTTCGCCCTGGATCAACTGTCCCGTGATCTTCGGAAGGTGGGCTGGCCAGTTCTTTCGGAAATTGGTAGTTGTCTAATGACGTGTCCCCGCGTGGGAGGCACGTGGAGTCCATGGGGGAGACGTGTGAGGGCTCCCCAGGCGTGCAGATGGGTTGGACCTCAATTGGGCCCTCCTCGACGAGGACTTGTGTTGGATCGTGCCCGACAGTGGGCCAGCTTTAGACCCAGTCCAGAACAAATACTAATTACTTTTTAATTTTTTTAAAACAATTTTTTAATTCATTTGCTTCAAATATAATTGATGAAATTAATTCCATGATATTATATTTTAATTTATTATATATTATATGGATTTAATTAAAATGCAATGACAGTATAAAAGGATTTTACAATGTCAGTTAATCATAGACGTTGGATGATGGAAAAAAAATTGACTTTTATTTTAACAATTTACACCGTCAGTGCATAGTAATTAATTTCATATTATATTTCATATCAAACATATTTTTTATTGATTTTTTATAATATTATTATTGATTAAAAATTTATAATTTGTATATTGCACTCCCAACATGCCTAATAATTTAGATTACATATAAAAATAAGTTAAACTAATTAATTAATAACAAATAATTTATTAAGTAACTTATTTATAAAAATTAAAAAAAATAATAATAATGTGACATAAAAATGATAATACTGTTGATAAATAATATTTTTTACTTTTTTAAATGATAAGAATTACTTTATTCAAAAATAAAAATAAAGAAAACATTTGGTAATAGACAGGCACAAAAACACTAGTGGTGGAGAGTGTAATTTTTCATTGGAATGAATTGTCGCATGTCAGTTTGTTATAGTATATTTGATGATATCTAAAAACGATCTTAAAAAATAAATTTATTAAATTGGATCGATAGGATGAAAAAATTTAAATTGTAATCTGAAAACAAAATTTATTACATTTGATATTAATTTTAACTTTAAAATTTATTTAAATTGCAATGTGAACACTCTTTAATAATTTATAATTGTATAAAATTAAAATAAATTAATTAATTAATGATATATAATTTCTTGGATAACTTATTTCTAAAATTATCATGAAAATAATAGTATGATCTATAAAAAAATATTAATAAATAACTATTTATTATATACAGAACAAATAACTATTTATTATATTTTAGATAATAAGAAATTATATATATATATATATATATATATATATATATATATATATATATATATATGAAAAATGCTAACATACACCCAAAATTAGTGGGCCCCACACAAAAATACACTACATCTATTTTTTTTTTTTATCTTTTTAATGTGGGTCTCAGCAAAAATTGGTGGGACCCACACAAAAATACACTAAGGTGTATGTTACTAATGCACACCTACATGGGTGCATTAGCATAACCCTATATATATATCTTTTAAGATAAGACAAAATTTGTTAATAATCTATTTTGTAAATTTTTATAGCAGGCAAGAGAAAAGTGAAGAGTGTACAATATTGACTGGTGTACTTTTATTACTAGTAGAATGCAAAACAAAAGTGAAAAATGAAGAGTGTACAATATTGACTGCTATCCTTTTATTACTAGTAGAATGCAAAACAAAAGTTGTTACAAAAAAGTACTCGGTGAAATTTGCATTTATGAAAATGTTATATTATTTCATATCCTTGTACTAATATCAAAGTCCTTGTGCTGCTCTCTTCTTAATCCCAAATCCCAAACACTTCCATTTTTCATGTAACTGTTATAAAAAGAAAGGGTAGAAGAGTGAGTGAAGCATTGAGAAAATTGTTACTAAACAGTTAGGGAGATGAAGTTCGCTTATTAGGATTTAGGAGCATTATGTAAATAATAATGAGAGTAAAAGTGAATAATCTTTTTTTTTTTTACAATTTTTGACTTTTTCTAAACTTTGCAGTTTAACTGCATTTTCATGGCCCTATAGTATTATTTTCACGTGAATCTCCTTATTACTTTGAGTTATAGAATATATGGACAGAGGCTTTGTTTATTAGCATCATGTATGAAACCATACTTGCTTTGAGAATCAAGTAATGGATTTCCATTGAAGCGGATCTCGATCACAAATAGAAAAAGGTAAACTTTTATTTATGCTGCTTGTAGTTACTCGGTGAAGTTTACATCTATGAAAATGTTATATTATTTCACATCCTTGTCCTAATATGCCCTTGTGCTGCTCTCTTCTTACTTTGTCGATGAAGATCCCAAATCCCAAACACTTCCATTTTTCATGTAACTGTTATAAAAGAAAGGGTAGAAGAGTGAGTGAAGCATTGAGAAAATTGTTAGTAAACAGTTAGGGAGATGAAGTTCGCTTATTAGGATTTAGGAGCATTATGTAAATAATAATGAGAGTCAAAGTGAATAATATTTTTTTTTTTTTTTACAATTTTTGACTTTTTCTACACTTTGCGGTTTAACAGCATTTTCATGGCCCTATAGTATTATTTTCATGTTCCTCCTTATTACTTTGAGTTATAGAATATATGGACAGAGGCTTTGTTTATTAGCATCATAAATGAAACCATAATGAAATTTTTTAGGCAGACTATGGTCTTTTGTTACTTTGCTTTTCTATATACTTTGTTTTTTTTTTTATATCAATGAATTAATTTAAATTTGTTGTCGATGCTATGTGAAGAGTTCAGTGAGAACTTTTCCACATTTGGTAGAATCTACACATTGTTTCTGTAAGGTACTCATTAGCTTTATTTTTCACTCGATACACATTTTTCTGTTTTACAAAGATCATCACATTTTCTGTATGCACAAATAACTGTATAAAGTACATGCATTATATTCTTGTATTATATAATAAAACATTGAGAAAGTTGTGTTAGTAACCAGTTGGGAGAAGTTCTCTGATGCATTAGCTCTGGTTAGGATGTGAATTCAATAATTAACAATTGTCTATCTAAAATTTTTCTTTTTATGTATTTTTTAGTTTTCGATAAAATATGAATAAAATTTTGAATACTTTCTTTGGCTGATTCACATTTTTTATTACATGAGATTTCAAATTAGTTCCAAAATACGTACCTTAATAAGATTTCGAGATGGGAGAATGAGCCATAATTTAAATCCGGTTAGAAATCAAGAAGAAGGAGGTAGTTTTTCATGTCAAGTTTTAATTTATCTACCGACATATTTACTTATCTTTAATTTGAAATAAATATTTGTACTATAGTTAAATGGTACATCGTCATGTTTTCACCTCAAAACTTGTGAGATAATTTAGTTGATGTGAACCATATAATGACGGATGAGGAGAGTGTACAATATTGACCGTTGTCCTTTTATTACTAGTGGAATGCAAAGCAAAAATTGTTATAAAAGAGTGACGAGCATTTGTGTTTGCTCAGTGATTGAGAGAAGTTGCTTTTAGAATCAAGCAATGGGTTTCCATTGAAGCGGAGCTCATGATCACAAAGAGAAAAAGATAAATTTTTATTTCTGCTACTTGTAATTCCTCGATAAAATTTGCATCTAAGAAAATGTTATATTATTTCACATTCTTGTACTAATGTCAAAAACCCTTGTGCTGCTCCTCCAATCACTATTTAAACTTATTATCTTCTTACTTCATCACATGAAAAATGGTTATATACATCTGCCTATATATATTTTCTTAATAATATAACATTTTCTTATATGCAAACTTCACCGAGGAACTACAAACAGCAGAAATAAAAATTTACCTTTTTCTCTCTGTGATCTTGATCTTGAGCTCCGCTTCAATGGAAATTCATTGCTTGATTCTCAAAGCAACTTCTCTCTATCACTTTCACTGAGCAAATACAAATGCTCGTCACTCTTTTGTAACAACTTTTGTTTTGCATTCCACTAGTAATAAAAGGACAACTGTCAATATTGTACACTCTCCTCATCCGTCATTACATGATTCACATCAACTAAATTGTCCCATAAGTCTTTAGGTGAAAACAAAATTCTGCACCATTTAACTATAGTACAAATATTTATTTCAAATTAAAGATAAGTAAATATATCAGTAGATAAATTAAAACTTGACATGAAAAACTACCTCCTTCTCCTTGATTTCTAATCGGATTTAAATTATCGCTAATTCTCCAATCTCAAAATCTTATTATGGTATGCATTTTGGAACTAATCTAAAATCTCATTTAATAAAAAATGTGAATCAGCCAAAGAAAGTATTCAAAATTTTATTCATATTTTATCAAAAACTAAAAAATACATAAAAAGAAAAATTTTAGATAGGCAACTGTTAATGGTTGAATTCACGTCCTAACCAGAGCTAATGCATCAGAGTACTTCTCCCAACTAGTTACTAACACAACTTTTTCAATATTTTATTATATAATAAAAGAATATAATACATGTACTCTATACAATTATTTGTGCATACAAAAAACTCAAATTTATGATGATCTTTGTAAAACAGAAAAATGTGCATCGAAGGAAAAATAAAGCTAATTAGTACCTGACAAGAGAGAAACAATGTGTAGGTTCAACAAAATGTGGAGAAGTTCTCACTGATCTCTGCACATACCATCAACAACAAATTCATTGATTAAAAAAACAAAGTAACAAAAGACAATAGTCTGCCTAAAGAATATATATTCAATTTGCGTAATATAATAAATTTCTTTAAAGTAAAATGTTATGTTTATCCTAGAGTCTTTAGAACTTATTATTCTAAGCTCGGAAATAAGACTACCCAGTCATTTACCATGAGAAATAATCTCAAAATAGGCGATAAACTCAGTTTGTATAATAAACATATCAACTAGGCTTTATTTAATAACTTCATTGGGCATGATAAAAATGTATTACAAAGTTGATTTGCTTGAATCAACACAACCAACAAAGTTGAAATATGAATAGTTGATCGCAACTAAATTGTTTGTCTAAAAAATGTTGACGATAGAAAAAACGTTTAAATAATATAATGTACCATTCTTACTAATTTATAGAAAAAACAATGATTTATTTTAAGCATTTTCATCAAATGAATTGTTCATTCATGTGAACGTGTTAATTGTATAGTTTTTGGTATTCTTATCAAATTCAATTACCTATTTCTTTATTATCGAATATGTGTAACTAAATATTAATAGGTCTAATTTCATTTATACCTATGTAATATATGGTGTGCATATTACATCGGCTATATATATATTACTTATTGAGCATACTTAAGTGTAGTTGGAACACACTTCTATATTGCTTATATTTGTCTTACACTTCACAGTAGTATTATTATATACTATAGAAGGTTAGAAATAAGTTCATCCGAGTATACAAATACAGATAAAAAACAAAAATAAATGGCCATTAGATGGTGTCAATTGACACAAGAAACACCGGGTTAAAATACCAGCAAATATACTACTGCCTCCGTTCTTTTTTGAATAATTTTTTGTTTCTTTTGAATTGTCACTTATATAGTTCAAAGTAGTATTAAATGCACTTTTGTTAAAATTACCCCTAAATAATTATTATAGAGAGATAAAAAGTAAAATAAATGTAATAAATAATTAGGAGTATTATAGGTAAAAAGAAAATTATTGCATAAAAAGTAACAATATTGATTAGTTTTCTTAGTATATGTAAAAAATCAAAAAGTGACCGTTAAAAAGAAATTGAGGGAGTACCATATACATGAACGATCGCATTTAATTCATAGCGCCAACAAGTGTGTCAAGGCCTGCAAAAGAAAACACATGGGGATTAATCACTGATTCATGGAGGTAGATTTAAAAGCTCCATGTAACTACAGACATGAGTTGCATTGTTTCAACTACAAATTCCAATAAGCGAGATACAGTCACAATTTGTTCACTGATTTTTGTGTCCCAAAGCTAAAATTAACGTGATTTTCTAAAGCAGGTAATTGAATATATGTTTGGAAAAACATCACGTTTAAAAAACCGCAACAGCGTGAAAGCTAGTATTTGGAGCTTTTGAAAATCACGTGGAAATATGCATTGGAACGCGAGAAAGAGAGGGTAAACACGGATCCAAACAGACACTGAAGCTTCCAGTAGACGTGCGTTTTATTTGGCAATGGACGTGAAATCAAAGAGTGATAGCCTATAAGATAAAAACTTATATAGCTTTATGTGAATCTCATAATATTTTTAGCAACCACCCAAACACATTGGTTGCATATACTCTGTCTCAAACAACAATAAAAGGTATTATAAAAACAAAATACTTGTTAGATGTAACACAAGAATTTTGATAAAGTAAAACAACCTAAGAACAACAAATTATCTCTCAATTGAAAGTCATCTCAGAGTGTGAGATTCCAGACAAAAGGCTAGATAAGGCATTATTATATATATATATATAGACAAGAGAAGGAACACAACGTGACATGGACATACAAATGTGTTAGCCTTTACCTCAATTCAGTTTATTTTAAAGAAAAGGGTCAGCATGGATGTTCCATGGTATACATGGGGGCACAAAGAAATGGCTAACTCTAGTGAAATCGGTAGCAAAAAAAACACAATGCATACTCGAAATGAAGCATGGCGAAAGGCAATGGTTAAGAAAAAGACATAAACAATAATGATGCAAATGATGTTTCTATTCTAGTCTCTTTGGATTTAGGCTAGTTTGGAAACCAATTTTTCATAATAGGGAAGTAGTAGTCCATGAAAATAAGAGTAAAAAAAAAACATTCATTGATAGCACACAAAGGGTGTTAGTGTTAGTTAAAGTGCATAAATAGATTTAAACAGGGAACAAAATCTAAATACAAAGGCTGCATAAACTTCAGAAACAACCCGTCATTCAAAGATAAAGGTATTATAAAAAATAAAAAAAAACAAAGGCAAGTAACACAAAAAAAGTGAGGTTACAATTTTGACAAAAGTAAACTGAATAAGAAACACAAATATAATCTCTTGAGATATGAAAAATGTAAACAATTAGCAATTATAAATGTCCAAGAAAGAATAGTATTAAAGGTCGAAAAGATTAATGCAAGATTATTACCATGGATGGATGGTGTGTGTTAGGTTTTAATGGCACATGATAAGACCTTGTGAGGTAGTCCACGATACATTTTGCGTTGTAGCATGGCTGTTGGAATGATCTTGTGCTTGAAAGGTCAAGTAATACATACCAACAGAACTCCAGGTTGTCTTTACAATGTCAGTAAATACAAAATTCGCACCCTAAATCAAATCAAAAGAATAATTAGTTAATCAACGAATGAGTGAATGAATAAACTTAGCATAGTATATTGGTAGTTTTGAACCTGATTCTCGGCATTGTATTTATCTAAGGCAACGTTGCAAAGAGGAGTGAGATCAAGGCGACTATCATCGTCTATGGGAAGGGGTACTATGGAGCCACATAATTTTGCAATTGCTGGAGGTGCGATGGCGTCGAAGCGTTGCGTCATGGAGAATCAAAATTAAGAGACTGAAACACAAAATTAAGTGGAAAAAAAAAAAGATAGATAGATGGATGCTTACGCTTAGGTTTCGGGAGCGCTTTCTGTAGTCAGCCATGGCGATTTTAATTATCTCCTCTTTTTCAATCTGAGCCTCATTCTTATACTCAAAGGAATGCAGAAAATTCTGCCATTTCAGCAGCATTATTACTTCCTCTTCCTTCCCTTTACTTGTTTGATTTTATTGTATTAAAGTCACCAGCAACTACCCACTCGCCTTCGGGAAGCCTACACTTTAGCTCAATTAAATAAACCCACAACTTCCTCTTATCTACTAATAAACAAGGAGAATAAACGTTTATTAAGTAGCACTTCATGCCCTTCCAATTACCACATATCCCCAAGAATCCCTTACCTCTTAAACTGAATTCATACGAGAACAACTCCTTCAGCAGTAGCCGACCATTCAAATTCACCTTGACCCCAAATGTTTTGAACCCAATGATCTTGCATAGCTTGAAGCTTGGTTTCTTGTAGAAAACAAACATCGGCTTTTCCTTCAAATAATAATTTACAAACCCTCTTCTTCTTAACAGAAGATCCACACCCGCGAATATTAAGAGATAAGCAAAGCATGGGACCCTAATTTCTGCCCCCTTCTTGTCTTCGAAGATTTTTCTATCACGACCTTCCATCTCTCTAATCATTCTTTCAAAAACTCCATCATCTTCTTCCCCTTCAGCCCCTATATATTGATGGATTGCCACACCCTCTCAGGAACTCCTTCAATAGATTTCTTAATTCTACAATTACCCTGGATGAAATTCGAATCATTAATTGAGTTATTGCATAAGATTGAGCCACCAGAAAATTGCGAAGATGCCACTTCTTCCATTGAATCGCTTTCATTACTCAGCCTATCTTTATCAGACAATAGCTGATTGGGTTTATTATTGGTGGATTGTAAAACCAAGGCTAAGAAATAGGAAGGGGAAAAGGAGATTTTGATACTATGATAGATCTCGTTTAACTTGGTTTTTTTAGGCTTACGAACATAAGTGCATTGAGAAAATTTTACCCCATACCCCTACATTTATTTCTATACCCATATAAATTTTTAAAAATTCCAATTTTATCCTTTTATTTTTTAGATAATTTTTTTCACTTTTTACCGCGCAGTCAAATGAGTCCAAAAGTATTTTTTTCAGTATTCGACGAGAACCGGAAAACACAAGGTAAGGATTTCCGGAAGGTATTTTTATCAAACCGGAAAACTTGACATGAAGAAATCCGGTTGCTTACTTTTCTAAACCGGAGAACACAACATCAAGTTTTTCGGTTTGCATTGTGAATACTATATATATAACCGGATAACGTATCTCTAAGATATCCGGTTTTCATATTTTTCAACACCGGATTTCTATTTGTTGAGTTATCCGGTTTAGGTTTTTGTCAACCGGATAACTTGGTGAATAGTTATCCGGAGCATTTTTTTTTTATTTTTTTTATTTTTTTTTTTAATTTTTAAATTTTTTTTATATTTGTTTAAGAGACATGGACATTCCTTCGATGATATGCGAGAAAGACCAGACAAGTGTAGATACAACGGAGATATTCTCGACTACAGAAAAATTTCCTGCAAGAGAAGAGGTAATTAGGTGGATTAAGGAGGTTGAACTCAGGAATAGAGTCACTATTATAATAACCCGGTCGGACACCAATACTTCCAAGAGAGGAAGAAGTGACAAAGTAATGTTTGGCTGTGAAAATACAAAGAAGGGGATAGTGAAACACAAAGTGCTACCAAAAAATGTAACTATCCTTTCAAAGTAAGATCAACACCTTTAAAAGATGGTTCTGGTTGGAAAATTGATGTAAAATGTAACTGTCCTTTTATCTTAATATTATTTGTATAAGTGACGTTTACCTTCATATTATTTTTCATATTTTTTATACATCATCAATCATAATATAATTTTGAATATTATCACATAAATATAAATCATAAGTCTGAATAATACATAAGTAACATAAGTAACCGGTCAGAATAATACACCAATCATCGTCCTCACTAACATAAGCAACCGGTCCACCCTGAGGTACCGGTCCATCCTGAGCTAGACGTAGTGCTCGAAATATCTCAACATAATCATCATCATCCTCCTCGGCCTCGTGACGAGCGAGATAGCGACGCAGCTCATGTGAAATATGTCGTAACCTCGGATCTGTCGGTCCATCATCAAACTCAGGAACTAGAACCTCTCTGACCTTCCCCTGAGGTGGTCGTATCAAACGAGGATGTGAAACTGTGTAGTACCAAGCCATGTAATCAGTCACCGTATCATACGGAGTATCTGCAAACTCGGCCTGTTGCACCATCTTTTGAAGGTGTTGATCTTACTTTGAAAGGACATTTACATTTAAAAAAAAATTAAAAAAATTAAAAAAAATGCTCCGGATAACTATTCACCAAGTTATCCGGTTGACAAAAACCTAAACCGGATAACTCAACAAATAGAAATCCGGTGTTGAAAAATATGAAAACCGGATATCTTGGAGATAAGTTATCCGGTTATATATATAGCATTCACAATGCAAACCGAAAAACTTGATGTTGTGTTCTCCGGTTTAGAAAAGTAAGCAACCGGATTTCTTCATGTCAAGTTTTCCGGTTTGATAAAAATACCTTCCGGAAATCCTTACCTTGTGTTTTTCGGTTCTCGGCGAATACTGAAAATAAAATTACTTTTGGACTCATTTGACTGCGCGGTAAAAAGTAAAAAAAATTAACTAAAAAATAAAAGGATAAAATTGGAATTTTTGAAAATTTGTAGAAATATGAGAATAAATGTAGGGGTATGGGGTAAAATTTTCGTGCATTGGATGGGATCAGAGCCCCCTTCAATTGGGCCCTTAGTCATACTTGAGACATGGCCCAACGTTGGATCCAAACCAACTATTGCCAATGCCTTCTTCCGCCTTCTTCTGACTCTTTTGATAACCTAACATATTAGCTTTGTCTATGTTTGTCAGCTGGCCCACCACATCCATATTGCTTTCATCAAATTCAATACTAATGAAGTGTAAGACAAATATGCTCAATAGGTCTATGTAAGACAAAGTATAGGTCTAATATCAGACATAGTATAGGTGTGGTATTCTTATCAAATTCAATTATCTATTTCTTTATTATCGAATATGTGTAATTAAACATTAGTAATAGGTCTAATATCATTTATACTTATCAATTCCTATGTAATATATGGTGTGCATATTACATCGGCTATATATATTAGCTATTGAGCATACTTGTGAGTGTAATTGGAACACACTTCCATTTTGGTTATATTTGTCTTACACTTCATTAGTATTGTATTATAGAAGATAAGAAATAAGTTCATCCGAGTACACATACAGATAAAAGGCATAAATGGCCATTAGATGGTGTCAATTGAAAAAAAAACACCGGGTTAAAATCCAAAATTTTCTAGCAAATATACTACCATATACATGTAAGATCGCATTTAATTCACTGCACCAACAAGTGTGTCAAGACCTGCAAAAGAAAACATATGGGGATTAATCACTTATTCATGGAGGTAGATCTAAAAGTTCCATGTAACAAATTCCAATAATCAAGATCCAGTCACTATTTGTTCATTGAGTCTTAAAGCTAAAATAAACGTGATTTTCTAAAGCAGGTAATTGAAGCTTCCAGTAGACGTGCGTTTTATTTGGCAGTGACCGTGAAAACAAAGAGTGATAGTCTATAAGATAAAAACTTATATAGCTTTATGTGAATCTCATAATATTTTGTAGCATCCACCCAAACACATTGGTTGCATATACTCTAACAACAATAAATCATTCAACGATAAAAGGTATTATAAAAACAAAATACTTGTTAGATGTAACACCAGAATTTTAATAAAGTAAAATAACCCAGAACAACAAATTTTCTCTCAATTGAAAGTCATCTGGGAGTGTGAGATTACTGATTACCCAGACAAACGGGTAGATAAGGAATTATATATATAGACAATAGAAGGAAAATATAGTGACATAGACATACGAACGTGTTAGCCTTTCCCTCAATTCAATTTATTTTGAAGAAAAGGGTCGGCATGGATATTCCATAGTATACATGGAGGCGCAAAGAAATGGCTAGCTCTAGTGAAGTCGGTAGCAAAAAAAGCACAATGCATATTCAAAATAAAGCACGGCGTGAGGCAGTGCTGAAGAAAAAGATATAAACAATAATAGAAAACTGATACAAATGATGTTTCTATTCTAGTGTCTTTGGATTTAGGCTAGTTTGGAAACCGATTTTTCATAATAGGGAAGTAGTAGTACATGAAAAGAAGAAAAAAAAAACATTCATTGATAGCACAAGTAGGGTGCTAGTTAAAGTGCATAAATAGATTTAAACAGGGAACAAAATCTAAATACAAAGGCTGCATAAACTTTAGAAACAACTAGTCATTCAAAAGGTATTATAAAAAAAAAAATACAAAGGCTGAGGTTACAATTTTGACAAAAGTAAAATGACTTCTCTTGAAATTGAAAGTCAGCAGATATGGAAAAATGTAAACAATTAGCAATTATAAATGTCCAAGAAAGAATAGTTATAAAGCAATTATAAATGCATGCATAAGCTTTCAGAAGTTGCATTCAAAAGCTACATTCACAATTGCATTTAGAAGCTGCATTCAGAAACTGCATTTAAAAGTCGAACACCATAGTTTAGTGTAATCTTGCCATATCATATCACGCCTAGGTTAAAATTTGTTAGAATTAGTTAGAGGTTGTTAGATATCAAATTAGTTAGCGGTTGTTAGATCCTAAGCTTGCATATAACCACTTGTTGTAACTAACTTGATCAATAATAAATGAGATTTTACTTCCAACTATCTATTTTCTCTGTTTTCATTCATCTTCATCGTGATTTGTGAAAACTTCATGATCTTTACACTGACATGTCTAATATTTTAATTTTCATATTCTATATGATCTTTCAACGAAGACTTAAGTGCAAAGTAGTGTTTATGATGTTGAAGATCTAGATACATTGGTGTTAACGGTGATGCAAATAAGGGATGAAGACAAACGTTGGGGGGAAGAGATGGCATCATAATTACGGCAAGAAGACAAACGTCAAAAGAAGCCTTTCATTTGCATACCAAATATTTTTATTCTACAACAAGTTACCTCAGATGTTCAGTATTCCAAAAATGAGAAACTATAATTCTTGTCAACAAGCAATCCATAGCAGTGGATTAAATTAAGAAATGAAACTAAATGATTCAAAACTTAATCGTTGAAAAAGTTCATCCTAGTATATACAGTCAGACACATTATTTAAAGATACAACTATAGGGCTTGGCCTGTTGGTCTCTATCCTGGGGTTCCTCTCAAAGTTTCCGGTTCTAAGTCCGCTAGATGACAATTCCCGTGTTAGAGCAAGTCCATTAAGAGCAAAATTAATCCCGCTAGATGCTAACAATTCCTAAGTTGAATGAAGTCCATACAAAGCAAAGCAAGCTTTAAATGGGTCATGCAAGTGGACGGTGGAATTGGCCCCTTTGAATTTATCGATTACATGATCGGATACCAAACATTTAAAATAAAATAAATACATATAAAAGACAAAGATAAGTGGCTAGATGACAAAAGAAACCAGGTTAAAATCCCCAAAATTTCTAGCAAATATATCATATACATGCTAGGTCGCATTTAAATTCACTACGCCCAAGTGTGTACCCACAGCAGGTGGACGGCAATTGGACATAATTTCCAGCAAAGGAAAACACATGGGGTGAATCACGGATTCATGGACTAGGATCCTCTCCCGTTGAAAAATTCACTAGTCTACATATCCCCCCATCAACTATTTTCCTAATAATATAATCAATATACTGTAAACAAAATTAATGGCTAGGATACCACAGGATGAGGATGAAAGAGTTCATGGGAGAGAATCTCCTGCCCTGATTCATGGAGGTAGATTTAAAAGTTACGTGTCACTACAAGCATGAGTTGCATTCTTACGATTACAATTTCCAATAATCAAGATACAGTCACTAAGAAGCCATATCATTAAAGTGAGTTGCATTCTCATGTCACAAAACTAAAATTAACGTGATTTTCTAAAGCAAATAATTGAAGCTTCTAGTAGATGTGCGTTTTATTTGGCGGTGGACATGAAAACAAACAGTGATAGTGCATAAGATAAAAACTTATAATTTAACAATAAATCGTAGGTATTATAAAAATAAAATACTTGGCGGGTGTAACACCAGAATTTCAGAATTTTGATAAAGTAAAATAACCAAGAACAACAAATTTTCTCACAATTGAAAGTCATCTGAATATGCCAGGAGTGCGAGATTGCTGCTTACCCAGACAAACAGGTAGATAAGGAATTAAATATATTGACAAGAGAAGGAAAACAACGTGACATGGACAGACAAATGTGTTTGCCTTTACCTCAATTCAGTTTATTTTAAAGAAAAGGGTCAACATGGATATTCCATAGTATACCAGGGAGGCACAAAGAAGAGTGGAGAGTGTACAATATATTGACAGTTGTCCTTTTATTATTAGTGGAATGCAAAACAAAAGTTGTTACAAAAGAGTGACGAGCATTTGCGTTTGCTCAGTGAGAGCACAGAGTGAGAGAAGTTGCTTTGATTTTGAGAATCAAGCAATGGGTTTCCATTGACGCTTGTAGTTACTCGGTGAAGTTTGCATCTACGAAAATGTTATATTATTTCACATCCTTGTATAATATCAAAGCCCTTGTGATGTTCCTCCAATCATTATTTAGACGGATTTTCTTCTTACTTTGTCAATGAAGATCTCAAACACTTCCATTTTTCATGTAGTTATAAAAGAGTAGTCTTGGATTTGTGGGATTTCTGTTATAAAAGAAATGGTAGAAGAGTGAGTAAAGCATTGAGAAAGTTGTTAGTAAACAGTTGGGAGAAGAAGTTCGCTCATTATGATTTAGGAGCACTAGCTCTAATTAGGTTGTGTATAATAATGCGAGTAAAAGTGAATAATCTATTATTTTTTTTACAATTTTTAACTTTTTCTAAACTTTGCAGTTGAACTGCATTTTCATGGCCCTGTAGTATTATTTTAATGTGAATATCCTTATTACTTTGAGTTATAGAATATATGGACAGAGGCTTTGTTTATTAGCATCATATATGAAACCATAATGAATAATGAAATTCTTTATACAGACAATGACCAATCACTTATCTCAAACTCTCGTTTATCAAATAAAAAGCTGCCTTTAACAAATATGAAAGGAGGGTGGTCTATTGTTAGACGTCGGAAATCTTTCGTTGCAAAAAACAGGTGGGACACAGAGAGGAAGAGCCAAGGATGTAGTTCTAAGGAGTCAACGATGGTCTTCATTACACAGTTTCCAGATCATTTCAGAGCAAAGGACCTCTATGGTTTGTTTGAGGAGCTGGGGAAGCTAGACGAAGTAGTGATCCCTCCTAAGAAGGATAAGAGAGGTAGAAAATACGGTTTCGTGAGATTCTTTAACGTTGTGGATGTGAGAAGTTTGGTGCTGAAGATGGATAATATGATGATTGAAGGTTTCAAACTTCATGCTAACCTGCCAAGATTCTTGAGAGCAGTCGATAGAGTGTTCGCAGCGGATAACAGTCCTAAGCGTTCAAGTGAAGACGTGAAAGGGTTTCAGAACGTGAAAGGAAAGCATATTAGACCTAACTTCCCTCAGAACCCGAGGTTCAATCCGTCGCCAAAGGGCAAATCTTACGCAGAAGCAACGAGGGAGGATTTTAAGCCGAACGGGAGCTCAAGTTTTGACAACAGGTGTGGTCAAGAGTTGAGGTTTGAGGTAGGTTCTGAAGGGTTGGTAAGATTCAACAAGGTGTATGTTGGCAAAGTGTTAAACCCAGGGTCTACCTATAACATCTAGAGAAAGCTCCACTTTGAAGGGTACTTCTCCCTCAAAGTGACTCCCTTGGGAGCTAACTTTTGCCTTCTAGAGGAAGAAGAGGAAGGCGAGCTGGAAGATTTAAACACAGGAGCTAAAGATTGGATAGGCCAATGGTTTTCTGAGGTGATAAAATGGAAAAAATGAGTGGTGAACTTGGAACGTTTAACTTGGCTGCAGGTTTATGGTATCCCATGTCACACTTGATCGGCGGAGTTTTTTCATTCCCTAGCTAATAAGGTAGGGAAGTTTGTTTGCAGTGAAGAATGCACCAGTAATTTCTCCAAGTTGGATGTAGCCAGCTTTATGGTGAGAACCTCAGTTGGCATGCTGATTAATGAAGTTTTTAAGGTGAGAATCAATGGCTTGTTGTATAGGATCAGAATGGTTGAAGAACCTTTAGGTCCTTCTATTAAGGTTGTTAAGAAAGACGATGTGGTCCCAAGCTTTGATGATGAATCGCAGTCTCAGTTGGAGGGCTCTTGGTGGGAGGACAAGAATGGTGTTTCCGGTGGTGGTGTGGAAGTTGAGGAATGTGAGTTCAGGTTATTTAATGATGATGTGACTACTCATCACTCGATTAAGGTTAAGGAAGGAGCAGAGCCTGTGGTAATTAATGTTGACCCTATACCTATTTATCTGACAAATGTTCCTTCTGGCAAAAAGGCTAATACAGACCCAGAGTCTTTAGTATCAGAAAGTGTAGAGCCTAGTGGAGGTCCTAAAGTGATTTGTCAGCAAGGATCTTTAGCCAAAAAGGAACTTTTGGTGTATTCCTCAGGCGCCAAAGAGTTGTCTACTAACTTAATGGACTGTGATGTTAGCAAGTTAGGTAGCTTTGACTCTTATATCAAAGCCCGTGCTGCTAAGGCCCAGTCGAAGTGTTTTAATTTGGGCTTGAACAGTAAGTCCAGTTTGGAAGAAGGGAGGCCTTCAGAGTTACATGCATCAGATGGTATCCCTGAATTCTCAATAAATCGAGCTTCCTCGTCTAGCCATTGCTATCTCGCTAAGAAGAAATCTGCCCTAAACTTGAAGAGTGTTGAGGTAGGTGACAAGGACTATCGGGTATTGATGTCTCCTCAAGGTAATGTATCTTCCTCTCCTTTATCTCTTTCAGGGAGTTTCTGTGTGGGTAGTCTTGAAGGGGGAGGACTCTAAGAACAAGCTAGACTTTAGAGTTGAGGAAACTAGATGTTTCTCTGTGACTGATTATGAGGTCCAACAAGGGAATTGTAGATTTTGGAAAGAAATGGAGTCCAAAGTTACTGATAAGGTTTGGGAGATTATGTCTTCATTAGGGATTTCTGGTGATGGTGACAAGGTTACTTATAAGGACCAATTAAGGAGGATGGAGTGCAGGGACAAAGAGGAACAATGTAAGAGGGGGAAAAATAAAGTAGTTGATAAATGATAGTTTTATAATATAATATCAGAGGGGGGGATCTGCGATTAAAAGGAAAAGGGTGGCTCACATTATTCAAACTGGCAAGGTTAATATTTGTTTTCTCCAGGAAACAAAACTTAACTCATTAGATTTGTCTGAAGTAGCGGCTTTTTGGGGTAACGAAGAGGTGGAATGGACTGAAGCTGGATCAGTTGGGAAAGCAGGGGGATGTTGATAATGTGGAAGAAGAACCTTCTTAACCTATCTTTGAGCTTTAGAGGTAATGGGTATGTTGGGGTCAGAGGCGAGTTCAAGGGGCATGATATTTTTCTTGTTAATGTGTACTCGCCATGTTTGCAGCTGAAAAGATCTATGTGGAGGGAGCCTGTAGAGGTGAGGAGGAGTTTCAAAAAAGGAGAGTGGCTCATAGGTGGAGATTTCAATGCGGTGTCTTCTAAGTCTGAGAGGAAAGGATTGAGTGACATGAGTAGATTGGGTGAGTTGGAAGATTTTAGTAGATTCATTGCAGAGATCAATTGTATTGATTTGCCTGTTGTGGAAGGTAAATTTTCTTGGTTCAATCGTTTTGGTACTGCAATGAGTCGTATTGTCCGGTTTCTGGTGTCAGATTCGCTTGCGGATAGTTGGGAGCTCGTTGGTCAGATTATTGGCACAAGAGATATCTCAGATCATTCTCCCATTTGGCTGAAATCTGTATCGGTCGATTGGGTGCCCAAGCCGTTTATTTTTAATAACTGTTGGATTTCCCATAAAGATTTCTTTTCATTTGTGAAAGAATAGTGGAATCGCTTTGATGTGTCAGGAATAGGAGATTACGTTTTAAAAGAAAAACTCAAGTTGCTTAAAAGTAGACTAAGGTGGTGGAATACTTAAGTGTTTGGATGGGTGAATCTGAAGATTGATAAAGTTGTCATAGAGATGAACGAACTTAATGCTGAGGCTGAGAATGTAATGGTAATGGATCAGGTTATGTTTGCTGAGAAAAGGGCTAGTGTTAACAAGGTTAGGTGGGACAATATGAATTTGAAGGAGAGGATGCTAAGACAGAAGTCGAAAGCCTTATGGTTGATGGAAGGAGATAGAAACACCATAATTTTCCATAGAGTTTTAAAGGCAATACAAAGTAGAAACTATATCTCTTTTGTCCATACTGTTCAAGGTAGGGTTGAGGGAGTGTCGGAGGTAAAAAAAAAAATAAGGTGAGCAAACATTTTCAGGACAACTTCGAGGAGAAGATGTATACCAGGCCAGTATTGGATGGTGTGTGTTTGAAGAAACTTTCTGATGTGGATAGTAGTTCTCTTGAGGCTCCCTTCATTGAACTTGAAATTAAGGATGCGGTGTGGTAGTGCGAAGGATCCAAGAGCCCTGGGCCGAATGGATTCTCATTTCTTTTCTTTCAGAAATGTTGTGAGATTATTAAGGTTGATGTGTTTAATTTTGTCATGGAGTTTTATTCTAATAATAAGCTGACAAAGGCTGCCACGGCTTCGTTGTTGACTCTCATGCCTAAGGTTGAAGCTCCTCAATCCATGGAGAATTACCGGCCAATATGTCTTGTTAACGCCTTCCAAAAAATTCTATCTAAACTGCTTGCCAACAGGTTGAAGACTGTGGTTGGTGGATTAGTTTCTTTGGATCAGACTGCGTTTGTGGCAGGTAGAAATATGCTCGATGAAGTTATGGTTCTAAATGAAATCTTAGATATGGCTAAGAGAATGAAGAAAGATTGCTTAGTGTTGAAAGTAGATTTTGAGAGGGCTTATGACAGTGTTAGTTGGGACTACCTAAGACATCTATCGGGAGTAATGAACTTTGGTCCGAATTGGAAGAGGTGGATGGAGTCTATGGTCTTTAACAGTTCTATGTCGGTTCTCGTAAACGGAAGTGCGACAAAGGATTTCAAGGTTAACAAAGGGCTTAGACAAGGAGACCCTTTGTCTCCTTTTCTTTTCATCTTAGCCATGGAAGGTTGGTCAGGATCTGTTCAAAGTGTTCAAGGTCTCCGTCGAAGTGTCCCACAGTATTATTCAATTCGCAGACGATATGGTTATTATTGGAGAAGGAAATAGGGATAACTTATGGTGTATGAAAGCTGTTCTTAGAGGTTTCGAGTTGATCTCTGGTTTAAAAGTTAATTTCTACAAAAGTAGTTTATTCAAAGTCAACTGTAACGCTGACTTTCTTGAGTCTGCTGCTGTATTTTTGAGCGGTGAGGTGTGTGCCTTGCCTTTTAAATTCCTTGGCATCTATGTAGGTGATAGTCCGCGAAGAATTAGTATGTGGAGGCATGTGGTAGAGTTATTTAGGAGCAAATTGGCGGTGTGGAAAAGTAATAACTTGAGCATTGGAGGTAGGGTTACGTTAATTAATTCAGTGCCGAACTCGATGCCAATCTTCTCTCTTTTGTTCTACAAAGCTCCGGTCCAGATATTGAAAACCACAACCAGAATTCAAGCCAACTTCTTGTGGGGGGTATGTCGAAGAGAAGGAACATCCACTGGATGAGTTGGAAGAGGGTTTGTCTACCGAAAGAACAAGGAGGCTTGGGAATCAAGAATATAAAGTGTTTCAACAAAGCTCTTCTGTTGAAGTGGAAATGGTGGATGATCATCGAAGAATCTGCTCTGTGGAAGGGCATCTTGGAGGCTAGATATGCTCAAAATTTTGATAACTTAGGTTTGGCGGTGTTGTGTAACGACTGCAAAGGAGGTTCTAAAACGGATTCAATTTGGTGGAGGGATACGGTGTTGAGTGGTTTCGATAAGCAGCTCCAGTCAGATCTGTTTGCTGACTCTATTAAAGGTGTGGTGGGGAATCGTAAATCTATTCCATTATGGTTATCTCGTAGCATTGGAGATAGGCCGTTGAAGGATGCCTTCTCATTGTTTTTTCTTACTGTTCGTGGCTGTCAAAAGTGTTATGTGGCAGATATGTATAATTCGTTCCATCTTCATGGCCAATCAAATTCTAGAAATCCTTCTAGCGTGTCAGAACTAGAGTGGGAGAATGCTCCTTTGGAACTTTCTTCTCTGTTGGTAAACCTGTCTTTGGATGATATCAAGAAGGACTCCTTTTTGTGGCTACCTGGTGTTGAGGGTATTTTTTATGTCTGCTCTGCCTATTCTCTTTTGCTGCAGGCTGTCAATTATATCGATTGGGATAGTAGGACAAAAGTTGCGATGAAGTCGATGTGGGATTCTCATATCCCTTCTAAGATTCAAGTTCTGCTTTGGAGACTGTTTTGGGATGGATTAGGCACAAAGGATCAATTGTTAAGGAGAGGGATTTTTACTAATAATTTTGATCCTAATTGCTCTTGTTGTGGTAATGTCATCGAATCATCTCGGCACATCTTTATGGAGTGTCCTTTTGCAGGCCAAGTTTGAAGCAGCATTGAGAGATGGCTTGGTGTTGAAATTGATAGAAAGAACAATGTTGTTGAGTTCTTCTTAAACTTCTCTGCTCAGTTAAAGTCTTCTTCGAGATCCGAAGTCGGTAGTCTGATGTGGGCTTATATGATTTAGGCTATATAGAAGAGTAGAAATAACTATATCTTTAGGGATACTCCTTCTAACCTTGTTGGTGTTCTAAATTGTATTAAGTTGTCCTCTTGGAGTTAGTTTAATTCTGTCGTTAGTCCATCCAAGGTTTGTTTCTTTTTCGAGTGGTATACGGCGCCACTTTCTTGTATGTAAATCGAATCTGTGTTGTTCTGTTTGTTGAATACTTTTCAAGCTCTTTAGTAATGCATTACTTATTTAAAAAAATAATGAAATTCTTTAAGCAGACTGCTGTCTTTTGTTACTTTGTTTTTTTATATCAATGTATTAATTTAAATTTGTTGTTGATGGTATTTGAAGAGCTCAGTGAGAACTTTTCCACATTTTGTTGAATCTACACATTGTTTCTCCCCTTGTCAGGTACTAATTAGCTTTATTTTTCACTCGATGCACATTTTTCTGTTTTACAAAGATCACCACATTTTCTGTATGCACAAATAACTATATAAAGTACATGTATTATATTCTTGTATTATATAATAAAGCATTGAGAAAGTTATGTTAGTAACCAGTTAGGAGAATTCTCTTATGCATTAGCTCTAGTTAGGATGTGAATTCAACCATTAACAATTGTATATTTAAATTTTTTTTTATATATTTTTCAGTTTTCGATAAAATATGAATAAAACTTTGAATACTTTCTTTAGCTGGTTCACATTTTTTATTACATAATTTAAATCCAGTTAAAAATCAAGGAGGTAATTTTTCATGTCAAGTTTTAATTTATCTACTGACATATTTATTTTTAATTTAAAATAAATATTTGTACTATATTTAAATAGTGTATAATCCTGTTTTGCTTTTACGGAATGTGCGGCAGTTGAATTTCTGTTTCACCGCCACCCAAATTTTGAACAAAAAGTGTTTCTTTCACCTCAAGACTTGTAGAACAATTTAGTGAACCGTGTAATGACAGTTGAGGAGGAGAATGATGGTTGTTACATTGACATAACATTATCCTGAATAAGAAATCAAAGTTGTGTATTGGAAGAAAACTCTCCATCAACAACCTCTCTACCTTTAAATCAGGGTTAGGTAAAAATATGTTGAGCGGATTTAAATTAGAAATCATAGAAAATATATTTATATTTAAAGGTAGAGATTGTTGAAGTATTTCCAAGTAAAGGTAGAGGTTGTTGAAGTATTTCCAAGTATGGAGAGTCTTCTTCCAATACACAACCCTGATTTCTTATCCATGTTAAAGTTATGTCAATGCAACAACCACCATTCTCCTCCTCCTCGTCCGTCATTACATGGTTCACATCAAATTGTTCCACAAGTCTTGAGATGAAATCAAATTGTTCCACAAGTTTTGAGATGAAATGAACACTCTTTGTTCAAAATTTAGGTGGCAGTGATACAGAAATTCGACTATCACACATTACGCAAAAGCAAAACAGGATTCTGCACCATTTAAATATAGTACAAATATTTATTTCAAATTAAAGATAAGTAAATATGTCAGTAGATAAATTAAAACTTGACATGAAAAACTACCTCCTTCTCCTTAATTTCTAACCGGATTTTATGTGATAAAAAATATGAATCAGCCTAAGAAAGTATTCAAAACTTTATTTATATTTTATCGAAAACTAAAAAATACATAAAAAGAAAAAATTTAGATAAGCATCTGTTGATGGTTGAATTCACATCCTAACCAGAGCTAATGCATTAGAGAACTTTTTCCAACTGATTACTAACACAATTTTCTCAATGCTTTATTATATAATAAAAGAATATAATAAATGTACTCTATACAGTTATTTGTGCATACAAAAAACTCAAATTTGTGATATTTTGTAAAATAAAAAAATATGAATCGAGTGAAAAATAAAACTAATTAGTACTCACTGATCTCTGCACATACCATCACCAACAAATTCATTGATATAAAAAAACAAAGTAACAAAAGACAATAGTTTGCCTAAAGAATATATATTCAAATTGCGTAAAATAATAAATTTCTTTAAAGTAAAATGTTTTATGTTTATCCTAGAGACTTTAAAACTTATTATTCTAAGCTCGGAAATAAGACTACCAAGTCAATTACCATGAGAAATAATCTCAGAATAGGAGATAAACTCAGTTTGTATAATAAACATATTAACTAGGCTTTATTTAATAACTTCATTGGGCATGATAAAAATGTATTACAAAGTTGATTTGCTAGAATCAACACAACCAATAAAGTTGAAATATGAATAGTTGATCGCAACTAAATTGTTTGTGTCTAAAAAATGTTAACGATAGAAAAAACATTTAAATAATATAATGTACCATTCTTACTAATTTATAGAAAAATCAATGATTTATTTTAAACATTTTCATCAAATGAATTGTTCATTCATGTGAACGTGTTAGCTGATTGTATAGTTTTTGGTATTCTTATCAAATTCAATTACCTATTTCTTTATTATCAAATATGTGTAACTAAATATTAATAGGTCTAATTTCATTTATATTTATCAATTCCTATGTAATATATGGTGTGCATATTACATCGGCTATATATATTAGCTATTGAGCATTCTTGAGTGTAGTTGGAACACACTTCCATATTGCTTATATTTGTCTTACATTTCAGTAGTATTATACTATAGAAGATTAGAAATAAGTTCATCCGAGTATACAAATACAGATAAAAGACAAAAATAAATGGCCATTAGATGGTGTCAATTGACACAAGAAACACCGGGTTAAAATACCAAAATTTTCTAGCAAATATATTACTCCCTCTCCTTTTTAAATGAAACTTTTTAGATAATTTTTTTTGTGTCTTTTTTATTATCACTCGCAAAGTTCAAAGTAGTATTAAATACATTTTTGTCAAAATTATTCCTAAATAATTATTACAGAGAGAGAAAAAGTAAAATGAATGTAATAAATAATTAAGGGTATTATAGGTAAAAGAAAAATTATTGTATGAAAAATAACAATATTGATTAGTTTTCTTAGTATATGTAAAAAAATTAAAAAGTGACAGTTAAAAAGGAACTGAGGGAATACCATATACATGAACGATCGCATTTAATTCACTGCGCCAACAAGTGTGTTAATGCCTGCAAAAGAAAACACATGGGGATTAATCACTAATTCATGGAGGTAAATTTAAAAGCTCCATGTAACTACAGGCATGAGTTGCATTGTTTCAATTACAAATTCCAATAATCGAGATACAATCACTATTTGTGCATTGATTCTTTCGTCCCAAAGCTAAAATTAACGTGATTTTCTAAAGCAGATAATTGAATATATGTTTGGACAAACATCACGTTTAAAAAACCGCAACAACGTGAAAGCTAGTATTTGGAGCTTTTGAAAATCACGTGGAAATATGCATTGGAACGCAAGAAAGAGATGGTAAACACGGATCCAAACAGACATTGAAGCTTCCTAAAGACGTGCATTTTATTTGGCAGTGGACATGAAAACAAAGAGTGATAGCCTATAAGATAAAAACTTATATAGTTTATGTGAATCTCATAATATTTTTAGCAACCACCCAAACATATTGGTTGCATATACTCTGTCTCTAACAACAATAAAAGGTATAATAAAAACAAAATACTTGTTAGATGTAACACAAGAATTTTGATAAAGTAAAATAACCTAAGAACAACAAATTATCTCTCAATTGAAAGTCATCTAGGAGTGTGAGATTCCAGACAAAAGGCTAGATACGGAATTATTATATATATATATATATATATATATAGACAAGAGAAGGAACACAACGTGACATGGATATACAAATGTGTTAGCCTTTACCTCAATTCATGGAGGCACAAAGAAATGGCTAACTCTAGTGAAATCGGTAGCAAAAAAAACACAATGCATACTCGAAATGAAGCATGGTGAAAGGCAATGGTGAAGAAAAAGACATAAACAATAATGATGCAAATGATGTTTCTATTCTAGTGTCTTTGGATTTAGGCTAGTTTGGAAACCAATTTTTCATAATAGGGAAGTAGTAGTACATGAAAATAAGAGAAAAAAAAACATTCATTGATAGCACACAAAGGGTGTTAGTGTTAGTTAAAGTGCATAAATAGATTTAAACAGGGAACAAAATCTAAATACAAAGGCGGCATAAACTTCAGAAACAACCAGTCATTCAAAGATAAAGGTATTATAAAAAATAAATAAAAAATAAAAAACAAAGGAAAGTAACACAAGAAAAGTGAGGTTACAATTTTGACAAAAGTAAACTGAATAAGAAACACAAATAGAATCTCTTGAAATATGAAAAATGTAAACAATTATCAATTATAAATGTACAAGAAGGAATAGTCATAAAGGTAGAAAAGATTAACGCAAGATAAGACCTTGTGTGGTAGTCGACGATACCTTGTGCTTGAAAGGTCTAGTAATACATACTTGAAAGGTCTAGTAATACATACCAACAGGTTCCAGGTTGTCTTTACAATGTCAGTTAATACAAAATTTGCACCCTATATAAAATCAAAAGAATAATTAGTTTATCAACGACTGAGTGAATGAATAAACATAGTATAGTATATTGGTAGTTTTGAACCTGATTCTCGGAATTGTATTTATCTAAGGCAAACATTGCAAAGAGGAGTGAGATCAATGCGACATTCATAGTCTATGGGAAGGGGAATTATGGAGCCACATAATTCTGCAATTGCTGGAGGTGCGATGGCGTCTAGCGCTGTGTCAGAATCAAAATTAAGAGACTGAAACACAAAATTAAGCTAAAAGCTATGTGGTGTAGAGAATCAAAATTAATAGAGTGAAACACAAAATTAAGTGCTTTTGTGTCATGGAGAATCAAAATTAAGAGACTGAAACACAAAATTAAGTGAAAAAAAAATAGAGAGATGGATGCTTACGCTTAGGTTTCGGGAGCGCTCTCTGTAGTCATCCATGGCGATTTTAATTTGCTCCTCTTTTTCAATCTGAGCCTTATTCTTATACTCAAAGGATCCAGTAGCAATCGTAAAAGGTTCAACTCCCAATCAAACCGTTCTTCTACCGATTCATCTTCCAATCCCTAGCTTTCCGAGAGGGTTTCGAAATCCATAGACATTTTGCACACGAGAAAGGGAAGAAGTATCACAATTCACGCATATAGGCTAAACCTAAATCAACAAACTCATCCTCTATTATAAATAATAATTCAAATCTCTGTTTTTTTCATTTTAGTATTTTATTTTGGGCTGGTCTTACCCCTCTCCCAGGCCCATCCACTCCTGTTTTCCTTTGTCCTTTTTTTTATACTAGTCCTTCTTTTATTTGAAGAAAATATATTAATTTTCATTACTTTAACACTTTCTTTGCAACGTTTTAAATTGGAATGAGCAATATCTCAATTACTTTTATATCATCTTAAAATTTTAAAAACAAGTACAATTATTAGTATAGGAAGTGCTTTTACGCTATCTTTTATAGCATGTTCCACCAACGTTTGTTTTATGTGAACTCAGTCAGTGAGATATATATACTAGAAATTTACATTGGTTTTAAAATATATGTTAAAAAAGTATGTAATACCAATTTTAGGTATAACGGACAAGAAATCATATGTTTTAAATTGAATTTCAAGACATGTACACTGATTTTTTTTTAAGTATAATGTGTGTCAAATATTAATTATTTACACTAAATATAAAGAAGCTTACAACGGTTTTTATATATAACAATAATGGATCATATGTTTTTACACTAAATTTCAAAGATTTTACTTTGTTTAGTCGGGTATAATAGGTGTGAAATGATAGATATTAACACTAAATTGTAGGAATTTAAATGATTTTTAATATAACAAGTATAAAATGTATGTTTTTGACACTTAATTGTAGGGACTTTACACCATTTTGAATATAGCTCATGCAAAGTATTATATATTTATACTAAATTACAAGGATATTTCCAGATAGTTTAAGCATGGGTAAGATATTCTAATTTTTTTTTATAATTTTTGAAAATTTATAAAATCAACCATTTTAGCATATTGTTAAACAAAAACATATTAAATGTAAACAAAAACAAACAATTAGCTAATCTTCAAATAATATGAAGGATGTCAATTATGTATTTTTTGTTTGAGGTGGGTGTTGAATCCACAACTTTTGTAATGGAAGAACAAAGTTTCTCCACTAGAGTATTTCTCATGTGCTGTTATTATTTCGCACTTAAATGTATATATCATATTATTAGTTAAACATATAGTAATTGCTACAATTTAATTTGATAATTAACTATTAATAGTTTAATATAATTTTTTTTCTAACATAATTATTTGCTACATTAAATATTTAATTTAGTATTTATTTTTAATAAGTTTTAATTAGTTTAATTTAGTATTTATTTCTAATAATTTTTATTTAGTTTAGTTTTGTTAATGCTACAGTATATTTAATTTTTAGTTTAGTTTTAGTTTTATTTTTGTTTATTTAGTTTAATAATTTTAGTAATTATTAACTTTTCAAAATAGTTTATTAAAACAAGTTTTATTTAGTTTACTAATTTTATATTAATATTAGTTTATTAATTTTATATTATTCTGTAAATCTTATTAATAATTCCAGTTCATTAATTTATATTAATAATTTTTAATTTAGTTTAATTTAATTTATATTAAAACGTAAATATTATTGTAATTTAATTTATTAATTTAATTTATTAATGATTTATTAATAACATAATAATTTAACACGTATATATTAAAACATATATATATTAAAACATAATAATTTAATTTATTAATAATGTTAATAATTTAATTTATTAATTTATACTAATTATTTACTGTAAATATTATTTAAATAGTTATAATAAATTATAAAAGCTATAGTAATAACAACGTTAATAATTTAATTTAGTAATAATATTAATAATTTAATTTATTAATTAGAACGTTTAAATGCTTAATTTAAATGTTATTGTATTTAAAATCTAATGTATTTAAATGCTACGTTCAAATTAGTTATACTAAATTATATATTAAATAAAAGTTCTTAAATATTAAATATTAAATAAAATAGAAATAAATACTATATACTAAATATATACATTTAAAAAGCATTACATATCATAAAAACAGAAGTGGCCTATTTGTAAAAATATTTGCCTGTGGAGGTGATGTTATGGGTTCAACACCCACCTCAAACAATATTTTTGAATGTTTATTTGTTTAATAACATAAACCAAAAATAAATAAATAAACAAAATTCCAACGTGGTAATAAAAATAATTCAAAAATAAATATAAAATGACACCTCGTCATTCACATAAAAAAAAATTTTTAAAAACTGTCACATCAGCGTTTTCTGGTGACTGGATGTGTTGAAGGTCAATGTCAAAATTGAGAAAATCTTCAAATGTTAGGGGAATTCTTGCAATTTTTTTTTACAGGAGAATTTTTCGAAAAGCGCCTATATGGCAGGAGGCAAAATGGCTATTAACCCTTTATTTTTTATTTGTCTCTCGATTCAAGTCAAGTTTCAAAAGGAAACTAGGGAAAGTCGAGTTTCAAAGACGAAGGTTAATTTGGGTTGTTCTCATAATTTTGCTTTAGCGTGACACGTTTATGGTTTGTAGGATATGGACAAACTATTTCCTAAGTGTTGAGCATAATTTAAGTATCTAGGCTTGCTTTTTCGGTTGTTGATTGATCATTGTCTCTTCGTATACGAGTATTTTTTATAAATGTCACTTCCTTTGTTTGATCTAAATTTTTTGCTTTCTCAACTTTCTTGGAGTTTGACATTTTCTTGCTCTTCTAGTTGCAAGAAGCAGAAGCCATCAAATGACAACCTAGAAGAGGGAGGTCACCCATTTCCTTATATAAATAGAGTTGGATAGAACAACCAATATCAACCCTTATTCTGTTAGTGAGGCCTATAAGTCTTTAACAAGAACAGGCCAACCATTAACAAGAAACTGGTCAAAAATCTGGAACAAGGCTATTCCAATAAAGGTGTCGTGCTTGGCATGGAGAGCGATCCAAAATAGACTACCAACTAAAGATAACTTAATCAAGAGGGGGATTCTATCAATAGGACATAATAGATGTAGCGGTGGTTGCGAGTGCGGAGAGTCGGTATGCCACATTTTCTTTGAGTGTCCAACTTTTTCAGGGGTCTGGAACGAAATCTGCAGGTGGCTAGGAGTGAAAACAGTGCTGCATAATGACGGTTGGCAGCATAGAGATCAATTCGAATATCTGATGGGAGGCCAGAAATCCAGAAACAGGAAGCTGTTAACAATTTGGTGTGCAGGATTGTGGAGTATTTGGAAAAGCATAAACGATAATATATTCCGAACGAAAGATATAGTGATCGAAAAAGTCGTAGAAGAGGCAAAGATATTGGCTTGGAACTGGCTCAGAATAAAGGCAGAGCTGATCGAAGACGATATAACTGCGTGGTTTTCAAATCCGCTGGCATGTCTAGACATTAAGTACGAGAAATAACTGCTGGTGCCGAAGTCAAATTTTTGCTGCGGATCATTAGTTAAGCTGTTGTCGCTTGGCCTTGGTGCAGAAGTGGTTACTGCTGGTTTTTATTTTGGTTGCATTTAGGTGATCTGGGTCAGTTAATAGTACATCTAGATCAAGTATGCATTGTAACTGAGAGAGGCTAGTTTGTTTGAATTTTTTAGCATTCTGATTGTTTCAGTATTTGTTTTGGGAGTAGAACAATGTTAGAAGTTTGGATAGGACTTTTCTGGTTTTTTGGTGGTATAGGTGCTGATGTTAGTTCTTGTGAGGTAGTGGTGGTGAGGTGTTTCTTTGCTGTCTAGATTGGCTTGGGTTTCAGACTGTTGTATTGAAGTTCTGGTGTACTTGTTTAAGGCATATCTTGTGCCAAATAAATAAATTCTTAGCTGCTGAAAAAAAAAAAGAGTTAGTCGATGGGATACTAAACTCTCACGTTACTTAATATGAGACATTATGGCTTATTGCAACATACAAAGACTTTTGATAGATCTGGGAATATCATGCGGCTTAATGTACACCAACCTCTTGCAAAATCCACACACACACACACACATATATATATATATATATATATATAAGGGTTCGATGGATTGATAACAAGACCATGAGGGTGCATCTAAATGATGGTGTCATTCGAAAAGAATGGAACTAGGAAAATGGTAAAGGCTTGGTTCTTGGTAATTGAATTTTAATTATACAATGCAACTGCATAATCGATCGAATGACATTAGCTACCCTAGGTTCCATTTCTTCAACGGTCCATTTAAAATTGGACTATCACACTAATGAGGATATCTTATCCATTTGTGGAAGCCAACTTGGAAGCATATTAGCCGTGTTTCTTGGTGTCCCATAAAATCCATCAGGAAAGGACCGACATCAAAGGCAAATATGTAAGCGAAAAAAATTTATCGATCAATTATATGAAATTAAAACATCAATACTTATTTGTTGAGGTCACGATTCGAAATCCTGAAAAGATGAATAACTAGATCTTTCTCTATATGTCACACTCACAACTCTCAATGAGGCAAGTTGTGGAGCCGTCACTTGTGTTTCTGAGTCTTGTTGTGATTACAGAGGAGACCTAGTCATATAATATATATATAACCTTATTCCCTACCCATTATGGGTCCAGGGTTAAAGCCCACACTTTTGCCTACACAAATCAGGTTTCAGACACTCGGTATTTAATTAAAAGAGATCACTTAACTAATAAAAGGGCTTATATATGCACCCCCATCAGAATCACGATTAACCCGTTTTTCACAAACTAAACAACAATTGATTGTAGCCCATAAAAAGTTAGATAAATCTAACATTCTCCCACTTGGGCAAAATCAATTGTATGATTTTATTTTATTTTAAAATACATTTTGAAAACGACTCTCGCGTTAATGACTAATTCCTTAAAATGCGGCCGCATTTTAAGGAAATGCATGATTCCATGTGCAGTATCTAAATATGACTCTGTTGTGAATCTTGTTGTGAATTACGACAAAATTCAATATCAATTTGTGAGGTAAAGAACAATAGCAACCAAAATAAATGGTTTTCAGCAATAATAATCCGTACACAGATAATATAACAGAATAAAGTAAGAGAAAACTGAAGGTTAGTTTACCCAATTCTATCAAACGATCTACTCTGGAGGAGAGAGCAGCTCTCAAATTCACTATACTCAGAAAGTTGTTACAAGAGATTACAGATGACTTACAAGAAAACAGCATTCGCCTTCAGGTTCCCAAGAACAACCCTATTTTCTACCCAAGTGTTTCTCAACCTCTCCAACTCTCAATATATGAATCACTCAAACCCAAGGTGTAACAGTGTTTCACAATCACAATAACCTTAAACAACTCCAAAGGTTTCCCTAAACCTTTGTTTTTCTAAGGTTTTCCTTGTGAATAGCTGAAACCCTATGTTATACCTTTAAACCCTTGTTCTCCCTTGTTGGTGTAAACTCTAAGATTGTCACACACCAATCATATAAGAGATACATATTTATAATAGCAAATACCCAACAAACTGTGAGATATTGGATCGAACCCTATGTTATACCTTTAAACCCTTGCTCTCCCTTGTTGGTGTAAACTGTAAGATTGTCACTTGCTGTTGTCGAAGACCTACATGCTGTAGTCGAATTGTATTCTAGTATGTCGGAGATCAAATTGGGCTTTGTGTTATGGATCCAATTGTTTAAGTTAGCTTGTACCCTAAGTTAGCTTGTAATAGGTAATTGTTAAAAAGCCCAGTAGTTTAGTATGTTAGATTTATTATAAATAGCATATTAGTCTCTCTTCATAAGGTGTGACAAAACCTTATTAGGTTGAGAGAGGTTAATTGTTGATATTCACTTATAATTTTGAACCCTATTGAGAAAGTGAACAGTAAAACAGATTTAACCAAATTCTCTATTCTTCTTCCTCTTTTCTCTTCCGTTGTGAACCCTAATAGGGTTTTGCTTGTTTTTTCCTTTGTTAACCCTAACTCTTGCGTGTTTCTTGCCTATAAAGAAACCGAGTATATTTTGTTCAAAGGTATCGTTTTCACAACAAATTGGTGCAGTGAGCGTGGAGAAGATGCCTTCAACAAAGTATGAGATTGAAAAGTTCACAAGTGTGAACGATTTCGGTATGTGGTGCTTGAAGATGAAAACTCTACTGGTTCAGCAGGGTTGTTTGGAAGTGTTGAAGGGGGAGGCAGCCATGGATGATGCGCTAATAGAAAAAGAAAAGACGGTCATGATAGAGAAAGCCCACAGCGCAATATTTTTTAGTCTTAGTGATAAGGTTCTTCGACAGGTATCAAAGGAGACTATGGCATCGGATTTATGGTTGAAACTTGAAATTTTGTATATGACCAAATCTCTGGTGAATCGACTCTACCTGAAGCAAGCTTTGTATTTATTCAAGATGAGTGAAGACAAAGTGTTGGCTAAGCAGTTGGATATGTTCAATAAGCTGATTCTTGATCTTGAAAATATTGATGTGAAGATCGATGACGAAGATCAAGCACTGTTGTTGTTGTGTGCTTTGCCCAGAACACATGCCCACTTCAAAGAAACTCTCTTGTATGGAAGGGAGTCCCTGAGATTTGAAGAAGTTCAATCAGCCTTGTATTCTAAGGACCTGAACGAACAAAATGATCATAAACCTTCAACGGTGGGTGAAGGTTTGACCATTAAGGGAAAATTCTTGCGAAAGGATGGTAAGTTCGACAAGAAGAAAGGTAAAACTCAGCAGAAGTCTTATAGTGGCGAAGCATCTGGTATTCAATGTTATCATTGTAAGAAGGAGGGTCACACAAGAAAGGTGTACCCTGAACGCCTGAAAGATCATGGAGGTAAGGATAATGGCAACGCAACCATTATTCAAGATGACTTCGACTCATATGATGTCCTTGTAGTTTCAAGCGACGACTCAAGAAAATAGTGGATTATGGATTCAGGTTGCACTTGGCACATGACTCCAAACAGATAATTGTTTGAGGAGCTATGTGATCAAGATGGTGGAACGGTACTGATGGCAAACAACAAATCCTGCAAAATTGCGGGTATTGGATCTGTGAGATTCAAGCTTCATGATGAGTCAATAAGGTTATTGACTGAAGTCAGGTATGCACCTGATTTGAAGAGAAATTTGATTTCTCTTGGTGAATTCGACAGGAAGGGATATGTTTTTCAAGGAGATAAAAGTATCCTAAGAGTCATGAAGGGGTCGAAGGAAGTCTTGAGAGGCGTGAAGAAACAATGCTTGTATACCCTTGAGGCTGAGGTTATAAGTGGTTCGACAAATATTGCATCCACGAAACCTGTGTCGAAAACAGAATTATGGCACATGAGATTGGGCCATGTCAGCGAAAGAGGCCTGGTCGAATTGGGGAAGCAGAACCTGCTAGGTGGTGACGAAGTCGAAAAGTTGGAGTTTTATGAATCTTGTGTATTTGGTAAATCCTGTAGGGCGAAGTTTAACAAAGGCAAGCAAAGAACACATGGATCCCTGGATTACATTCATGCTGGTCTTTGGGAGCCCACAAGGAATCCTTCACACTCAGGTGCAAGGTATTTTCTATTCATCGTTGATGACTATTCCAGAAAGTTATGGGTATTCATTCAGAAGATGAAGGATGAAACTTTTGAGAATTTCAAAAGTTTGAAGGTTCTGGTCGAAACTCAAACTGGCAGAAAGGTTAAGAGGTTGAGAACCGACAATGGCCTTGAGTTCTACAACGAAGCGTTCGACAGTTACTGTGTTGAGTCTGGGATTGCAATGCATAAGACTGTAACAGGTACCCCTCAACAAAATGGCTTAGCTGAGAGATTCAATCGAACAATTCTTGAAAGGGTTAGATGCATATTGGTCAGTGCTGGATTGAAGAAGGTGTTTTGTGTAACACCCCAATTCCCATCGCGAAATAAATAACACATAAAAAATATCAGAGTAACTAAAATTTTATTTTTCCGACAGAAACAGGGATGCCACATTTAAAGAAACAAAATACGATCCCTGCTCAACATTTTTGATACATAACACAAAGGGAAACTTTTCCTTAGTTAAGGATGATCAATTATGGAATAAAGCGGAAAGATCCATAATTGACTTGTTTTACAAATAAATGGTTTTAGAACATCAAAATATAAATACAAAATATATTCAACAATTATATACATATAACAAAACGTTCCCCGACTCCCGTGCTACGTATCAGAGCAGACACCACGAACGACAACGGAACGGAGGACTAATCTCCACAAAAGCCTCCAAGCCTCTAAAGCTGACAATCTGCACTATGCCATAAAAAGCATATTCCAGCAGAAGGGTGAGAAATAACAACTATAACAAGATTGCATAATAATATGCCACAACACAGATAAATTCACATATATAATATTTCTCACCGCATACATCACATACTAACACATATAGCATGGCACCAATACATAATATATCACACATAATAAATCGAATCATGATTTTCCACACATAACACATCCCTTCACAATTCACACCACAATTCATCCCAACTCACTCATATACATCACAATGTATATATCTATACGAAACCAAGCATATAATCATGCATATTCCATTAATTCCATACTTCCACAAAGCATACTTTTCCATAATCATTCATCAATGCAAATATACAAAAGATGATCAATGCATACCATAGAGATCGACCAACGATTCTATATAGATGCAAATGCGGTACCGACTCAATTGGTGATACATTAGTCCCCCAGGAACTCTTGGAATCATCGCTCGTTACATAGAGTAACTCCCCGTCGGGCCTACGATGTTCCCCGTCGCTATAAACCACTATTTCAGGGCGAACGACGTTTATGGATTGCTTTCTACCACTATTTCAGGGCGCACAATCCGATTGCTTTCTACCAGTATTTCATGGCGCACAATCGTCTATAACCACCGCTTTCAGTCCTCAGGCAACGCCTCATATCTTCGAGGCACACGGTGTTATAGAAAATTCCCTCTGGAATCATTCCGTCACTCAGGACGTCACAACAATGCATATCATGATGCTTGGCATACAAATTACTCATGACATTCACATTGCACCCACATACACATCCATAATCATGCATAAATCAACAATTACCACGTATCGCATTTTCTTGCCGTAAGGCCACAAATCATCATCACAACAATATCACGTGCATATTCATTTCACAACATGTCACCACATGCATTTTCATTACAAACCACAAACCACAACAATTATGCAATCACAATCACTTCCACAAGGAATTCACATATCAAATGCTACTCACAACACATCATTATCGCACATTGAAATCAAAACCCAAAACACACATTTATTCCTCCATAACACCACAAACCATCATCACCAATACTTATCATATATATTCACATCAACACAATTATTGTCATA
Organism: Lathyrus tuberosus; assembly: GCA_022829125.1. Classification (NCBI taxonomy): domain Eukaryota; kingdom Viridiplantae; phylum Streptophyta; class Magnoliopsida; order Fabales; family Fabaceae; genus Lathyrus; species Lathyrus tuberosus. Next base: position 3,395,776 of record JALAZF010000392.1, read on the forward strand.
AAGCCACAAACCATCAACAAAGTATTCCACAACAACCAATTATCATCAAAGAATCATCACACAAGTCATACAATCACTTACCAAAGCATAACCCACAATATTGAAAAATAACACCAAAGTCCATAATTCGTTTTCTCAGAAAAGTCGGCCAAAAATAATATTTTTCATCATCACTAAAAAGTACTCCTAAAGACCTTCGATTCGATATAAAGAACTCTTAAATCCGATAAACGACGAATAAGTTACGAATATTTCCAAATAACGCAAAACATAAACCGGACGCCCGACACTACGAAACGGTTCGTAAAAACTGTACCGATTGGGAAGGATTCAGACCTCAAAACTATTTTTCCTAGAAAGAACATCTCGTTAGCTTCCCAACGCTTCGAACGGGGATAAAAACCGACTTACGGTTCAAGAGATATGAATTTCCGAAGTTTTCCGAAAAATCAGGATTTTCCACCTACAGCACGCGTCCGTACGCCTGCGGGCTGCTACGGATTTCGGCTATTTTGCCCGAAAATCCGACCGATTCAATTCTATGATACGAAACAAATACACAATAATCCTTACCAAATATATATCAACGTTTTAGGACCATAAAACGATAATTCTACGACGTTCGATTTTCACCAAAATCTCACATTCTCAAAACCCAAAAATGTCAAAACTCACAATATCAACCGATTTCAACCAAACGAGTTTCTATAATCTCGGTCTAACCTCATACGACTAATCTACGCAATTTATTTCGAAATTCATCCGTGAAAACATCGATTTCTAACCATTTTTACCATTTCGACCTAAAATAAAAACTATATGAAACTATCCAAAACAATCAAGAAAACATACACATATACATACACAAGCAATATATAATTGAAACTTCTCACCCTTACCCGATTATTCGCGCTTGAAACGGAGTTTTCTCGACTTTCCTCTCTTTTCCTCTTCTCCCTTCTTTCCTTCTCTTTTCTCTTCTCTTCTCTTTCTATTTTTTCTGTTTTTCTTCTTTTCTCTCTTTTTCTCTCAACTTTTCTATTTAAACAAAATATCTACCCAAATGACCAAAATACCCCTACACTCAAATATCTCGCAAACGCTCTCAAAATGCGATAAAACATAATAACGATGAAAAATAACATTTTTCTAAATAAAAGTCAAAAATAAAATAATATAATAATAAAATAATCAACTAAACTCGATTAAATAAAACTGACTAAAACTGGGGCGTTACAATTCTCCCCCACTTAGACATTTTCGTCCTCGAAAATCTAACCGAGACGAACAACTCCGGACACGACTCTCGCATCCGACAAACAAACCAACATGCCATCAAAAGGCACACCACGAATAACACAACAGATAAACACCTTGCTAACCGTAATTACAACAACACGATACGACGACAACAACAACGACAAGATGCAAAGCCCATACAATGCACTTGACGACCAACTCACAACTCAAGGAAAACCACGATACCAACACACAGGTTCACTCTAGAACCGAAACACAACAAGATCGTTACCCTACTCTAGGTAACACTCCCCTAATTCCCCACACAGGAATTAGCTACACACACTCGAACCATCACCATGGAAACGAGGCAATAACACAAACAAGAACACAAGTTCCACGACACAACATCGATTAAACAACCTCCACACAACCATAATACCAACATCCTTGTCACACAACCTTATTACAACCATGCTACGATTCACCAATCGAACATATAACCAAAACATCCATTTACATAACAGCCCATGAATAACATTTAAACCTTTCACTTATCACTTCCATTTTGAAAAGTTCAATGGTCTCATCAGTCCTACATATTCCCAATGTTCAACCTAAGAAATCTTACAAGTCACACACTTATATATGAAATGTGCCACATCACGCTTTCGATGCGCACTCTGATTACTCGTAACCATCAAAACTACCAATCTCACGACCAAAGTCTAACTCTTCCTCATATTCTCCAAAAATCACTGTTCACTTTTAATATATCCAACTTCACACTCTACGGTGTTATCTCACGCACCAGACACAAGTCTCTAAACTGCTCAAATAATTCTAATTCTCGGACCATCAAAACAGACATACACTAAAACTTTCGACTTAACTCATCCGGCACAACCTCGGCTTTTCCCAAAGAATAATCCAAGCCAAATTCATAACTCATCACAAATTCTAGCCATCCTCATTGTCTCATACTCTATTCCTTCAAACCAACCAAGTACTCTAAACTCTTGTGGTTACCAAACACTTCGAGTCAAGAACCATAAAAATAATACCTCCAAATTTTCCAACACAATACAACCGCAACCAATTCCAAATCCTGAATAGTATAGATCCTTTTATAAATCCTCAATTGTCATAAAGCATAAGCCACGACTTTACCCCCTTGCATTAACACCTGACCACACTCTTCAGAGACACATCACAATATCTCACAAACGGTTTATTAGGATCACACAGAATCAAAACTGGAGCCGTAGACAACTTCTACTCCAGCTCACCAAAACTTACTCACAACGAACATCCAAACAAACGACTCACCCTTTGTAAGTCAACTGAGATACCAGAAGTACGAACTTAACAAAGTCTTCCATAACCTGTAATAACAACCAACTGAGTCCAAAAGTTTCTAATCTCCTTAACCAATTTCGGAGCCTCTCAATGTAGAACTACATCTACTTCCGATGAATCCCTTACCATACTCTCCTCTGAAATAACATATCCAAGAAAACTAACCTTTTTCAACCCAAATTCTCACTTGAATAACTTAGCATAAAACTTCGCCTCTTTTCAATACTTGTGATTCAAATCTCAAACACTCTATATGTTCTTCCTCTGGGTTTATAACAGATCCGAATATCCTCAATCAAAACCAATACGAACTTATCCAAATAAATATGAAAGATACGATTCCTCTACTCCACAAACATTACAGACGCATTACTATCACCGAACAACATCACTGCACATTGTAATGTCCAACCAAACTCCAAAAGATAAAAATTCTTAAAGCTCTTGCAAAACTTTCCACTGGGAAACTGGTTACTCACACACAAGCTTAACCGAGTAATTAACAGCCTAATCCGATGGTAACAACACAAACAAGTCACATCAAATCGATCAAAGCCTTCACTCACACAATTCAATATCCTTATCAAACGTTCCAAACAATTGCAATTCCACTCAAACTCAACCAAACCATTCCAGTTATCTGTTCATGAAAGTGGTCACTTATTCTCAATCGTTACCTTATTCCACTATTAGCAATCCATACATACTTTCTTCGCTTAACAGTCCAAATTCCATAAATTCCAACATGTAGCAATAACCAACCAACAATAACTCTTAAATATTACATCCACACTTAGGGGTTCTCTCAACATTTCCCATTATTTCTCTAAAACTCCAAAGACTCCAAACCTCACTAGAACTCTAAGTTTTACTTTTCATAGTCTCAATACCAATACCATCATCTCCATCATACTTGTTATTCCATTCAATCATCAGTTCCTTGTATTACTATCAATACTGGGGCTCTCTAAGACAACACACTTGGTTTCACAAATCCCTTTTTCCAGCAAATCCTTCAACTGCTCTTTCAATCTGAGTTTCGCTTCCTAAAAGTTCTTCTACTTATTTAGCATATCCAAACCTTAAATCCTTACCTTCGTCAAATTTGAGTTCACACTTTACTCTCTGAGAACAACCATTAACGATACCCAATCGTTCTCTCCCAATGACTTCCCAACTGGACCAACATATCAAAATCTCTAATCCATTTCACACACTATCAAAGCCGGAAAGACACGCCTATTCCATCCAACATAATTTCCGTCTGCTATCAACAAGAGATTAAGGGTGATCAGTTCCTCAATTTGTCAATAGAAGCCGACAATCATGATGTGGCATAAACCGTCTTTACCAAACTATAATAGCATTTCTTGCATCCTGTGCACAAAACTACCTAAAGCACAAATCCTTAGTTGACATAAACCTTACCACCGCATCCCTTCTAGAACCGGGAACCACACTATCCAAACAACACTTACAATCTTGCAACCAATGGCACACTGAGCCAACGCTCCACACCTGAAACAACATGGAGAAGTACCAGCTTCTCCCCCACTTATCTCATTCTCACACCTGAAGACAAAGGATTAGAAAACCAAAAAGTACTGACAGTGCTTCCCACACATATCACGTACTAAGGAACAAACAACAACGACAGTATTCAACTGTCACACCAACTGACTCAACAACTTGGCCGGACAGACCGACCTGCTCTGATACCACTAATGTAACACCCCAATTCCCATCGCGAAATAAATAACACATAAAAAATATCAGAGTAACTAAAATTTTATTTTTCCGACAGAAACAGGGATGCCACATTTAAAGAAACAAAATACGATCCCTGCTCAACATTTTTGATACATAACACAAAGGGAAACTTTTCCTTAGTTAAGGATGATCAATTATGGAATAAAGCGGAAAGATCCATAATTGACTTGTTTTACAAATAAATGGTTTTAGAACATCAAAATATAAATACAAAATATATTCAACAATTATATACATATAACAAAACGTTCCCCGACTCCCGTGCTACGTATCAGAGCAGACACCACGAACGACAACGGAACGGAGGACTAATCTCCACAAAAGCCTCCAAGCCTCTAAAGCTGACAATCTGCACTATGCCATAAAAAGCATATTCCAGCAGAAGGGTGAGAAATAACAACTATAACAAGATTGCATAATAATATGCCACAACACAGATAAATTCACATATATAATATTTCTCACCGCATACATCACATACTAACACATATAGCATGGCACCAATACATAATATATCACACATAATAAATCGAATCATGATTTTCCACACATAACACATCCCTTCACAATTCACACCACAATTCATCCCAACTCACTCATATACATCACAATGTATATATCTATACGAAACCAAGCATATAATCATGCATATTCCATTAATTCCATACTTCCACAAAGCATACTTTTCCATAATCATTCATCAATGCAAATATACAAAAGATGATCAATGCATACCATAGAGATCGACCAACGATTCTATATAGATGCAAATGCGGGTACCGACTCAATTGGTGATACATTAGTCCCCCAGGAACTCTTGGAATCATCGCTCGTTACATAGAGTAACTCCCCGTCGGGCCTACGATGTTCCCCGTCGCTATAAACCACTATTTCAGGGCGAACGACGTTTATGGATTGCTTTCTACCACTATTTCAGGGCGCACAATCCGATTGCTTTCTACCAGTATTTCATGGCGCACAATCGTCTATAACCACCGCTTTCAGTCCTCAGGCAACGCCTCATATCTTCGAGGCACACGGTGTTATAGAAAATTCCCTCTGGAATCATTCCGTCACTCAGGACGTCACAACAATGCATATCATGATGCTTGGCATACAAATTACTCATGACATTCACATTGCACCCACATACACATCCATAATCATGCATAAATCAACAATTACCACGTATCGCATTTTCTTGCCGTAAGGCCACAAATCATCATCACAACAATATCACGTGCATATTCATTTCACAACATGTCACCACATGCATTTTCATTACAAACCACAAACCACAACAATTATGCAATCACAATCACTTCCACAAGGAATTCACATATCAAATGCTACTCACAACACATCATTATCGCACATTGAAATCAAAACCCAAAACACACATTTATTCCTCCATAACACCACAAACCATCATCACCAATACTTATCATATATATTCACATCAACACAATTATTGTCATAAAGCCACAAACCATCAACAAAGTATTCCACAACAACCAATTATCATCAAAGAATCATCACACAAGTCATACAATCACTTACCAAAGCATAACCCACAATATTGAAAAATAACACCAAAGTCCATAATTCGTTTTCTCAGAAAAGTCGGCCAAAAATAATATTTTTCATCATCACTAAAAAGTACTCCTAAAGACCTTCGATTCGATATAAAGAACTCTTAAATCCGATAAACGACGAATAAGTTACGAATATTTCCAAATAACGCAAAACATAAACCGGACGCCCGACACTACGAAACGGTTCGTAAAAACTGTACCGATTGGGAAGGATTCAGACCTCAAAACTATTTTTCCTAGAAAGAACATCTCGTTAGCTTCCCAACGCTTCGAACGGGGATAAAAACCGACTTACGGTTCAAGAGATATGAATTTCCGAAGTTTTCCGAAAAATCAGGATTTTCCACCTACAGCACGCGTCCGTACGCCTGCGGGCTGCTACGGATTTCGGCTATTTTGCCCGAAAATCCGACCGATTCAATTCTATGATACGAAACAAATACACAATAATCCTTACCAAATATATATCAACGTTTTAGGACCATAAAACGATAATTCTACGACGTTCGATTTTCACCAAAATCTCACATTCTCAAAACCCAAAAATGTCAAAACTCACAATATCAACCGATTTCAACCAAACGAGTTTCTATAATCTCGGTCTAACCTCATACGACTAATCTACGCAATTTATTTCGAAATTCATCCGTGAAAACATCGATTTCTAACCATTTTTACCATTTCGACCTAAAATAAAAACTATATGAAACTATCCAAAACAATCAAGAAAACATACACATATACATACACAAGCAATATATAATTGAAACTTCTCACCCTTACCCGATTATTCGCGCTTGAAACGGAGTTTTCTCGACTTTCCTCTCTTTTCCTCTTCTCCCTTCTTTCCTTCTCTTTTCTCTTCTCTTCTCTTTCTATTTTTTCTGTTTTTCTTCTTTTCTCTCTTTTTCTCTCAACTTTTCTATTTAAACAAAATATCTACCCAAATGACCAAAATACCCCTACACTCAAATATCTCGCAAACGCTCTCAAAATGCGATAAAACATAATAACGATGAAAAATAACATTTTTCTAAATAAAAGTCAAAAATAAAATAATATAATAATAAAATAATCAACTAAACTCGATTAAATAAAACTGACTAAAACTGGGGCGTTACATTTTGGGCAGAGGTTGTTTTTACAGTAGCTTATCTGATAAATAGATGTCCCTCGACTGCCTTGGGAATGAAGATACTCGAAGAAGTTTGGTCGGGACATCCACCTAGTCTCGACAGACTGAGAGTATTTGGATGTGTGGCCTATGCTCATATTAGGCAAGACAAGGTCGAACCTAGAGCTCTGAAATGCATGTCCATGGGATACCCTGAAAGAGTCAAAGCTTATAGGTTATGGTGCCTAGAGCTAAGTCACATGAGGTGTGTCACTGGTCGAGATGTAGTTTTCAATGAAGCTGAGATAACTTTCAAGAAAACTGATGATGCTGACGAAGATCTGGAACAGGGAGAGATTCCTGTTGAGGTGGAGCATGTTGATGATGAATGGCGTACCCCAGATGAAGTCGAAGAAGAAGCAGAAGATGTTGTCGAAGATGAGGAGACTGATAATGACTACCTGCTAGCAAGAGACAGGTCGAGGAGAGTCATCAAGCCACCTCAGAGACTTGAGTATGCAGATCTAATAGCTTATGCCTTAATATCTGCAAGTGAGGTTCTCGACGAAGAACCTAGAGACTATAAGAAAGTTATGAGGAGTCGAAAGAAGACTGGATGGCTGAAGGCCATGGATGATGAGGTGAAATCTCTTCATGACAACAACACATGGAAACTGATCAAGAAACCTGCTGAAGCCAGGTTAGTCAGCTGTAAATGGATTTTCAAAGTTAAGGAAGGAATCGAATGAGTGTTGTCGAAGAGATACAAGGCAAGATTGGTCACTAGGGGGTTCACTAAAAAAGAAGGTGTCAAATTCAATGATGTGTTCTCTCCTATTGTGAAGCACAAGTCCATTCGAATGTTGCTTAACACGGTGGCACAGTTCGATCTTGAACTGGAACAGATGGATATGAAGACTGCGTTCTTATATGGTGATCTAGATGAAACAATCCTGATGAGGCAACCTGAAGGGTATGTCGAAAAGGGAAAGGAAGATTATATGTGCAAGCTGAAGAGATCTTTATATGGACTAAAACAAATCTCCTCGACAGTGGAATAGGAGATTCGACAAGTTCATGGCACGCATAAGTTTCAATAGAAGTCAGTTTGACCACTGTGTTTACTTCAGATTTTGACCTGGTAATTCATTTGGTATTTTGTTGCTGTATGTGGATGATATTCTAATTGCAAGCAACAATGTCGAAGAGGTAAGGAGGGTGAAGGTTGAACTCAATAAGGAGTTCGAAATGAAGGATCTGGGAGCTGCGTCCAAGATTCTTGGGATTGACATCCGAAGAGATAGAAAGCAGTCGAAATTATGCTTATCTCAAGAGGTATACATACGGAAGATTCTCGAAAAGTATGATATGTTGAATTCAAAGCCTGTTATGACTCCGACAAACCCTCAATTCAAGCTGAGTATAGATCAGTGTCCTAGTACTGATGTCGAAAGAGATTATAGGAATGGCATTCCATATGCTAATATAGTGGGTTCTTTGATGTATGTTATGGTCTGTACTATACCTGACATAGCATATGCAGTAAGTCTTGTAAGCAGGTGAATGGCGAATCCTGGAAAGGCTCACTAGTAAGCATTGAAGGGGATTTTAAGGTACATAAATGGGTCTCTGAATAGAGTCTTAATTTATGGTGGAGCCTTGGGTGAAGATAGTAAAGCGGCAATCGAAGGATATGTCTACTCTGATTATGCAGGTTGTATGGGTTCCAGAAAATCTATTTCTGGATATGTGTTCACTATTTGGGACAGCAATCAGTTGGAAAGCAACACTTCATAAGGTTGTTGCCTTATTAACCACTGAAGCGGAATATATCGCCCTAACTAAAGTTGTAAAGGAAGCATTATGGCTTGAAGGTTTTGCAAAGGAGCTGAAACTTCAAGATCCAGTTATCACTGTTAAATGTGATGGTCAAAGTGGAATACACCTGTCGAAGAATTCAACCTATCATGAGTGAACCAAGCACATTGATGTAAGGTTGTATTTCGTCGGAGGGGTAATCGAGCGTGGAGAAGTCCAAGTGTTGAAGGTTTCGACAGATCATAATGCTGCTGATATGATCACCAAGACATTGCCCAGTTGCAAGTTTTTCCACCGTATGCAGTTGATAAAGTTGCATGAAGAAAACTAGTTTAATTCTTGAGGATATATAGTTAGATCCAAGGTGGAGATTTGTGAGATATTGGATTGAACTCTAGTTTTAGCATGTCGTCGAAGTCCGCTCACATGTTGTTGTCGAAGACCTACATGTTGTAGTTGAATTGTGTTATAGTATGTAGGAGATCAAATTGGGCCTTGTGTTATGGATCCAATTGTTTAAGTTAGCTTGTACCCTAAGTTAGCTTGTAACGGGTAATTGTTAAAAAGCCCATTAGTTTAGTATGTTGGGTTTATTATAAATAGCATACTAGTCTCTCTTCATAAGATGTGACAAAACCTTATTAGGTTGAGAGAGGTTAATTGTTGATATTCACTTGTAATCTTTGAACCGTATTGAGAAAGTGAATAGTAAAACAGATTTAACCAAATTCTCTATTCTTCTTCCTCTTTTCTCTTCCGTTGTGAGTCCTAATAGGGTTTTGCTTGTTTTTTTCCTTTGTTAACCCTAACTCTTACGCGTTTCTTGCCTATAAAGAAACATTTTGTTCAAAGGTATCATTTTCACAACACAAACAAAGCCGAAAATCACATGGATCCATGGACTGAATCGAAAAAGCCTGAAAACTCAAAAACACTATTCACCGTACAGACAACACTATTAGCCGTACGGACGACACTATTCATCTGTACGGGTAGCACTATTCACCGGCCGATTTTTTCTCTCGATTTTTCGTCCTATTTTCGATGTAAATGCAATCTCCAAAATATGTTTTCTTTCTCTTTATCAACAAAGGTTTTAAGGCAAATTTACAACAATCTCCACTTTGCCTTTAAATCGTGTTGATACCAATTTAACAATCAACAACATTGTTTCTCTCTACCAAGTTGAAACTTTAATCAATAACTTTGATCAAATTCAAGCAACCCTTGAATCTTGATCTCGCAACTTGCATCCACTTGTTCCCAATTACCCTTTTCTGCCTAGGTAATTTAACAAGCCTACAAGTATGATTTTTCAACCACCCTTAACTCCACCTATTTTCAAATGCCTCCCTGAAGGTTTTTCTTCTTTTATTTTGCAGTCCTTCAGCCACATTAAAAACATAATATCCAAAGCTAGCATAATAGTTCCTTTGAGATGCTACAATAACCCTTCTTACCTTATCATGAGTCAAATGATAATTAGAGATCTCTGTAACCGTTCCCTCACTACTGCTAGCATCCATAGTATGAAACTCTACCTCAAACTGAGTTTTCTCCATTATAGTTTCTCCCAGGTTTCTCCCTTGGTTTCATTATTCTTCTTCTGAAGAAATTCTCTACCAACCAAGTATGCTGTTTTAACCTCAGCCCTTCCCCAAAAACTCAATAACAACTCAGCGGTAACATGCATTTTTATCCCTTGATTTCTGCAAAATTCATTGTACTCCTATGAAACTTTCTCAAGGCATTCATAACGCCTTAAACTCAAATCCCATAGCTTTTCCTTGTCATGAAAGCATCCACTAGTTAACGATGAATGAATAATAACATTTGAACCTTCTAGAATATATAGACCATATATTTTAGACCCTTTAGCAATAATTAATTCATCACGCGAAATCTTCAACACTCCACATTCAACTCTAGTACAATAGCCTAGATCATCAAACATACTTATAGATAACAAATTTCGCTTGAGTTCTGGAACATACCTCACATTGTGAATAAGAAGTTCACGATCATTAAACATTTTAAATATGACCGTACCAATACCATGAACCTTGCACACCTTATTATTACCAAGGTGAGCTACTCCACCTTGCACCATCTTCAAAGTTTCAAAGTATTATATTCTTGGACACATGTGATAAGAGCAACCTGAGTCAATGACCCAACTATCTTCAGTTTTCAAACTCGATACTACTAGTGCTTCAGCATCCTCATAACTTTCCTCACCCAATGCAACTACAGCTTGAACAGAATCTTCATTGACATTTTCTTCAGGACAATCCCTTTTAAACTGGCCTATTTTCTGACAATTAAAATATTTTACCTTTGACTTGTTAGACCTCTTTGATTTGGACATCCCTTTACGCTCACCTCCTCCTCTTGACGCATTTAAGCCTTCACCACTATCTTCAATCTTCAATCTTTCAACTTTGCAAATTCTTTGGATTTCACCGCCGTCTGGACTTCATCCAAAGTAATAGTACCTTCTTTACCATAAAGAAGGGCATCCTTAAAGTGCTCAAAGGATCTGGGTAATGAACTCAATAAGAGCAAAGCCTTGTCCTCATCATCAATCTTCACTTCAATATTCTCAAGATCATCGATAATCTTGTGAAATTCTGTTAGCTGCTCAATTATGGATTTGTTCTTCACCATTCAGAATGAATAGAGTTGTTGTTTCAAATACAACCTGTAAGCCAAAGACTTTGTCATGTACAATGATTCAAATTTTGCCCACATAGTAACCACAGTTTGCTCCCTGGCAACTTCTTTTAGAACTTTATCCCCAAGACACAAGATAATGGCACTCCTGGCCTTATCCACCATCTCGGTCTTTTATGCCTGTGTAAGCCTTGTAGGCATCAATGCTTCACTCTTCAAAACATCGATACATTTCTCATGAATTAAAATTGCTTGCATCTTAATTTTTCACAACCCGAAGTCATTATTATTGAAAAATTTCTCGATCTGCCATCTACTAACCATGGTGCTCACTTGTCAACAATAACTCTTTGCTCCACGCTCACCGCACTACTTGTTGTGAATCTTGTTGTGAATAACGATAAAATTCAATATCAATTTGTGAGACAAAGAACAATAGCAACCAAAATAAGTGGTTTTAGCATCAAAACAACCTAAACTGCATCGCGAGCACCCCTAACAATAACAACAAAATTAAATAACAATAGTTGGTTCTATAAACGAAGGAGATTGATTATGAGAGTCAAGGTGAATTACTAATTCTATAAAGGAAGGAGATTGATAACGAGAGTCAAAGTGAATTAATGAATGAGAGATAGGTTATGAAAGTTTCATATTTTGAGTTGAGATTGGATGGAAGAGATATTGTTTCAATTTTGGAGAATTTTCACTCCTTACAAAATGTATTAGTCAAAAAAATATAATCTACCAATTCAAACAAATTCATCGGTTCATTGATTTGACCACTAAACCGATCAAGTCACACTAATTTCCAACGAGTCAATTATATATTTGGTTCTTAGACATTTTCAACCCGTCATACTCTCTGATTTACGGTCTGAAAAGCCAGATTGAATTTTAAAACACTGCTACAAACAATGTTAGAGACCTTAAAGGCCACAAACAACCCAATGTGAAGATGTAAATGTGAAGAAAGATAGTGCTTATCATATTGAATATCTTGTTAGCTTTGTTGTTAACAGTGGTGCAAATAAGGGATGAAGACGAAACATTGAGAGAAGAGACGGTATCATCCTTACGGCAAGAAAATAAATGTCAAACGAAGCTTTTTATTTAAAAGATTTTTTAATGTGTTCTATGAATTATTAGTACACCTTGTGATAAAACAATAATATCTTTAAACTATGAAAATGCATCTCCGGACGAATTCTAAATCGCACCAATACAAAACATTGCAAGTAAGACATATTTATTTTGACTGAAGAAAACGTTGGAAGATGTATCTTGATAAAGTGACATTGGTGTTGATGAATCTAGCTGCTACCTGGAGTATATACAAAAAGGTGCATATTCATCTTTGTTCCTTCAACAATTCAGCCACGGAAACAAAAGCTCATCGAGCATCCAAATTCCAAGCATGGTTTTAAATTGCGGTTGCGATTGCGGATGTTGCGGTTGCAGCCAATGCGGTCACTGCGTTGCGCATTGCGGCCATTGCGGCGTGAAATTATTTTATACACGTATTAAATATAAAAAAAATTGTAAAATTATTGTAATTATTTATATTTCTTGTATTTATAGTTGTTTATTATTTTTAATTCATTTTTAGACTATTTTTAGAGTATTGTTTCATATTTATGTATAATTTAAATTGAATTCTAATAAAACAAATATTATCATAAATAATATTGTATTATTAAACACACATAAGTTGCTAGAAAATAATTTTTCAAGTACATAATACAAGTTACAATTTATTTAAAATAAAAAGGACTATAGATACAAATATATTAATGTCCTATATTGCAATCTTGATGGTGAAAAACATCATCATTATGTCACACGGATGTCTTCACTGCAAAAAAAAAACAAAAAGATGATGAAACTCCTAATTAGTACCTTTAAATTGCATCTAAAATTAAGACTTTTTATACATATAGTTAACTAAATATAAATTAAAATGTTTGAAAATATAACTTACGTGTCTCTTGCTACCACATAGTGGAATGACGTGAAGGAGCATAACTTGTACTTTCACTCTGACTATCATCTTGTGTAGCCCCTTGTCCAAAGACATAACCAAAAAAATCACCATTTGATTGTTGATGATAAAGATTGTGATCATTCATTGATTGTTGGTAGTATGGAGGAGCTTGATCACTAGGATATTGGTTATAAGAGTTGGAATATGGATATTGGTAAACAGGTGGATAAGATTGTTGACTACTTTGTGATGAATCGCCAATCACAAAATCATTAAAACTATGAGCAATACTAGAAGAGGAAGAATCTTCAAGTGAAACATTTTGTAGATCAATATTAGTAGATCTCAAAGAAAAAGAGATATCTTCTGGCCTTCCACCCCCACTAACACTGGCACGAGAGCTTCCACCTTGTTCGTATACATTTTCAGAAGCTCTTGTTTCTCGTCTAAACTGTTGCATATTTTCCCATTCTTGATGTGATCTAAGGCTTTGTTGTGTTGCATATCTCAATTGATCATCAATAAGAGCATCCACATCTTCATCTTCATCTTCAACATCTCCTCTTAAACGTTCTTCAAATTCTTCTTTTCTTTTTTTAGAATCATTTCTCTTTGCTTTTGAATCAAGTAGAAGTTTCATCATATTTTCTCTAACCATAGTTGTTACTCTACCACAACCCGTAACTTGTCCTTTCATGTGTGCTATATGTTGCTTCAATCTTGTAATGCCACCTTTTATTACCGAATTACAAAGTTTGCAACGAACATTGTTGCGACTTCCGGGTTCTGGTGTTCCAAAATGCCACCCAATGTCATTACTTGGAGCATCATCCAAAGCTTTTGTAGGAAATTGTTCTCTTGGTGGCATTGTGTATATTTAATAACACATATTAATTTAATATGAAAAATAGTTAGTGATAAATATAAAATTTAAATAAAATACAATATTTTCTTAAGTGTTGAATTTAAATAAAATACAATATTTTCTTAAATAAAATACAATATTTTCTTAAGTGTTAAATATAAAACTAACATAAATAAAAATTGTTTGTCAAAAATATAAATTCTTTTTAAATTTTTTTAAGTGTTGAATATATACTCACCATATTATCTAACATCACAATGTTATTTATTTGTTTTGATTTATTTTCTACCCACCATATCTTTAACCAAAAATTTCATTTCCCTCTATAAACTCCCTCCCAATATTTTTGGTAAAATGAAATGCATTAACTCCCTCCCATGAAAACCCACGTGACACTACTTATTATCACAATCACAAATTATTAAAAATTAAATACAATAAAGTTACACATGGCCCACTAGTTTGTTTCATAATACTACATCTTCATCTTCTTTGGGTGAACAAGAACAACACATTGTCTGTAAAAAAAAATGAACGACACGGTGAACAAGAAAATAAAACAGTGAGTGAAAAACCAAAATCAATCTCTAAATATTTTTCCAATTCTAATAATGAAAGTTAACATACCTTGTCCTTAACCTTAGTTACTACTGAGTTTGTCGGCAAGGGTGATCCGGCTCTGGTGTTGTGTGGTGATTTTTCTTATATTGGTGGAAGGTGATGATGATGAAGAAAGTGTATGTTATGTTTTGTGGTTGTGCGTGAACATTTTCATAAGAAAAAAGCTGGTAGTATGAAGTGATGAATGAAAGCAAAGGCAAGTTAAATACAAACTCTTCTTGCAATTGGAATTTTAGAGCAGTACAGAGATATATGACATAAAGCAAAGGTAAGTAACTTTGAATCTGAATTCTGAACATTAGATTCTGATTCTTGTGTCTGAAATTGTTCTACTTGTGTCGGAGATTCTTCTGACTATGTCCAAGATTCGTTTGCTTTAGTTTTATTGAAAGTAAATTTAAGCTTAACATAAAACAATTGACTGTTGCGGTTCGATGCGGTCCGTTGCGGTCGAAAACCCGTTATAATGTGTTATTTACCGTTCTGTTGCGGTGATAATGCGGTTGATGCGTGTGATTTCCGTTCACACCGCAATTGCGGTCTGTTGTCGACCGCAACCGCAATATTGCGGCAGCTATCAAGTGATGCGGTCCGCAATTTCAAATCATGATTCCAAGCACCCCATTGTAAAGTCTCCAATCTCTTATCAAAACTCTAAACACGTAATTGACAATTTTTTCTCAACATAGTAAAAACCAAAAATGAATCATGAAAATCAAAGCTTGAGATTCTCTAAATCAAAGCATGAGCAGGACACTGTTTAGCTGTTGAGTTGTATCCATCATGGCTTATCCTCTCTAAATCTGCCATTGTTTCAGCAATTGACATGTGTTCACTATATTTTGGTACTGTTTGTACCATGTCTATGTGGTCTTTATAATATAATATGATTACTTTTGGCTTGACTACCACAGGTAAACTGGGTTTATTTGTCTCAAGCTAAGAAGATAGTAGCTTAAGGTTAAGGGTTGGTTAAAATATTAACATTTATGTTACGCTGAATATATCATAATGGTAAATAACTAAATGAGCATGCCATTTTATGGATTCAAATATTTTTGTTGCCATGGATGGATGGTGTGTGTTAGGTTTTAATGGCACAGGAGGAGACCCTAGGCTCTCCAAGGGTGCGTACTTGGGCTTGGAAAGTTGTTGCATGAGTGTTGGAATGATCCTGTGCTTGAAAGGTCACGTAATAGATCCCGCCAGGTCTCCACGTTGTCTTTACAATGTCACTGTATACAAAATTTGCACCCTAAATCAAAAGAATAATTAGTTAATCAACGAATGAATGAATAAACACAATATATATTATATTGGTAGTTTTGAACCTGATTCTCGGCATTGTATTCCTCCAAAGCAAGTTTGCATAGTGGAGTGAGACGAAGGCGACGATCATCGTCTATGGGAAGGGGAACTACGCCGGCACGTGATTCTTTAGTTGCGTCGAACCGCTGTGTCATGGAGAATCAAAATTAAGAGACTGAAACACAAAATTAAGCGAAAGAAAAATGGATGGATGCATACATTTAGGTTGTGATAGCGCTCTCTATAGTCAACATTGGCGATTTGAATTTTCTTCTGTCTTTCAATCCAAGCCTTATTCATATACTCAAACGAGGCAGTAGCAACCATAAAAGGTTTAGGGTCATCGTCATACATCGTGAAGTCACTCGGCACAAGATCTTCATACCATTTCAACTCCCAATCAAACTGTTCCTCTTCTAATTCCTCTTCCAATTCCAAGCTTTCCGAGAGGGTTTTGAATTCCATAGACATTTTGCACACGAGAAAGAGGGAAGAAGAATCACAATTCACGCATATAGGCTAAACCTAAATCAACAAACTCATCCTCTATTATAAATAATAAGGTTAATTGCATTTTAACCCCAGCCATATCAGCGTACCCCCCACCGTTGTCAAAGGCAGGTTTTGGCAACGGTTTACTTGAAAAAACCGTTGCCAAAAGTCAGGGAGGGGGAAAAGCAAAATTCGCTAACATTACAGGGGTAACATGCAATTAACCCTAAATAATAATTCAAATCTCTGTAGTTTTTTTTAGTATTTTATTTTGGGCTGGTCTAGATTTGCTTACACCCCTCTCCCAGACCCATCCACTCCTGTTTTCTTCTTTCTTTTATTTGAAGAAAATATATTAATTTTCATTTTAATTCTTATAATTGTTTTCTTTACCAGATAGTTGTTCAAACAAATTTTGTAAGTAAAGTCGAATTTGAATAGTCAATCACATCTAAATGGTGTGTATCTATACAAAAAAAAAATATATGATCTTTTATATTTTAAAGGTACTTCAACACTTTCTTTGCAATGTTCTAAATTTGAATGAGTAATATCTCAATTACTTTTATATCATCTTAAAATTCTAAAAACAAGTACAGTTATTAAAACAGAAAGTGAATTTTACGCTATCTTTTATAGACGTACTAGTAAAAGACCTGTGCGTTCGCACAGGTTCATTAATTTTAATAAGTATATCATTTATTTAGATATATTTATAAATATTATTAATAAATTTAATTATATAATGCACAATAATTATATGAATGTAATAGTATATTAAAACAATTATAAATAATTGACCATTGCTTCTTAAATCTTTTATAATCATAAACAAAATAATACAACTAATCCAATTGATTTATATAATCAAATAAATGAGTCACTCCAAAAAAAAAATTGAATAAGAAAAGATGAATAAGAGACAATGGTAGTTGAAATTAAAGATTATAAATTTACTTTGCAGCAATGTTTAATCAATAATCGATTAAAATGCAATATATTTTCATATAAAATGAAGATGTTTTATGTCTAATCTCTTTATTCCATGCTTGTAAAAAAAATGATTATTTATATCATGAATTTTAATTGCATTTAAATTGGTTCTATGACGGCAGCTCATTAAAGCCTTTTTCAATTACAGCAACACATCCAATGCTTCCTGAATTGAAAGAAGAAGGATTAGATGAAAAATGGAAAGAGAGTTTTCAATCTAACAATGTGTGAGTTAAAGTTGAAACAAAAACTGCAGTTGATAGTACACATGTATAGGTAAATAGGTTTGAAACAAAAACTGATCAACTAAAAGTCTTAAAGAACTGTTATCCCACTAACAGTACCAAGGCATTAATAAACTAATATTTAGACTTTAGTAAAAATATATAGTTTATACCAACTTACTATTCAATCATGTTTCACAAGAATTCAATGTACATAGCAGTGCAATTTCAACATCCATATCCTTCTAACATAGTCAAACACGGCTCAGACTTCAATCAAGGTCCTAACCTTTTATTTTGCTAGGACTGCAGTTTAGCTCATTTCCAAATTAAGTACAAACTTCACTAATAACTAATTAATTCTAACATCAATTTCCTTTAACAATTTCACAGCTATGACAAATAATTCAGCTACTTCCAACTAAAAGCTTATCCAATCTTCCAATTCTTGGTCATCCTTAGCACTGAGAGGGCTTTTAATTCATGAACTCATTCACATTTTGAACTTGCTATAACCTAACAGTAGTAATTAATTATTTCAACTGCTCTTATCACATTTCAAAGTAGCCTAGCATAACATAGCATTTTTTATCCTAACATCACATAATTGTCTTAATTGCACCCTAGCCATTATCACTTAATAGGTTTTAATCCTAACATAACATGGATAATTCAAACATTGACTGATAAAAGTCTTAAAGAACTTACATCACATGTATAATTTACCTCTAGCCAGCTGTAAATGACTTAGTTCAAAATAATGACTAACTAATTTGGTTCACAACAAAAGTTTGTTAAGGCATTGTTAGAAAGTTCAATACTGACCTCTGGGTGGTTAGAATGATATCTGCTTCATTTATATTTCTTGGAGTGTAAGATTCATTGTCACCTGTGAGCTCAAGGCAATATATCCCCCATGGTCCAAATTTCTGATTCCAGTCATGGACATTCTCCTGAACTAAAGCCTTAGATGGTCCAAATTAATTAACGACACGTGATAATTAAAACACATATCAAATTGTACGCTTCAAATGATTCAATGATTCACTACATAAAATCTTGGGTTGTTTTCATGTACCAATACAATATGAGTCTGTGTTTATGGCAAAAGAAAAGAAAAACGGTTTACACCACTGACACAATATGAGTCTGAATCTATAAAGATAAAAAATGGGTGCACATCCATGAAAAAGCTTCTCACCATACAGAGTGCACCAATGGCCAGTACGATATTCTCGGCAGTTCTAGGCATAGCCTCATCTGCTATTACTGTCATACTCTGCATGAAATTCATATAAGAAAAATCCTACATCAGATATGACATAAACTTGGACAGTACTTGCAGCTAATGATTAGTAATGAGGGACAAAGATATTTTTGAAATGACAAAATACAGATCTTGACCTTTAAAATATCGCTAGCAGCTTTAGACGTTTTATCTTGTACACTCAGTTGTGCCTTAGCATCATAAGACATAATGTAAGCCTTCACCCAACGTCGCATGAAGTCTTTCCATGATTGCAATGACATAAGCGCAAGCAAGATATTTCTTGAAACGTGAAGAGAAACAGATATTTTCTTGAGAGCGTTCTCATAAGCAGCGTGTAAGTACATTCAAATTTAAAGAGAATA
The DNA here is from genome assembly GCA_022829125.1 of Lathyrus tuberosus. NCBI lineage: Eukaryota > Viridiplantae > Streptophyta > Magnoliopsida > Fabales > Fabaceae > Lathyrus > Lathyrus tuberosus. Next base: position 3,415,463 of record JALAZF010000392.1, read on the forward strand.
TATCTAATGTACGAATATCTTACTTTTGATGCCTGATGTCCATTCCCGTTTTTAGGAGTGAAAGAAAAACACAATAAAGTTGCACCAGGTAATCCTATAGCCTCATTTATCTTTCCTGCAAAGATAATGCTTACATATCAAAACATCTTCAAAAAAACATATAAAAATTACATTCAACCAGACAATGTTTGATAAAAATAATTAGTGGCAGAAACTCCACCATTCCACTGAAGGAACCACTCATTTTTTCGATCATGAAAGCAGTCAGTTTTTTTCAGATTTCAGAAAATTCTAAATATTCTGTTTCCTAACATTTATATAAAAAATAACATATTTTACCTTAAATTGAAAATTGGTCTTTTTTTGAAGCCAACAGATGCATTCAATAAGGAGCACAAGAAGTGCCAAAATTACAGAAACATGAATAGATTCTCAAGCAATGTCAAGCAAAGAACTCCTAAAACACCAGGAACTTCTAACCAAAAAACTAACAATGCCTCAATAAAATTATTACTTCAAATTCACCAAAACACATACTAAACAAAATATAAACAATGCCTCAACAGAGCTACTACTGCAAACTCACTTGAAACATCTCCAAAACATACTGCCAATGGCCACAAAGCAGCAGCAAAACCCAGACTGAAAAACCCTACCCCAAAACAGCAGCAAACTTCGAAAGACCAATGAAATAAAAAGTTGTAAGGTTGACATATTTGGTGCTAGTAAACTTGCATCTGAAAAATGTAAGCAAAGACCGGTCAGTTACCTTATGTGAGAGTGTAAACACAAAAAAAAAATGTTAACACTGTCACACATGGTTAAGAGTTTTTATTTTTGTAAGTCCATCAAATACCAGAAGTTACATTGAATTACTCAAAATTACCTATCCATAAACATTCTCAAATATAAAACTCATTCATTGAATTACTCAAAATTACTTATGCATAAACAATCTTAAATATAAAACCTATTCATTCAAAATTAATTTATGTTTATTACAATTATTCAATATCATTGTATATTACCATAAATGGCAGAAGTATGGTAGTTGGCTCCATATTACAATGCTAGTCACATGGTTCATCATCTAATTTCAAAATCAGTGAAAAAGGCAAGGTATTTTTAAAAAAAGATTGACACTACTTACCTTGTCCCAGAACTTTTTTCTCTAGACTTTATCTATTGCGAACCTGGCAAAGGAGGCACTTCCTTTGAAGTTTCTTGGTTGGGCCTGTTATCTTTGCCGGTGCCAGAACTCTAGCCACCACAGGCATCTGAGAGAAGGCCAATAGAATATTAATTTAGTTTCTACAGCCAAACACAATATCCTAATAGCTATGTTCTATGCACACGATTATGACATCCAATACAGGTTACCAAATGACAGAATGGCTATAACATACATTAACTGTGACAAATCATCAAAAAGCTGTGTCAATTTGTATATCAATGGGAAAAAATTTATGGCTGCACCTTCAAGCAAGATTTCAAACCTGCAAAAAATTTATAACTTTGTTTTGGCAAGTATATGTAATAGAAATAAAATCAACCAGCAATCAGAAGTTCTACATTGAAGTTAGTCAATGTCTTTGTGATGACATATTTTTCCAAATGCCTCATGTGTAGATAAACCTGAGTTACGCCTAATTTATGTGCTACCAAAGAGGCGACGATGTTTCCATCGCTATAATTTATGTGCAGCCTAGTGCACCAGCCATAGCTGAAGATTTTGCTCCTAAGATTGAGGCTCTTGCATAGCTAGCTGAAGCTCCAACACCAGCTGATGTGAAGTATGCACCATCACCAATGACATCAACAACCTCAATTTTCTAATCCAGATTAACAACCTCAATGGCCTAAGAAGGGATTCATAATTGAAAGAACAGAGGAAAATGATGAGATTTATAAAATGTTAGGATGTTAGACTAACAAAAGTTTAGGAATGCCAGACTGAATCATTGTTTTGAACCATACCACTCCCTTCTGGAGTTCAGATGCTCTCATTCCAAGGTTTGCCAACCTTGTGCAAGGAACTATCTCCTCCTCCGGTGCTTCTGTGAGTGAAACTCGTATTGTATCGCCCAATCCATCCTGATGAAAAGCACATGATCAATTTTCTTCTTTCTTTTATTTAAAGAAAATATATTAATTTTCATTTTAATTCTTATAATTGTTTTCTTTACCAGATAGTTGTTCAAACAAATTTTGTAAGTAAAGTCGAATTTGAATAGTCAATCACATCTAAATGGTGTGTTTCTATAAAAAAAAAATATATGATCTTTTATATTTTAAAGGTACTTCAACACTTTCTTTGCAATGTTCTAAATTTGAATGAGTAATATCTCAATTACTTTTATATCATCTTAAAATTCTAAAAACAAGTACAGTTATTAATACAGAAAGTGAATTTTACGCTATCTTTTATAGACATATTCCACCAACGTTTGTTTTATGTGAACTCAGTGAGATATATATACTAGAAATTTACATTGGTTTTAAAATATATGTTAAAAAAGCATGTTATACCAATTTTAGGTATAGCGGACAAAAAATCATATGATTTAAATTGAATTTCAAGACATTTACACTGATTTTTTTTTTAAGTATAATGTGTGTCAAATATTAATTATTTACACTAAATATAAAGAAGCTTACAACGTTTTTATATATAACAATAATGGATCATATGTTCTTACACTAAATTTCAAAAAATTACTTTGTTTAGTCCGGTATAATAGGTGTGAAATGATAGATATTAACACTGAATTGTAAGGAATTTAAATGATTTTTAATATAACAAGTATGAAATGTTTTTGACACTTACTTGTACGGACTTTACACTTTTTTGAATAAAGCTCATGCAAAGTACTATATATTTATACTAAATTACAAGGATATTTTCAGATAGTTTAAGCCTGTGTAAGATATTCTAAACTTTTTTTATAAATTTTGAAATTTCATAAAATCAACCATTTTCGCATATTCTTTAACAGAAACATATTAAAAATATTAAAAGTAAACAAAAACAAACAATTAACTAATCTTCAAATAATTTGAAAGATATATGTTATGTATTTTCACCTTTAGAGGGGCAGAAAGGTAAATGATACCTTAAATTGGCTGGACTTAAGCAATTGGGTTGTTCTGTGAGCAGAAGTGGATTAGGTCATGTCTAGTCATTGGGTCAGTCCAGAACATAAGCCCTCTAAGGCGTTGCTCCCGAGCATGGGAATGATGACTTAAGGGTAGTTCGCAGTCCCGAGGAAATCCAGAAATGATCGTCGCTTATCGACGAGACGAGGCTGTTTTACGGTGCCCGAGGGAGTCTGTGCCCGGGGGAACCTGTAACGTTGTCAGGAGTGCCTGGCTTGCGGGGAGCCCAACGGTTGATGTAATATGAAGATGTGAAGTGTCACGCGTGCCTCGTGTAACACCCTAAACCCCAGCGACAATTAATAATAAAATATTCGAAAATATTAGAGTAAAATAAAACATATAATCAGTTATGATGCTATATTCAACAAACACCTGCTCGTGCATACGATATGTAAAGCATCACTATTATTAATAAAAACATACTTGATTAATTTTATCATATAGCAGCAGAATTCAATTAAAACATAACATACTTAGTACCACATAATTCTCCTCAAGTAAACAAAATGGCAACACATAATAAAATAAACAACGACATGCGTTCTGAAACCCAGTGTTACAATCAGAGCAAACGCGACTCAACGAGATAAAAGAGAAGACTTCATCTGCACTAACTTCAACTCCGCACTAATCCTGCTTATCTGCACGTTACCCGCGTAGAGGTAATATTCAAACAGAAGGGGTGAGATTCTCAATCAATATAAGAAATGCATAAGATAAGTATGAAAGAACATAATCCATAGACAGCTCACCCTATCATCACAACATCAACGAAACTACCATTTACACATACAACAGATAATCTAACGATTCACAATGTAATACAATATGATGCAATGCAATGAGACCCACGACTCGACTCAATGCATGTGGTACCATTTCGATCCCTGTTTTATGATCATAATTCCCGTCGGAATTTCCATAACAGTCGCTCACACCCCACATGAGCACACGACATCGGTGATCGCTCACACCCCACACGGGCACACGATCACCTCAACAACAACAACCACACGATTCTATATCAAAGAATCCCGATAAGACGCTCACACCCCACCTGGGCACACGACTTATCGCACAACTGATGCAGCATGGCATGCATACAACGACAACATACGGCGACAACGAAATGCATATGACTAACAATGCGTCCATACATCATACTACAACTATCCAACATGCAGCATAAGACTGCCAACGCATATAACGACAACAGTCCGCAATCACAACACACATACACGCAACAAAATTCATCATTTTAACTTATGACATATAACAACTGATCGGAGGGGACCAGGAGGAGATCGTCGCGGCCTTCGTGTAGGACAAGAGTAGCTGCTCGTAGGAGAGGAAAAAGGGGTTGAGGTACCTGCAAGGTACTCCGATGCCAAAGTAAGTATTTGGTCAAAAGAAAGGGGAAAGCAAGTAAGAGAAGTCAAGTATATGATTTGTAATACCTGTCCCTCTCGAGCGAGGGGTTTTTATAGGGAGATTGTTGGCGAGCAAAGTGCCTGATCGACCAATGAGGTATTGCCAGATGGAGGGCGAAGCGCGTGGTCTTTCTAACTGTTTCCGTGATATACGGGGAGGCAGTTGGTCGCGTGAGCTATTCTGCTCGTGAAAGGGACACGCCCAACGGCTATATTGTGCCCAACGGCTATATTGTGCTTATTGGGCCTGTTCGCTAATTATGACGGATTGGGCCTGGCCCTTAAGGGCAGGAAGCCTTGCCCGGTCCAGAACAGGAGCCCCTCAAGTCGTTGCTCTGTTGGAGAGTAATGACTTTAGATAGCTGTGACTTCGACCGTACTGTCGGGCAAGTGGTTGCTCGCTTAGAATGTTCCATTCGTACCCCGACCAGATGTGGACGTCAGCTATCAGCGCAAAATGTTGATCAGGGTTTGCAGCGTCCTCGGAGAAATGGGAGTTTTTGGCGAGCATCCCTGCACGAAAGTGTTCACTTTGACGAAGAGACTTGCTCGTACGGGCCAAGGGCTAGTGTATTTTCTGCGCTGAACCAGGCAAAGAGTTTTTGTGACACGTGGTGAGCATTTATGGCCTTTGTCAGCCCTAGGGGCGTATAGGCTATGATGACCTTCACGATTCCCCACGATCAAGTGGTTATAAAAAGGTGGGGGAAGGTTTCATTTTCATAATTTCACAAGTCTTTTCCTCTTTGCTTTCGTTTGCTCTGTAATTAGTCTTCGCCGGAGCTTCTCTTCACCACCGTCAACTTCTTCTTTTACTTGTAAGTTCATTCTTCCCTTTCTGCATATTTTTATAGGTTTTCCGGTTGAAGTTCATATTTTCCGGTTGAACTTCATGTGTTCTTTAATGAACACATGAATTCCAGGAAATTTTGTGAAGAACATGATGAATTTTAGGAATTTCTAGGATTTTGTAGAAATTGTTAGCGTAGATCCTTGTAGAATCTGGTTAGGTGTAGGATCTAGTTTGTAGTCGGGCACTAGGCCTGTTCGGAGTTTTAGCGTGATTTTGAGACGAACATGCATCCTCGTATGTGTATCTGCGAGTTCTGGTCGTGGAGACCTCTCCTAGCTATTGTAGGTAATTCATACGGGCACGTGGTTGTCCTCGGATTCGTTAACGCCCTTTCACTTGATTAGTGGTGGAAGGGTGGATTTGATCGCGAATGTCGAATTCACTTTTCTTCCTCTGCTTTCCAGGTGAAAATGGCTGAACCCCGCGATGAAGTTATGCCCGACGCACAGGAAGTACAAGAGGGGCCCAGTGTGTCCGCTGATTACTCGAATATCAAGGTCGCAGGAGGGGACCTTGACTGGCTTGGACATGAGCCTTTGTCTTTTCGGTCAACCTTCTCCGAGGAGGAGATACGGGACTTCGACTTGTTGAAGAGACGCGACGAGGACGCTCCACGGGCATGGAAAGCCTTTCGTCCCGGGGAATACGATAGAATATGTTCCTCGTACCCGGGACTTCGCTTTCCTATGTACGAATTTGCGTTTACGGAGGCCAAAATGCGTCTCCCTTTCACTGACTTCCAATCCTCCTTGTTCACTCATCTGGCCTTGTGCCCGTCCCAGCTTCACCCAAACGCCTTGGCTTTTATAAGGGCTTTTGAGTTAGTGTGTCGTTATCTCAACATCGGGGCGACCACGGATCTCTTCTTCTATCTTTTCCAAATTCAGCGGAGCACGGCGGGGGCGAAACAGAGTTGGGTATCGTTTAAGCAACAGAGTAGGCTGTTCTGGCCGTATTCTGATTCGATACGCAATTTCAAGGACAGGTTTCTGATCGTGAAGCCTGTAACTGAAGAGGCCAAGAGAAGCATCTCGACCATTGAGAGGGTGATGGTGGATGGTCGGGAAAGGGATGGTGTGGTCTCCATCTTTCCTTTGGAATGGGTCTACACCCATTTTAAGCGCCGAATAGATCAGTTCCTGGTGAAGCATGAACAGCTTTGCCCGGCGGATAAGGAGTCGTACACGATCCTCCATGCTTACGTGGAGAGCTTTACTCCGGACTTCGTCGTTGATCGGGACGGGAATCAGTTGGTCGGGGAGGATGGACCTGCCCGAGCAGCTAGATATATTAATGGTAAAGCTCTTCTTAAGTGTGATACGACGACGACGCTATGACGTTGCTTGGTATGCTCCACTGTTTAGCTTTGTTTCTTTAAATTCTTTTGGTTCTGACTTGATGTGTGTGTTTGCAGGTATAATGGCTGACATGCGGGAGCGTCTGATGAGGTCGCAGGCTGCAAAGGTTCACAAGAAGGCGACCACCGGTACCAAGGCCGGGGCACCTAAGCAGACAGTGATGGAGAGTTTTGCTGCTGGATCTACCCCAGTCCCGGAGAGAGCCTCGACTCCGCTGACCCCGGAGGGTTCTCTTAAGAGGAAGAGAGATGCTGCGGGGACTCCTGTGGCCTCTGGTCCTGGGGGGTCCGGTGCCGGTCATTTCGTCCTGCCCGCCTGCTACACGCGTCGAGACTTGTTCGTTGAAGGGGATTCGATAGAAGTCCATGATTTTGAAGCCACGACTATTTTGAACGCCAAGTCCAAAGTGAGGAGAAAATAGTTGTGCCAGGATGCGGCAGGCATGTTCATGGTCCTTGAAGCTGCCCTTGTCCTCGCCGACGATGAAGCCGCTACTCAGGCGAGCCTCGTGACTTCCCAGAATAAAATAGCTGAGCTGGAGGCAGAAAACAACAAGTTGTTCAACGATTTGAAACAGTTTAAAGGTCACGAGGAGGCCAAGGTGCTGCTCCAGACGGAGGTGACCCAGCTGAAGTTAGCTGCGCTTAAGGCTGACGAGGAGAGGAAGAGACTGCAGGAGAGGATTGCTGAGTTGGAAGACTTGACTTCAGCTGCCCAGGATGAAAATGATGATGAGCAGTCTCTAAAGTCGCGGACTGACTTGATCGAGAGGATCAGGATCCTTGGCGAAGATAACCTGAAAGCAGCTAAGTTCGGCTTCAATGCGGCTAAAGAGCAGATGGTGGCCCTCAACTCTGGTGTGCAGCTCACGACGGATGGAATGGGTTTGTTCAACAGAGTGGTGGACGGTCAAGTTATCCCAGCCGAGGAGGAGAGTGAAGTCGCAGAGTAGGACTTGGTTGTTTTAGCATGTTGTGGCCCTACGTGCCCTTATTAATTTGTATTTATCGTTTTGTATGGGCGCTGCCCCCCTTTGTATTTATGACATTGTCCGGTCGTGGCCGGTACTTTAATATACTTGGGTTTTGTGGATGTTTTATTATGGACTTTGCTCTTTTTGTTTATTTGTGCGTGTGTCCCCGGCTAGACGCAAAACCTACCGAGGAGGGCGAAGTAGTTCCGCCCATGATGAGGCTAAGACTTTGTTTTTTGTACTAATCTCATAGGCTTTGACTGTTCCCATCGCGAGCTGGGTGTCCTGCCTGAATGGTGCGGCAACGGCGGAGCTCGGTTTAGGTATCCCCGTTGTGCACAGGATCTGCTCGTCCAATGAGCAGAAGCTGGCCGGCGTTGTAATGCGTGTCGCGCTTCACCAGGGCACGATACGATGGTCGCGCAGATCTCCCCGTTTTGGGGTGACTACGTCGGCGACTTGTCTATCCTCGTGGTTAAGGACTTAGCTATAGTATTGCTTGAGCTTTTCAGCATTCCATGGCCGAGCAAGTTGTTTTTCGTCCAGTGTTTCCAAGTAATATGCTCTCGTGCCCGTTTTGGACTTGACCCTTTAGGGTCCTTCCCAGTTCGCCGCCAGTTTCCCTTCGCGAGAATCCTTCTGGTTTCTGCGCAGGACCAAACTGCCTACGGGGAAGTCGCGCTTTATGACTCTGGCGTCATGTCGCATTGTGATTTGTTGCTTCAATGCGGCCTCACGAAGGGCAGCTCCTGATCTTATTTCTTCTACCAGATCGAGTTCCTCGCGTAGAGCCTCATCGTTCATCTCTTCGTCGAGGGGAGCTTATGTCCTTCTGGAGGGCTCCCTTATCTCCACCGGTATTACCGCCTCTGTTCCATACGCTAGTCGGAAAGGGGTTTCCCCGGTGGTGGAGTGAGGTGTTGTCCTGTACTCCCAGAGGACGTTGTAGAGCTCCTCGACCCATCTTTTCTTGGCCTCGCCTAGTCTTCGTTTTAATCCGCGTAAGATCACTCTGTTCGCGGCCTCCGCTTGCCCGTTGGTTTGTGGATGCTCGACAGAAGTAAAGTGTTGTTTCGTTCCCAATTTGGCGACGAAGTCTTGGAATTTTCTGTCCGTGAACTGGGTTTCGTTGTCGGTCACGAGGGCCTAGGGTACCCCGAATCTGGCGAGGACGTTTCTTTTGTAGAAACGCAATATGTCGAAGGTTGTGATCTTGGCGAGCGCTTCGGCTTCAATCCATTTTGTGAAATAGTCGACGGCCACGATTAGGAATTTATTTTGATAAGATCCCATTGTAAAGGGGCCTAGGATGTCCATCCCCCACCAGGCGAAGGGCCACGGCGAGGAGAGGGTCTTCAACTCGTTGGGTGGTGCCAAATGCATGTCCCCGTGGCACTGGCAACGGTCACATTTTTGCACATATTCTTTGGCGTCGTGCTGCATGGTTGGCCAGTAATATCCTGCGCGCAGAGCCTTTCGAGCCAGGGATCTTCCTCCTAAGTGTTGTGCGTTGATACCCTCATGGATTTCTTGTAAGATTTCGGGGACCTGGGCCTCGTCGACACATTTTAATAGGGGAATGGAAAACCCTCGTCGATATAACTTGTCCTCGACTAGTACGTACGAGCAGGCTCGTCGTTTAGTTACACTGGCCTCCTTACTGTCTTCAGGAAGTTCCTCTTTGGTGAGGTAATTGTATACCGGGGTCATCCAACAATGGGGGTCTCCGACGACGTTAACATCTACCAGGTCGGGCTTTGTAATGCTCGGGTTAGCCAGTGTTTCTTGTATGACGGATTTGTTTCCACCTTTTTTCCTAGTGCTGGCTAATTTGGAGAGGATGTCTACTCGGGTATTCTGTTCGCGCGGGACATGCTGAACTTCCCATGCTTTGAACTCTGTCAATTTTTCTTTCACCGTGGTCAAGTATTCGGTTAGTTAGTCGTTCTTTGCCTGGTAATCTCCTCGTACTTGGGATGCCACAAGCTGGGAATCAGTGCAGATTTTAATTTTCCTTGCGGCGACGTCTTTAGCCAATCATAATCCTGCGAGGAAGGCTTCATATTCGGCGCTATTGTTGGATGTTTTCAAGGAAAGGATCAGGGAGACTTCGATCAGGGTCCATTCCTTGTTTTCGAGTATAATCCCTGCTCCGCTGCCCGCGGGGCTTGACGCGTCATCCACGTAAATGATCCATTCTTGTGTTCCTGCCTGGGGGGACGATTCCAGAGTCATTTCTGCCACGAAGTCGGCCAGAACCTGCGCCTTGAGGGTTTTCCTTCCTTCGTAGTAAATGTCGAACTCGACCAGTTCAAGGGACCATTTTAGCATCCTGCCCGCCATGTCTGGTCGGCTTAGCAGCTGCCTAATTGGCTGGTCGGTCCTGACGACGATAGTGTGCGCCAGGAAGTAATATCTGAGTCTCCTCGCGGCGATTATGAGAGCAAGGGCCACCCGTTCTATTTGCGTGTATCTGACTTCGGGTCCCTGTAGGGCTTTACTGGTGAAATAGATGGGTTTCTGCCCGTCAGTGGCCTCGCAAATAAGTGTTGCGCTTACTGCTTCGTTGGCCACGGAGAGATACAGGTATATGGTTTCCCCGCGGTCTGGTCGGGACAACACTGGTGGTTCGGAAAGAGCTTGTTTGAAATGGGTGAGAGCCTGCTCGCACTCGTCCATCCACTCGAAATTCGCCTCTTTCCTGAGTAACTTAAAAAAAGGCAGGGCGTGCTGGGCGGACTTGCTTACGAAGCGAGCAAGGGACGCGGGCATCCCGTTGAGAGATTGTATCGCCTTCTTCGATTGTGGCGTGGGAAATTCCACGAGTGCTCGGAATTTGTCTGGGTTTGCTTCTATTCCTCTTTCAGTGAGGTAAAATCCGAGGAATTTTCCTGCTCGCACGCTGAAGGTGCATTTTTCTGGATTAAAACGCATTTTACATTTTCGAGCTTGGTCGAACACCTTGCGCAAGTGGGTGGTATGGTCGGACTCCTCTTGGGATTTCACGATCATATCATCCATTTATACTTCGAGCATGTCACCGATTTCTGATCGGAAGACCTTGTTCATCATGCGTTGGTACGTGGCCCCGACATTCTTTAGTCCAAAGGGCATTACGTTATAGTAATAATTCCCCGAGGAGGTCATGAATGTCGTGTATCTCTTGTCCTCGTCGGCCATTGGGATTTGGTTGTATCCCGAATAAGCGTCCATGAAGGACAAGAGCTTGAAACCTGCGGAATTATCTACGAGTTTATCTATGCTCGGCAGTGGATAAGCGTCTTTCGGGCAAGCCCGATTGAGATCGGTGTAGTCAATGCACATGCGCCACTTTCCATTATTTTTCTTTACAAGTACAATATTTGAGAGCCAGGTCGTATACTTGGCCTCAGAAATAAATTTTGCCTCTAAGAGGTCTTGTACAAACTTTTCGGCAGCCTGTGCCTTCTCTTCGGATTGTTTCCTTCTTCGTTGGGCAATGGCGCGGGCAGCTGGGTTGATTGTGAGGTGGTGACATGCAGTTTCTGGATCAAGGTCGGGCATATCCGCTGCACTCCATACGAACAGGTCGGCGTTGTCGTCGAGGCATTTCTTCAAATCCTTCTTTACCTCTTCGGGAAGACCAGCGCCTATCCTTACTCCCCTGCTGGAGTTGTTACTGAAAGTGATGATCTCGAATTCCCCATCTAGAACTAGTCGCAGCAGTGTAGGAGACGGGGAGTTTGTCATTCCTAACTTTCCATCTTCGTCCCGATCTTCGTTTCCTTCTTCAACAAGCCTGCTGTCGAGGTCAATGGTGTGCACGGGAAGCGTGGGCTTTTTCTCTGGCTGGCCCTCTTCGGCTGGAACCTCGTCCTCTCTGGTGCGCTCTGTCGATTTTGCTGTTGTCGCGATCTAGTTCTGCCCTTTTGTTGCGGCCTCGAAGCATCTGCGAGCAGCCTTAATGTCACCGTGCAGAGTTGCGACGTGTCCTTTCTCAGTGTAGTACTTGAGCTTGAGGTGGACCGTCGAGGGGACAACAACGATTTCAGCGAGAGCCGGTCTTCCGAGGATGCACTGATAGAGTGACGGGCAATCAATGACTAAGAACTGCGTTTTGATTGTCCAGGATGCCTCCTCTCCGTTGAATCCTTGGAGATCAGATCCCACGTACGGGGAGAGATTAGACTTATTCAGTTTCAGTGCGCGGAACAGGCTGGAGTACATGATGTCCACGGAGCTTCCCTGGTCGACCAGGATTCTCCGCACATCAGTAGATGATAATTTGGCCCTAATCAGCAGAGGAATGTGGGAATTCGGCGATCCTCCGGGGAGTTCTTCTTTGTAGAACGTGATCGGCTGTGAACGCCCTTTACCCTTGCCGATCGTGTACAACTGATCGGGGCTGCTGTCTATCAGCTGTTCAAACTTTCTCTTGATGGATCCTATCGTGAGTTCATGGTACCCCCCACATGAGATGACCATGGCCGCAGGAAAGGCTTCTCAGGTGCTGTGTATGGATGCCTGGGAAGTCGGACTGATGTGGTCAGGAATGAAGAAGTCCTCTGGTCGGCTGATGGACATTGTGACCTGTGGGGGAGGACTGGAGGGGGTTGATTCTGCTTCTTTCTTCGAATCAGACGTGTCTCGTCGGGAGGACTCTCCCTTCTTCACGTATTGTTTCAGGTGACCCTCTTTGATGAGGATCTCTATGGCGTCCTTGAGGTGCACACAATCTTCCGTCACGTGCCCGTGACTACGGTGGAAACGACAGTATTTGCTTTTGTTGACGTTTCCTTTGGACGCGGTTGGTTTGGGGAACCTGACACCTCCTTGTTTGAATTCGGTGTTGATACAGTTGGAGAGAATACGCTCACGTGAGGTAGCGAGCACAGTGTATTCATTGAATCGGCCAGCTGGCCCTTTGCCTTCACGGGGATGCTCCTCCCGTCGCTTCTCCTTCCCTTTACGGTATGGCTCTGGTTCCTCCTTTTTGGGTGCTCGGGGTGCTTCCCGATCTCTTGCATCCCGGGAACGGTATGCGGCTTCTTTCTCCTCGTAGCGGATGTAATCTTTAGCCATGTGGAGAAGCTCTGTCAGCGTTCGAGGAGCTTCGATCCCGACAGCTTTGCGGAAGTCGCTCTTCGGTCGGAGTCCTTTCTCGAGGAGGTACTTCTTCATGTGATCGGAAGTTCTGACTTCCACTGCCTCCTTATTAAATCTCTCGATGTAATCCCGCAGAGGTTCTTCCCTGCCTTGTATGATCGCTTCCAACGTTGCCTCCGTTTTTGGGTGTCGTCGGGAGGCTGTGAAATGGCGGGTGAACTGGCCTTTGAGCTCGCGCCAGGAGGAGATGGATCATCGAGGGAGTCTTTTGAACCATGTCATCGCACCCTTCCTCAGGGTGATGGGAAATATTTTGCACCTGATGGCTCCGGAGACACCGTGGTATTGGAGCATAGCTTCGATGTTCTCCAGGTGCTCGTGAGGATCTGACGTGCCATCGTATGTAGCCAGTGTGGGAGGTTTCTCTAACCCATGGGGGATCCGGGTGTCCACAATGTTTCTCGTGAACGGGCCTCGAGCTTCGTCGTCACTGCTAGAGCTGTGAGTAAGTGACGGATAATGACTGTGGTCGCGGCTTTGACTGCGGAGAAGAGAGTGTCCGCGGATACGCTTATGCTCGTACTTGTCTGAATGTCGGTGTCTTTTGGAAGCAGGGGAATGCCTGGTTTTCCTAGGAGAACGACGATGTCGGCGGTCAAGATCGGGTGTTGGGCTTCCTGATTTTGGACGCTCTTTAACCGGGGAAGGACTATCACGTCTCCGCTTTGAGTGAACTCGCGGAGGCGGGGAGAGGTTCAGCGTCTCCGAGGTGTGATGCTCCTGAAGGGGGTGCTCGAGGGCACTGATTTTTTCTCCCTGCTGGAGGATGAAACGATTGGAGTTTTTCAAAGAGGTAATGAGCACCGCGGTGGTCGGATCTGCGCCTTGAGGAACCAGAATGGGTTCGAAGGAAAGTTCCGCGGCTGGCGCTCGTGGTCTTTGCTCGTCAGGCTTCGGGGAAGGCAGCCCACCGTTGCGCTGGATGTTTTCGGACGGGATGTGGCCGACGACAGCATCGTTGTCGGTAGTGTCTGCGACGGTCACAGGTTCTTGGCGGATGTCACTCTTGATGAAAGCCATGATGATATAGGGTTTTGGAGAGAGATGAAAGCTTTGGTCTTTTGGGTGAAAAGATGAGGGATCTTGATTCAAAAAAGACGGGGAAACGAAGTTTCCCACAGACGGCGCCACTGATCGGAGGGGACCGGGAGGAGATCGTCGCGGCCTTCGTGTAGGACAAGAGTAGCTGCTCATAGGAGAGGAAAAAGGGGTGGAGGTACCTGCAAGGTACTCCGATGCCAAAGTAAGTATTTGATCAAAAGAAAGGGGGAAAGCAAGTAAGAGAAGTCAAGTATATGATTTGTAATACCTGCCCCTATCGAGCGAGGGGTTTTTATAGGGAGATTGTTGGCGAGCAAAGTGCCTGATCGACCAATGAGGTATTGCCAGATGGAGGGCGAAGCGCGTGGTCTTTCTAACTATTTCTGTGATATACGGGGAGGCAGTTAGTCACGTGAGCTATTATGCGCGTGAAGGGGACACGCCCAACGACTATATTGTGCCTAATGGCTATATTGTGCTTATTGGGCCTGTTCGCTAATTATGACAGATTGGGCCTGGCCCTTAAGGGCAGGAAGCCTTGCCTGGTCCAGAACAACAACATATACGAAAAGCCAATTAACACGTCAAAGGGTTGGAATTCTGGTACAAGGTTAATTTTTAGGAAAAGTACGTGAAACAAGCTTTCCAACGCTTCTAACGGCGACTGAAACAGATAAATGGATCAAAAGATACGAATTTTCAAAGTTTTGGAAGGTTCGGTTCATCTCAGCTCTGTTCGCTTAATGCTCGCCCAGCGAGGCACCAGTGAAACCCCGTTCGCCCGGCGAACTCTTTCTTCGCCCGACAAATTCCCCTTTCGCCTCCTGCTCGCCCAGCGGAGCAGAAGCGAATTCCCCCCATACAAAATCCAGTAGCACCTACTTTCTATCCTTCGCTCGCCTCTCCCTTTCTCCTGACGGCCTCCCAGCGAAATCGCTTCGCCCGGCGAGACAAGTCCTTCGCCCGGCGAATTCCTGCAAACTGAAATTCTGCAGTTGCGTTCTCTGCATAACTCAGACCCCAAAATTCTCACAACTTCAACACCATACAGTCCAGAATGCACATAAATCACGTTTTTATCATACAACAACAACACTTTCAACACAAAATCACAATTTTAATAATCAATTCATATAATTCACATATTATTAGAATCACCGACACGCAAGACCTCAATTTCGAATCAACACAAATGATACATTGGGGTGATCCTAAGAGATTAAAGAACCCCACCCTTCGGATGAAGATTCCTCGAAGCTCTCTAAACCCTGGCTCTGCTTCTCTCTTCCATTCCTCTTTTCTCCAAAAACACGATCGATCCCAAATGATTCTCCCCTTTCCAATTTTCTTTCTTTTCCTACTACAACTCTTAGACCCCTAATATACTTTTCCCTCTATACCCTTACTAATTTTCATGAATGGTCCACCTTGCCCCTTATTATTCTCCACTCATTTTATCCAATTTTTTTTAAATAAATAAATAATTAAACTAATTATTTTAAATCCAAATAATTCCAACTAAATTATTTAAATTAATAATTAATTACTAACCACACCTCTCACTTCTACACAATTGGTCACACACCCCCAATACCTCATTCTCTATAATTCTAAGGTCACAACCCTATAGTAAGGTCAACCCAACTTCAACCAAAACACACATAGTCATACACAAATACACCATCTCATACAATTTTAATTACGAAAAATAATTAAAATAAATCAGGGTGTTACAACTCTCCCCCACTTAGAATATTTTCGTCCTTGAAAATTTACCTCATACAAATAACTCCGAATACGACTCTCGCATCCTGCTCTCTAATTCCCAAATCATGTTTCCACCGGAGCGCCTCCCCACACTACCTTCATAAGAGTGATCTCTTTATCTCTCTATTGCTTTACTTCGCGGTCTTCAATCCGTATTGGTAAGGTCTCAACTGTAAGGTTATCCCTTACTTCCATATCATCCATCAGAATCACATGCAACGGATCCGGAACATACTTCCGAAGCTGTGATACGTGGAACACATCTTGCAAATTCGACAAATTGGGTGGCAATGCCACTCTGTAGGCAACGGGTCCAACTCTTTTAGAAATCTGATTCGGACCAACAAACCGAGGAGTAAGCTTCCTCGACTTCAACTCACGCCCAACACCGGTCACCGGAGTGACTCTCAAAAACACATGGTCTCCTTCTTGGAACTCAAGATCTTTCCTCCTCTTATCATGGTAGCTCTTCTGCCTACTCTACGAAGTTTTCATCTTCTCCCGAATTAGCTTCACCTTTTCGGTAGTCTGCTGAACAATCTCTGGTCCCAGTACTACACTCTCGCCAGATTCATGTCAGCACAAAGGTGTCCGACACCTCCGCCCATACAATGCTTCAAAAGGTGTCATTCCAATACTACAATGATAACTGTTATTATTAGTGAACTCACTCGAGGGCAAATGACTATCCCAAGCACCTCCTTGTTCAAACACACAAGCCCTCAACAAATCCTCTAAAGATTGTATAGTCCTCTCTGTCTGTCCATCCGTCTGCGGATGATAAGTCGAACTCAATCTCAGTTTCGATCCCAAAGCCTCTTGCAAACTCTCCCAAAATCTGGAAGTGAACCTTGGATCTCGATCCGACACAATACTTAACGGAACTCCATACAATTTCACAATCACCTGAATATAGATCCCTGCCAGCTTCTGCAATGGAAGATTGATATTGAAATAAAATAGGTCGACTTCGTCAGTCTATCTACCACTACCCAAATGGAATCATGTCCTCTCGGCGTAATAGGCAACCCGGTCACAAAATCCATAGAGATGTTGTCCCACTTCCACTCTGGAATATCTAACGGTTGCATCAAACCAGCAGGTTTCTGATGTTCCACCTTTGACTTCTGACAAGTCAAACAAGCATACACAAACTTAGCCACATCACGTTTTAATCCAGGCCACCAAAATATCTTCTTCAGGTCTTGATAAATCTTCGTAGCTCCTGGATGGATACTAAAACTACTCCTGTGACTTTCTTCTAGAATCATTCTTTTCGATTCAGGATCATCAGGAATACAGATCCTATCACGGAATCTCAACACACCTTGTTCATCTACTCTGAATTCATTTCCCTCCGCCTGTTCATTCCCAATCATCAAATCCACCAGTTTCACATCAAACTTCTGACCCTCTCTGATTCTGTTAAGAAATTCATTGTTGATATTCAGTATACCCAACATTACACTATGTGGTGTCTGCTCGTAAACCAAACTCATATCTCAGAATTGTTCAATCAATTCTAACTCTTTAACCATCATAGTAGATATATGCAACGTCTTTCGACTCAAAGCATCAACCACAATATTAGCTTTACCGGGATGATAGTTCAAGCCAAAATCATAATCCTTTAAGAATTCTAACCACCTTCTTTGCCTCATGTTCAACTCTTTCTGATAAAACAGATACCTCAAGCTCTTATAATCACTATACACTTCGAGTCTGGAACTATAAAGATAGTGCCTCCAAATCTTCAATACGAATACTACTGTAGCTAATTCCAAATCATGAGTTAGATAATTCCTCTCATGGACCCTCGTGAAGCATAAGCCACAACCTTACCATCATGCATTAACACATCTCCTAAACCCATCAAAGCATTTGGTTTGGGTAGAATCAAAATCGGAGCTGTAGTCAATCTTTTCTTCAGCTCGATGAAACTCTTCTCACAGTGAATACCCCACACAAACGTTTTACCTTTGCACGTCATCTGAGTCAACGGAAGTGCCAACTTCGAGAAGCCTTCAATAAACCTTCAGTAATAACCAGCCAAGCCCAAAAAGCTTCTAATCTCAGTTACTGACTTCGAAGCCTCCCATTGTAGAACTGCATCTACTTTGGACGGATCCACAGCAATACCATCACCTGAAATAACATGCCCAAGAAAACTTACCTCTCTCAACCAGAATTCACACTTAGATAACTTAGCATAGAGTTTCTTCTCTTTCAACACTTGTAACATGATCCGCAAATGTTCAGCGTGTTCTTCTTCTGACTTAGAATAGATTAGAATATCGTCAATAAAGACAACCACAAATTGATCCAAGTAAGCATGAAAAATCCAATTCATATACTCCATGAATACATCAGGTGCATTAGTAACTCCGAACGGCATCACCACATACTCATAATGTCCATATCAGGTTCTGAATACTGTCTTCTGAACATCTTCGTCCTTTACCTAAATCTGATGATAACCCGACCTCAAGTCAATCTTGCTAAACACTAGTGCACCGACTAACTAATCCATCAAGTCATCTATCCTTGGAAGTGGATATTTGTTCTTAATCGTCACTTTATTCAGCTGTCTGTAGTCGATACACAACCTTATACTACCATCTTTTTTCTTCACCAACAACATCGGAGCTCCCCAAGACGATACACTTGGTCTCACAAATTTCTTTTCTAATAACTCTTCCAGTTGCTTCTTCAGCTCTGTCAATTTTGATGCCGACATCCTATATGGTGCCATAGAAATAGGTCTGGTACCAGGGACAAGATCAATAGTAAACTCCATTTCTCTCTCTGGCGGTACATCAGCATTATTATTCAGAAACACTTCAGGAAATTCACGTACCACTCGTAATTCATTAATCACTGGCTCACTCTCCACTGACAAAGATGCAAACAATGCAAGTACTTGAGCTTCTTCCTCTAAGAGCTCTCTCAACTCTCTAGCAGATAGAAAATCATCTTCTTCCTCTTCTTCATGAGTAAGAAATTGCACTGACTTGTTAAAACAGTTAATATTAACATGGTTGAACTCCAACCAGTTTATACCCAAGATCACATCGAGACCTCCCAACGGTAAACAAATCAGATCCACACCAATGTCCTTATCAAAGATCGATAAGGGACAATTCAAACAGACTAAAGAAGTGGTCACCGATCCCTTCGCAGGAGTTTCGACAACCATCTCTCCCTTCATAGGAGAAACAACAAGACCTAGCCTTCTCACACAATCAGCAGCAATAAAAGAGTGAGTAACACCAATGTCAATAATAGCAATCAAAGGCGTATTATTAATATAACATGTACCTCTGATCAGTCTGTCATCACTGGAAGTCTGAGTTCCTGCCAAAGCGAACACCTTTCCTCCAATTGAAGCTTGCTTTGGTTTCTGGCAACGAGTACTAATGTGGCCCAATTCTCAACAGTTGTAACAAGTCACCACATTAACTTTGCAGTCAACAATAAAATGTCCTGCCTGTTCGCACTTGAAGCATTTCTTCACATCACTCATGCACTCACTGACACGATGACCTAGTTCACCACCCTTGTAACACTTAAGAGGAGCAGGGGCACCTCCCCCACTCGGCTTCTTGCCATCAGCGTGTTTCTATTTACCTTTATCAGCTGGAGCTACATAAGGCTTCCCACGGTTCATCGATTGCTTTCCCCTTCTCTTGGCCAGCCCTTTATAGTGAGCCGATCGAGCCTTGCTATCTTCTTCAAAGATCCTACAACAATCCACCAAATTCGAAAACCTTCTGATTCGTTGATAACCAACTGCCTGTTTGATCTCAGGCCTCAATCCATTCTCAAACTTGATACACTTTAAGAACTCAGCAGTTGTCGGACTGTAGTGAGGGTAAAACTTAGCCAGATCTGAGAATTTGGCAGCATTCTCTGTAATCGTCATGTTACCCTGCTTCAGTTCCAAAAACTCGATCTCTTTCTTTCCTCGGACATCTTCAGGAAAATATTTCCTCAATAACTCCCTACTGAACACAGCCCAAGTGATTGCCTCTCCTATTGCTCCCAACAGTTGACGAGTGCTAACCCACCAATCATTAGCCTCTTCAGCCAGCATGTGAGTACCTAATCGTACCTTCTGTGCTTCAGGACATTCCATAACTCAGAAGATTCTCTCGGTCTCCTTGAGCCAACCCTGTTCTCCATCCGGGTCAAGTCTTCCCTTGAAGGTAGGCAGTATGTTCTTTCGAAACTCGTCATTCTCACTAGCATGAGGCAGGTTCTGTACCGCCTGAGCAATAGCCTGCAAAGCAGCAGCAGTCGCAACATCATTCCTTCTAGCCATTCTAAATCTGTTACACACCAACAACAGGACACAATGGTTAAGGAACCGACATTGACAGTAATTAACTGTCACACGACAACGACTCGACACATAATAAAATAAACAACGACATGCGCTCTGAAACCCAGTGTTACAATCAGAGCAGACGCGACTCAATGAGATAAAAGAGAAGACTTCATCTTCACTAACTTTAACTCCGAACTAATCCTGCTTATCTGCATGTTACCCACGTAGAGGTAACATTCAAACAGAATGGGTGAGATTCTCAATCAATATAAGAAATGCATAAGATAAGTATGAAAGAACATAATCCATAGACAGCTCACCATATCATCACAACATCAACGAAACTACCATTTCACACATATAATAGATAATCCAACGATTCACAATGTAATACAATATGATGCAATGCAATGAGACCCACGCCTCGACTCAATGCATGTGGTACCATTTTGATCCCTGTTTTATGATCATAATTCCAGTCAGAATTTCCATAACAGTCGCTCACACCCCACATGGGCACACGAAATTCGTTAAGATCCGTATAGTCAACACACATGCGCCATTTTCCATTTGATTTTTTAACGAGTACAACATTGGACAACCAAGTAGTGTACTTGGCCTCCAAAATATAATTTGCCTCTATGAGGTCTTTTACAGCTTGTTCGGCAGCCTTCGTCTTCTCCGGAGACTGCTTTCCCCTACGTTGAGCTACTGCCCTAGCGGCAAGGTCGATGGTGAGCTGATGGCAAGCCACGTCAGGATCTAGGCCGGGAATTTCAGCGGCGCTCCAAGCGAACAAATCTACATTCTTCTGGAGACAAGCTTTGAGTTGTTTCCTCGCTAAGTCAGGGAGCCCGGTCCCGATCTTCACTCCTTACTGGGGGTCATCGCCAAGAAGGACAAGTTTGAACTCTCCATCCAGAATTGGGCGCATCGGATGGGAGGTATTGCCGCTACTGATTAAAGTTGAAGGGCAACTCGAACATGGCTGGATCTCCTTCCCCTTCCTCTTCTGCTCCCTCTGGTCATCCTCGAAGAAGCGGCTGTCAAGGTCGATAGAGTCGGTGCGGGGCAGCAACTTTGGCTCTTCGAAGCTGCTGGGCAGGGCAGGCTTGCTGGAATTCTTGGCTTGGCAGCGATAGTGTTCAACCCTTTGTAGGTTGTCTCGAAACATCTCCTTGCTGCTTTGATGTCTCCATACAGTGTGGCGACGAGACTCTTAGAAGTGTAGTACTTCATCTTCAGGTGCACGGTTGAGGGCACGACTACCAATTCGGCCAGAGTTGGCCGCCCGAAGATGCATTGGTAGAGGGATGGGCAATCAATGACCAAGAACTGGACTTTGATAGACCTGGCCGTCTCTGGGAACCCGAAAGTCACGATCAGTTCCACGTACTCCCAAGGCTTTATGACCGACCCGTTAAAGCCTATGTAGGGCATCAAGTGTGTCTCATCCAGCTGGAGGGTGAAAAATAGCTGGGTATACATGATGTCGACCGAGCTACCTTGATCGACCAGGATTCGGCGAACCTTAAAGTTGGCCATTTATGCTCTCACAAGTAGTGGAATGCTTGAGTTGGGAGCCCCACCGAGGAGCTCCTCACGGTAGAAGGTGATGGGGACAAACCCCCCTGTACCTTATCAAGCGTGGTACTCCGGTTCGAGCTTGTGCTGAGGAAATGCTCGAACTTCCTCTTGATGGAGCCCATAGTAACCTTGTTGAAGCCCCCTCCAGAGATGACCATGGAAGAGGGGAAGGTTTCCTATGGGCTATACACAGCGAAGTAAGGGGGAACATTGAGTCCCTCGGGGATGTAGAAGTCCTCAGGTTGCGAGATGCTCATGGCGACCTGAAGGCTTATCTCTTCCGAGGAAGGCGCCTTTTCCTCGACCTTCTTGGACTCCTGGGCGTCATGTTGCGGAACATCCTTCTTCTTGGCGAATTGTTTCTGGTTCCCGTCCCTGATCAGTATCTCAATGGCATCCTTCAGGTGGATGCAGTCGTCGGTCGTATGGTCGTGGCTCTTGTGGAACCGACAATACTTAGACTTGTCAGTATTCGGCTTGGCCGGTATCTGTTTAGGGAATCGAACCCCTGCTTGTCGGAACTCTGAGTTGGCACATTCGGAGAGGATCTTCTCCCTGGAGACAGTCAGAGGTGTATATTCGTGGAAGCGTCCAGAGGGCCATTTGTTGTCCCGGGGCTCCCGGGGGCGGTCTTCGCGTCTTCTATCTCCCCGACGAGATGTCGAAGACCTGGCACTCTCTTGATGCCTTGAGTTCCGGGCAAAACTAGCAGTTTTTTTCTCCTCGTACTGGATGTACATTTGTGCCTTGAGGAGGAGGGCGTCAAGCGTTGCCGGGGTTTCAATGCCAACTGCTTTGGCAAATTTTGTACGGGGATGAAGTCCTCGCTCGAGCAAGAACTTCTTCATATCATCGGTCATTGAGACCGGGACTGCTTCTTTATTGAACCTTTCGATATAGGCTCAAAGAGGTTCATCTTTCTTTGAATTATGACCTCGAGGGAGGCTTCGGTCTTTGGGTGACGACAGGAGGCCGTGAAGTGTCTGGAGAACATTCTCCCCAACTGTTTCCACAATGTGATAGATTCGTCGGGGAGCTTCTTGTACCAAGTCATCGCTTCCTTGCTCAGCGTGATAGGTAATAATCTACATTTGATGGCAAACCAGATGCCACGGTAGTCGAGCAACGCATCGATATTCTTGATGTGCTCTTCAGGATCCGTAGCACCATCATACGTGCCTAGAGACGGTGGTTTCTCCAACCCCTTTGGCAGGCGTATGACCATGATTTCCTAGGACAAAGGGCCGCAAGGCTCGTCACCGTTGCTGCTGCTGCTGGGCGACGACAAGAAGCTGGTGCTTCGCCCAAGGGTAGGACGGCGATCTCGGAGGGGAGATGGGGTTCGTACCCGACCCTTGGATCTGGGCGGAGGCGAACGCTGGGGCTCTGCTCATTGGTCTCTTCTGGTCCTCATGGTTCCCAGGGAGTACTGGCTCTGAGGGGAGATGCGATCACACTTTCTGATTGCCTGGAACTCTGGCTCAAGTGGTGCTCGACAGTCTCTTTCATGTCGGGGAGGTGGGCTGCGAGATCTTCGGCGTTCTTTCCTCGATGGAGGGAATCTTGTTCGGCTGGACTCTTATATGGCTCCAATCCTTGCGTTCTGTTGGAGGATTAAGAGGTTGGTCTTGTTGAGGGTTTCGAGGAAGGTCGCCATTGGTGGGCCGGTGTTGGGTGGAACCGGGACAGGTTAGTGGTCTTGCGAAGGCTGGTCCTTAATGTGATCAGCGCAAACAGGGGAGGGAGACGCGGTGGCTCCATCTCTCAGCTGATGGGCGTCGCTCCCAAGAAAGGGGACTGCTCCGTCAGTATCAGTCTTGTTGATGGGGTGGAAAGCAGAGTTACAAGCATCGTGGACATGATCTTGGCTGGCCATGATCTAAATCTTGGAAGAACTATTTTGTTCTTGAATCTACGACGAAAGAAAAACGGGGGAGACAAAGTTTCCCACAGACGGCGCCACTGATCTTTACGGCTGATCAGAACCTGAAGTGGGCCAGAGATGACGTCTGGGATGCTGAGTGTGAAAGATGAGGAGGGGGTGTACCTGCAAGGCACTTCGATCCTAAAGTAAAGACCGGGAGAAAAGAAGGCAAGTACAAAGTATGTGTTTCGTAGGATGAATTAGAATAATTGGCCCTCTCAAATGAGAGGGTTTTTATAATGCCCCAGTGCTTGGCCATTGATCCCTATTTTCGGGGCGAGATAATTGTTCCCCAAAGAATAGGTAACTGCCAGAAACTAGTCGTTATAACGGGCAGAGGTGCCCGAAACTAGCTGTTGCCACGGGCAGAGGCGCAGTTACGGGCACGGGCGTCGTGACTGTTTCTGGATGGTGGAACCGTGCGTGACGGGCAGGAGCTGCTGAGGAAGGGCAACTGACCCTTGGGGTCATCCGACCAGCCTTGCCCGATAGAGGGGCAGAAAGGTAAATGATGCCTTAAATTGGCTGGAATTGGGCAATTGGGTCGTTCTAGGAGCAGAAGTGGATTTGGTCATGCCTAGTCATTGGGCCAATCCGGGACATATGTATTAACATTGTTATGTGTATTTTTCATGTCGCCATATTCATGTTTTATTAATATTTTGTGAATATGCTTTAGGTTTTGGTGTTGGATATGCATATGCATATAATCATATTAGGATGTTATGTGTGTAGCATTAGTGTGCTATTCACATTAGTCTTTTGATATAAATTTCAGAATTTATGGATCGTAGTTGGATGAAAGCTGATAAAATAGGTCCGGTGTATGAGAAAAGAGTTCTTGAATTCCTTGAGTTCGTCGAAAAAAATGTTCTCGACAATAATGGTATCTTTTATTGTCCCTATGTTGTTTGCGGGAATATCAAAAAATGGTCAATGAAAGAAATATTACATCACCTATGTTGTGATGGAATATGTCAAAATTATACAACATGGATGTGGCACGGAGAAGTAGATAATAATCGAAATGCAACGTCACAAATGGATGAAGATGATAAACATATAGGTGATCAACTAGAAGATATGATCTGTGATATTGGAGAATTGTCTTTTATGAAAGTCCGTATTTATGATACTTTATGTAGCAACAAAGATGCGCCTTTATATAAGGGGTGCACCAGTTTTACAAGATTGTCTGCATTGTTAAAATTGTTTAATCTAAAGGAAAAAGGTGGGTGGTAGGATAAAAGTTTCACAAAACTGCTTGATTTGTTGAAGCAAATGCTACCAGAAGATAACAATTTGTCGGATCAGTGTAATGAGGCCAAGAAGATATTGTGTCCAATGGGTTTGGAGTATGTCAAAATACATACATGTCGTAGTGATTGCATATTATACAGGAAAGAGTATGAAAATTTTGATCAATGTCCAGAATGTGGTGAGTCATGCTACAAGTTGAAGAATAATAATGGTGATGACAATGATAGTGTTAGTAAGAAACTTCCTCCTTCTAAAGTGTTATGGTACTTGTCAATAATTTCAAGGTTAAAGAGACGTTTTGCTAATACAAATGATGCAAAAAAATATTAGATGGCAGGAAAATGAAAGAAAATATGATGGAAACATTCGCCATGTAACTGACTATTTGCAATGGAAGAAAATTGATTCATTTTTTTTGGATTTTGGCCTTGAGCCAAGAAACCTTAGGCTAGGGGTTACCACAGATGGAATGAACCCCTTTGGTAATTTGAGTACTAACCATTCTTCGTGGCTTGTTATTCTCACGATTTACAACTTATCTCCTTGGTTGAGCATGAAGCACAAGTATATGATGTTAAGTATGATGATTTCTGGACCAAGACAACCTGGAAACGACATAGATGTTTACCTAAGTACATTAATTTAGGATTCAAAACTTTTGTGGGATAAAGGTGTTGATGTTTATGATGCATATTTTGGTGAAAAGTTTAAGATGTGTGCAATGTTATTTTGCACAATCAACAACTTTCTTGCATATGGTAATTTGGCTGGATATAGTGTCAAAGGACATAAAGCGTTTCCTATGTTTGAATCTAATACATTTTTTAAAAGCTTGAGTTTGGAAAAAAGACTATATACCTTGGGCATCGAAAATTTCTAAAACCCAATCATCTTTATTGTAGATTGCGGAAGACTTTTAACGAAGAGTATGAGCTTGAAAGCGCTCATAAACCTTTAACTGGCGATGACATTTATTAATGAAAATAACACCTTAATGTTGTATTTGAAAGAATAAAGACGGTCTTGTTGAGAGAAATGTTTGAAAAAAAGATCGGCGTTCTTAGATCTTCCATATTGGTCTAGACTCGATGTAAGACATTGTCTTGATGTGATGCATGTGGAGAAAAATGTGTGTGATAGTTTGATTGGAACACTTCTAAACATTTCAAGCAAGACTAAAGATAATAAGAATTAATTTTTAGATATGGTGGTGTTTGCTTGGAAAATTTTCAAACAACCGCTGATCTCCTAATTTATGAAAAATTAGTTTGCTTACAGGACCAATCAAACAAATCCTAGGACAATGTGCTTTAACAATCTTGACAATTTGTGTTAAAAAAACCTTTTGTTTATTAGATTCATCATTATTTTCATCAACTAGTGCTTTTCGACTAAAATAAAGACTTTGGTACTTGAAAGAAACGGCGAAATGTAAGTAAATTGCAGGAATAAAAAGTACGGAAATGAAAAGGAATTGTAAATGAACAACTTAAGATTTCATTAAAATGCAAGAAATAAAACTGGTGTTTCTCAAACGTACATTTTCTCAGTAACTACTATTTTCTCTCACACGGTTACTTTGAGTATTTCTTGAGTGACTTGTACAAATTTTGAACACACACGGAAATCTAAACGCTAGGACTCCTTATTTATATACAATCGAAATAACTGTCAATAACAGCTATTTCTCCTAATGGTGACAAATGGCAATCTGCATGCCTTTTCGCTCTGGATGTGCTCCACGCGTCTGGTTTTCAAAATGAGTTTCCCTCTTAAATTCAAATTTCAAAACATCCGTCGAAAGTAGCCTCATCACAAATCCGTCAAAACATTTCTAATACTTAGAAAAAATCTCCAAATATGCTCCTCCAATTAATATTGGCCTTCGTCTGACTTCTTTCAAAAACATATTCTTGTCGAAAAAGTATCCTGGCAGATCTTTAAACTTATTTTTTGAACAAAATCCAAGCGTCGAAATTAACAGCCTACAAATTTCCCCCCAGAAAATGCATTTTCGATAAAGGGAGAAAAGCATTTTTTGCCAATAAAATTCGACGCCTTCAATAATTCGACGCATGACTGTTCGTATGACTAGACATTTGTAACGTCAGAGTCATCATTGCACTTTTCCTAAAATATCTCTTCAGCCCACGTTTTAAGATTTTTCATCATTACTACCCTAGTCCCTAGCAGATCATGGGTAAAAAATCTAACTGCCACCGCCTGAACCATCCACTCATAACTGCCAAGTGTCCCACTTTTTCCACTATCTTTTCATTAAATGGAAAAAATTCTGAATTTCAACTGCTTCAACCCCTATTCCCCCTATAAATAAGTTGAAAAACTTCTTTTTTCATTTTTCACTCTCCTTTTCTTTAAGCACGAACTTTCTTCAACTTCATCTTCTTCATTTCCTCTGCATTTTCTTCTGCAATCAACCATGGCATCTTCCGCTGCTCCCCAAACCACAAGTAAAGATTCCAAAAAATCCAAAAACTTACCACCTGTCCAAAAGATCCTTGGGCCAAAGGTGGTGGGGAACCAACAGTATGTACCAGAGCCTCCAAATGAAGAGGAGAAACGACGTATTTACCAGTCTCAGGTACTAATTCCTATTTTAATTTCTGGTAAATCTCACGCAATACTAGGACCTTTACCTGATTTATCCTTAGATCCCGTAAAAGTGAGAGAATTCTTTCTAGCTTACCACCGTTACAAACCCATATCTAACGGGGTTAGGCCTAGAACTGATAAGGAGAAAATCATAGACGAAAAATCCAAGGTAGACGGCCAAGGATCCCCTTCTGAGGAAGTAATAAATTTAGAGTACATGAACAACTTTAGAATTTTTAGGTCTTGTCCTTTGTCGAAAGACCCCTCTAATTATCTAGCTTGGCTGAAGAAAATAGAGACGGTCAAAGATGATGTTTGGAAAGCTACGGGCATTCTCAACCTCATCCAGTTGTCGAAAGTAGGACCAGGATATTGCCCCTCCATGCTTCTAGATTCCCTTTACTTTTGGGATAGTACTTATAACAATTTCCACCTTCCTTGTGGAATGATCACCCCCAATCTTTTCGACGTAGCTGCCATAACTGGCCTTAGCCCACTAGGAGTAGACTATGATCCTACCTTACTGTCTGACGACTCCATAGGCTTCGACAGAAATAAGGCCACCTTCACAGCCTATATTGCCAATTATCATGACAAAGAAACTAAAGAAGTTTCTGATCAAGAGCATGTAGCATTCCTAGCCCTCTAGCTGTCGAGATGTGTTTTCTGCTCTAGATTTCTTCAAGTGGCGAAACGTTATATTACCATAGCAAATCAACTCCTTGTTGGACATCAGTTGTGCCTCAGTGAGATGATCTTGGTGAATCTATACGAATATCTTGGCGAAGGGGTTACTTTCCTGAAGAATATCAAGGACAAAGGGAGTCTCCTGTTGTCAGGACCATTTTGGCTCTTACAACTGTGGCTCAATGCCACCTTTGAAGTTTCCTTACCTAACAAACAAACTGTGGACAAAACTGCTCTGAAGGATAAAAGAGTCGAAGGAACCAGACTGGCGCAGTTAACACCCAATGATGAAGGTCTGAGCCTTTAACAAACCTTTACTAGTTATGTTATGATGTTTGCTAAACGTCATAACTTTACTCCCAACATGGCTCCTTTCGCCGACAGAAAAATTGGACCAGAGTGGCTCACCAGGAAACTTCCATTAGAGTCGAAAGCTCTAGAAGATGAATTCCTTAATGTCTGGGAATCTTTTCTCACCCCTAGACTTTTAGTTTCCAGACTCGCTCCCTCAAAGTTGAAGGTCTCCCTTGTTAACTACCAACCCAATCTGGTCTCTCGACAGTTTGGGCTAATACAAATAAAACCAGAACCCCTCTTCTCATGGAAAGGCTCTTTGATTCACTACAACATGACCCAAACCAAAGATGGGTGTTCTAGGTTGCTGGAGAAGTATTCAAACCTGGTCGAAATTCAACCAGAGCCCTTTAAACCCAGCTTCCTCTGTACTCAAGAGTTTGACGAATGGTGGAGGGCTTACTATGATTCTCAATTTTTCGACGTGCCTTCTTTCACCGTCCAATTGACCATAACTTTCGCCCTTGTGTAGGATAAAATGAAGAAAGGTACTTCAAGACACGTCAAAGAAATCCAAGCATTCCAAAAATACTTTGAAACTGCCTACAGGCCCAACGAACTTAGTCAAACCATAAGCGAAGCAACTGTTACTTTGAAAGAAAAATTTACCAGAAAATTGGATGAGTTAAAACTACCTTCATACATTCGACCAGAACAACATTATGAGATAGCTTTTAACCTCTATACACCAAAATTTCCTCCTCTACCATCTGCTGAATTTGGTGTGGCTTTTAGTCCTCCATTTCCAGATTGGTTCACTTGTGGGGATTCCATGAAACTTCTTCGCCAAGAATATCAAAAATGTGCTAAGCGAGTGGTTTCGACTAAGTATACCTTGGACAATTTCAAAGGCCACCTTCATATTGGCATAGAACACGTTCGCGTGGAAACTCCTATATATGAAGGTGTGGAATGGGAAGATACTCGATACCACTTCTTTTCATTTGCACATATATATACCTTTCGACTTGTATTTAACTTTTTCCTTTTTTCTTAGCCACAAAAATTCCTGCCAAGAAGCCAGCTTCCGTCGAAACGTCAACTGCAAAGGACGCAGAGGCCCCAAAAAATACTACCTAAAAACCTTTGGCGAAGGTATGATTTTGCCTTGTTTTTTTCAATATTTCTTTACTATTATATTGTCGAAATATTAATGAAGTCTTTTGCTATTTTTCAGGGCAGTCGAAGACCTCCTTCAACGCCAAAGAAAAGAAAGGAAAAAGAACCTGAAGCTCCTGTCATTGAATCTGGCGACGAATCCCCGATCAAGTCAAACCTTCAAGAAAAAAGAAGAAACCAACGAAGCCTCAACAACAAAAAACCTCTGCTTCCCAAATATTGGAGATAACTCCTCGTAGAACTCCTGTCGAGCAAGTGACAGCAGCTCCAGCAGAAAGTGAGAGTTCTAGTCTTAAGACTGAAATTCCCAAGGTAGGTTTTCTCTTCAAATTCGACAACTAAAGGCGTTTTTCCTTTATGAAAAATTTGTTGACTTATTCATCTTGTAGGTCCTTGTCGACACCCATGGGCACCCTATTGTTCAAGTCCTTCCAAAGAATAGCAGCGATCCCACTTACAAACCCACAAGCGCCTTAAAACCTTCCCCTAAAGATTCGACTAAGTAATCAACCACTGAAGTGAATCAGCCCACCGCCGTCTCTAAAAAACTTCAAGACGTAATTGCAGAAGAAACTGGTCATGAGGATGACAACTTAGTTGACGTTGGTGGAGATACTGCAATGCCTACTGCAGTGCTCACAACAGCAAGATATCCTGAAGATAATTCCCCCATCAACTTAAAGGATGCTGACAAAGATAAAGATGGGGAGGTCGAAATAGATGACGAATAGGGAGAAAGGAGTGAAGGCGAAAAGGAAACCACTCCAAAGACTGCTGCTGACGAAGAGAAAGAAAGCGACAAGCAAAATCCTGCTGATCATCCCAGAGCTGGTTCAACCAACACAACTTCGACCAGCCTTTCTCATGAAGAACTTGAGAATCTGAAGGTGCAAAGACCACTGGAATACCTGAAGGCCATGCTCAGTACCCGTTATAACTTTGCTGACACCACCACCGGTGGTTCAACTACTTCAGGGTCCATTTCTGGCGCAAAATCCGTGGACGAAGTGACGGCCCATATTCGGCAGAGAATCCTCAATATTGATTTGTTTCAACTTCTAGAGAAAGACTCATCTACCCACTTTGACCTAAAAAAGATCTTGAAACAAGTCAATCAAGATGAAATAGCCAAAGAGATTGAAGTTGGGGTGCATCATGTTGAACGGGCCCAGAATTTAGGCAAGGAGATCGAAGAGATTTCGACCAGCAAGGCCCTCTGCAAGCTTCGACTTCAAATTTAACGATCCAAGTTTGACAAGTTGAAGAAATCTTTCCCTATTTGATTTTGTAATGTTGCTTGGTCCTTTGAGGCCTATTTCTTTTGTAATGACATTTAAGCCATTTGTTTGGCAAATTTTACCAATTTATTTATTTCTTTTTATAAGATTATTCGATTTCTATTTTAACTTCCTGCAATATGGGTTTATATTTTTTCAAATACTTCCCATTTATTTTCAGTATTCTCTTATCTTTATCTAATTCTTTGACTTCATACGCGCCATTGGAAAACACGTTGGTGATTTGAAAAGGTCCTTCCCACTTAGGGGACCATTTTCCCATAAGTCTATCTTTTTGATCCATGGGGAGAATCACTTTCCACACAAGGTCACCAATCGAAAAGGCTTTACCTTTTACTCTTTTATTGTAGGATTTCTCCACCCTTTCCTTTTGCCCTTTTAATAAATCTAACGTGTTTAATCTCTCTTCGTCTAAACCAACTAGTTCATCTATCATCATATTCCAATATGCATCTGATGGAATTTCATGTTGTCTTTGAACTCTTGTTGACTGCAAGTATATCTCGACCGGTAAGACCGCATCATGTCCATACGTTAGTCGAAAGGGTGTAGCATTTGCAGCTTCCTTAGGAGAGGTTCGACAAGCCCATAGAATTTGGTCCAAAGTTTTGTGCCAATTCTTTTGCTTTCTTCCCATGTGCTTCTTTATCAAACCAATTATAACCTTGTTTGCTACTTCGACCTGACCGTTGGCTTGAGCGTAGTAAGGAGTTGATGTGAGAAGTTTGAAACCCATTTCCTTCGCGAATGCTTGCATATTTTTACCAGTGAAAACAGATCCTTGATCCGTTGTTATTGTCTCTGGGATGCCAAACCTATAAATGATGTGCTTTCGTTGATTACTGCTTCTTGATCCATATTTACTAAGGGTATGACTTCGATCCATTTTGTAAAATAATCGATCCCAACCAAAATAAACTTTTGGCTTTTTGAAGAGGCCGGTCAAATTTCTCCAATCAAATCCAAAGCCCAACCTCTAAAGGGCCAAGCTTTATTATAAAATGTAACTCACTTGCAGGAACATGTGGTATCCCTGCGTGTATCTGGCACTCGTGGCATCCTTTCGCGAAGTCGACGCAATCTTTTAACATAGTTGGCCAATGCATTCCTTGTCTGAATAATAACCACTTCATCTTATGCCCTGCTTGATGTGCACCACATGCCCCACTGTGTACATTCGACAAAGCTATGTATGCCTCAGATTCGCCTAAACACTTAAGTAATATCCCTTCCGGAGTTTTCTTAAATAGTTCATTCCCCAAAATCACATAACTCAAAGCTCGGTACCTGATTTTTCGTTCGACTGGTCCTGTTGGATTTTGCAGGTATTCTATTATGGGTTTCCTCCAATCTCCAGTTATTGAATTATCTATGTTAAAAATTTCAAAATTTTCTTCGTCAGCGTATCCAAGCTTTATCGTCTCCAAATCTGATGGGGATAATCTAGCTGAAACGACTCTTCCTCTAACTTCAATGGCTTTCTGCAACTTTTCCTTCGACACTTTGTATCCAGAAGCTATCTGTGCTAAATCATTTGCTTCCTGATTTTCTATTCGAGGGATATGTCGAATCGTAACCATATCAAACCTTTTCAAGAGTCGATTAGCTATCACAAAGCACATGATTAAATTCTCCTTAACACACTTGTACTCTTTTGTTATTTACTTTATAACTAACTTAAAGTCGCCCATTATTTCGACCCGAGTTGCCCCCAATTCCAACAAAATTTCAAGTCCTGCTATCAAAGCCTCATACTCTGCCTCATTATTTGAACAAAGTCCTTCGACTTTAAACTTAAATTTTGTTGGAATTTTGTTAGGAGAAATAATAATAACTCCTATCCCAGTTCCATTTTTATGACTAGAACCGTCGAAGTACAACTTCCATGGTTCTATTTCTATGTAGTCCAAAGACTTTTCATTTATGGCGTGGTCGACTATGAAATCAGCCACCACTTGTCCTTTGACAGCCTTTAAAGGTAGATATGTCAAAGAATACTCAGTTAATGCTAATGCCCACTTTCCAATTCGACTGTGCAAGATTGGTTTAGATAACATATATTTGATAACATCGAAATGAGAAGAAACGTAAACATCAACTGGTTTTATATAGTGCTTCAATTTCATACATGAAAAGTATAAACATAAACACAACTTTTTAATTAGACTATATCTAGTTTCCGCATCGTTCAAGACCCTAATGAGGTAGTAAATGGCTCTTTCGACACCATTCTCATCCTCTTGAGCCAACATGCTCCCTAATGTCTTGTCCGACGCGGATATGTACAGCCTCATACTTCTAGTTCTACAAGGTGACATTAAAATTGGAGGATATGTCAGGTATTCCTTGATCTTGTCGAAGGCTTCCTGCTGCGTTTGCCCCCATTCGAAGTCTTCCTTCTTCAGTCGAAGTAGAGGGGAAAAGGCTTGCGTCTTCCCACTGAGGTTGGAGATTAACCTTCTGAGAAAGTTGATCTTGCCAAGTAGAGACTGCAATTCCTTCGTTTTAGATGATGCTTTCACCTCCATTATTGCCTTGGCCTTGTTTTGGTTAATTTCGATCCCTTTCTTGTGGACCACAAAGCCTAGGAAGTCTCCCGCCTGCACACAAAATGCACATTTGAGAGGATTCATCTTTAGACCAAACTTCCTCATCCGTTTAAAGGACTGTCGAAGGTGGTCTATATGACTTTTTCCTGAAACAGACTTAATAACAATATCGTCAATATAAATCTGCATAAAATCTTCAATGAAATCGCGAAAAATCGAATTCATCGCTCGCTGGTACGTTGCCCCAGCATTCTTTAAACCAAAAGGCATTACCACCCATTCGTAGGTGCCTAAGGCTCCAGGGCATCGAAACGCCGTTTTAGGAACATCCTCCTCAGCAATGAAAATTTGGTTATAACCAGAGTACCCATCAAGCATACTGAGGTACTCATGGCCTGCGGCAGAATCGACGAGCATTTCTGCCACTGACATAGGATATTCGTCATTTGTGGTAGCAAAATTCAAGTCTCGAAAATCTATACATACCCTCAATTTGCCATTTTTCTTTATTACAAGAACTATGTTAGCGATCCATTCGACATACCTGGTTGGACGGATGAACTTGCATCTGAGGAGTCTTTCAACTTCTTCTTTAATCTTCGAGAGGGTTTCTGGGGCGAATCTCCTTGGAGTTTGCTTAACAGGTTTCCTCCCAGGTTTTATTGGCAACCTTAATTCGACCAGACCCCTATCCAGCCCGGGCATTTCGTCGTAGTCCCGTGCGAAACAATCCTTGAATTCCTTCAGCAACTGAACTATTTCGACCTTGAGTTGAAGGCTCACTTTCGCACTGATATAGGTTGGTCTTTTCTCTGCCCCTGATCCCAAGTCGATTTCTTCGAGTGTATCCTGTGCCATCATCTTGATGTTTGCTGCTAATGGATCCTTCTCAAAACCCAATGCCTCATCGTCATAAATTGCGTCGAGCCTCTGGTTTTGCAAATCTCCTAGATCTTTATCTGGTGGATTCATATTAGAATCCTCTCCAAGACCTTGTTGATCTGCTTCGATCTGGTTGGCTTCGACAGCCATATACTTTACTTCGGCCTCTAAGGCCGCTTTAAGTTTATTCTCGGCTATATAAGCCGCGATCTTTTGTCACTGAATTCGCTGCCTCGACCAGTTGGCTGGATGTGTGAGGTTCCAAAAATGTAGTCTTCTTCGCCAACTACCTCTCTATCCCACTGAAACCTGTGGGTGGGATGAAGGTAGAGTGAGCAGAAAGCGTTGTCCGTTGGCGTCATGTCGAAGGTGGCTGGGCTACAAGGAGCTATGTAAGCTAGATTCATGTCGAAACTTCGCCTATCCACCTGGTTCACTTCAGCCAGAAAGTAACTCTGGTCAACCTCTATATTTTCAACAATCCCATCTGCGCGCTAAATTGTTATTCGTTGATGCATTAACGAAGGGACGACACCAATGTCGTGTATCCACTCCCTGCCTAAGAGAAGGTTATAATTTGCTTTTGATGCAATCACCATGAACATTGTCGGCCTCGTTATGGTTTTGACAGTTAGATCTACCTGTATCACACCCATAGTGGTTCCTACTTTCCCCTCATAATTCGACAACACCATGTTATGAGGTTTGGTGTCAGAATCATCTTTTCCAATTTTCTTAAGCATATAATGCGACATCAAATTGACAGCCGCTCCTCCATCGACCAAAATTTTATTCACCCCTATGTTACCCACTTTTCCTTTTACAAATAGAGGTTTCAAGTGGTTCCTCATTGAGTCATCTGACCTTTCGAAAAATGTGTTATGTTCTTCAACACATCCATTGTTCATGATATAGTAGCAAACGGGCCTGTGTCTGGCCATTTTGACCTCCAAAGCTTCCTCTTCCTCTTCGACTTCCATTATTTGATCATACTCCCTAGGGAGCACAGAGACGACGTTACACGTTATGTCGAATGATGCCTCTGACTCTGAGTTAAAATCGTCTGTCATTTCATCATCCTTGGTTACTTCCTCCTTTGACGTTGCTTGTACTGGAGCAATAGGTGGCTTCTCGACCTCCACTTCTTCCTTCTGAGTCGAAGTTTAAACATTGCTGCTGGTTTCTGGCTTGGCTTTTCCTGCAGCCTCTTTCTCAGCCTTCTTTCGATGTTGGTACCTCCTCCATTGTGACTTCCTCATAGGATTCTTACCCTTATAATTTTTAGAAGGGAAAGTTACCTTTTTTGACTGTTGGAATTCTTTCCTGTATGATACTGAAGATCCTCGCTGCACTTCAAAATCCTTCCATTTCCTTTGTCCTTGGGCTTGTCGGATTGAATTGACCCACCTGTCTTCTGGAGCTTTGTTTGTTGGTTTGAACGTGTTAGGGTATCTCCCCCTAACCTCTCTCTGCTTTGGTCCCCTCTTTTGGGGTCGAATCTCTCTTCAGAAGGTCTCCAATTTCCCCTTCTTTTTGCTCTCACCACTCCCTCTAAGTTTTGTACAGCCTTCTTATCGAAGATGACACTCCAACAAGGGCAAAGCATTACCTCAGATATTTTTCTCTGGCATCTATGTATGAAATCTGCCAGATTTTCTTCCTCCCTGGGATACGCCAGTTTATGGTACTCCTCACGTCGACGCTCTTCGTCGACTGGTATTGACATGTTCTGATCCACTTCGAGCATGTTTACATTGGCAGGTGTCTCTGTGTCCATGCTTAATTTATTCAACTTCAAACTGAGGCCTTCATTGACCTCATGTTCCTTCTTCATACGATTGAAGTCCTCAAGGATTTTCTTCGTTAGCACCTTTGGGAGTGGACTCCTGGTAAACCGTGGGCTGACGAATCCGACAGCTTTGCCTTTTGGATCCTCCATGGTCCTTCGGAGAATACCAACAGCAGCCTATTTGTAAGAACCCTCAGTAGTTCCTTTTTTAATTTGGGTGAAACCATCAGTGGTCTCATTGTTGATTTGGACGAAACTGTCAATAGTTTCATTGTTGATTTGGAAGAAACCGTCAGTAGTTTCGTTGTTGACGCCCTCAGTGGCCTCAGCAATGTAGTTCTCAATGATCATTGCGTCAAGGTCTTCAGTAACCTTAACCATCATAGCCTGGTTTATGAAGTCAGTTGTAACTTCGACCATGTCCCCTTTGTTGGCGGGATCTTCAGCAACCTCCACCATATTCACGTTGTTGTCGAAGCCATTAGTAGCCTCAATCATGTTCACATTATTGTCGAAGCCTTCAGTAACCTCGACCATGTTCACATTGTTGTCGAAAGGAGGCACTTTAGTACCAGGAGGCACTATCATTTGACCATCTTTGACTAATAAATCAAATATTTCGTCACACTTTGTGACGTCGAACGTATAAGTTCTTTTGGGGAATTTATCATTCTTTTTCGATTCGACTGGGTTTCCCATTTGACAGAGTTAAGACTTTACACGCATATGGTGGCCCCTGTTTTAGTTCTGCCAAATCAACCTCTTGTTCGTCGAAATTTGATGATCCATCTTCGTCATCATCCTCACAAACTCTGACATATGCGACCCTTTCTTTCTTATTTTTATTAGCCCTAGCTTTTTCAGATTTTAATCGTTCGACCTGTCTAACCCTATCAGCTAATTGGGCCATGTCTCTTAGGTACTGGGTATCTAATTTCTTTCTGATTGAATAGTCAAGGCCACCAGCGGCCATTTCGACTAACTCATGTTCAGGCACTTGTGTGAAACACCTTGCCTTGAGCAATCTAAACCTATTTAAATAATCATCAATTGGCTCTGAGAACTTTCTTTTGACGCTAGCCAATTATTTTAGACTTATCTTCGTCTGCCCCATGTAGAATTGTTCATGGAATAATCTCTCCAACTGGGTCCAGGTATGTATCGAGTTCGCGGGCAACGTGGTGAACCAAGAAAAAGCATTCTTCGTTAGGGAACTAGGGAAATATTTTATTCTCAAATTCTCATTGTACGCTATCTCGCCTGCTTTAATTAAGTACCGCGCCACATATTCAACCGTCGATTCACTGGTATCCCCTAAAAATTTTGTGAACTTGGGGACTTTCCATCTATGGGGTAATTCTTGCTGCAAAATATATTCTGACAAAGGGGAGGTATAACTGGGCCTTTGTAATCCTACATTCATCCCATTTCGCGCCATAATCCTTTCGACCATGACAGCCAAATTGTCCTCTGCCTGCATATCATTACAATGCATTTATTGTATAATATTGTCAACATTTTGGTTTTGGTTTACTAGCAATACTCTTGGTTCCTGTTGAACAGGGATTTCGACCCCGGGTGGTTCGACTGCCCCTACTTGGTTCAAAACTTCCGCCTAAGGGATGTTTGGTTGCCTTTGGTTTATGGTAGGTTCTTCTTCGACGGCTACCCTTGGGTTGTGAACTACCTGTTCCCTTGGGGGAGGTTGAGGGACACCAAAAAAATCAGCAATGCGCATCATCTGTTCTGCCAATTATTGATTTGTTTGTGTCGTGTTTTGGATTAAAGGGTTAAATATAACCCCCATCTGTTGGGCTAACATCTGGACCATATCATGGTTACTCTCATCCATTTGTTGCCTAATCACTTGTGCAAAATTATTGGTAATGTTCGGCATATAAGTTAGATATCCCGTTCCTAAAGGCTGGCTAATTCTACCCATATGGTTCACACCAGAACCGGACCCTTGCAAAGGCGAAGTTATGTTCATCGTTGGATCCGTAAATGCTGATGGCGAGTTTTGTAAACTTGCCATTACTGAAGTTGGCATTCCATATGGTTGTTCTCGATTTAGA
Organism: Lathyrus tuberosus; assembly: GCA_022829125.1. NCBI lineage: Eukaryota > Viridiplantae > Streptophyta > Magnoliopsida > Fabales > Fabaceae > Lathyrus > Lathyrus tuberosus. The sequence goes on from JALAZF010000392.1 coordinate 3,453,653, forward strand.
GGCATCGAAAAACCAGATATAAAGGGTTTGTACATACTCCCTGAAGGGGGAGGAGTCATTTGAGGCATTTGGGGTCCCATAGTTGAAAAACTAGGCGCACTCTGGGGAATTGAATGCGCAGGTGTCGAACCTACTGTTGATGGCATAGCCTCTGATACTGATATTAAGGCGGTATTGCCCCCAGTCGAAGGATTAGGAGGTGGTACTTCATTATTCGTAGAATTCTGATTGTTAGGCGGATTTGGATTCGCCATTCTGCGTACTCGTCTCCTTCTGGGTCTTTCTTCGTTATTTATGGCTATCTTACCACTTCTTAGTCTCATGCAACAAAACGAAGAAAATTCCGTACGAGTAAAGTGTAAAATAAAGGTTTTCAAATGTTAATAGCACAAGGTCCCACTGGGCGTGCCAATTTGTTTGCTTGGAAAATTTACAAACAACCACTGATCTCCTAATTTATGAAAAAATTAGTTTGCTTACAAGACCGATCAAACAAATCCTAGGACAGTGTGCTTTAACAATCTTGACAATTTGTGTTAAAAAACCTTTTGTTTATTGGATTCATCATTGTTTTCATCAACTAGTGCTTTTCGACTAAAATAAAGACTTTGGTTCTTGAAAGAAACGACGAAATGTAAGTAAATTGCAGGAATAAAAAGTACGGAAATGAAAAGGAATTGTAAATGAACAACTTAAGATTTCATTAAAATGCAATAAATAAAACTGGTGTTTCTCAAACGTACATTTTCTCAGTAACTACTCTTTTCTCTCACACGGTTACTTTGAGTATTTCTTGAGTGACTTGTACAAATTTTGAACACACACGGAAATCTAAACGCTAGGACTCCCTATTTATATACAATCGAAATAACTGTCAATAACAATTATTTCTCCTAATGGTGACAAATGGCAATCTGCATGCCTTTTCGCTCTGGATGTGCTCCACGCGTCTGGTTTTCAAAACGAGTCTCCCTCCTAAATTTAAATTTCAAAACATCCGTCGAAAGTAGCCTCATCACCAATCCATCGAAACATTTCTAATACTTAGAAAAAATCTCCAAATATGCTCCTCTAATTAATATTGGCCTTCGACTGACTTCTTTCAAAAACATATTCCTGTCGAAAAAGTATCCTGGTAGATCTTTAAACTTATTTTCTGAACAAAATCCAAGCGTCGAAATTAACAGCCTGCAGGTGGAGATATGTATATGACAACAGTTGGCTCTAGAAGATATAGGAAAAATATATTATTTGCCTCCGGCATGTCACACTCTATCTGAAAAGGAAAAGAAAAGTTTTTGAGAGTGCTTGCATGGTATCAAAGTTTCCCAATATTACTCTTAAAACATCAAAAAATTTGTATCAATGACATATCTCAAGTTAATTTGCTTAAAATCTAATGATTGTCATGTCTTGATGCAACAACTTCTACTAGTGGCTATCTGTGGCATCCTTCCAGAAACTGTAAGAGTAACTATAACTAGATTATGCTTACTATTCAATGCTATATGTAATAAAGTTCTTGATTTCCAAAAAATTAGATGAATTAGAAGATGAGGTTGCAATAATATTATGTCAATTGGAGATGTATTATCCTCCATCCTTTTTGACATTATAGTTTAGTTACTCGTTTATCTAGTCAGAGAAATTAGATTTTGTGGTCAAGTTTATTTAACGTGGATGTATCCTATAGAGTGATACATGAAGATATGTAAATGATATATGAATAATTATCATCAACCAGAAGCTTCGATCATTGAAAGGTACATCATAGAAGAAGCTCTTGAGTTTTGTTCAAACTATTTGTCAGAAACAGTCTATTGGAATTCCAAAGTCTCGTCATGCTCGCAAATTTGAAGGTAAAGGTACTCAAGGTTCTAATGTTAAGTCAATGGATCGGGATGTATTACTTGAAGCGCATTCCTATATATTAAATAATCTTAGTGTAGTTGAACCTTACATAGCTACTCGCAAAACAGTTATAAAGAAAAAAATTTCTGAATGAATGACAAGTGGTTGTTGACACGACATAACAAGGAATTCATAAGTTGGTTTAATAAGATGATTTCTAATGATGATGTTATATCCGAGACAATTAAATGGTTGTTGTATATGCCAAATTTTATTGTGATAACTTGGATGTCATACGATATTTCTAATTATTCCTTTTATAAAAATGCAAAAGATGGTCGTAGTATAATGCAAAATAATGGGGTTATGGTTAAGGCCGAATACATGTATTTCTCTAGTTGGAAAGATAAGAATCATATTTTGGCAACCACCGCGTTCTATGGTGTCATTGAAGATATTTTGGAGATTGGTTATGTTATTTTCAAAGTGCCTTTATTTAAATGCAAGTGGGTTTCCAATAAAATGGTGTACAAACTGATGAGTTAGGATTCACAAAGGTTGAGATTAGCAAGTCAACTTATAACACCGAACCATTCATCATGGCTACTTAATAAAAACAAGTTTTTTATGTGACAGACCCTACATAATTATCGAGGAGATGGTCAATTGTTCTCAAAAGAAAACAAATTCCTCATAGTGATGATGAAAATTTTGATATTCCTTCAACTCCTTCTTATGCATCACAAGTGCCTACTTCATATGAAGAAGTTGATAGAGATGATGTACATGTTATTCGTAACGACCATTAAGAAGGCATATGGGAAAATTAACAAGTAAGTATTTTATATTCTTCATTCATAATTTATTATATGTTATAATTTCTAATGATGTTATTTTCTATCAACTATTATAATTTGAAATTATAGGTGTTTAAAGTCAAGACACTAAGAGACAAGACACTAAGAGAACAAGATAGTACTATTTGATGTGATGATGTTTATATTGTAGGTTATTTTGTACCATTTTGGTTTTGATGTAATATAATTTGTTTGGTTCATAATGGAATTGTGTCATTGATGTAATACAATTTTTGGTCTAATTCAATTCACAAATGGCGTATTTTTGTTTCTGGCCTGATAGTTTTAGAAATATTCAGGTTAAAAATTTAGGCATATTATAAAATTGAAAAATATATATTAAAAACACAAATAATATCACAACTGTTTTTAATTCAACCGTTGTTATAAATATAGTGTTATATAGAATAATTAATTGCAAGAATGGCGTTGCATGGATTCAAACCCAAGACCTATAAATTATTTCACAATAATTGTTTTCTTTACCCATTGTTATAAGTAGCGCGCTTCCTAACTAATAACCATGGTCACTCGCCCGTTGTGGATACCAGTATACATACAATCACACGCTACCTAACAATTGACATAAAATAGTTATTATATGTGTTTCACAACCGTCATTATATGTGTTTTCCGTAGTAGTGAATGTAATTTTTTTATTTCTTAATTAAATTTTTTTAACATATTGTCACAATTGTTTAGACCAATCGAGGTGATATCTTCAATATTTTAGTTACACCTTTCGTTTTGATTTATTTTTAAATTAAAAATAAAAGTGACATCACTACGGTTGTTTAACCCAACTGTTGTGGTACATTTTTCATTTTTTTTTTATATTTTTAAATGCTTAAAAACTAGCGCTTTTTATAAAATTTCATTAAATAAACCATATATCAACATAGTTGGTTTATATGACTGTGGTGGAATGACTTATTCACTTAAAAGAAATACAGCTAGCTTGTCTCATCAGCTGCATTTTTTCATTTCCATTAACGAACCATTTCCTACCTAATAAAACAACATCATTTTTAACTTTAACGAAACAACACCATTTTCAATCAACTGCATCTTCATTGTTCATTAGCGAAACCAAACCCTTTTCACCCAACATAATCTTCATCTTTATCGTTCAACCAACTTCATCCTTCTCGGCTTACATACCGTTGAGGAGGAAGACGACGCAAAATTCATCGTCTTGGCTTAACAATCGACGAGGAGGAAGATGAAGATTCTGAAAAATATTTATTTAGCTTTTTTACTTATTTATCACATTTCCGGTACGTAAACGTTTTCCTCATGCATCTATAGTAAACTTCAGTTGCCATTGTGTTGATGTTTATATTTCTCTGTTGATGTTGAATGCTTTTGGTTGTTGTTGTTCTTAAATGTTTTTGTTGTTGAATATGTATGATCACATTTGTTTGGTTAAGATTGGATTAATATTTTGTTGTTGTTGTTGTTCATGGTTATATGTGTAAATAGTATTATAGGGTTAGATGAAAGAGTTTGTTGTTTATATTGTTGTTGGTGTTGGTGTTCATATTGTTTATGACATTCTGGTTGATGTTTATGTTTTTGTCTTGATGTTGAATGTTTTATGTTTATGTTGTTGTTGTTGTTTAATGTGTATGATCACATTTATTTGGTTAAGAGATTGGATTAATCTTTTATTTTTGTTTTTGAAGATAGATGGCCTCTTTTTCATCTAGTAGCGACGAAACTTATACAAACGAAACTTGTACAAATTATTCTCAATCTATAGACGAAAAACAGAAAGAAAAAAAATAATGAGGTGTCACAATGATGGCTAAATTAACAAAAGTTCGCAACTCGAATAACAAATTTTTGATCGAGTTTAATGTCATATATTCGATAGTTGACAATCCTTATTCTTCGCTTTTTAAGAGTTACATTACGTTCCTTAGACATAGCAAAGTCAGTATAATGATAGATGATTGAAATGATGCACCAAAGGATGTGAAAGAGAGCATGTGGATAAGCGTTATTGTATTAATTTTAATTTTCATCGATTCAATTTTACTTTCTATAATTACTAATACATACTTATTGATTTAACGGTAACTTATGCTTGAGTTTTTCGATGATGATAAGTTAAAGAAAAAAAGTGGATCACTTATGTTGATACTTGTTGGAGGGGCTTTAAATCACGGCTACGCATGACTACATTAGGGAGCCTAAGCCTGATCTTGAGCATTCGTGCGTGAGATATAATTTTCTTGACAAGAAGGTTTGGAAAAATTTTGTGATGTCTCGAGTTCTGAGGAGTTCCTGGTTAGTACTAATTTTATTTTATGATAATTTTATACTTATGCTTTATTGATACAACCATGCAAGTCAATATTTTTCCTATGTTTATAATAGGTTAAAAGTGAAACAGGAAAGTTGAACAAGGAAAAAAACAAATACCCCCATAGATTGTCTCGTGGGAGATAAAGGAAACTTGAGAAAACAATGATTAATGAAAAAAGAAAATAACTGGGAGGTGAAGACTCCATGAGTCGTAATTTCAACCCATATCCACCATCACTACATGAGAAGTGGAAGAGGGCTCTACAAAGACCAAATAGAGAGTATACTTTAGATGCTTCAAGAGCAGTCGCTGAGAAAATTGTAAGTAGGATTTATTATGTGTGTGTGTTATGTGTTGTTTAAATCGCTTTGGTAATCAACAATATATATCTTATCATGTTTTATAGGATTCATTGGTTGTGTCAGTCCGTGAAGGTTCATTTGTTCATGAACCATGGCATGATATATTAGTAGAAGCAATCTGAATAAAGGAGCATGGTGGGTGTGTCCATGGTGTTGGAGATGGCACTGGCTTGAGATTGTGGTTTGATATGTCGAGAAAAAGCACCAGGAAAACGTAAAAAGAAAGGATTGAACAGTTTGAGAAGAAGTTGGAAAGTAAAAAGAAAGAATTTGAAGATGCGTTAGCAGATGAGTGGGAAAATTGCAGGAACGGCGTGGAAGAAATGAAAGAGTTATATGCGGCATGTGAGAATATTTTGATATCTGAAATGTATGACATATATTGTTTTGATCTTGTTTTAGATTTTTATTATTTTTATGAAGTAGAGAATCAGTGGAACCGTCCAACAATTTACACATGAAAATGGTGCAAGCACAAAAGAAAGTTGTTCACCTGCCCCCACCGATAATGAGATCCATAATGAGTTATAGGATCCTTTTGAAGAATCAATAACCAAAATTTTATGTCACGTTACGGATAAGAAATATCTAATTTCTCTTGAGTTCGAACATGATCGAAAGTTAGCGTGTTTCTATGTCAAACCTAATGACATAAAGAATTTAGTCATTGGAAATCAGTGGTTGGACGTAGGGATACTACATGTTTGGTGCACTTAAGTATAGAATTGAATATTCATTATGGTACATTCATCATTTTGTAAAGAACTAATTCCCAACTTATTTTTTGAATTTTGTTTAAGCATAATTAGGTACATTCACATATTTGTATAGAATTGAATAAATTTGATATTTATGGATTCTTGGATCCAGTTTGTATTTGACTTATAAGTAATACACAAAAAAAAATATTAAAACATACATAATATCACGGTTAGATGGGAGAAAAAAGCGGTTACTTAACACCATTTCTCCATCTGTGAGTAATTTTGAAATTGTGGTTCCTCTATTATAGTTAGTTTCCATGTTTGACCAAATACTAATTATGTATGATTGTGTTCTTTCAGTGAACATTTTCAATTGATCATCATATCTCTTCGGGCGAATATGGTAACAATATTGTATTCCTTACACAATCCACTTGAACCTAAGATGAAACAAATTATTATTAGGTAAGTTTATGTTTATGAGATTTTTAGTAATTTTTTTTTAACTTTGTAATTAGTTTAGCGTGTAATATTTTTAAATTATTTTCAATATACATGGTTGTGGAGCGACACTATATTATGAACAATTATAGAAAAAAAAGCTCACTTTTTGTACGCCAGAGGTAAGTGGAATCCTTAACCTCTTTCCTTTTTCCACCATTGTTGAGGGATTTAGATCTTGAGATTGTTTTTGTTGAGAGATTTTGATATTGAAATTGTTTTTGCAAAACCTCTCTAGATTGTTGTGAAGTATTGTTGTTTTCATGCTCTGTTAATGATGCGAATTCTATGAATAAAGATGCTTAATTTGGATTTTAGATGTTCATGAATGTATGTGATGTGTTGATGAATATAATGATGATTGATTGATTGATTGATTGATTGATGATTAATGATAATGAAAATTATAGCCTTATAAGTTGAATAATATATATAGATGATTAGGTATGATCATTCATGCTCAAAACTAGATTGAGATAGGTCTAGGGTGAAGGAATTTGGTTTTTGAGTGAAGTTCATGTGAAAATGCTGCAGAAAATGGGTATTTTTTGTCATGTGTACTATGGTAATCGAGTACCATGTAATAGTAATTGATTACCAGCATAAAATTGAGTTTTAGATTGTTTTCAGGGTTGGTATTCGATTACTACATATTGGTAATCGATTAATGCAGTATCGCATGGTGAATTTTTTAAGTGAAACTAAAAATGGCATAACTTGAGTTTCGTGACTCTGATTGAGCCGTGGTTTGAAGCGTTGGAAAGCTAGCGCATATGAATATCTTATGATAATGTCCCAAGATGCTTTAAATGTGTAAATTGAGTTTTTTTTACTTGATTGTCTTTAGGTGGTTTTGACTCTTCTGACTGTTTGATGTTGTTTGATGAGAAAATTATATATTTTTAATTATTATGTTTGAGTTTATGATGAATGCCTCATGAAGAGGAAATTGTTGAGGCTTAGATGTGCGGTTCAGTGGAACCATTGATTTGGCCTTGCATTGGAGATGATTCATGCTGAGTTTTAGGTTCGAGAGGAACTAGTTACAAGTATTGAAGTTGGAGGTATAGATGACTATTGCATATATTTCTGTAGGATTCATGCAACATGTATATTAGATATAGGTAGGACTTATGTCCAGTAACAAGTTAGAACTTTGGTCCATTGACGAGTTAGGACTTTGGTCTAGTGACACGTTGGATGATTCAGTATCACACCTTTGAATATCATGATTTTTGTACCACATGCATTAGAGTAGATGACATGAATGCATCACATACCTAATTGCATTTGTGAATGATTATTGTTGTGGATGGAATTGTATGATTGATTAATTATGATAATTGCATTATCCTTGTTGTTTTATGCACCATTGACATATGTGAATGTATTCTCACCCATGTTTGTTTATGTGTTGTTCTTTACGCTTATGGTGTAGATACTCAAGTAGAGGCTGAGAAGCTTTTGTTGTTGCTTGTATTGGAGGATGGCATTGTTGGCCTTATTCGTTGTTTAACTTTTTACGCTGTTTAGTTTTCTGTGTGTTGCTTTAATAGTGTAACACTGGGTTGGGAATACCTTATTCTATTTTAGTGTGAGTTTTTGATTTAACTATTTTATGATTAAACAAAGTTAATTTCTATTTATGAGACTATTGGAGTTGCGTTGAAGTTTATTTTTTGCTGTTATCGTTATCTGAGAATGTTATGCAGAGAAATGTGGCACTTTTTTTGAATATTTTATTCCACATGTTTTATAAATTAAGTGTATGGGGTTTAGGGTGTTACATTGGTCAACTGTGATGGTATCCCTTTTCCAACCGTTGTGAAAGGGGTTTTCCGTAATGGTGAACATTGCGAAAAATATATTCATGTCCCTGATTCTCCTGAAACTTTGATCAAAGAATCTTGGGCTAATCTTGTAGAGTTGGACGAATGTAATAATTCAAGGGCCCTAATCAATTCTTCTGGCACTAACACTGATGATGTCCAACTCAGCAACTTAGATAAAGATCCTGCTGATTTGGAAGGTCAGTTCCAATTAGTGGTCCACAAAAAGAAATCAGGCAGAAAGAAAAAGTTAGAAAAGATAAGAATTCATATTACTAGGTCTATTATGGGTCCCACCACCATTGCCCAATGAAATGTCTCTTTTGGAATATGTGAGGGCTTGGTAACCAATCTCCCTCCAAGTTAGCTTTAAAGAAACTCATCCTTATTCACAAACTTGACATCATTTTTGCTGTTGAGTCATGGATGGCTTTTGATAACTTCATTACCTCTTTGCTTACTACACTTATTCACAATCTTTTTGCTTTTAACTCTAGAATTTTCATCCTTCCTAATCTTTAGTGCTACATTGGATATTTTAACTCCATCTTAGGAGCTCGTGAACACTCTGGCATCCACCCTCTATCTAGAACTCCAATTGAAGACTTTGTAACTTGGACTAATCTCAACCACATTCATCATATCCCCACTAAAAGATACAATTTCACTTGGTCTAACGGTATATCCAACCATCACCACCCTAAACAGAAACTTGATAGAGCCATTGTAAACAACCTTTAGATTAACAATTTCAACTTTCTTTCATGTTCCACCCTAGTTAAGACTATGTTTGACCATTTCACTTTGCTCTTTGACTTCAAGAAATTAGAGTTTCATTTTGTTGTTCCTTTTAGGTTCCTCAAAACGTGGGCCTTTCATCCTGACCGTGTCAATATGGTAAAGTCTGCTTGGTCCTCCAACTTTGTAGAATGCCCTATCTTCATTTTGATATAGAAGTTGGAGCTTCTTAAAGACAACTAGACAAGGTAAAGGTTTGGAATAAGACCGCTTTTGGGAATGCTCAGGAAAATGTTAAGAAAACGGTGCCCAAACTTGAGGAAATCTAATCCCAAGTTGATTCCGTTGGTCACACTGAGGACCTTATGAGATTAGTAAAGCGTGCTTGATTCCACCTAAACAAAGCTCTTCATTTTAAAGAGATATTTTTTTTAAGAGAATGCTAAAATTAAGTGGAACTTAGAAGGAGACATACATACTTCTTATTTTTTTAGATTTTCTTAAAATCAAGCAGGCCTTCAAGACCATCCATGCCTTTAGACATGCTGATCAATTTTTTTACCAACCCTATTCACATTGCTCAAATTATGATGAACCACTTCACTAAGCTTTTCAGCTTCATGAACACTGTGGGAAGTAAAAATATAGTTGAGGAATCCAGTCTTGAGTTGGTATTTGAAGCTACTAATAACCTACTAACCTTGTCTCCCTTAGACTCTGAAATCTTTCAAGTTGACTCTTCATTAAATAGTGATGGAGCAGCTGGGCGTGATGGGTTTAATGGTTTTTTCTTTCAAAACAATTGCGAGATTATCAAAGAGGAAAGCATTAATACAATTATCCAATTATTCATTTCCTCCTTAATGCTTCCCAAATACAATGCTAATGGTGTATTGTAAATCCCTAAAATCCATAGTGTTGACAGTGTCAATAACTAAAAACTTATTGCCCTTGCCAATTTCAAGTACAAAATAATATCCAAAATCATTGTTGATAGGCTTGCCAACATTCTTACCTCCATTATTTCCATGGAACAAAGAGGTTTCGTAAAGGGTAGGAAAATAAAGGAATGCACTTACCTAACTTTTGAAGCAATCAACCTTCTTCACAACAAGTCCCTTTGTGGCAACTTGGATCTTAAAGTTGGCATTTCTAAGGACTTTGACACCCTAGATTAGGGTTTTCTCCTTAAGTTCCTAAAATCCTTTGGTTTTAACTCCAAATTTTGTTGTTGGATAAACACAATTTTTAATTCTGCCAAGGTCTCTATCTTGATCAATGGCAAGCAAGAAAGGTTGTTTTCCCACTATAAATGGGTTAGGCAAGGGGGCCCTCTCCCCCTTTTGTTTTTCTTAACATAAGAGGTTTTGAGTAAAAGTCTTTCCATTTTGGTTCAAAAGGCTAGCCTTATTTCCCTGAATATTTCTAAGACTTCTAACTTTCTTCCTCATATCTTGTATGTTGATGATCTGATGATTTTTGCCAAGGCCTAAACTAAAACATGTTTTCTCTTTCTGATATTTTTTACTAGGATGTTGCAGTATTCGGGCAAGTGATTAATCCCTTGAACTATTCCATCTACTCTAGAGAAATGCACTAATTTACATTACTATAAAAATAATCATTTTACCTCGGACGCGAAAGGGACTTTACCTCAGTTATAGAGGCAAGGTAACGAAGAGCGTCATGAAAACATGCCACCTAAACCCATGCAACAACATTGTTTATTTTTAAAACTATGTTGCGCGTGCCACATACCTCTCGTTTTTTTAATAACAGAGGGAAATATGCCCATATTTATGTCAGATTTATTTAATAACCGAAGGTATGACAATTTTTTGTTTGTTTTAATTCTAATTTTGATTGGCCTGGATCATTTTTTACACAAAACCTACAAATTATGTGACAGAATCAGATCATTTGTATTTTATACAGAAGATAACACAAAATGCCAAATTTACATTGTTTACAAAACTAAATGCACATTGCTTATAATACTTATAATGACATTTGGGATACACAAAACCTTTACCAAAAAGGGGGAGATTGTGAGAGCAAGAATTGTCTCTACAAGTCGTATCTATGTTTTAATGATAACATACGTATTTGTGAAAGAACCATTTCATGTTCTAACGTGTGTTGTGTGCAGATCATTATCATAGAAGATATCAGATCCAACAAGCACCAGCCAGATGTGCGTAATTGATTATATGTGAAGTTACTATGTGTGACACAAGTCGCAAGAAGCAAGAATGCTTCTGTATCTGATCATGATCTGTCAGATCCAAGGATGCCAATATTGTTGTTGCAATGCTCTTGTGGATGCTCTCTGAAAGTGGTTAAGATTCTGAAGAAAGCGAAGCTTTTGAAGAAGATAATCTTATGGAGAACCGAAGTGCTGAAGACTCTCATGACTTAAAGTTCTGAAGGCGGAAGGCTCTGAAGACCAAGTGCAGAGAGACTCTGAAGACTTATATGTTCTGAGGATTATGGTTCCAAAGTTCAAGTGCTGAAGACTCTGAAAAAAGATTCCTAATGGACAGTTCTGAAGTTTCGGAAGACTTGAAGCAGTAAAGGTTAACGGGTTTCAAGACAAGTGCTGAAGTTCTGAAGGCTGATTCCTAATGGACAACTCCGGAAGACTGAAGACTTGGAAGTTTAGATACCCTATTACGAAGGCTCTACTCATGCTTCAATAAATTACCATCAGAAGCCTCAGAAGTTTAAAAGTCAAATGTTACCATTGTGAACGACTGTACACAGTGCCCAAGAAGATATATCCCGTCACTTCTCCCACAGCAAAAAGGAGATGTGTCAGTACAGCTGTAATCATTACACAACGTCTCTTTTCTAACAGCCAACAGTAATTCAAACGGCTATATTTTACTGGGCTATTTAAATAAATGAGTAATCGCTTCTGAAGGGATCGATTTGCAAAAGAATTGATCAATTCATTGTGTGAAGATAACAACAACGATGAGTTCTCGTTGTAACACTTAAATATCAAAAGTTGTCATCAATTTACACATGACCATTGTTGTTGAAGCTTAATATCATAAATCAACACAACAATAATCAATTGGTACAGAAGCTATTGATGAAGAAGACAACATTGCAAATCAGTCAAGTTATCAACCACCTTCTCGTCAAGAGCTACATTGAATATCTGAAGCAAGGAGTTGTTGCTCAAAGCTTGCTCACCCTAGAAGATGAAGAAGAAGAAGATCCACAAGATGTCAACAACTGCCAAATGAACATACATCTTTGTAGTTTCTTAAGATAGCAAGGAGTTGTTGCTCACATCTTGCTTGAACACTTGTGTGTTCTTTTGTACTTAAACTTATGAGTAATCTGCTTGTTAAGAAGCATTGTTGTAATCTCTTGTATAACTAATTCATGGTGAATTAGGATTCCTTGAGTGGTCAGTGTGACCGGAGACTCGAGAAGACAATGGTTGGGTGTCATTATGGTAAAGCCTGAAATAGGGTCAGTAGGCGTTATATTCATTGCGATGAATCCCATAACGTCTAACTGTGAAATCCTAGCAGTAGATCTTGTGAGATTGGAACCTGTAGGTCAATGTTCGTTATATTCATTAAGTTGAATCCCTGAACGGTTCATTGTTAGTTAGTCATCGGTGTTAGCCCGTGCATCTGTAATCAGTTGGATTATAGTGGATTAAGACCTTGTGTTCAAAGCGAAATCACCTGAGGAGGGTGGACTGGATTATCTTAAGAGTTGCTCAAGTGAACCAGGATATATCGTGTGTTCTTTACTCTTGTTATGCTTTATGTTATTGTTTATGCTTCTGTATCAAGTATCATAACCTTACATAAGCAGGTCAGAACCTTGCAGCTTAACTCTGATAAGCTTTTGCTCTGCAAGTTCTGAATGTTGCATATAGCATTCAGACTCTTATTGGTTCTCATGCTTTAAGCATTTCCAAGTCTGAATGTTTCTTTGCAAGCCAGAGTCTCTCAACGAACTCTGATGTTATCTTAAGTGCGTTAACGATAAGAAGTGAAAATTTATAAAAAGAGTGAATACACTATTCAAACCCCCCTTTCTCGTGTCTTTCTCACACCTTCAATTGGTATCAGAGCTCCGGTTCTGTTATTGATGGATATCAAACACTTAATAGTGTCAGAAAAAGATCCAGATGCGGTGCATAGAAATACTCTGGGTGAGATTTCAATCCACTTACAATTTCTGTAACGGCTCAAAAGATGACTGTGTACAAAATTGTAATAAATTAGATTACGTGAGCAAGTCACTGATTCTGGAAGTTTTGCAGTTGTCAAACAACTAAACCTTCCTCCCTAAAGTCCTGATGAAGATTGAAGAATCAGCTGATAATGTAGATTCATCAGATAAGTAGTAGTATCTGTTGAAGGCTTATCTTGGAAGATACGTGTGGACAAACCTCGTATTTGCTCAAAGTTGAATCATCAGAAAACAAGAAATCTTGTTTGCTGAAGATTAATTCTTTATGAGTTTTTTGAGATGTTTTCAAGAAACAGATTAGGTCCACCCTTGACTTTCTCATTTAAAACTCATTCATAACTTCTTCATGTAAAGAAAAAAGATTGTTGTTCTATGATTTTGAACTTCAGAATGAAGTCTGTTGAAGTTAGAGATCTGAAGTTTTCAAAACTCTTAAGAAGTAATTCAACATCTGAATCTCAACTGATCAAGAAGTTAAAAGATTCAACTGAATATCATTTTCTTGGAAAGCTATGCAGAAAACTGAAAGAATGTCCAGGAAGAAGAAATCAAATGATTCATCAAATACTTGATAAGAATAAATTCTTAAGTCCTGATTGAATTAATTTAAATGACTGAGTTCTGATGACTTGAGATTACATCTCAGATGAACCAAATGTTATTGATTGATCTGATAAGTTTCTCAGAACCTCTTAAATCCGGAATCAGAAGATGTTTATGTCTTCCACTTAAAGTAAAAAGGATTTAAGTTACTGATGCCCTTTCAAATGCTGAACAAGACTGATAAAAAATTCTTCCAAATGTCACACCTGTCAGACACTAGAAAAGTCATGGAAAGATCTGGATAAAGAATCTCTGCAAAAAGATTTCAGGTATGGTTCCCTTTATTCATATTTTTTTTAACTGTAACAATTTGTCTAACAACTGATCATTTACTATCACATTAGGTTTTATAAGATTTATTGAAAATAAAGTTAGATTCTCACGCAATCATGATTAGACAAGTTTCAAGAATTAAATAAGCTACCATGATTACATTATGTCAGTTACTCCTCTACTACTCATAGGTATACGGCGATTAAGTCTATCACATGTCTTTTCAGCTGACCTCCATAGCTATTCATAGCTTGTCTCGAAAATGATGACCTCGCGTGCTCCAGCCTGATAAATAGCAGTCATTTCTAAGATCCCCTCACACCATTATCTCTTCTCTAAATCACTATCTAGCTATCCAGTAGTCTAAAACCTCATCCTTTACACTAAAATTGTTCAAAATGTCTTCCCATAACATCAAAGGTGAAATTGCTGATCTTGAACTTCTTAAGGAATACACTCTAAACTTAAACCATCTGCCTCAACTCAACAAAACAAGTATCCTCTCTGGAATTAAATTTCAGAACTGGGAAAATTATTTCTCCATGCTTATTGGACCTGTCTTTCCTGAACTCGTGACTGAGTTCTGGGCAAATGCTAGATCACTAGAATATGATTTTGGCAAAAATGCCATTCTTTCAGTGGTTGTTGGCTGTCCCCTCATGATCAACCCTACCATTATTACCAAAGTCATTGAGTGTATTGAGGATGGTGTGACTGTGGAAAATCATGTCAACAATGTTTGTCTCGACAAGCACCTGCATATGATTTTTGAAACTGAAGGTCATCCCACTCAACCTTGTACCTTTACTCCCATAGCCAAAGACTGGTACAAGCTAATGGTAACCAACTTAAGACCAAAAGAAAGAGGAGCAGGATGGATATCTGACAAGGAGAGATTATTCATTTTCTTCTTAGTTGCTAGGATCAAAATAAATCTACCCCAATCCATATACAATCATCTGAAGGAAGAAATCAGTCTGTCTAGGGAAGACACTGTCTATCAAATTCCTTATTGCAGAGTTATCTCCCACATTCTTGATCTTCAAGGAGTAGTCAGTCATTGCAGAAGAAATGGGATGACTGAGAAAATCCTTCCCGAGTTTTGTCAATCTATGACATTCTTAGTCTAAGATATGAAGTTAGTCCTTCTAGAATCATAGGTTCTATCTGACTACACTTAGGTTTTAAAAACTGAAATGTACCTTCATGATTAATTATTGAAATATTCCTAAGTGTGAATTGCTTATTCTTTTAGATGTTTGATTTTCATACGATGCATTGATCAATTGATTGTTAACGAAGATAAAAACAATTAAGCACTTTAATCAATTATAGGTATCGATTAAGAATCATACGAAAAGTTAGGATTGTCTAGAAACCATAAATACGTCTTAGATCATAACTATGTGGTGGTTAAGCTTACGACTCACAAGAGGTAAGTTATAATTCTCGATCGGATAATCTTCCGTCATTTAAGAAATTAATCATTAAATCTTTTTCCCACATTACTTAGCCTATCTAGGAAAAATCAATCGTTGTCCTCTAAGACCTTACTCTCCTCATTCCTCTATAAAAGGGTTAAACCCTAAATCGGTTGTCACACCTCTTAAATTATCTAAAGAAAACTCTGCCTAAACACCTTCTACCTTCTTTATTCTATCATCTTCAACAAATGGCTTCCTTCTCTCAAAACGCCTTAACCCCCATAACCACACAGACTCCAGTTGAAAAGCTTTTCGTCAGATCGGAAATAATTGTGAACTTTAATAGTTTAAAATCAAATGGATGTGATATTACTCCCTCAATGGAAACTCAAGGATGGAGTAACTATTTCAGAAGGTTGGAAGGACCAACCTACGGCTGTTTGGTGAAAGATTTCTGGATTCATGCCAAAACAGGCACAACAGTCATTGTTTCTTCAGTTTTTGGAAGGAAAATCTTCATATCCGAGAAGACCATTGCAGATCTTTTGATGCATGGCAATAATGGATTCAGAATCACTAAGGATCTACTTATTGAAGAAAAAGAGGCTAAGGTCATGGCTTCTATCTTCAAAGAAGGAGTTGCAGTTGAGAACCATATATTCTCAAATCTGAAGGATTCACTACAAGTTTGGTTCAGAATCCTGCAAGGAAGTGCTTTTCACCACCTTCCTTCAAATCAACTTAATGACACTAAAAAATGTGTTATGTTCCTTCTCCTTAAAGGGATTAAGATACATCTTCCTTCAATCCTCTTCAAACTTCTGAAGGAAGCTATAAGAAACTCTAGAACAGGTTCTGACGAGGAAGTCAGACATATTCCATACGGAAGGCTCATGTCTGATGTTTTGGTTGAATCAGAAGTAGTTGACGATATTCTGATTAATGAGGGAGAATCAAGAAAATTGCTTAAAAGCGCAGGAAAAATTCTCAGGTTTAAGGATCATAAAAGAAAAGACGCCACTCTGGATGATACATCGTTTAGGAAATTAACGTTGGCCCCAAGGGTTCCTGTTGAAGGATTTCCAAAATTTTCAACACACAATCAAGCAGATGTAGGGAACTATCTGCAGCAATTTAAGGAAGACGACATCAGTATTTGGATTAATATGAAGAATATTACTGATGTGCTGCAAGAACTATCAGGATGGAAGAATAAAGAAAAGAAGCAGAAGAGTACTGATGATGGAGAACCTTCATCAAAAAGATAAAAAATGATTTATGATGCATTAATATCCTTCAAGGATGATGCCATCATAAGAATCCAAAGTCTAATAGATGCTTCCAGTTCAAGCATAGATCCCTTAGAAATGAGAAAAATATGGACTGAATTCCATGATTGGATCTCAGAGGAAATTGTGAAGAGCAAGAGGTTGGTTGTCACACAAGCAGAAGAAAAACAGCTGCATGCCCCAAGAACTGATGAGTCTAAAAACTCATCCTCATCCTCTTCCTCCTCATTAGGCACCTCTTAGTTTAACCCCTAGGAACCTATTCTCATTAGGTATATGTTTTGATTGTCTTAAGCTAGTTAGGATTAAAACCAACCTATGCTTTGAATTTAATATCTTTTGAAACTATTTTATGTTGTTTTGTGTTGATGTTTCCATCTCAGTGTTAATTAATGAAAATGCTTTATTTGATCTCTAAAGATGTTTATCACTAAAATTGTTCTTTATCATATTGATCTAATTATGCTTAATGCTCAAACGCTCTAAACTTTTTGATGATGTCAAAAAGGGGGAGAAATAGAAATATGATTTTGATTAAAAGAATGTAAACTCAAACAAAGTGAATCAATCATATAAAATGATAAAATGCGTTTACCACTAACGTTTGTTGTTTGATGTTTAACCGAGGAACTCTGAACAAGTTCACTAGGCATTCTCAGAACAGGTTAAAAAAGAAGAACTCTGATAGAAGTTCTTATGAACTGGTTGTTCATATAATTGAAGTTGTACACTTCGTGAACATGTATTCAGAATCGATTTACCCAGTACTGTTCAGAAGTTAAGAACCTTTTGAAAGTCAAAGTTATCGTGATCTCTGTTTCACTTGGTTCAGAAGCTGTAAGCTGTCTGAGAATATGAGATTCAGAACATAAGAATCAGAAGAAGGGAAGCTCTAAAAGCAGCCAAGCAGAGTCTACATCTCAAGATGCTTATTCAGAAGAACTGTGTAAATCAGAAGTTAATGACTGTTTGAAGATCTGGATTGAAGATCCAAGAAAAAGTAGTTCTGATTTAACCAAGAATCAATTAAAAATAAAATAATTTGGTATCAGACTAAATCAACAATTGGTAATCAGACTCTGTATACAAAGATTGGTATCAGACTCGGTCTGTAGTAATATCAATCAGAGCTAAGCTGTAAAGTTTTCAAATACCTTTATTGGTATCAATTTCACCACACTAAGGAAATACCTTTCAATTGGTATAAAAGAATGCCTTCAGTTGGTATTTGACTCAACATAATTTGGTATCAAACTAAGAATCAAAACACATTAGTACCAGATTCAGAATCAAGCGTTGATGATCACTAAATTTATCCTTATATTGGTATCTGATCGAGAACCAAGCTTTGATAAACCACTGAGATGTGACAGTAACAAGGTTATGAGATGAAGGCCTGTGTTCTAAGTCAAACTCTGAAAAGTCATGATCTACATTGGTGATTAAAAACTTATATTTATGAATTACGATTCTGAAGATCCCAATATCTGACTTATGGAAATTAGGGGGAGACTACCTAGAAGATTCAAATGTAAAATTTAAAATCTTCACAAAGTCTGAAACTCAGGGGGAGATTCTCAAAGACAGTGTCTGTCTCTGATAAATAGCGAGGCTATGTTATTAGATAAGAATTGTTCTATTTTTGTGCTTAAATGATTATGCTGAAAAGTAGAAAATGCTTCAGATGTCTCTGAAGATTATAAGCTCTGATATGACATTAAAAAGGAACTAAGTTCTAAAGATCTGAAGACGGAAGTTCTGATGAACTAGTCCAGATGCTGAAGACTTTTGTCTCCTTAAAGACAAGATAGAGAAGTAGTCCTTTTCTATTCTTTGTTCTGGCAACTCAAGTTGTTATTTTGTGTGTCTTTGGATCATATAAGATTCCAGATGATCACAGATAAAACTTTGAGGTTAACACATTTAGGGGGAGTTGTTGTTCCAGACTCTGAATATGTTTGTTTGGTGATTACCCTGTATAAAATATTCAATCAAAATACTTGGTTTTGTCATCACCAAAAAGGGGGAGATTATGAGAGCAAGAATTGTCTCTACAAGTCGTATCTATGTTTTGATGATAACAATACGTATTTGTGAAAGAACCATTTTATGTTCTAACGTGTGTTGTGTGCAGATCATTATCATAGAAGATATCAGATCCAACAAGCACCAGCCAGATGTGCGTAATTGATTATATGCGAAGTTACTATGTGTGACACAAGTCGCAAGAAGCAATAATGCTTCTGTATCTGATCATGATCAGTCAGATCCAAGGATGCAATATTGTTGTTGCAATGCTCTTGTGGATGCTCTCTGAAAGTGGTTAAGATTCTGAAGAAAGCGAAGCTTCTGAAGAAGATAATCTTATGGAGAACCGAAGTGCTGAAGACTCTCATGACTTGAAGTTTTGAAGGCTGAAGGCTCTGAAGACCAAGTGCAGAAAGACTCTAAAGACTTATGTGTTCTGAGGATTATGGTTCCAAAGGTCAAGTGCTAAAGACTCTGAAGACAGATTCCTAATGGACAGTTCTGAAGTTTCGGAAGACTTGAAGCTGTAAAGGTTAACGGGTTTCAAGATAAGTGTTGAAGTTCTGAAGGCTGATTCCTAATGGACAACTTCGGAAGACTGAAGACTTGGAAGTTCAGATACCTTGTTACGAAGGCTCTACTCATGCTTCAATAAATTACCATCAGAAGCCTCTGAAGTTTGAAAGTTAAATGTTACCGTTGTGAACGACTGTACACAGTGCCCAAGAAGATATATCTCGTCACTTCTCCCACAGCAAAAAGGAGATGTGTCAGTACAACAGTAATCATTACACAACATCTCTTTTCTAATAGCCAACCGTAATTCAAACGACTATATTTTACTGGGATATTTAAATAAATGAGTAATCGATTCTGATTTGATCGATTTACGAAAGAATCGATCAAGTCATTGTGTGAAGATAGCAACAACGATGAGTTCTCGTTGTAACACTTAAATATCAAAAGCTGTCATCATTTTACACATGACCATTGTTGTTGAAGCTTAATATCATAAATCAACACAACAACAATCAATTGGTACATAAGTTGTTGATGAAGAAGACAACATTATAAATCAGTCAAGTCATCAACCACCTTCTCGTCAAGAGCTACATTGAATATCTGAAGCAAGGAGTTGTTGCTCAAAGCTTGCTCACCCTAGAAGATGAAGAAGAAGAAGATCTACAAGATGTCAACAACTGTTAAATCAACATACATCTTTGTAGTTTCTTAAGATAGCAAGGAGTTGTTGCTCACATCTTGCTTGAACACTTGTGTGTTCTTTTGTACTTAAACTTAGGAGTAATCTGCTTGTTAAGAAGCATTATTGTAATCTCATGTATAACTAATTCTTGGTGAATTAGGATTCCTTGAGTGGTCAGTGTGACCGGAGACTCGAGAAGACAATGGCTGAGTGTCATTGTGGTAAAGCCTGAAATATGGTCAGTAGGCGTTATATTCATTGCGATGAATCCCTGAACGTCTAGCTGTGATATCCTAGCAGTAGATCTTGCGAGATTGGAACTTGTAGGTCAATGTTCGTTATATTCATTAAGTTGAATCCCTGAACAGTTCATTGTGTGTTAGTCACCGGCGTTAGCCCGTGCATATGTAATCAGTTGGATTATAGTGGATTAAGACCTTGTGTTCAAGGAGAAATCACCTGAGGAGGGTGGACTGGATTAACTTGAGAGTTGTTCAAGTGAACCAGGATATATCGTGTGTTCTTTACTCTTGTTATGCTTTATGTTATTGTTTATGTTTCTGTATCAAGTATCAGAACCTTACATAAGCGGGTCAGAACCTTGCAGCTTAACTCTGATAAGCTTCCGCTCTGCAAGTTCTGAATGTTGCATATAGCGTTCAGACTCTTATTGGTTCTCATGCTTTAAGCATTGCCAAGTCTGAATGTTTCTTTGTAAGCCAGAGTCTCTCAACGAACTCTGATGTTATCTTAAGTGCCTAAATGATAAGAAGTGAAAAATTATAAAAGAGTGAATACACAATTCAAACCCCCTTTCTTGTGTCTTTCTCACACCTTCAAAAACCTCTATACAATTCTAGTGTATATATGCAAATCAAGAAAAACTAGTGTTTACTAGATTCATGATAAGATACGAAGGCATCGGCCCAACGTGGTCGAATGTCATCTATATTTTCTTGTGAGAATGGTGTTTCGTCGCTAAACCTCTATAATTTGAACAAAATTTAAATTATGATAAAACAACAAAAATAACATTAACTTAACAAATATATATAAATTACATGTATATGGATAGTTAATACTTCAGTCCATGAATTGATAATGCATCTGGAGACAATATTTAACATATCTCTCATCACATAGTATCTACATTCATAGTTGTTGGGTTGCTTATGCGACTACACATAATTTTCATATAGTTACTAATTAATACACACCAAGCACAATTAATACACTATCAAAAATAAAAGAATGTCAAAAAACACAACTAATACTGATATGGGATTCTATGAACTTTGGATTTTTACCAACGAAATTACGTTTCAAAAAATTATATCCCTTCATAGCTCTATATGTAGGTAAAAATTAAACATGAATAAAAAATATTGAAATGAATAAAAACTATTCAAAATTAAAGGTAAAATTTGAGTACTACAAATAATACCACTTATCCGCTCAAAATCTTTTGCATATCTTCATCAAGATGATTGTGTAACAAGCATAACATAACTACAATATTTTGCTTCGAAAATTAAATAATTAGTTGTCAATGACTCCTACATAAACACTCAGAATAATTAATAATGTGTATAAATGTGATTTATAAATGAAAACATAAATTAAAGCATATAATTACTTATGGATAAACGGTACCAAGTAACCATCTTTATTCTCCTTAACTAATTTGTCTTGTATGTGCATCATGATAGAGTTTGATGAATTACCTCGAAATTGAATGTTCAATGGATATATGAAATAATAATTTTTCAATTTCCTTTCAACACACATCATCATGAAGGACCCAAATTAAAAGTTAATGTAAATGTAAAAAATTTATGTTAAAGTGTGAGAACAATGAATATAAATTGAAATCACTGTATGAATTATACTTACGAGCACCACAATTGTATTACGGGTATGTCAAGCCAATCATCTCCTTTCAAAAATCCCACAAGACAACTCTTATAAATTACACAAGGTAGTTGTGGTTCATGTTTTAATTTAAATGTGGATAAATCTGGAATCTCGTCTATCATACTAGACAGTCTCTGAGTGTTATCTAGTTGAGGTGGTGTGGTATCAATATTGTGAACTAAGGCAGAACAACTATCTTTCGTGCTTGCACCACCCATAACAACTTTCTCAACTACTTTCTCAGGCATATCCAACTAATTTGGATTTGGGTGATTGAGTACACCCATTGATTTTAATTTCTACATCATAAAAACAATTGAATATAATACCAAAATCAAAATACCACAAACAATACTAACAACATACAACACGTAAATTTTAAGTTATACTTATACCTCAATCACTTCGCGGGTACACTTCTCTCGGTCAAGCTTATCTAACCTCTCTCTCTCTCTCTCCTCTCCCGCACCTCCTACAATATTTTCTCTCGCTCTTCCTGCAACTTCCTCTCTCACTTTTCCTGCTCCTCCTGCACATCCTACAACATTTTCTTCCACTCCTCCTACAACTTCCTCTCTTGCTCCTCCCGCTCCTCCTACAACATCCTCTCTCGCTCCTTCCGCTCCTCTTGATTCCACTTCTCCCGCTCTTGTTCTAATACCTTTCCATCTTTTTAGCAACTATCTCTTCAATTTCTCTCCTACAGTTTATTCGTTAATTGGTTGTGATAGACTAAAATGTAGCTTCAAGCCGGCGGCTCTTCCAAGACCATGGACACGACTAACATGATCCTCAACTTCAATCGCTTCTACCAAGATATCACGACGGGCTTGTGGAACGAAGCTACCAACTTTGGCTTGTTCAACCAGTATATCCTACAACACATTGAAATTAACTAAAATAAGTAATGTTGAAAAAGGTATCTCCTTACAATCTTTTCAACCACTTCGTGTCTAACCTTTGATGTGAACGAGCCATCTGATCTTTGAAAATATATGATGTTCGAGTTGGTGTGTGAAGAATTGACGTTGAAAGAGATGACGTTAGAAAAATTTGAATGAAAATCGCCTAGGTTTTTGTGAAGAGAATGACGATGAAGTTGATAGGTAAATGAAAAATTAGAGTCTAGTTCTCTGAAGTATTCATGCAAAAGATCAAACATGTCAATTTTTAGACAAAACTGAGGGAATATATCAATTAAAAAATTTAAATTAAAAAGAAACATATAGCGCCATGTCTTGGGAATTCATTGAAAGTTATTATCACGTCGGTTATTTATGAAAAACAAGGAAATATATCAATTAAAAATTATAAAAATTTATAAAAGCTCCATATAGCGCCATATTCTGGGAATTCATTTAAATTAACTATCACGTCGGTTTTTAGAAATTACCGAGGTAATATATTAATTAATAATTAAAAATAATTTTAAAATATTAAAAGATGTATTTGAAAATGTTGATGTAAAAGATTTTACCCCTCGGTTGGCCATTATAACCGAGTGTAATACAAATAAAAAAGGTAAAACAGAAAGGTATCATGTGATCCTAAACCAATTAAAAACAAAAATAAAACATAAAATGCAGAAACTAGGATTCAAAGCGAACTCCTTTGTATTTATATTCCCTAGGTTGTGGAAATAACCGAGGGTATAGATTGGCTGTATTTTTAAAAAATGATGGCGATGCAAGGACATATGTCTCGGTTATTGATGAATCGAGGTGAAATCTTTATCATAAAAAGTATTATTTATAGTAGTGCTAGAGCTCACTACCTCAGTTCTTGCCTTGGTTTCAAAGTAGGTAGCCTCCCTTTTGAATATTTGGGTACTCTCATCTTCAAGGGGAGTCATAAGTCAATTCATTTCCAACCCTTGATTAACAATGTAATTGCCAAATTCTATAAAAATTCTATCCCTTATAGGTAAGACCTAGTCGGTAAGAAATGTCATTTATGGTATGCTTATTCACTCATTTTTTTTATCTACTCCTGACATGTCTCTCTCCTTAAGCTTCTTGAGAATTTCATGAGAAATTTTATCTAAAGTGGTGACCCTATGGTTCGGAAACTTATGATTGTGGCTCAGTACAAGGTTTGTCAGCCTTATGATGTATGAGGCATAAATGTTAGATCCTTACTTCACATCAATGAGGTATTAAGCCTAAAACTCTATTGGGACTTCTTACAAAAGGACTACTCTTAGACAACCTCCCTCAAGGATAGGGTGTTCAGGAAAAACATGCATATTCAGCACCACATTTTTCTTCCATCTAGAGCTCCATTAAGGACCAATGGCTTAAAGCCTAAGTCAACTATGGTTGGATTCTTAGGGATGAATCTAACATCGAGTTTTGGACAGACAATTAGTTAGACTCTACTCTTGTGGTTACCCTAAATACTCCTAAAGAGAACCATCATCTTTTTATTGATAAGGTCAAACATTTTTAACTAATATTGTTTGGTGTTTTCTTGATTAGATAACTAATAAGGTATGTCATATTGTTAGATAAGGCAACATTGTGCCTACAAGTTAGCAAATCTTAACCTCTTTGTTTTAAATGATGTTTGGTTTGATTCTTGCCCCATTGTTGTTTGAGGTGAGTATATTAGAAATATAATTGGTATTTTCAATTTTAAATTTTCTTAATATTGAGGATTTTTGTTGCCTTCCCTCTTTTATATATATATATATATATATATATATATATATATATATATATATATATATATATATATATATATATATATATATAAAAGATTCAACAAAACAATGGTAATTGACGTTTGATTTGGTGGAAAGAACTACGGTTTGATTTCCACAAATATAATCAGAAGAGGGTTGGAATCACTTGATATCAGAACTCACCTCTGAATTATATTAAAAAGTCAAGTGGGCCGGACACTTATAAAAAAAAGTTAAGAGTGCCCAAATCAAACCTAAGTCAACGTGAAAAATCGTAACTAATAAATATCGAGCCCAGCGTAAACAACACAAAAACTCAGCATTGGAGATACGTGAATTCAGTTGTGATTCCTTCCTTACTTCTGTATTGCAGAACGTCGATGGAAGAGATAGAAGAAATAGAGAAGCCGCTGAAATCAGAATCAGAATCGAGTTCTGAATCGGAAACGGAACCGGGGTCGAAGGTGATTTATGATTGGGAATTGAAACGGCCTGAAGATCTCGTTGCGAGTGATTTTTGGATGTACGAGGATGACCCTAAACTTTTTGCCATGGGTGCCGGGCGGTTTGAGTACAAAAACAAGGCCTGGATTGAAAGAGAGAAGAAAATTGAAATCGCCATGGCTGACTATAGAGAGCGCTCTCGCGGCCTAAGTGTAAGTGTATGCATCTATCTCATTTTGTTCTCAAATTCATGTTTCACTATCTTACTTTTGACTCTCCACAACACAGATCTTCGATGCCATCGCCCCTCCAGAAATTGCAGATCTATGCGGCGGTGTAATTCCCCTTCCCATAGACGATGAATGTCGCCTTAATCTCACTCCCCTATGCAACGCTGCCTTAGAGAACTACAATGCTGAGAATCTGGTTCAAAACTACTACTAATGTTTATTCATTCATTCACTCATCAACTGATACGGTATTCTTCTTGATCATTATTAGGGTTCAAATTTTGTGCTGGCTGACATTGTAAGAACAACCTGGAGAGCTGGTGGGATGTATTACATCACCTTTCAAGCACAGGATCCTTCCAACAGCAATACTACAACTTTCCAGGCACACGTTCAAAAAAAGGTGAAGGGACCACACAAGGTCTTTTCGTGCGCCATTAAAACCTAACACACGCCATGGTACGTAATAATGTTACTTTCATATAATTCTTTTCTACAACATAATTTTTGCAATGCAACTCATGCTTGTAGTGATATATTCCATATGCTTTCCTTTTGCAGGAAATTATGTCCACTGCATTCAGCTTCTGTGACTCAACCTTCCCTTAATCTGGTTTTAGTTGTTAGCAACACACTTCTAATATGACTGTTTGTTTATGTGTGGTATATTTGCTACAACATTTTGTTTCACTTTTTTCACTTCCTTCAACATGATGATCACTTCCCTTCTTCACACTTACTTCTTCATTTTAAGTTAATGCAAAATATGCAGCTCCGATTTCTAGGCTCCCGTAGTAACAAAAGTTATACTCTTTCCATAAAGATGCTTGTAATTGGCGATTGAGGCAAATCGATGCTAGTTGATGTTTTAACTGAGTTTTAAATTGTGTTGCAACTATTGATAGATAAATCATATAGAATGTGCAAAGTAAAGCACGAGATGCCTTATTAAGTGTGTGTATGACATGATGCCGATTTAGATGGGATATCAATTCGATTAAAGTTAGTTGAACATGCCATTGAGTCTTCATTATTTAAATCATGTCATTTGTTGTAATTTATTTAATAGTATAATAAGGGTAACTTTATTTCAAATAATAAGAAATATTAAGTGTAACATAATTGCTAGTTGATGGAGTACATGGGTTTCGGTAATAAGTGGATGTCATGGATAGAAGGTGGAGTTATGCATAGCCATATGTTGATCCTTATCAATGGTAGTCCATCAAAAGATTTCAAAGTTTCAAGAGATCTCAGACAAGGAGACCCGCTGGCTCCGTTTCTGTTCTCTATTGCCGCTGAAGGTCTGGCAGTGTTTCTGAAAAGGGCAGTGGCTAGGAATTTCTTTAAGGGGCTGACTATTAACAATGATACCTCCTTTCATCTTCTTCAATACGCTGATGATACGATCATCCTTGGTGAAGGTTCCTGGGATAATCTCTGGTCCCTAAAAATAATTCTCAAAACCTTTCAACTATGCTCGGGGTTAGAGATAAATTACAACAAAAGTTCTATCATTGGGTTAGGTGCTGAAGTTTCTGTCCTTAAGGCTGCGGAATGCTTTCTTTCTTGTAAAATAGATGCTTTTCCTTTCAATTTCTTGGGGATCCCGGTTGGTGGAAATCAAAGACTCTTAGCGTTTTGGAAGCCGGTAATTGACAAAGTCAGGTCAAGACTAAGTTCTTGGAAAGGTAGATCTCTATCTATGGGGGGAGATCTACTCTCATTAAATCGGTGTTGTCCAATCTGCCTATCCATTTCATGTCGTTCTTTAAGATACCTTCCAAAGTGGTTCGAATCCTCACCTCACTTCAGAGACGGTTCTTATGGTGTGGGTCTGTATGCAAAAATGGCATTGATTGGATAAAATGGAAGCTTGTCTGCAGATCGAAGGAAGAAGGCGACCTTGGTATTAAAGATATCAAATGGTTCAACATGGCCTTCATGGCGAAATGGGCTTGGAAACTTTTAGGCACTACTGATTATTTGTGGAGAAAACTCTTGAAGAGTAGATATGGTAACTATTCTTATGCGTTAACGGTCGGCGAGTTACCTTCTTATAAAATCAAACCTTCCCTGTGGTGGAGAGACCTTTTTAAGGTAATTCATAGTTTTGGAGATAAAACTTTCGGTGACTTAATCTCTTCTAAAGTTGGTAATGGTGAACACACATTTTTTTGGGCCTCAAGATGGTTAGGAATTTCTTCTGTCTCCTCCCTTTTCCCTTGCTTATGGGATGAGGCGACAATTAAACACGCCACGGTCGCGGATTATTGGAATTGGGACAGCAACTCCTGGTCTCTTTCCTCCTTAGTTCAGCAGCCATCTTCCTCTTTCACTGCAGAAGAAGTTTTAGTTGATCTTAAATTACTTCTGCAGGATGTGTTTCTATGCAGGGAATCAACTGATGCTCTGGTTTGGCCGTTTGATTCCAGCAGAGTCTTCTCGGTCAAATCGTGCTATGATTGGATGATGGCAGAATTCTGTGAAGACGTCGACCCTATCCCGGACTCTGTTTTATTCAAATTATTATGGGGGGCTGCATCACCTCTGAAGACGCTTGTGTTTGGGTGGAGAATTTTCCACAACAGGCTACCGACGAGAGATAACTTATGGGTACGTGGTGTTTTATCCAATCCACATGACTTGGTTTGTCCATTTTGCTTTTTGGTTGAAGAAAACTTGGACCATATTTTACTTTTATGTTGCAAAAGTGGTAAAGTCTGGTGCAGAATTTACGCTTGGTTGGGTTTTAGTGTGGAAAATGTTACAAACTTGATTGACCACTTTTTGTATTGGGTCAAGGTTTGTTTGGATAACAAAATGGATATCAAAAAAGGAGTGGCTTTATGGTTGATCATTTGTTGGTTTTTGTGGTTAGGTAGAAACAATATTTTGTTCAAAGATGAAGTTTGGAATGAGGAGAACATTGTTAACAATGTCTTTGTGTTTTCTTGGCGGTGGATTGGTAAGAAAAATAGGAATTTTGAGGGTTGTAATTATTATAATTGGTTTAACTTTCCTAGAGAATTCTTATAGAAACTGTGATGGTATAGGTTGGATCTTTTTGTAAATGGGTTTGGATACCCCCTTTGTATCCTTGATCAATATAATTTTGCTTATTAAAAAAAAAAAAAAAGTGTAACATAATTGCAAGATTTTATTAAATATAGTATAACATTATTTTATTTATTTATTTATTTCTAACTAAGCACCATCAGTGTTTCGAATGATTCATCCGCACCCTGCTTTGCCACTAGTCTGAACAACTTCTTTCGTATTTAGAGAACACTATCCTGCGTCAGGTTTAATCCATCGAACATGTCTCACTACTTTAGACTGAGAAGAGATCTTTGTGGCCATAATAATGCTTCTGTTGTAGAGATGCACCTGCGACAGAATATCGACAGCAAGGTTGAAGGCATAACATAGTCACCATCATGTTTCATTTTATTACGCCCGTACCAGATTGTGGGGCATTTGTTGGCCCATATTGATTGTCAATCTTGATCATCCCTGCTACATAAATTGAGTCATGTTTATGTCCGACCAATCTTGTAATGTAGCATAAAAGAACTTGCCCCTCGCAGTGTTTTTGATTAACCCCGTCCAAATGTGTTTCACCATATTGCAATCCCTCAAAGCATAGAGAAGTGATTCCTTTTCACCTGCACAGTCGGCACAATATGGGTCACCAAGATTATGCTGATGTAAAAATTGCTTAGTCTTGAGACCTCTGTGGAAGACTAGCCAAATGAATGCCCTGATTCTTTCAGGGGCTTTGATCTTCCAAATGCTTTTCCACTGTTGCATCTATAAGTTCTCATCATGGTTGTTGATCATGTCAATATCACAGGAAATTTTGAATGCACCAATGTTTGTTCCAGCCCAGATGCAGAAGTTTTTCACCTCTGTATAGCCAGGAGGTGGAATCAAAACTAATTTGTCCAGAATGTCCTTATCAACTTTTTTTGCAATAAATTCCAATTCCTTTTTCAAATGTCCCTTATGATGTCTGTTACTCAGATATTCTTCTGATCATCAACATTCACCTTTGCAAAATCTTTCAGGATGCACCCAGGAGCAATTCAGCTATCATGTCATGCTCTTTTATTAATCCCAATGCCAACTGCCTAGAAAGTCATGCTATCAAGCAACTTCTTTTCATTAACGATACTCTTCCAAAGGCTTGAATCTTGCGGCTTGGCTTTGCTTCCATACCCCCCATAAGAATTGATTCTTCTATTATACTTGCCTTTGATTACTATGCACCATAGAGTCTTGTCACCAATTTTTACTTTCCACCCCAATTTTCCAACACACGTTTTGTTCATCTAAGCCATATTTCTCAGGCCCAGGCCACCACACTTCTTAGGTCTAGTTATATCTTCCCATTTGGCCATTTCATAGTATGCATGTGCTTTTCTCCTGAAGCTTCACCCCATACAAATTATCTTTGAAACTGATGAATGCTCTTGATAGAGGCCTTAGGAAGAGTGTTACTCATCATATTATTTGTTGGCATAGCCTCATGCAATGCCTTAGCAAGGGTCATTTTACCTGCAAAGGACAGATGATTGCTTCTCCAGATAGATAGTTTGCGTTTAACCTAATCCACTAAAGCTTGGTAATCTTTCGTCTCAGGAATTTTGCTTGTGAGAACCACTCCTAGATAAGTTCCCAACTCCTTTGTCTCTTTAATTCCAGCCAATTGGAGCACTTCTCTTTTAGTTTGCATATTAGTATTTCTGGAGAATTCATCAAGCACCCTCCTTTGTCTTTTAAATTCCAGCCAATTGGAGCACTTTTCTTTTAGTTTGCATATTAGTATTTATGGAGAATTCATCAAGCACTCTCCAAACTTTTGACAATTAAGAAGACTTTTGAGAGATGAAAAACATGATTAACCTGGATTCCCTACAGTCACATATGACTGCAGGATCCTACAGTTAGTGCAAATTAGTACAAAAGAATAAAATATGATTTGGAGAAAGACAAAATTAAAGGAGACAATGACTAAAATGCCCTTGAGATTACCCTAACTGCAGGTGACTTTGTGATATATGAATGCAGGGGATTAAAATCCGTTAGGATGATCTCATGAATTTGATTAAGCTTTAATTTTGAATTAGTCTTTTCAATTTTAACGTGTGTTTAATGATTTTTGTTGTTTGGCCAAATGTAAATCATTCTACAATTGTTTGTTAGAAAGGAAATTCAACTTATAATGCTTTGATAAAAATATTCTTGATATTTATCACCGAAGCCTAAGGATAAAACCATAAAACTATATTATTTTTGTTAATCAAAATCTTAGTTCCATCTATAGTTCACTATTGACATGACCTTAGAGACTAAATTAGGAAAAAATATATATTCACTAAGGAATTAGAGATAGATAATATTTGGGAATCAATAGTCATAGTGGATAGAAAATTTCTGTAGCGTGGTTGATTTAAAGTATTAAGGGAATGGCTAAAAAGCTAGCTGGTTTATAATTTATGGTTGATGATTGATAGTTAATCTCTTATAATTGATAGTTGTTGACTTATAGTTTGATAATCTAATTAAAATGTCCGTAAAATTAATGATTCAACAAGTTGATAAATTCAAATGACATAAAAAACATTAATACATAATTCATTAATTTTAAATTAAAATAAACTATGAAGGATAAAAGTGGATTTTTCTAAAAATAATAAGGGTAAAAGTGGAAAAATGATAAGATATAAGTTATAAGATAAAATGTTATTTAAAATAATGTATGGAAAATAAGTTATAAGTTAGTAAAATACGTTATAAGTTCGTGATAAAACTCTTCAACCACAAACGTAATCTCTCAATACACCTTGCATCAATGTATATCATCCACATGTACTAACCGACACCTCGTGTAATTATGATCATATCAACACAGCTTTGACTTGAATTTTCCAGACAAAGTTAAAACTACAAAGCATACTTAGAACTCTCATTCATGGATCAAACCAAAAGCATTGATATTAATAGTTGGAACTAACATTAATCATCAATGGAAGTGGGAGTAGATATGTGTAGTGATGAGATTTTGATGGACAACTAGCAACAAACCCGTGCATTCGCACGGGTTAAAGTTGTTTTATTTAAAATGTAAAATTTAATATAAAAATAAAAAAAAATTATTATTTAATATACATAACTTAAAATCATGAATTGTTAATAGAATAGTTTATATAAAAGGAAATATATTTATAATGATATTTAGAAAAAAGAATAATATTAATAGTATAATAATATTAGAAGAAAATATTAATTGATAAATAAATAAATGTAATTTTGTAAATATTTACAAATATGACTAATATAATATAAATATTTACGAATACGTTGTTGATTAAAATAAAAATAAAAAAAGGTATTGTGATGTTAGTGTCCCGTGAAAATAATAAATTTCAGTGATAAAAGTTAAATGAAAGTTGATCATATAAATTTAATTGTATTAAATAACATAATCAGAAACAATAATTTTTCAAATCTAAAATGATCTCCTTTATTAGGTATAGAATTTAATAATATAAAGTGAGTCATTAACGATTACATCATACATAATAACATCTCATCAAATAAAATAAGATATTCTAATTACATTAACAAAATTAGAGAATCCAACCATGTAAACAAAATAAGATATCCCATCTTACAAAGTTACTTCAAGAGAAAATGATTGTTCGTCTATGATGTGTCAATGTAAAACATTCCATATCAGCATTATTACATACAAAATAGCATGGTGTGCTAGTTGTGGAGACAACTTTAGTTTCTTACTGTCACAAACAACCAACAGCAATATTTCTCTTACAAGTTTGGCATATGACATAGATTCAGTTATCTGCTTAATAACATTAATTGGTAAATAGTGTCTTGATGTATCTGTAACACAAAAACCAAATATTTGTGTCAATAGCCTCTTATCAAAGCATGTGAACAAACCAGATAAAATATAAACTTGTCTCTTTTACAAAATATATTGGCTCACCTAACATGAGTAGGCGAAAAGGAAATTTTGGTTTGTCTCGGATGAACCAAGGTGCCTTGTATATTTGTACTGTTTTTGTTAAATAATCAAAAGAACAGAATTAGATGAACGTCTACGTAATCATCGTAAAATAAGTCACATATAACTCAAAAGGATTTACAAGTTTGTCAATCATTTAGAAACTATGGTATGTGTTATGTCCACAACACTCGATGAAAAAAACAAAACAACAAATGTTCAGTTGTGTTTTTAAGTATCAGATTTATTTTTAATTTTTAAATGAGATGAATAAGGTGCAAGTTCAATAGTTACCTCTAATCCACACAATGCACCAAAAACAATATTTGTCTGCATTAAAAAAACACAATTTAAATTACCTAAGATCGAATTTATTTGTTTGGTTCCATTCCAATTTCCACCAATATGAAGCGAAACACGACACAAAACTATCTCAGTCAATTGTAAAGATTTTAAGGTTACTCTCAATGTAGTAATTTTACAATTCCAGAGTCTATAAATGTCCAGAGTCTAACTGTGACTGCAGTCACAATTCCAAAAGTCTATATTTCCTTACACATATAAAAGAGCACTTCTGTCATGATCAAAATATAAGAATGACAAGCTTATCATATTGAATAATCTATATGCAAATATTCTCCCTTGATCAAAAGAGTAGCAATTTTCAGCCACTTGGTTTACTCCTTAACCAAGAAACAAAAATGGTAAGCAAAATATAAATCAAATAAGAAAATATAAAAGATAGGAATGATGCTTACAAGCCAATTAGAATCACATTAAAGACACAGCTGTTATACTTTCCCCGCCATGAGCTTTTCCATGTATAACCAAGAAAATTACAGGAGAAAATACTGGTTGATTATTGTCATCAACATGGATGTCAAATACATTGCACCTCAGTTTCTAATACACAAATTTGCAAGCACATCAAGCAACAAACATTAATTAACAATCACGACAGCAAAAGCAAAATCTTAATGACAAAGTTTTTGAAAAAGAGAAAAAGCCAGACAAACCTAACTCCAATGACCAAGGCCTTCTTGTTTAGCTTGTTATTCTAGCCGTAAAAACTCTGCCTGAAATGGAATCACTTCTCCTTTCTGTTGTCCCTGCTGTCTACATAAATATATCATATAAGAATTAAAGCAATTGAAAAAATCTGCAACATCATCAGCATTGAAGTAAACTTACATAGCACCAAAGTTCAAAAAACTCAATAAGCCATTGTACAGTGTTAGCATGAACATCTCTAAAGCACCTTGAAATGGTACACTTTTTAATGCATAAGAACATATGTATTAGCAAAGCAATTAAAGTGCATGAACATATGTATTATCACATCTTCTATGTTGTGATAAGTGATGCCAACTCTATGATCAGTTACGCGGCCTTGAGGAAAATTGTATGTTCGGATGCATTCAGATCTATCCCCACTACCTATCTATACAATTTGAAACTTGGGGTGAGGCAATCCAGGAAAAAAGTTATGACATACTGAACAAATAAAGTTTTTTAAGAGACCTTTTCTACCTGCTCTGATCGGAGCTTTGATCGACTACTATGAAGTCTGACTCTTTCCATTTCATATAGCTTTGCACACAGTACCTTGAGAGCTTTGGCCTTATTCTGAGCAGAAATGTGAAGGGATGATTAGCATGTAAGGAGAAGAAAAACAACAAAAAAATATGAAAATTTGTAAACAGAATAACCACATTAGCAGTAAAAAAATAAGTGAATCATGCCAAACATTTTGGAATCATTTACCATATCCTGAGAACGCTCATCTTGTATAGCAACCACAATCCCAGATGGAAGGTGAGTTATTCTAACAGCACTGTTAGTTGTATTTGCATGCTAACCACCTGAACCACCAGATCTATAGGTATCAATTTTTAAGTCTTCATTTTTTAACTGAACATCGACCTACAAAAGGGGCATGCACATAATATAAGATTCTAGCAAGAACTACATAAAATTGATCGTAAAAGATATTAACCAAAGGAAGAAAAAACAGAAATAGAAATTGCATTTGTATGGGATGATTTGTATGGATTCATCAATTGCAGGAATTTTAACATGAACATTTGGACATGTAACCATTTTATGAAGCCATTTTGCTGCTTCAATTGTCCCTTTGGTATCATTTACAAGCTTGGGAGAAACTGCAATAGATACATAGACAGACAAACCTTGCTCTTCTTATTCATGCACAAATTCAAATTTTGAGAGAGCAATTCTTGTTCCATATCATGGACAGTATGCTCATGCTCTTCTTATTCAATTCATTCTATTCAGTAATTAGTCTTCATGACCATGATGGTGCATATAAGTCACGAAATTTAACCACATGACAAAGATCTTCAATTCAAACCAAAGTCAAGTTAGGACTTCATTCTTAAACGATTCAAAAACTATAACCATGGAAATTAACAAAAACAATATATGAAACTTACAACATAAGGAACTCCATAAAGCATGAATATAACTTACAAGGTACCCAGGAAGGATATGCAAGTAACAGGAAAGGAACTTTAAATCTTAAAGCACAAGGTACACTGTCCAAACCCTTTTATAATGTTTTTGTCAACTGTAAAATTAGCAAAAACACTATTGTTTTATTAGAATTTTAGAAGGAAGACTGAAGAAAAAAGTATTCTTAAAAACTGAAAAGGAAATCTTATGGCTATCCTCTCACTGGTAGCCAAGATTCATCATTTTCAACATGGCCATGGTTTTGGTGATGATTCCCATGATTAATTCTCCTGTATAATCAAGGTTAAATATTAGATTCAAACTCTCTATCACTGACACCTATGAAAGGTTAAGTATAATACAGGAAAGAGGACTCCCACCTGTCTCCACTTTATGTCCAAATGTATATTATCTCATTAGTGTGCATTGGTTGTTTCATAACAGAGGCCATGGATGTACACAAAATAGAATCATTCACGCGATAATAATAAGAACTCCTAAAATAATGAACCACATAAGGCAAGCATGTTACAGAAGTTATCAGGAAAATTAATATACAATAGAAGACAGGCATTGAGCCAAGACAAAACCTGGAAGTTAACAAATAATATCCATGAGAAGAATATAAACATAAATGCTTATAGAGAGTTATCCATATCAAAGTTTATGATTCCACAATCATGATTTGAGGTTGTTAAATGAACTGACCCAATAATAAACAGGAACAAATTATATTAAATACGGGCACCTATATCCATCATTAAAATAACAAAACAACTAAAGAGAAGGAAAATTAAATACCTAGGAGAAGCATAAATCTCAAGAGTCAAAACTTTGATCCTTGTGAAGTGAGTCAACTCTTAATTCATTATTAACATCAACAAATGATTCTCTTTCTTGTTTAACCTTAGAACTAAGACTTCTTTTAATAAAAGAGTCCAGTGTGGATAGTTGGTGATCCCAAACATGTGAACCAATTAGAAGTGAACATCTCAGCCGATTCATTACCAAAATGTCTAAAGTCATATTTCTTGGCTCAGTAGTCACATCGACTGATTTTAGCAAAGTCTGTACATGCACATACATGAAAAAAAAAGGAAATAGATCAGAAACTTAGATACATACAAGTATATTCATTCATCAGAAAACTGTAAAAATTAGCATATGCACAACCTGTATGAAGGTATTCAATTCCTGGAGAAGCATGAGAGAATTGTAGTTAATTACATGTGATTTATCATATGGGAAGGGCTATTTGAATCAATTATCTTAAATAATGCATCGGAGTTATAAAGCATAAACCTTTGGCAGAGTCTTCTGCAATCTCAAGGCGTTTAATCCAACTGATACTTTGTCCGTGCACTAAAGGGCCTGTGAGAAGTTTGGCAAATTTCAGGACACTGACTTCAGCTCTTAGATTTAAATCATGTAGGCTTACCATAGAGATGTTCCTTGAGTGTGCCATTATGCACGAACTCGTACACAAGAATATTATTATCTTCTTCTCGACAATACCCAAGAAGTTGTACCAAGTTTCTGTGATGTATTCTTGATAGAAGAGTCACCTGGATCAAAGAAAGATATAATATAACCATCAAAACCAAAATATATTAATGCATTAGTACACAAATAGAAGTTGGAATTTAGACAAACCTGAGTAAAAAATAGAGAAAAGTGTGCAATTTCAACAGCCTTGCCAACATTTGTGTTGAAATTGTTCTCATCCCAGAATGTGTTGGTCTACTTGTACGCTGCAAAATTTGCAACCACAACATAAATTGGATACCGCTACACATTGCAAAAATCCGAATCTTATCTAGTGAAGCGAAATCAATATCGTTATCATACCTGAATTCCCGCACGACTGCATAAGTAGAAATCAAATTCAGTAGGATGACAGATTTTTGAATCCACCACAGTACCTACATTACAGTTAGAAACAAACCTCTCAACTTTAGGCTAATTTACGACACCGGTTCATGAAAAAATACAACTGAATCTTCACACCATCTTCACACCAAAAAACTGGATCTGAAAAAATACTGAGTATTGTAAACTAAGTATTGTAAACTTACAACGATGAGCTTTCCTGCATTTTCTGGTCCCTTCCCTAATTGTATTGCAGCTGCTGCAGCAGCACCTGAAAAAAATCTCAGATTTAAACGCACAAAATATCGTTAAACACAACATGAACATAACGGTTCCATGATCAAACGAAAGCATAACAATACACGATTCCATGTTTCCAGGAACAACAACAACAACACAACATCAACACCATTTTCGGTGAAAAACAACAAAAACAACAATACACGACAACATATCATTTTTAACGGAAAAATACAAGGTCAAGGTAAAAGGAATCAATATTTACATGAGTGAATCACTGAGCTCAGTGCCTTCAGTCTCTTAGCCGGAGTTGACGACGAGTTCTCTCGAATAAAAAATCTACTCGGTTCATTAGGAAGCCAGTGAGATGAGGAATATAAATATGATTTTGGTTTTTCGGTTAGAGGTGGTGGTGGTCAGAGATAGGGACGACGACGCTAGGGTTTTAAGGGAAAGGAGAAAGGAGAAGAGAGGAAATGGGAGACGAGAAAGAGTGAGAGAGACAGCGAATAAGGGAGAAAGAGAGAAAAGAAAAAGTGAAGGAAGTGGGTTGTTTTGCATTTGAAACAATGCAAGCCATGTGGACAAAGGATGATTTTTGATTGGTGGGATTCAATGAATATATAAATTACTAAAAAGGGCAAATGTTAGTGTAATGTTAATAATGATAGAAGGGTAAATTAGAGAGATCATTAGTATCCCCCAATCTTAGTTAGGAAGTTGATACCTCATGAACTATAAAAGTAAGCATGTCATAAATAGTTTGGCCATCATATATCCATTTTCTATTTTAATTTTTTAGAGCCAAGATACAATTATTTATTCTAATTATTAAAATGTTTTGATGGAGAAAAATGAGTATTGCGATCTCCGAAAGTAAACCATTTAGATCTAACTTGATGAAACCAATAAGTCTCTTCTTGTAAGAGAAGGTATGTATATTATTTTCAAAGAATATCCTTTAGATGTCTTTTTCACCCATCATTCCCATTAAGAATGGAAGGACCAATCCCATACAACCGAGCCAAAATGCATTTCTTATGACAAAAAATACTACCAAAACAATTTATATTCCAACCATTCAAGTTGATCATTACTCTATTTGCAAGGGTTATTGTAAAACTTTCGTGGTCTTACTAAGGGGCTAAGAATTTTAAATGAGATGTACAATTTATTCAAACTAGCCCCAAATTAAATCAAATACCACAATAGTGCAAAATAGAAAGATGGAGATTTATAACCAAATATTTAGAAAAACAAAGATTGTCGGGATGTGTTATCAATGGCTCAATCCAATCTTTTTAAATATTCCTCTAATCCAAATAAAATTAGGTGATACTTGAATATACTTGTTGATTAAATGATGCATTAATCCCTCACTCAGAACTCTTGTCTCTCTCCATTTTCGTCACCGCCCCTTTCTTTTTCCTTAGTCCCTTATGTATTCAAACGTTAATGTAACGATGTACATCTACACGTGGCAGTGCAACGATTTTTCAGGTCGTTTCACCCTTCAACCCCTTTGAGGTTAGCGTGTTGTCAGTGTTGCACCATTGGTATCATTGTCATTGTTTCTTTGCTTACTCCGTTATGTCAAAAATTGATTATGTTCTTTTCGAAGCTTTGGGAAAAGATCTCTTTGCAAAGTTCTCCAACAACATCGTTGATTTCAGGTTGTGGTTTGCTAGATAGTTTTTTGTTTGTTTTTGCATCGGTGTCATCTCTTCGGGTGGTCATTTTTATTTCACTATTGTTACCTTGGATTTTCGACATAGATTTAAATGGCAAGTAAGATACAAGAACATGACATTATAAGGTGTGAGGTCGAACATGGTCAAATTAAGACCAAGGGTTGATTTGATAGATTTAACGTATCGAAATATGATATAGCAATTTCAGAAAAATCTTGTAACCAAAGGTCAAAGAGCCTTTGTAGAGTCTGGACTTAGTGAATTTTACAAACACTTAGGTTTATTATTGTTTCTTAGTCGAGTGAGTCACAATTGGATAGGATCAGGTGGTTATTTAAAGACACGTGGAGGTTCGTCGAAGACAACAGTTGCATGGGAGAAAAAATTTGTTGTGATGTGTTTAATTGACCATTGTAGGCAGTTATTTTAAACTAGTATATAAGTAGACGCTTGATTAAGTTGTTGAGGTCCGCAATTACACTCAAATTTCTACAGACTCAAAGTATTTGTGTGATTAAGAAACAAGTGAAGAAATGTACGTATGCATTCCACATTTATAAAATTTAAGTCTTTTTACATTAAAGTCATTTCTGCATTTAAGTTACATTTAAATTTCAGTCATTTTACTTTCAAAGCATTTACATTCTGATTTTTAGTCAAGTTCGATTGTTATCTCTCAAGTGTTGCATTTCGATTTCTATAGCAATATGTAGCACAAAAGTTATGATTCACACAAATATGTTTGAAGATATTTTCAAGCTTAATCCCTTAAGTATTAATAGAAGCTTGTTTTGTTTACCAAATTTCCAAGTAAACAGATTGACACACCTAGTGGGACCTTTTTGTGTGAATTTTTACTTTTTTTTCAAAAGAAAAAAACTATTTCAAAGCTCTTCATTTCATTAACTTCTCATTGTGTGGGTGTGCATAAGACTAAGGAGTGGTAAGATAACCAAGAGAAAAGATAGGAAACCTACAAGGAAATACGTCAGGAGAATGGTTATTCCTAGAAACAACAATGGAAAACAACTCTCTAATAGCACTATGGGAGGCACATTCGTTACGATGTCGATTGAGTCAATCCCTTCGATTGCTAGCATGACAGTCTTGTTGTCAACGACGATTACACCGTCAACTGCACAAGAAGGGACAGGTTTTTCCCCTTCAGTCGCCCACTGATTCCTAGACCAATTATGGCGACATAGTTCAGGCCTTTTGCCACAGGTTTTACAATGCCCATTGCAGGGCGTGAACAACCTTATGGGATACCAACATCAATTATGGCAAACTTATATAGTATTTTGTTGACATTTTTGCTAAAAATGTTGTGAACACGTATTCTCGGATTCTGGCATCTGGCTCGGCCATAGTTAACCAGGGTCAAACATTACCACCTCAGATGGGGATGGGATTTAATTCCCACGCAATGCCAATATTTTTGACGAATTATATAATGGTTATGAGACAACAAATGGATAAGAGTAACCATGATATGGTCAATACTCTTACCCAACAAATGAGTACTATATTCAACTCATTGATTCAAAATACGAATCAGAGTTACCAACAGTTGGAAATTTAAATGAATCAAATTGCTAATTTTTTTGGCACTCCGCCAACGCAAGTCCGACCCCTTGTACAACCCCAAGTCGCTAGACAAATTCAAAATGAAGGAGTAGTTTTGGAGGAAAATACAGTAAACTAGGGGAAACAATTTGTGCCTCAGGTAGTCGAACAAGAAGTGCCTAGGGAAGTTGAGTGTCCACCTGTCATAGTGGTTAATCGAAACTGAAAGCTCTATAAGTTTGACTAAATTTTGGGTAAAACATAATGTTGTGAAAAATGTTCCAACATGAAGGTTTTCAGCCCTGACTAAAGATGTCAAGTGAAATGTCACAGCATGAAGATTCGACATCATGACTATTACAACAGGTTTTGGTTTTAAATTTCTTCCAAGATTCAAGGTGATTGGCAGTGGATCAAGGATCAAGGATACGAAGCCCAACTCAGCAGAAGACTATAAAAGAAGACCAAGACCTAGACAGAAAAAAGAGAGAGGATGACATAGACTTAGGAATCCTATTTTGTAAAGTAGGGTTTAGGTTTGAGAGTCGTAGGTTTCTCTTGTAAGTCTCCCTCTGTATCGATTTGATGCAGTGTGGTAAACATAGGAACTTGTACAGATTCAAAAGCCCGTAGGCAATGAATCGTGTGTGGTCTTGGATGAAGCTTTGAAGCAAATCCAAGATAACTTGTTAGTCAAGGATGCTTGACTGAACTTTGTATTGGAAGGGGTGTCTTTCAATAGGGTAGACACAATTATGGTGTAGTAACTGTTAGATAATCACAGGTTGTGATTTAGGAAGTGAGAGGGGGTTCTCTTATCATTTAGATGTGACTTATAATGATAAAGTCTTCATTGGGTAATGATAGGTTAGCGTGGGTGCTTTCTGTAAACCTGAGGTTGTTTACATAAAACTATACTACTGATAGTGATTACTTCTTCCTGGATTGGTATCACCCAGATGTAGGTGAGTTGCACCGAACTGGGTCATCATATTCTGTGTTGTTTATCATTCTGTTATTTTCAGTTCAGTCTTGATTGACATGTTGGATCAGATGTCGTGTCATCTGTGATTCTGCAGTTCTGATATTCAAGGTATCAGCCTGTTGTTGCGCCTCTGTGTTTAAATGATTATGTAGCACAATGTCTTGACATGTGTTAGGATATCTGCTGTCTACATATACCAGAATTTCAATTGGTATCAGAGTAGGCATCCTGTTTGGTTCTGGATGAGATCTTTGGGAGATACTTTCTGGTGTTTAAACAAGGATGAGTTTTGAAGATCAAATCAATCAACTCAAACATACTCAAGGGTATTAATGGATGAGATGGATGTTCTGGATCGAAGGTAACAACCCGGAGGTTGTTCATGTTGTTGAGGAGGTTCTACAACAACTGCAGGAGAAGTGGTTAGTTCTCTTGTTGGGGTGTCTTATAAGATGTTCTAACATCTTATTAGGGCAAGCAGGATCTGTTCCTTGGTGGTTCCGCTGCATGTGTTTCTGATGGAAGAACTCTAGAATTATGGGATTCTAGAGTTGTTACTGAAGACAATTGGTGGAAGATCTCAATCGTCGGCCTCTATATGTGAAGATATATGTATTTTTTTATTCCAAAGTCAGGAGTGATGGAATGAAGGGAGTTGTTGGTAGATATCTGGTATGGTGACTTGGTAATTGGAAGCTTGGTTTCTTGGTGCAGTTGAAGTCAGTTGAAGAGGAGAGGAGTTAAGTTAAGTTTATCAAGTTCTTGCTCTGGGAGTTTGATAAATTATTGATCGGCTAGGTTGTCAAAGATACTTGAGAATTCTCTCAAGTCCACTCATAAAGGCGTCTCAGTGGTGCATCTGGAGTCTTCTAGTTATTTTTATGACTAGAAGGTGTTTCTTTGAAACACAATCTGAAGAAAGTGGAAGTGATTTGTTTTCACCATCCAAAACGGCAAGGAAGGATTCATCTATCTTAACCCTAAGGGTGGATCTAATCTGATTGGAGCATTCAGAATTATTGAGGTAAATAAGGTTCATTCGGAGAGAATCTTAGTTACTTGAGTCAAGGGTGGCAGCCTTGGTATCTCAACATTGTTTGTCAAAGAAGATACTTGCAAAAAATTGAATACTTGATAAGTGTTCATGAAGTGATCTGGCGGAGCTTAGCTACAGCAGTGAAGAAGGGTTATTGGACAAGGATTTAAGATCAATTGCTATTTATGGAGTTCACAGGTATTTAATTGATTATCCTTGGAAGTCAAGATTGTTGATGTTCAACAAGATGTTGGAACATCTCATCATCAGAGTTTGTACAAAATCATGGGAGGGGTACTGCATACGCTTTTACATTTGTTTTAGTCTTAGGTGTTGACCTAAGAATAGGTTTCAGTCGAGTGTGACAGAAGCATGTGTTCTCTGGAGAGTTTCTTAGCAAGAAACTGGTC
This sequence comes from Lathyrus tuberosus, assembly GCA_022829125.1. Classification (NCBI taxonomy): domain Eukaryota; kingdom Viridiplantae; phylum Streptophyta; class Magnoliopsida; order Fabales; family Fabaceae; genus Lathyrus; species Lathyrus tuberosus. The sequence goes on from JALAZF010000392.1 coordinate 3,496,424, forward strand.
TGGACTTTGATGTTGTTGAAGATGAAGATGAAAACATCATAATCTTGATGGTTACAACTTGGATCGGTTTATTTCTGATCTAGGTACTTGGGAGCATGCGATTTTGCTCAGTTTGAAGGTCAAAGTTTTGTGGCAGTTATCTCTGACTTTCTACAAACTACTCTACTAAGGAAAGTTGCATTCCTTGGTATGGCTAAGGTGTAGTCTATGACTACTTATCTTCTGAAGATTCAGACGTGGCAGGTGTGAAGTCTTTAGAGTTTTAAAGCAGGATAGAGGTTGTCTACTCAAACTTGGTTGTTGAATCAAGTCTATGAGAGCATGGAACTCTAGTTCTGTAATAGGGAATAGGTTCTTCTAAGTGGCAGAAGGAGGAGTTGAATTCAGCTGTTGGATGTCGTATCAGAATGTTCTGACATCTAGCTTAACATCAGAGTCTCAGCTTGTGATGTGGCATATTAAAAAAGGTCTATCTCATGCAGTTTGTGGGAGCCGTGGATGGGAAGATGTTACACGTCTAAGAGGCTTGGTGGATCCAAGATGTCTTGCTATGGTGCAAGTAGTTCATGTGACTTGAAGATCTGATTTCATTGGTGGATCAGTGTATCTTGTGGGAGTTCTAAATAAGAAGAATATCAGTCAAACGGTGGCATTTGGTTGATCTTTACTGTGCATTCAAGCAGGATGCTTGAAACTGATTGCTCTTGTGCAGAAGGGTGGTTGGTTGAAAACGTAAGGAGGATCTGGTTCATATTGGAGCTTGTGGCAGAAGTTCTCAGTTTATGGAAGATTACCTTCTTTTGGTGGATGCGAGTTTATTTCTCTCTGGGTTTCTGAATTTCTCTTTGTTCAAGCTGGTGGCGTAGTGTTGTGTGAAGATCTTCAGTTTGGATTACTATGCTGATAGTAAGTCCAGTGGTGGAGCATATCAAGAACTATGGTGTGTGGTGTCTATGATGTGTGAAGGATGTCCTAACTGGTGTTAGAACATTTTTGGGTTGGTTATCCTTGGTGGAGGATTCTTAAATTCTGGTCCAGGAACTTGTTGGCTACATCATGTCTAAGGAGTATCTATCTTGTCATACAGGAGAATGATGAAGTAGAAGAACTGCCTTGGGAGGATGGTGTGGAGAAGACTGAAGTGGATCATGTGTTGATTGCATGGAAGTCTGAATGTGGATATTCACCAGTTGATCAGAAGTATTCCAAGTTATCATACGGGAGAATGATGAAGGAATGACTGTCTTGGATTATGGGGTGTATATCTCAGATGCTGGCCTTTGTAAGGTCAGTGGAAAATCTTGTGAAGGGGTTACTGCCCTGATCAGTGGTTTTCATACGTTATTTCACTGTTTGTTTTAGTTTATATTTTGTTATTGTTTATTTGTTTTATATCTCTTTTACCGCATTTTATGCCTTGGTTGTGTTCTTTAGTGTTTTCAGGTTTATATTAACATTCAGGAGGAATCGGAGCGAAAAAAACGAGAAAAACGCAAGATTCAGAATTAAATTTGAATGAAGACAGTGGCCTGACACGGCCACCCGTGTCACCTGACACGGGCCGTGTCAGGAAGAAGCCAAGAGAACGAAAATATGAAGAAAAATAGTGGGCTGACACGGGTCCCCGTGTCAGCAAGTCTGGCACTGAAAAATTTTATTTTCAGAATAACAGGGAGCCAACACGGCCCGTGTAGGCTTGGACGCTTCATCTTCTTATTTTCTTGGATTTTTTACCTTTGTGTTCGATGAGGGTATTTTGGGCATTTCCCCATTAATGTATTAGACCTGAGAGTATTTTAGACACTTTCTGAGAAGGAGAAAAGGACTTTTGATTTTACGAAAGATTTTACGTGAAAGTTTGGATGCTATCAAGTGATCGGGAGAAGGAAGATTTTTCATGAGCCATCGCAATTGAAGATCAAATTCATCTGTTATTCTTGTAATGTCTATATATTATGTTGTAGTTTCTTTTAGTACTATGAGCGGCTAAACCCCCCAATGCTAGGGGGTGTCCCTGAATTGCATTTGTAATGACTCTAATTTCCATTGTTCTATGAGATATTGTTTTTTTTCTTAATCTTTTGTTATGCAATGTTTTTAATGCTTTTTCGATCGGACAGGTTGAAATTGATTTACGGTTAGGGTTTCGGTCGGACTAACCAACTTAACGCTTTTGCATAATAATATTACAGTAGATATTGCCTGGGAATGGGGATACCCTGTAATAACCGAATTATTCTTGATCAAATATAATGCTTGTGATTCTTTCTTGACCGCTAAGAAATTAGGGTAGAGATAGAATCTCAAAGGTTTTTCTGCTAAGAAATTAGGGAAAAATAACCTTAAGAATCAGTAAGGTTTGTTTAGATTAATGTTTCCTAGAATAAAGATTGAGGGGCTTTGCAGTGCAATTCATACACTTTCCTCTAGCATGCTTCATAATATCTGTCTTAAGTCAAGTTTATAATTTTGTTCATTTCATTATTATTAGTTACAATCAAACCCCAAAGAAACTTTTGTTTAAATGAATTAGCATCTGCACTTACAATAACGCGCAGTCCTCGAGATCGATTCTGGGGATAACCCCTATTATTACTACATCGTAAAAATAGTACACTTGCTATTTTAACGATCAAGTTTTTGGCGCCGTTGCTGGGGACTGCCAAAATATAAGTGTTTGATTTTAATTCAATTGGAATTTTGTCACCCTGTGACTAAAATTTAATTCTTGTTATTTTTATTTTTATAACTTTTGGATTATTACTGTTACTACTAATTTGCGTCTAACATTTTTATGCGAGGAGAACACTCAGCTAATTTTAATTTTGACGCAGAAATTGAAAGAACTTTACTCGCAAGGCAGAGACAAGCAAGACTGACAGCTTCAGAAGCAGAACTGTCAATTCAAACACCAGAAGAAGAAAGAGTTTATGTTCATTCAGAACAATCAGATTCAGGTTCACAAACAGGTTCGGACGCAAATAGAGATACTGTGATTATGGCTGGAAATCAACCAGCGGAGAGACTTCTGGGCGATTATGGTGGAGCAAATGCACAGGCTGGTAGGTTAACAATTGTGAACCAACCGGTAAATGTGCCTAATTTCCAGTTGCATCCGAGCACCATCACTCAACTTGAGAGGAGACCTTTCACCAGAAAGGTTAATGAAGATGCCAACAAACATCTGTAAAGATTTTTGACTATGAGCACCACTCTCATGATTGAGGGGCACACCGAGGAAGCAAAAAAGTTAAGAATGTTTCCTTTCACTCTTGCAGAAGATGTTGAAGAGTGGTTCTACTCGTTACCTACTGGGAGTATTACCACTTGGGAAGAGATGGATAAGGCATTTCTGAATGAGTATTTTCTGGCCTCTGTTTATATCTGAAAAAGATATGATATTGTGAACTTTAAACAGAAGGACGGAGAATCACTCGGAGACGCCTACAAGAGGTTCAAGAAGGTTTTGGTAGCTTGTCCGACTCACAACATGGATCAAACCAAGCAGATGCAGATGTTCGTCAATGGCCTCCGAATGAAAACTAAGCAACTTATTGATACAGCTGCAGGTGGATAATCCAACTTCACCACTGCGACTGGTATCAAGAAAATTATTGAAGTTATTGCGGCCAATAAACATTTGGAGTTATATGATCGAAGTGTGAGTAAATCTGAGGGTGTGATTGACTTGAAATTGAATAATTAGGTTGTGAAGGTAGAAGATTAGATTGCTACTGAAGTTGAAAGAAGGTTAAAGGCTATGACAGTAGGTACTCAAAATGTGGCACAAGTTCAAACTGGTCAACCCATGAGTTGTGAGATTTGTAGTGGACCCCATTATACTACATATTGTGTTACGACTCCGTAACAAATTGAAGAGATAAAATTCCTGAAGCAGAATAATCCCTACGCTCAAACATATAATCCAGGGTGGAAGAATCATCCTAACTTCTCCTGGAAAGATCAGAATCAAAACCAATACCCACAGCAGCAACAAGCTCCCCAAAAAGCACAATAGGAGATTGCGATTGAGAAGATGGCAGGTCATAACATGCAATTTTAGGAAGAGACCCGGAGTGATCATAGGAATACCACTGCCCCATAAAGAATCTTGAGGTTCAATTGGGTCAGATAGCTCAACAATTTGCAAATTCTCAAGCACCAGGCGCCCTCCCAAGTGCCACAATACCAAATCCGAAGAATCATGAGAATGTCAATGTTCTTACCATAAAAAGCCGGAAAGTTGTGGAAGAAGAAAGGGAAGCCAATGAGTATCAGTGTATAGAGGTGGATCTGGAAGTGCAAGAAAGTCAGAGAGAACCAGAAGAAGCCAGGCCACCAATAAAGCCAACCAACGAGAAAAGAAAAGAAGCGGAAATTGGAGATTAATATACCCTTCTTTGAAGCACTTGAATAAATGCCTCTTTATAAGAAATTCATGAAGGAGGTCATTGGGAAAAAGAAACCTAGTGGAGAGGAGATAAAGAGTATAATTGAGGAGAGCGGTGAGGGATCACAGGGGAGGAGAATTTCAATTAAACGGAAAGATCCTAGTTCTGTATCAATCCCCTGTACCATAAAGGACAAAACTTTTAAGAAATTCTTGATTGATTCGGGTGCTAGTGTGAGTCTCATGCCCCTCTCAATTTTCAAAAAGCTGGGTATAGGAAAAATAAGTGAAACGGGAACAAATCTGAAGTTTGTCGACCATACTACCAAGCAGTCATATGGCCTAGCAGAAGATGTGCTTGTGACTATTGATAATTTCACCTATCTAGTGGACTTTGAGATTACTGATCTTCCCGAGGATGAGGAGACGACTATCATACTAGGTTGAACATTCTTGATGACTAGTCGGTGCAGTGTAGATATTGAAGTTGGCATTCTAACTTTGAAATGTTTTGAAGAGGAAAGAACCTTAAAAGTGTTGGAGCTCGAGAAGCAAGGTCAAGAGGAAAGTAATCACCCCTCAGTTGGAATGATCCGAACAGTGGGAAAAAGTAAAAGCTCAAAACCACTTCTTGAAAAAGTCTCTGGAATAATCCATCAGGTTGCAGCATCTGAGTCATCTATTGCACCTAGCAAGACTCCAAAATCCTGTCAAGAAGTCAATAAGAGGAAGAAACATCAAAGAAAGAAGAGGAAAAAACATCAAAGGAAGAATGTGGAAGTTGGATGTGAGTTGAATCACAATGTAGCTCTTATTCCTGAATCTGACCGGTGCTCTGTTGCGGAAAGGTCAAGCAACAAAACGTGTAAGCTGAAATATCCCCCATAACATTGGGGAGTAACCCGCCGAGCCATGCGACGCTAAACGAAGCGCTACATGGGAGGCAACCCAAGCTTATCTGATTAATTACTTTCTTTTTGCTGTTTATTTTGTTTTGGTTACAGGAAATAATATGGATCCTACATGTGCAAACGATGATGTAGCAGTGGTGTTGCATTACCATCAACATCCCGAGAAGGATCTCTGTGAGTGACCTCTCTCGCTCTTATTCTAACACATTGGGGCCAATGTGTAGTTCAAGTTTGGGGGAGGATTTACTGCCTTTAGTTTTTCCTTTTTTGTACGGGTCAAGTCTGTTTTGTGTGTTATTTTATGAAAACAACTCTGAATTTCCCCTCGAATTAGAGCCGAAAATTTTTTCTTGTGAATTATATGATGTGTGAGGTAGTTAGGAAAGTATATAGAGTTTGAGGGAAGAAAAGTTAGAATTAGGGACATTGGGAAATGTTGAAAACTTAGGAATGACCCGAACACCCTAGATTCCCCGGAGTAAGAAAACGAGTCCAACGTGTAGATTTGTGCCATAGTACTTGGATTTGAGAAGTAATCCTCAATTAGTTCATAGTGATAGTCTGACATGACTAAAAAGAATTGCATGTATAAGGTTGATTGAGAGAATGACTTAAGGCACGGAAAAAAAAGAGAATAATGGCGATAAAGACAATTAGTCCTTCTAAGTTGGGTAACCCTCACCCGGCTACTTAGCCTAATGGCGGTTGAGTCTCAATTGTCATCCCCAAGTGGACTAATAAACGCCAATGAGCGAAAAAAAAAAAGAGAAAATGGTGCCTAGAAAAAGTTTCGATCAATCTTGTACATGTGAGGGGAAACGAAAAAAATTGCCTTAATCTGATTATCCGAATGAAAGGGGTAGAAAATCGAAGAAAATACTTAAGCCTAAAGCATAGTTAGAGAGGTAACCAAAAGGGGGATTTAGGTCCGTGGTTTTACCGCGGTATGTGTTTGTGTAATACCTTCGTTAACGGACGATTACCAAGAGAACTAGTTTTAGCCGTTCGGAACAAAGGCTCGCGTATGAGTATCGACACACCTTACCTTCACAAGTCTTTCATTTGATATGTACCGTTTGATCTGAAAAATCTTTATGCAAGCTTGTTGCTTGAGGTCAAACAACGATTTAATTTTGGGGGAGTTTGATCAGTGGTTTTCATACGCTATTTCACTGTTTGTTTTAATTAATATTTTGTTATTGTTTATTTGTTTTATATATCTTTTACCGCATTTTATGCCTTGGTTGTGTTCTTTAGTGTTTTCAGGATCATATAAACATTCAGGAGGAATCGGAGCGAAAAACGAGAAAAATCGCAAGATTCAGAATGAAATTTGAATGAAGACAGTGGCCTGACACGGCCACCCGTGTCAACTGACACGGGCAGTGTCAGGAAGAAGCCAAGAGAACGAAAATATGAAGAAAAACAATGGGCTGACACGGGTGCTCGTGTCACTTGACACTACCCGTGTCACCTAACACTGCCTGTGTCAGCAAGTCTGGCACTGAAAAATTTTATTTTCGGAATAACAGGGAGCCAACACGGTCGCCCGTGTTGGCTTGGACGCTTCATCTTCTTATTTTCTTGGATTTTTTACCTTTGTGTTCCATGAGGGTATTTTGGGCATTAATTTCCCCATTAATGTATCGGACCTGAGAGTATTTTAGACACTTCCTGAGAAGGAGAAAGGGAATTTTGATTTTACGAAAGATTTTACGTGAAAGTTTGGATGCTATCAAGTGATCGAGAGAAGGAAGATTTTTCATGAGCCATCGCGATTGAAGATCAAATTCATCTGTTATTCTTGTAATGTCTATCTATTATTTTGTAATTTCTTTTAGTACTATGGGCGGCTAAACCCCCCAATGCTAGGGGGTGTCCCTGAATTGCATTTGTAATGACTCTAATTTCCATTGTTCTGTGAGATATTGTTTTTTTTCTTAATCTTTTGTTATGCAATGTTTTTAATGTTTTTTCGATCGGACAAATTGAAATTGATTTACGGTTAGGGTTTAGGTCGGACCAACCAACCTAACGCTTTTGCATAATAATATTACAGTAGATATTGCCTGGGAATGGGGATACCCTGTAATAACCGAATTATTCTTGATTAAATATAATGCTTGTGATTCTTTCTTGACCGCTATAGAATTAGGGTAGAGATAGAATCTCAAAGGTTTTTCTGCTAAGGAATTAGGGAAAATAACCTTAAGAATCAGTAAGGTTTGTTTAGAGTAATGTTTCCTAGAATAAGGATTTAGGGGCTTTGCAGTGCAATTCATACACTTCCCTCTAGCATGCTTCATAATATCTGTCTTAAGTCAAGTTTATAATTTTGTTCATTTCATTATTATTAGTTGTAATTTTTAAACAATCAAACCCCAAGGAAACTTTTGTTTAATTGAATTAGCATCTGCACTTACAATAACATGCAGTCCTCGAGATCGATTTTGGGGATAACCCCTATTATTACTACATCGTAAAAATAGTACGCTTATTATTTTAACGATCAAGCCCCTTGCTTCAAGTCATGCTAGTAGTGGATCAGTTTGGCAACTGAGAAGTTCTAGAGCATGTATACGATATTTGACATCGTTATAACAAACTAAGGGGCCCTGTGCGTCTCTTTGAGGAATATGAAGCATTCTGATTCAATTGGGTTATGTCTCAGGGAACAAGGAGGTTTGTACATGAGAATTTAAGAGGAATTTGTGTGGTGTATGGATAGTTTCTAGAAGAGATGGATCAATGGAGATTTAATCTCAATCCAAGAGTTTGTTATGGTAGGATGGTGATCCTGTTATTTCCTCACGGGTAGCATGATGGTGTTCATGTGTGAGTGATTATTGGTTCTTGTCAGAAGAAGCAATAAGAGGGTTGATGATTGTGTTCAGTAGGTAGTTTGGACTAAGGGAGCGCTCTTGAAGACATAAAGATGCGTCTTATGTTTTCCATTCATCAGCTTAGTGTTTTATGGAGGAGCACTGGTTATCTTAGATAGTGGGAGTTGCTCCTTGATCTAAGATAGTTTATAGCAGTGGTGCAGGTTGCCTATTAAGATTTTTTGTGGCCTCAAGCATCTTGTGATAGATGGCCTCAACTGGGGTTGGGATGTCAGACGCGATGTCACGACATTGCACTACTAGTACAAGTATATTGGAAAGTGCCTTGGCCTTGTTCTGGAAGAAATTGGTTTTCTGCTAATGGAAAGGTAAATAAACAAATTTTGCTGTAATAATTGTTGCTAAATCTGAACTAAGCAAATCCTAGTTGTGGGGACCATAAACCTGACAAAAGCAGGTTAGGTATCAGAACACTGTTCAGAAGTGGTTTCAAGGACATGTCAGAAAAAGGTAGAATCTCTCGAAACTAACTTGACCAACAGTTATTGCACTCCTTGACTAGTCTTTTGTCTGGATACTGCTCTACTCACATAACTTCTTCATATTTAAGGAAGATCGAGCTAGAATATCTTACTTAGAGTAAGATCAAATGAGTTTTGTTTGTGTGTGGGTAAGTATTATTTGGGTCTGGGTTTGCATGGGTCATTTTTGTCAATTTTTGGCTAAAAATAGGGAGAATGACTTACTGCTGCTGAGAGGTGTATGTACATTTGTTATTGATCTACAAAAACAAAAATGTCTCAAAGGATGTTCTGACGTTCTGGGCCTCAACATATGGGGAAGTTGTGTTTTGTGATCAGAGTTAGAAAGCAAGTTGTGTCTTGTGATCTGAGTTACATTCTCCATGTACCCGATATCACAAGGGAATGAAGAGGGTAACTCGGTCTTATCTTCTTCCTCTTCCTTGGCACTTGCTTCAAGTATTTTTCCATTGCATGCACCATCAGGCTGAAGAATGTTTTAGCCAAAATTTGTCAAAAGGGGGAGATTGAAAGCTCTAAGAGTTTGACTAAATTTTGGGTAAAACATAATGTTGTGAAAAATGTTACAACATGAAGGTTTTCAGCCCTGACTAAAGATGTCAAGTGAAATGTCACAACATAAAGATTCGACATCATGACTATTACATCAGGTTTTGGTTTTAAATCTGTTCCAAGATTCATGGCGATTGGCAGTGGATCAAGGATCAAAGATATGAAGCTCAACTCAGCAAAAGACTATAAAAGAAGACCAAGACCTAGACAAAAAAGAGAGAGGACGACATAGACTTAGGAATCCTATTTTGTAAAGTAGGGTTTAGATTTGAGAGTTGTAGGTTTCTCTTGTAAGTCTCCCTCTATATCGATTTGATGCAGTGTGGTAGACATAGAAACTTGTACAGATTCAGAAGCCCGTAGGCAATGAATCGTGTGTGGTCTTGGATGAAGCTTTGAAGCAAATACAAGATAACTTGTTAGTCAAGGATGCTTGAATGAACTTTGTATTGGAAGGGGTGTCTTTCAAAATGGTAGACACAATTATGGTGTAGTTACTGTTAGATAATCACAGGTTGTGATTTAGGAAGTGAGAGGGGTTTCTCTTATCATTTAGATGTGACTTCTAATGATAAAGTCTTCATTGGGTAGTGATAGGTTAGCGTGGATGCTTTCTGTAAACCTGAGGTTATTTACATAAAACTATATTACTGATAGTGATTACTTCTTCTTGGATTGGTATCCCCCAAATGTAGGTGAGTTACACCAAACTGGGTCATCATATTCTGTGTTGTTTATCATTCTGCTATTTTCAGTTCAGTCTTGATTGACATGTTGGATCAGATGTCGTGACATCAGTGATTCTGCAGTTCTGATATTTAAGGTATCAGTCTGCTGTTGCGCCTCTGTGTTTAAATGATTATGTAGCACAATGTCTTGACATGTGTTTGGACATCTACTGTCTGCATATGCCAGAATTTCAGAAGCCATGACGATGATCAAGTCATTCATCAAGTTCGACAGGGAAATCTATTGGGAGAGGATAACCTTGAAACCATTGTTGAAAGGATAATGGCACAAAATGATGTGAACATGGGCCTGCAAAGGCCAAATTATACATATCCTTTATCAGAATATGTGTTGCAGACTGAACTGCCAAGGGGATGGAAAGTCCCTAAGTTCACCAAGTTTACTGGTGATACTAATGAGTCTACTGTCGAGCATATTGCCCGATATTTCAGTGAGGCGACAGACATAACTAATAACTAGAACTTAAGGATGAGATACTTTCATATTTCTCTCACAAAAAACGCCTTTACATGGTTTACTACTCCCTCCCTCATTTCATCAATGATTGGACTCGATTGGAGAGGTTATTCCATGAGCAATTTTACATGGGGCAATATAAGATTAGTCTGAAGGAATTATCGTTTGTGAAGCAAAATTTCGATGAATCAATTAATGACTACTTGAATTAATTTTGATTGTTGAAAACAAGGTGTTTTACTCAAGTTCCTAAACATGAACTAGTCGAAATGGCCGCTGGGGGATTAGATTACTCTATTATGAAAAAACTAGATACACATTATTTTAGAGATATGACTCATTTAGCGGATAGAGTCTGACAGCTCGAAAGACTAAAGCCTGAAAAAGCCAGGGTGAACAAGGGTAAGAAGGAGCGTATGACCTACGTCGATATGGAAGACAACGACTTGACATCAGATGTCGAATACAACCATATCAGAGAGATTGAGGTCGATGTGCCTGAATTAAATACAAGGCCCCTATATGTGTGTAAGTCGCTTACACCTCTAAATGGGAAGATCCCTGGTGAGCCTGAGAAAAATGATAAATTTCCTAAGAAACCCTATATCTTCGACGCGACCAAATGCGACGAATTTTTTGACTTAATGGCCGCAGATGGTTAAGTACTTGTGCCATCAGTCGCAAAAGTACCACCATTAGAACAAAGAAAGAAACGAGGTTTCTGCAAATATCATAATTTTTTAGGGAATAAGACCTCGCAATGCTTTCTTTTTAGGTATCTTATTCAGAAGGCATTGAGCAAAGGAAGGTTGAAGTTTGCCAAAGGAAAATCTCCAATGAAAATCAACTATGACCCACTACAAGTCGGAGAAGCTAGCTATGTGGAGCATATGGCAATCAACATTGTCAAAATTACTGATGATTTCGACATGGCGGAGTTCAAGGATAGGGAGAACCAGATTGAAGTTGTGTACCTAAAGGTTGGAGAAGGCTTGGTGGAATTTCTTCACAAATGCAAAACTGAAGATTCAGAAGTAATGTTGTGCCCTAGATGCAGTGTTGTGTTTGACAAAAAGGTTGCAAAGAGGGTCGATAGCGCCCAACAGGCAAAGAACAAGGAGAATTTGAGGAAGAATATGCCCCAGTTTTATTTCGAAAAGAAGGGGATTCCACATAAGAAGGAACAAGTCCCTACTCAACAAAAGGGTAGACATGGTACTTACGTACCCACATCCAATGCTCCACAAGGGAGGTGAACAAAACCTGCTGGTAAACAACAAGCTAGGAATCAAAAGTGGATGAATTTTGAAATGGGTTGAGGTTATTTGTTGACCTATCGAGAAAACTTTTCGATGTCAGAGAGGCGCTCATATGGTCCTAATAATTATAAAGGGAAAAACTCGATGTCAAGAACTCAATGGAGGAGGTTCCAGTAAAGAAGAAAGTTGGGAGGGAAAATGTGGAATCAAGCAACGATAATCCATATCAAAGTTGGGTGAATGACCAGGTGAAGAAACCAGTGGGAAGACAATTGTTTTCTCCCAGGACGGGTCATTCGAAGGGAAAGGCGAAGGAAGAAGTAACAACAAAGGAGGACGAGTTAGTGACTGACAATTTCGACTCTGGGTCGGAAGATGATTTTTATGTGTTGCGCAATATGGTTTTTCTGTGTGAGGAAATCAAGAAGATGGTTGAACTAAGAACATGATAAGAAAGGTCAAGCTGGTATTTATAGCATTTTCATTGTATGGTCATAGTCAGATACATGGCATCCGCGTGAAGATAATAGAACGATTTCGTGTATTACAGAGTGGCAACATTGATGTGAGTGAAGCAATTATTAAACACGTGCACATTCATGTTCTCCTAGAAAATAAGAGTGATGATGAGATTCTAAACATATCTTATGGAAAATGACAACGCGCAGTAAAGTGGCAATGATGATGATGACGTCAGCGGAGAAGTTGAAATAGTGTCAAAAATACGTTAAAAATGCCACATTTCTCTTTTTTTATATAAATCGAAACATGTCATTTTCGGGGGCAATCTGTTACATTGGATTTTAGACATAGATATAAATTGCAAGTAAGATACAAGAACATGTCATGACAAGGTGTAAGGTCTAACATGGTCAAATCAATACCAAAGGTTGATTTGATAGATTTGACATATCAAAAGGTGATATAGTAGTTTCAGTCGAATCTTGTAATCGAAGGTCAAAGAGCGTTTGTAGAGTCCGGACTTAGTGAAATTTACAAACACTTAGGTTGGTTATATTTGCTTAGTCGAGTGAGTTAGAATTGGATAGGATCAGGTGGTTATTCAACGACACGTGGAGGTTCTTCTAAGACAACGGTTGCATGGGAGCAAAAAAATGTTGTGATGTGTTTAGTCGACCGTTGTAGGCAGTTATTTTAGACTTGTATATAAGTAGACACTTGTCTAAGTTGTAGAGGTCCACAATTGCATTCAAATTCTACAAACTCAAAGTATTTTTGTGATTGAGAAACGAGTGAAGAAATGTACGTATGCGTTCCACATTTATAAATTCCAAGTCTTTTTACATTAAAGTCATTTATGCATTTAAGTTACATTTCAATTTCAGTCATTTTACTTTCAAAGCCTTTACATTCCGATTTTTAATCAAGTTCGAATTGTCATCTCTCAAATGTTGCATTTCGATTTCTATAGCAATATGTTATACAAAAGTTATGATTCACACAAATATGTTTCAGAATATTTTCGAGTTTAATCTCTTAAGTATTAATAGAAACTTGTTTTGTTTACCAAATTTCCAAGTAAACACCGACGCTGATGGCCGTTTCGCAGCTGCTTTGTAAAATTTTGATATATTTTCGGTTATTTGTTTTCGAATATGGAGGTTTGTGTTCTCATGCTATGATTCACTAGTGTTGGTGGTGGAATCTCAACTTTGATCTTTGGTTATTTCTAGATATGGTGAGATTTGTAGTTTTCATTATGCTTGCGGTTTGACATTGCACTAGTGATTATAGCATCGTCGTAGATGTGATGTTTTGTCGTTATCTGATAAGATGCATTTAAGTTAGCTTGTTATGGTGTGAGTTGAATTGACTTGAAAGAGTTGTTAAGCATGTTGTAGTTTATTTCACAGGAGTTGTTGGTACGTGTATTTGTCCTTGTTGATAGTCGAAATATTTACCATTCTACAAAAGATGAGTTTGTTTTTTCAAGCTCCTCTGGTTCGTTTATAATACATGCAACTTTTACACGCTTTTCTTTTACAATTTGGTTTTGAGTCCCGTGTTGGGTTCCTTGGATTGTGCTATGAGTGTATCTATTTGCTTCACATTGGGTTATTTATTAGTTTTTTGTCCAATTTGTTTCGTTTTACATATTACTTTTGTTTCTATGTTGTATTACTTTTTTTAAAATTGATATGTGATTGTCGGGTTAGGTTTATATGTCCCCCAATTTTTTAGTTCCTTTTCTTATTAATTATATTTTCTTTGCCTTAAAAAATAAATAAATTAGGTCTTTTAACTCCTAAATCAACCAAATCACATTCACTGAGACATTCCTTTAATCACTTCTTGTATTATACATGTAAAATTCCACCATAAATTCTTTAAGTTATTTCTGTATAATAGGTTGGTCGCTTCAATTTTCTTAACAACTGAGTTCTTAAGGGCGATTTATATATTTTGTCGTCACATTTTGAACATTTAGAAATTTGTAACTTTTGTATTTCTAGTTGTACTTCGTCATTTTCATATCATTTAAAATAATTAAGTTCACAATTAACATATTCACTTTATTAAAAAGGGACACCGATGCATACATTTAATAACTTAAAATATCAAGTTGTTAAAAAAAATTAAAGAATCAACTTATTATACAAAATAATTTAAAAAACTTTTGCTGTAATTTTGCTTATTATAGTATACATGTAAAAAAGAGTAATGATATGTGAACACCTAAAAAAAATTTGAACATGTAACAAAGTGTAATTTTCTCTCTCTTTTTTTAAGTACTTTTGAATTATATGTGCTTTTATAAAACTCAAAAGTATATTTGTACACCAAATTTTGAAGCAAATTTTCTCTCTCTTTGTAATTTTTATTTTTTCTAATAGATTAATAGATTTGTTTTTACCTTTCAATTTAATTTTTCATTTTTTTTAAAACAATTTTTATGAAGTATCTTTTTAACAAATTTTACATAAAAAAATATTACATATATTCTCAAATAAATGTATAAAACAAAACCAACAAAAATTGAAATATTACTAGAATTAACTAAAAAATGACGGGTTTAAGGTGGGATAAACTGATCGAATAGATGCGGCGGGTTTTCGTGGGCGGCGGATTTTGGCTGATGACGGTCTTTAGTGAGGCGGAATTTGGTGGGCAGCTGGCACAAAATTTCAACTCAACCCGCTATTTTTTGGCGGGTGCGCGGGCTGACCCTACGGACCACGACCCGTTTTGTCACCCCTAAATGGTATTCAATTAATGGGTCGAATTATCAATTTGATATAAAAAATTAGAAATGTTATTTTTTATCAAACATTCATTTCATTTCACTATTCACTAATACGATGAATAATGTTTTATTATAAAAAAATAATTTTTTTAATTTAAAATATAAAAATTATCTTTTTTTTTTTAATTTTTTAATTTTCTTTTGGATTAAGGAGGACTTATATAAATTTGTGTGATTAATTAATTTCATTTTATATTTTATTAACCAACTTTATCAGTTCATTAACCAACATTTTACATTTTATTAATCAATTTTGATTTATTATTAAAATTATTTTTAATATTTAAGTATTTGTTAACCAAATAATGAACAATATTAATTAATATTTTATACATCATTATCCACTTTGTCCATGCACGGTTCACTGTTATTGTTCATGTCACTATTTACGATTAATGTCACTGTTCACTATATTTGTACACAGTAAATATAGTGTATGTGTAAGAAATAGTATAAAAATAATATTGTTGATAAAAAAATCTCATATATATATTACTTTCCAATTATAAAATATTCAACTTTTTTACTTTCATTTTCACTCATTTCAAACCACAAAAATATTCATATTACTTTCTACCTAATTTTCATTTCCTTAATATTTATTTATTTATTTTTACTTTCTTTTCTCAATGAAAAGCAACATTAAGTTTTTGGTTCCCTCCAAATGGCACCTTCTTTTGAAAATCGCTATTTTCCCTCCACATTTTTGAGCTCCGAAATCAAATCAAATTCAAATCAAAACCAAACTCAAATTCCAACTCCACTATATAATTTTCTTCTTCAACCCTTGCAATCAAACACAAACCCTCTTCTCTCCAAATTTCTCAATTCCAATTATAAATTAAATGGCTTCTTCCTTGTGCAGTGTCAGAGACTCTTCTCACTCATCATCCGGCGAGATCCATCTCTTCGTGGGTCCCATGTTCGCCGGTAAAACGACGTCCCTTCTCCGTCGTATTAAATCTGAAGTTGATAACGGCAGGTACTACTCAATTACTTTGAATACCTATTTCCCCAAATTTATTGAAATTCAATTTGAAGAAATTTTCTGATTTTTCTTCACTGTGAAGGAATGTGGCTATGTTAAAATCGAGCAAGGATAATAGATATGCGGTTGATTCTGTCGTGACGCATGATGGGATCAAATTTCCTTGCTGGGCTTTGCCAGATTTGATGTTGTTCAAAGATAAATTTGGTCACGAGGCTTATCAGAAGGTAAAATCATTGTTCTTTCAACCATATAGTTTCTTTTTGTAGTTTTGATTTGTCTTGTGATGTAAAGATTCAATTTTTATTAATAGTGAATTATGGGCTACTTGCAAGTGTTGGGATAATCATACCATGGCAATTATAATTAGGATTTGATGAATTGTGATTAGCATACCATTTAAGATTTTAAGTAGCTGTGAAGGTTTTAAAAAAATTGATTGTGAACTCGAAAATGGTTGTGACAAAAGGATATCTGAAACCAATTGTTAGTTGGTTCAATTGTGTTTGGTGTTGGTTGGACTTGGTACAGAGGACCACACTTCGATTTCCCAATTGTGATCGGGAGAGAGATGAAATCACTTGATATTAGAATTGACTTCTAAATTGGATTAGTTGGCCTAGTGAATCAAATACTGGTGGTGAAAAATAAAATATATATTGGAAGATTTTGATACTGTCCATTTATATAATAAATAACAAATTGTGGTTAATTCACATTGCGACAGTTGCAATTAGTGTCGCAAAAGCCTTGCCCTTATGCGACCGTGACTTTTATTTAAAATCTTGAAGTTTTGTTAATGCTTTAATTATTGATATTATTAAGATTTGTAGTTACACATAATCATATAATTGATGTGGGTGTAATTATGATTGTGATGTTGTTGTAGATACATTATAAATCTTGATACTGTGTAACATATTGAGATTTTGATAGTGTTCATTGTAGGTGTAAATTACTAACATAATGTATGGTTTGATGCAGAGTTATAGCTTTTGTTTATATAAATTTGCTGAATCTTGATGTTGAGTTATGGCTTTTGTTTAGATAAATTTGCTGAATCTTGATGTAGAGTTATAGCTTTTGTTTATATAAATTTGCTGAATGAGTTACTGTTCTGGATGCAGTTGGATGTGATTGGTATAGACGAAGCTCAGTTTTTCGAGGATCTATATGATTTTTGCTGCAAGGCTGCTGATGAAGATGGTAAAATTGTTGTTGTTGCAGGCCTAGATGGTGATTATTTGAGGTATTATTTGGAGAAAAATCCTTAAAAGGCTTTTACCATTTAGTTTATCTCAAATTATTGATTTACAACTTGGCCTCTAATGGCATGTGCTTTGAACTTCAGGAGAAGCTTTGGATCAGTGCTTCACATAATACCAATTGCTGATACTGTAACTAAGTTAACAGCTCGTTGTGAGCTTTGCGGTAAACGCGCCTTCTTTACTTTGAGGAAGACAGAAGAGAAACAAACTGAACTAATTGGTGGGGCTGATTTGTACATGCCGGTATGCCGCCAGCACTATGTGAATGGTCAAGTTGTTGTGGAATCTACCAAGAGTGTTTTGGAATCTCAGAAAGTTAAAATTGGTTCCATTCTCGAGGAAGCTACAGTTGCTTAATAAGAATTTAGACATGCTTACTAGATTCTGATGTTTGGTTCAACAGGCCATGTTGAATTGTCTCGCATCACATGATCTATTTGTTTTATCATTTACTCTTCTAATTATGTATGTGGTATATAGTAGAGTTCATTTGAGCTCTTTTTTGTTATGTTATACTTATATCAATAAAGTTTGGAAGACGAATATTAGTGATGGGATTAAGGAAGATCTAGAGAAAAAAGTGATTGAAGGAATTAGGGTTGGGACGAAAGGATTCGGGGAAGACGGAAGATTATGCGGGAAGAGAAAAAAATAAAAAGATAATGTTGATTTCCAACGAGAGATAAAGTGACACGTTGAAGAAAAAAAGAGTGGATACAAAGATTATCATCCACAAATAAACGTGTAAAGAAAAAAAAAGAAGCAACGAAAGGTAGCCTCAGGATCTAGGCGGTGATACCATATTAAAGCTGACTCACCAAATCATAAATAAAAAAATTGAAAAAACAAATGAATATTGTATTATTCCAATTGAATATTATAAGGATAGAAGTTGTACATTAAATAGAGAGAAGCCCAAAAAGAAGGGCCCATCTTAAATAACGACTATAAAGCCCAAGACAGGCTAAACTAAATTTTAACAAATTGCTTAGGAGCGTTGCTTCCTAAATTGAACATAACAGCCACTCTTTTCATCTTTCTTATAGCATTTTTCACCATTTTTCATTGGAGATGCTTTAACGTATTTCATTGACACTAGCAATCTTAATCAAAATTTACCCCAAAAGTAATAGTAAATAAGCAAACTATATCTACCATTTCTCAAAATGTTTAGAGAGACTCCCTCCTCTCTAAAATTAGGGTTTTATTTTGTGATTAAGCGCCGCCTCCCTTCCGATTTTAGAGTTTCTTTCCTCCATCATGGAGGATCCCTTCTCTCCAGTGGAGTTTTCTCTTACTTTAGATTTTCCTTCTCTCATTTTCAATCCTTTGAACCACCCATCTCTATTGGGTTCTTGCCATATCCCATCTTTAACCTCCACTATGTTTTCTCTCTGCCAGTAATCACCAGGTGCATGGAGTCACAAATCTGAATCCATGTCCATCAACCAATGAGCCAAAGCTTCAGAACAACCAACATGGAAAAAAACCTCTACCAGAACCTCCATCACCAAAAGTTTTGAAATTGTTGATGAAATTCTGGTATCAGACGTGTGATGTTAAATGTGATGTCACAACAACACAATCTGCTATATGAAACAAGGTAATAAAAACAGACAATCAACACAATGAATTGTTCACCCAGTTCGGTCTAACTACCTACGTCTGGGGGCTACCAAGCCAGGGAGGAATATAACTCTTAGTAGAATTAAATTACATACTCAACAATCTCAGTTGACAAACTCCTAATTTAATCTCTACCTAATGACCATTCTACCTAAGAACCTCTTAGATATGAGATACCACTCACTCCCCCTTAATCACCTCAGTGATACAACTCAAAGATTACAAAGTTCACAACTTGATTTTGCTTAAAAGCTTTGATCAAGAACAATACTCTCTTGCTTAAAAGCTTTAGAGAGGACAAATACAACTCAAACAAACTATACCAATTCAAGCATGAATGGCTTACAAAACACAAATGAAAACTCTAACAACTGATACTCAGTATACACTCTCTAGTCTTCGTATCTTCCAAGTAGGGTTGTGGCTGCTTTAAATAGAAACTCAGACTTGGGCTTGGACTCCTTGAAAATCTCTGATTTGATTTGAAATTAAAACATATTTTATTCTTCAAATCTTTTCATATCATTCAGCCCTAAAAACAGAAACAAGATCTGCTCCACAAATGATTGCACCAGAATATATTTTTACCAAGATATTCGCCTGCAATCTCTAACTCATTTAAGCAAAAATTTCACCACTAACAAAAACAAGCGCAACCCTAATAACACAGCAGACTGATGTTCTGATGTCCTGTCACCTGATGTCAAGACATCATGATTAACATCAGCACACAAAACTGCAACCCTACATAACTTAACATAAACTGAATGTTACTAACTCATGTTAAGACATCATACATATGACATCTTCAACAACAACATTGTTTTACCAAAATTCCAGCCAATAACAAGAACTAACAATCTCCCCCTTTGGCTAATTTTGGGTAAAACAACCTCAGCCAACATCAGAGATACCTGCAACGGATAAATTAAAGCAGCACCAACTTCCAAAGTTGCACACCTCAAAACAAGAACTAACTCCCCCTCAAAACAAGAACTAACTCCCCCTCAAAACAAGAGGCTAGGCAACAGCAAACAACAACACTAGGCTGACTCTCCCCCTTTTTAGCCACAATTGGCCAACCATCAAACAGTTACTTCCTCTCAGTACTGTCAACAACTACCAGTTAGTCCTAAACTAGCTCTCCTTGTCAGTTAACAGAAGGCATCACATGACAAATCATAGAACAAAAACCAAATAATCAGAACAGAACCATTATCCAAGATACAAAAAAATACTCAAGGTGCAGACAAAGATAAAACAAAATATTGAAACAGCACAGCTAGCTCAATCAGAATCATCAGTAGAACCATCTTCATTATCCTCATTCCCAGTTGTTGAATCACCTTCCTCAGAACCTGAACCTTCAGCATTGACATCCTCATCATCTCCATCCTGTTCCAAGGACTTGATCAACTGCTCAAGTTTTATCTTCTTGGTAGTGCTGGTGCTGATCACCACATCAAGATCCTTGCAGGCAGACTTCAATTCTTTTATCATATCAGCTTTGGAACATGCCTTCTTGACACCAGAACCTGATGTTGAGACAATGTCTGGGACATGAATCCCTACAAACAACTTAGGATGTAAGGATAATGCAGACTCCCTCTTGCAAGCAGTATCTGAAGTAGTCAATATTCCAGGATGTTGCTTCATGATCACTTCACAAATGAGAGAAGGAAATGCTATGGGCATTTTAATAGCATTTGTTGAAGCATGCTTCACAGTTTGATAAAAAATGTAGGACCCATAATCAAAGTCTTTCTTTGTCCCAACAGCATAAATCATCTTCCCCAAGCCAACTGAGATAGTAGTCTTGTGATTAGTGGGGACCCAATTTGCAGCACCTATCTTGTGCAGGATAGCATATTTGACACTAAGAAGACTAGCAGACAACTTTCCTTTCAAAGGCCAAACCTTCACTTGAGTTGCAGTGATCTCCTTGCACACCTCATTGTCAGTCACTTCCAGCTCTCTGTAATTTTGCTCAGTTCTTCCTAAGTAGGTGTTGATAACCTCAGGAGAAAATTCAATACACTTACCTCTTACATATACTTTTCTAAAGTCCACACTCCTTCTGTCAGTAATGTCCACAGGAATGTTTACAACAAACTCCTTAACTAGCCCATCATAACATTTGGAGAATCCAGAAATAGTTTTTATCAACCCATCAAACTTAAGCAGCTCCATAACTTCTTTAATCTCCAGAGCATCTTTGCCAAGCTCTCTTTCCAGAGCCAATCTTCTTTGACACACAAACTTCCACATGTGAGCACTTCCAGCATAGTGAAAAGAGATGTTGTCCACAGGTACATCAGGGACCTTATCAGCAATCCTCTTCAAAATTGACCTTTTCAATGGAGTGATGTCTAGAACATCCTCATCAACATCAAACTCAGAGTCAGATTCTTCCCTTATCTTCCTCTTTTTGGATGAGACAGACACCTTGCTCCAAGACTTTGCAGGGCCAACAACAAGAGTTTTCTTCTTTTTGCTTTCAGTTCTCATCTTAGGAGATGAATCAACAGTCTTGCCTTTTCTAGACTTCAATCTTTTTGCAATACCTGGAATTGCATTGCCAATAACCTCATTGTCTGACAGATTCTCAACATTCACAACCTCAACAGGCTTTTTTCCTTTGGGGCTAGAAGAAACTTCCCTAGCAAGTGATGTTCTAACATCAGGTTCAACATCAACCCTATCTCCACCATTAGGATCAACATCAGTTTCAGCTTCAGTTTCAACATCTTCAATGACAGAAACAGCCAACCTGTGAAGATTGGTTTCAGCTGGTTGCATGTCATCCTTTTTACCTTCAGATTGCACAGCAGCCATTTGAGCCAAAGGTCTTGATATTCCAGCCACAGGAATCCCTTTCTCAAAAATCTTAGTGACAATCTGACCTATACTTTTATCAACATCTACAGTTTCTTCCTCATTTTGATTTCCAACAGCTTGAGGAGTAGAGGTCCTAGGAGCAGATTTATCTCCAAACAGAATGCTAGTAACAAACTCTCTACTTTTCCTATCATCAAATTTTTTACCAGCAGAATGATCAGACGATTTACTTGATGTATCATGAGAAGGCCTTTTTGTTTGCAGCTTGTCAGGTCTAGTCTTAGAAGTTGGGATCATTGAGAGAGAGGCTATATCCAAAGCTTCATCCTTAGAAACCCCTTTCGTCGAAACCCTAGGTTTTGTGTGTGAGGGACTCTTGGATGCAGACTTCTTGGAGGGAGACGACATTTGTTGAGACATTGTTCCTCTGTAGCAACTGATGAACAAAGATGTGTTGAGACTTCTATTCTTTGGGGAGAAGATGAACAGACTATGAGGATTGATGTAGCGTGTGGAGGCAAGGTGAGGAAATGATTGCATAGGGTAGGAGAGCTGCTTTTGTTGAGCACTTAAAAGCCAATAAATGTAATTTCCCCACCAAAATGTATCACATTTCAAATTTTTGAATTTTAATAAATATTTAGCACACGTCATTAACCTTTGTTGTCTTTTACACATACCCAGTTTTCCTCTTACGACATCACAATGTTCAACACATATCTCTTTAGAGAAACTGTCATTACACCTCCTTCCTGTATGGTTATCCTTAATGATCTTGCTTTCCCTAAGATTAACCCTAGAGTGTTTGGTGATACTTGGAATGTCACAGTAGGATGTCATGACATCATGCTTGACATTGCGATTAATCAGACTTTGTTTCACCTCTAGATGTTCTCCCTTTATATCCAATAGATAGCAGTTGTCTTTGGACTTAGCACCCTTCATGACAACTCCACCTTTCTCATTAGTGACAATACATTCAGCTTTAGTAAAGTGGACTTTAAGTCCTTGCTCACATAGTTGACTAATACTGATCAAGTTGGCCTTTAATCCTTTGACTAATAACACATCATCTAGTCTAGGAGCACCTGCACAGTTCAGTCTTCCCACGCCCTTGATTTCTCCATTGACTTCATCTCCAAAAGTAACACAGTTGGAGTAATGTTCAACATTCAACAACAAACTCTTCATACTTGTCATGTGCCTAGAGCAACCACTATCAAAATACCAGTCCTCTTTGTTAGGATCAGTTAAGGACATCTGAGCTAACAAACAGGTGGCACCATCCTTGGGAATCCATTGCTTAACAACAGTAGGACTATCCTGATTCTGTCTAGGTTGGGGATTAGGTTGAGGATATCCATAGAGCTTGAAACAGAAAGATTTAAAGTGACCAAATCTTCCACAATAGTGACATCTCCGGCTTTGAAACTCTTCTCTGAAGTGATTAACATGCCTTCTCTCTTTAGGATGTTTTCTGTTATACTGTTGAGGCTGCCATCTCCCATAGTATTGAGACTGTCTCTTCCCATAGTATTGAGACTGTTTCCTGCAATGATGATTAGGTTGTCTTTTCCCATGATGATGGGGCTTTCTTCTGCCATAATAGTAAGGCACAATATTATTAGGCCCATACATTTTCCCTTGATGTTGAGACATGGGTTGGGACATGTTATGTTTAGGTCTAGAGGCATAACCTTTCCCATGGTTTTGAGTCTTCTGATGAGGTACATATTGCTTGGGTCCTGACATATGAGCTTTCCCTTGATGTTGAGACATCTGATGGGACAAATTCTGTTTGGTACCAGAAGAAATAGCATCTGAAGAGGATTTATTTTCACCATTAAATCCTATACCAGTCTTATCACTTGCTCCTTTTCCAGCCTGAAGGATTTCATCCAGAGTGTCAGTTCCACTATTCAACATTCTGATGGATTTGGTCATTTGATCAAGCTGGGATTTTAACTGCAGAACTTCATTCTCAAGTTCAGCTTTATCAGCCTTAAGCTGAATAATAATTTTCTTCTGCTTCTCCCTTTCTTAACAAACCTCTTCACTTTTCAGACACAACTCTTTATAGGAGGTTTCTAGCTCTTCAAAGGTCAGATCATCATCACAAGACTCTCCATCAGAAGTACATATTCCAGTCAAAGCCCTAACATGCTTGGCAGTCTCTTCATCACTCTCAGTCTCAGTATCAGACCAGGAAACAGATAACCCATTTTTCTGCTTCTTGAGATATGTAGGACATTCTTTTCTGACATGACCATAACCCTCACATTCATAGCATTGGACTCCTTTGTCAAGATTAGGCTTCTCCTCAGCTGTAGTTCTCTTGTTGATATCAGATGAGATGTTCTTAACATTTGGTCTATAGTTCCTGTCCATTCTTTTTAACACCTTATTAAACTGTCTTCCTAGAAGAACAATGGCATGGGACAGCTCTTCCTGAGACTCAGGACTATTCTCTTCCTTAGCATCTTCAGAACTGGATACCAAAGCTATGCTTTTGGTCTTCTTTTCAGGTTCCTCATCCATCCCTAATTCAAAAGTTTGAAGAGAACCAATCAACTCATCCACCCTCATCTTGCTGATGTCTTGAGCTTCTTCTATAGCAGTCACCTTCATTTTATATCTCTTGGGAAGGGATCAAAGAATCTTCCTTACCAGCTTCTCTTCAGTCATTTTCTCTCCAAGGGCACTAGAAGCATTTGACAGCTCAAGAATATTCATGTGAAAATCATGAATGGTCTCATCATCCTTCATCTTCAGATTTTTAAACTTTGTTGTCAGTAGTTGAAGTCTTTACATCTTGACTTTGGAGGTTCCTTCATGAGTAGTTTTAAAGACATCCCAAGCTTTCTTAGCCACTTCACAAGTGTTGACCAACCTAAATATGTTCTTGTCAATACCATTAAAAATGGCATTCAAAGCCTTTGAATTTCTAAGCGCAAGTTCATCTTCTTCCTTGGTCCATTCTTCCTCAGGTTTCAGCTTTGATGTTCCATCTTTTTCAACAATAACCGGATGTTTCCATTCTTTTAAAACAGACTTCCAAGCCCTGTTGTCCAAGGACTTCAAGAAGGTAACCATGCGAGGTTTCCAATAATCATAATTTGAGCCATCTAGAATAGGGGGTCTATTCACAAAACCATCACTCTCCTTGTCCATAGTACCAGAAAGTAATAGCCCTAGATCTCACTCAGATGCAGAGCAGGATGCCTGCTCTGATACCAATTGAAATTCTGGTATCAGATGTGTGATGTTAAGTGTGATGTCATAACAACACAATCTGCTATATGAAATAAGGTAATAAAAACAGACAATCAACACAATGAATTGTTTACCCAGTTCGGTCTAACTACCTACGTCTGGGGGCTACCAAGCCAGGGAGGAATATCACTCTTAGTAGAATTAAATTACAGACTCAACAATCTCAGTTGACAAACTCCTAATTTAATCTCTACCTAATGACCCTTCTACCTAAGAACCTCTTAGATATGAGATACCACTCACCCCCCCTTAATCACCTTAGTGATACAACTCAAAGATTACAAAGTTCACAACTTGATCTTGCTTAAAAGCTTTGATCAAGAACAATACTCTCTTGCTTAAAAGCTTTAGAGAGGACAAATACAACTCAAACAAACTATACCAATTCAAGCATGAATGGCTTACAAAACACAAATGAAAACTCTAACAACTGATACTCAGTATACACTCTCTAGTCTTCGTATCTTCCAAGTAGGGTTGTGGCTGCTTTAAATAGAAACTCAGACTTGGGCTTGGACTCCTTGAAAATCTCTGATTTGATTTGAAATTAAAACAGATTTTATTCTTCAAATCTTTTCATATCATTCAGCCCTAAAAACAGAAACAAGATCTGCTCCACAAATGATTGCACCAGAATATATTTTTACCAAGATATTCGCCTGCAATCTCTCACTCACTTAAGCAAAAATCTCACCACCAACAAAAACACGCGCAACCTTAATAACACAGCAGACTGATGTTCTGATGTTCTGTCACCTAATGTCAAGACATCATGATTAACATCAGCACACAAAACTGCAACCCTACATAACTTAACATAAACTGAATGTTTCTAGCTTAACATAAACTGAATGTTACTAACTCATGTTAAGACATCAGACATATGACATCTTCACCAACAACATTATTTTACCAAAATTCCAGCAATAACAAGAACTAACAGTTGAGATATTGTATTTGGGTATCTGTTATTGTTATTCTGTTTATCAATTTTTGTTTGTTTGTTTGTTTGTTTGTTTCAGATGTGTGTGTTGCTCTTTTGTTTAGTCTATTTTAAGTGTGTTTTCATGGTATTTGATGAAAGGCTCCAAAGAGGTTTGGATAAAGGTAATGTGTTTTTGAGTAAAAATCTAAGTGCGGGCTTTGCAAATCAGACTCTTTCTACCTTTCAACAAATGCTCATTTTAGAGATGGTGAGTTAATCAATATAGTGAACCTCTATAATCGAACTGTGCGTGATAAAGGCAAAGAAATGACTCGTAACAGGATAGATATAAAGATTGTGGTTCTCAAACTCATTTATCTTTCGTGAAAGAATTTTGTTTGGTTGCTTGGTTGACTGGATTAAGGAATTGGATTGGTAATAGTATATTGGATTCTAATTTCTCAAAGCTTATTGTTGTCCAAATCATGATAGACTTAGTAATTAGTGTTTATTTTAGTATGTGGATGGAAAATGCACTTACACAATATTTGTCACTTTGGTTGTACTCCTTATATTTCATCTATTGAATGTTAATGTTTAGTTTAAAAAAAAACAAACTATATATGACCTTACTAATTTATATTTATTTTATTTACACTAACTTTTTATTTAATTATTATATATCTATTATAATTAATATGTACAAATATAGTAAATTTTCAAAAACACTTATAAAATATATAACATCAAATAATAGATAGTGACAAGAAATATGTAATAGCAAAAAAATTGCATAATGATGATAAATATGTAAAATACATAGTAATAGAAGATATATAAATTAATTTGTGATGTTATCAGGCCTAAAACATTTTCAAATTTGTTCCACTCAAATTTGTTTGAAGTTGATGATGATCTTGTTTTGAATGAATATGTGATCTCCGTTGTATTTATGTTTCAAAAAAGTGTGAATGGGTTGTTAGATACTTTAGCTAACAAAAGGTAGATATCAAAATTATCATAATCAAACTTTCATATTTATCACTTTAGTCTTCAATAATCGTGTTATACATTATGATGCATGCATACATGATATATTTCATTGTATTCATGTGCCAATAAGCTGGTTCAGCGTCATTTCTTATTAAATATTCACAAATAATTTCCTTTTTTCCTTGTGGCATTGAGACTATTTTGACACATGTAATCCACTCGAAATAAATGTCATTAGCAAGATATACATTATATTATACAAAGTTGTATTCATCGTGTATTATACTGTGAGTGTTTTTCCTTCCAAAATGTTGAATGTTTGAATAGGTGAAACCTATCGCCTACAGGAAGATGGAGGCATTGATGCGTCACTAGGTGATATAACACTCCAAAATTCGATTAATTTATTTAATCCAATTATTTAAATTTTTATTTATTCATTTGGTATTTGGTATGCTTATAATTAAATATACATGTGTATGTGGGGCTTCAATGGGGTATAGTGAGAATCTTGGTAGGGTGGAGAAAGGAATATAAGAAATAAAATAATTAAAATAATTAGAATTGAGGTTATTTCAATTAATTAATTAAAATAAAATGAGAAATAATGAGAACTAGAGGAGTTAAGGTTGTTTTGGGTATGATGAGACAATAGAGCGAACAAGGAGAGAGAAAAGATAATATGAGGGGAGGAAAATAAAATTATTGAAAAGTTAGAATAATTTGGTTTGGAATAAAAAGGATTAGAAAGAAATAAGGATGACAATGAGCCAAGTTTGGGCAGGGTACTGTAGTGCTCATCCCCATATCCGTGGTTGGAAAAAATCCATGTACCCGAGCCCATACTCGCTTGAGTACGGTAGCACCCGTACCCCCGTGCCCTCTGGGTATGTAAGTACCCATACCCGTACTCGTTACTCGCATTTTTAATAAAAATAAATACATCAAGTATAAAATATAATATCATTTTATGTTTTTAAGATCATTAAAAAAAATTTAAACAATTTATTGTTGAATTATGAAAAAAACAATTTTATGTTGAATTATTAAAATACAATATGTAATGGTTTAACATTGATGTAGTCTTAAAAATTGATAAACATTTATTTTTATATAATAGTATAAATTAAAATAAATAAATAAATAAACATATTGTGTGGGTATGGGGCGAAGTGGGTACTAAGGTGCCCATACCCGTACACATACCCGCTTATTTAAATGGGTAATTATACGAGCCTGTACCTGTACCCATTTTTTTGGATTTTTACCCTACACGCTGTGGGTATTTTTATGGGTATCCACTAGGTATGGGTCAAATTGTCAGTACGTGAAAACAGACTTTTGGGAGAAAAAAGACAAGACAAGAGGCTAGGGCTTGAAGAGTGAGGGAGAACCTTGAGCATTCTGAATTTTACAATCAATTTAAGGTAGGGGAGAAATGACTTTCATTATGGATTTATTGCATGATAGGTAGATAAGAGAGGTTCTTGCTCTCATTAGGATTGTATAATTCTGTTTTGGATGTGTTGTTGTTGTGTTCAAATTTGAAATTGATGATTGATTGTGTTGATTATTTGATTGGTTGTGAATGAATTAATGTGTAAATTATCATGTTTATGGATATATAAATTTCTGCCATTGATGAATTATTGGAGCTTTGATCATAAGTATGACTGTTGGTGAAATTAAGGATTTAATTGTATGACAAATTGCCATGAATCATGATTGATATATGAATTATAAGATGTTTGATTATTGTAATGATATGGTGTACTGTACAATTCGTATTTTGGGTTGATTGAATGTGGAGAATACAAGTTGGAATGAGGTATGAGGGTTAGTAAAGGAGAGGGATGAAGATCATATGATAAACCAGGTTTTTTGGAGAAATTTGGAGTGACCAATTGATTGACCATAGGGAGCAATCAATTGGTTCCCTTTTAAAACAGAAAAAAATAGACAGTAGCTTTAGAACAATTGTTTAGTCCCCCAGGGAAATAGATTGGTTCCTTTCGAAAATTGAAAAAAATGCAGACAGAGAGTTGAGGACAACCGTTTGATCCTTCGTGACGATCAATTGGTCTATTACAACAATTGATTAATTAACTTGTTATTTTAGCCATAACTTGAGTTACATGTCTCCAATGGAGATGCAGTTTAAAGTGTTGGAAAACTAAGGCACAAAGCTACCTCATGGTAGTGCTTGGTGAGATAATTGATGTGTAGATGTACGTTCACTATAGAAAATGCATGTTATGGAATGCATGGTGTCATACCCCAAATTTGTCCTACCCTTGTAAATCACCTTTCACTTGTACATCCATCCACTAACCATTATTCAAAAAATCCAAAAATACGTTGCTTCCTTGTTGCCTACGTCCAAGTTTTCATTATCCATTATCCATTATTAACCACATTTTTATCCATTTCTTTTCCTTAAATCCTTGTCCATTTCAAACAAAATTCACAAGATCCATTTTTTTTAATATTCATATGTTTGTCCTTTTCATATCCAAATCTTCTTCTTTGTTTTCCATATTCATAAATCAAATTCCATTCCAATTATCCAAGTCTATTTCAAATATCCACATCCACAACCCATAAATATCTATTTTACAATTTCTACACCTCTCTTAATTCATTTTTCCTTTATATATATATATATATATATATAAAATATCTTTTCGGTAAGTTATAATATATATATATACAATTTTCATTGTTTTTGTTTTAGTGCATATATTTTATATTATTTTGGTTATTTATTGTGATTTAAAGTTGTTGCTAATTTAAAGTTTTTTTTTTTTTGAGTTTTTAAGTTTTACTTCTATTTAGATTTTTTCTAATTTAAAGTTTGGATAATTTAAAATTTTTATTAATTCTTTTGTGTAAATATTTTTAGATGTTTTGTAAATTATATTTTATTTGATATTTTGTTAAATATTATTTTGTTTTCTCATTACATTTTGGTTATCATATTGTTTAGATCTTATTTTTTGGTTTATCTTCACTTTTCATTTTCATCTTCGATTTTCTTTTCGATTTTATTTTAGGCCAATGATCTAGCAATACTCATGATTTAATTGGTTTGTTCAAACCAATGGAATTTTGATATATATGAGGCCTATTTATTTTTTATTCTAATTTATTTCATTATATTATTTTTATTCACTTATTCTGGGTCAATGAAAACCAAACATCGACGATTTGTCGATTTCTCGGCTTAATCTCGATAAAGATGAGACCTTTATTTATTTTTCTTATCATTTTCGATTTTATTTCATTTCTATTATTTTATTTCATTTTTATTATTCTTATTCGTTTTGGGTCAATGAAAATCAAATACTAAAGATTATCGATTTTTCGATTTAAAATCTTAGTAAAGATGAGACCTTTCTATATTTCCGATTTAATTTCTAATTTCAATTTAATTTTCATTTCACATATTCTTTTATTCACTTTTGGTCAATGAAAGTCAAAAATCGTTGATTATCGATTTTCTCGAATAAATTCCGATTAAGACGAGACCAATTTTATGTTATATTATACCTTGTTCATATTATCTCGATTATATTATTCATACTCTTATCATATTGTTCATATCCATATTCATATTTATCTAACTATTTTTCATTTGTTCACCTTAATCGAAAACAATTAACAACTATCGAAACCCTAAAGCAATAATTAATGGACTGTTGGTTATGATCATCCACTTGCTCGACGCTTGCTCAAGGTTTAGTTTAGGACACCTCGCACACACACGGCTTTCTCTTGGGCTACCTTACAATGAGACCCTTTATTTCATGTCATCCCTTGTAATTTACATGTACCCCTCTCCCATTCCGATGTACGTATTTAATATTCTTTTGATTGTGGTTTGTTTACTAGGAGCACCCCTAGGGACTAGCATAAGCAACCCATTTTCAAATTAATTCTCGATTCGTCGTCGAGCCATTTTCAAACAAACCTCTTTTCAACCAAACTCTCGATTCGTCGTCGAGCCCGTTTTCAAATCAACCTCTAGCCAAATCTTTTTTCAAACCAAACTCTTTTCATACAATAAACCCTTGATCCAACGTCAAGCGGATTTTCATAATAAAATTCAAAAATAACTAACAATTATCGCAACTCTTTTAAGGTGAAAAATGGGGGTTCAAGTCTTTGATCTTCCTTCGATTGTTTGGGTGCGAGTTCTCTTACTCGTGTGTGAGCAATTGACGCCTCTTCTTTTAACAAATCAAATCCTTTTCAAAATAACCAAGCGCATATAATAAACCCTTGATCCCACGTCAAGTAGACTTTCATAATCAAATCTCAAAACAACTAACAACTATCAAAACTTTTTCAAGGTGAAAAATGGGGGTTCAAGTCTTTGATCTCTCTTCGATTGTTTGGGTGTGAGTTCTCTTACTCGTGTGTGAACAATTGGCGCCTCTTTTAACAAACCAACAACTCTCCTTGTTTCGTGGGCGTACCACGAACTACGACTGCTCTGATTCTTTATTCTCGTCCGAGTAAAGATACGTAGGCACAAGATTGCGATGATCTTGGCGAGCACACTACCACCTTTTTCCGTCAAACCCCGTAGTCGAACTACGATTGCTCTGATTTCTCATTCTCGTCCGAATGAGCATACGTAGGCCTGAGGTCGCGATGATCTTGCCGAGCACCCTATCCTAAAACCACCCCATTTTTCCTCTTAGTATCTTTTCCTTTTATCTTTACCTTTCCGCATTTATTTTAGAGAAGAAAATAGATAAACTTAGCTAACGAGTATCGCGATTCGAATCAAGAGGTTCCCGTTGAGTACAACAGACGTGAGGGGGTGCGCGTACCTTCCCCTCACGTAACCGACTCCCGAACCCAGAATGTGGTTACGAAGACCATGTTCTTACCCCTTCCTTAAAGGTTTTCTCGATATTTTCCTTTCCCTCTTTTGGGATAAATAAAGTTCGGTGACGACTCTGTCGAACCGTTTTCCGCGCCTTTCGCGCGAGGGTCGTGTCTTCGATGAATTTTCGAGGTGCGACACATGGATAATTTTATGAATCGTTGTGTTTACTTAATGATGAAATGATGTTAGAATGATTTAACATGTTTGAATGCTCTGTGAATACACATTTGATGTAGTGCTACTATTTGGTGATAATGCATATTGTTGAAAGTCATGCATCATGGTGTACGAACTTCGATCTAGTTTTGGTGTGCTCTGGTCTGATGGTGTGGATTCAAGAGCGAGTAACTGGTTCCAGATGGGAACCAGTGAAGTTTTACTTATGGTGATAGTAACGAATTGGTGTGCTCTGGTCCTACGGTGGGGATTTAAGAGAGAGATGAACATGTGTTGTCCATAATGGTACCACATGCATAAGTGTCACGTTGTGTCGTGAGTCACATACATCTCACATACATTTTGGGGCTACCAAGCCAGGAAGGAAATTCATTATGACAATATTAGTTCAAAGCCAAACTCCCCCCTTTACAACTTATCACCCAATCACTACCTTGTTCAACTTCTACCTAGACACCCTCTAGATATGAGATCCCTCTCTCTCTTCGTATCAGTCGCAAACCAGTGACAATTCAACAACAACCCAAAATAGAAGTACCAACACTTCCAAGTACAATACTTAGTTTTGCTTAAAAGTTTTAACTAAGAACAATTCACTCTTGCTTAAAAGCTTGTGAGTGAACAATTAACAATCAGTCAACTCAATGCATCAAAATTGATACAAGAGTGACATACAAAGAAAACACACTAAACCCTAAAGAACCACCAAGACACGGCTAATCCTAATTCTTCAAAATCCACGCTTTCTTTAGCTTTAGAAAATCCCTTTAAATAAACATCACAGTTGCATGGGCTTGGGCTCTCAAAATAAAACGCAAATAACCAGGAATCAACTTTAAATTAATTGCATAATATCCTGCACAATAATAGGAACAATAACATAAAGTTTCCAAAAAAGGCTCAACGATCATTTTTAAGAAATACAATCAAATATGACACGACATAAGTTCCCAAAATATCCTCCATTGAATAATAATAATGTTTGAATTAAAACACACTCAAAACCCACACTTAAAACACCAAAACATTAGTGCCCTGACTTTCTAGTATAACATGTCCTGGCACAAGTATTAGATGTCAAACATGTTATATATTTGGATGCAATAATTGGCATTTTTCATGACTTTCCTTGTGTAATCGGGTGAATTAAGTGGTAAATTGTGTTGTAGTGTGTACATGGGAATACATGAGTGGAGCTTGTAATTTGTGTGTTAATGTGCAGGGTTAGGCATGAAAGGATCAAGATGGTGAGACACTTTGAGTGGATGCAAGTTGCCATTGAAATTGTTGCTGCAACCGTGCATTCGCAGTGCGAAGGATCTGGCGAAGGACCAGCGAAGGTTTGCACTGTGAACGTCAGCGAGGGTGCCAGCGAATGGTGGCAGAAAGTTCCATTTTTTAAATTACCAAAAGTTCGCACTCCGAACTCCTAGCGAGGGTTCGCTGGTTGTTTCGCAGTGCGAAGATGCTAGCGAAGGGTGGCAGTAAGTTTTGGAATTTGATTGTCCTGGCTCGCTAGTTTATCCGCAGTGCGAATGAGCTAGCGAATGATTCGCTGTGCGAAGGAATGGTTCGCACTGCGAACACACGATTTCTACTTGGGGCGGTTTAAGTCTCAGAGCACTTAAGGTGCCATTTTCTCTCATTCGCAGTGCGAATGATGTGCTCGCAGTGCGAATCCTGTAGATTTCAGAAGTGTATAAATAGATTTTCACTTTATGTGGATGGGATCTTTTGCTCATTTTTCACTAGAATTCATAGTTTTCAGTATTTTTATCATCAAAGAGTGGATTTTCACTTGGAGAAGCTGAAGTCGCATCCATTCTCGATTATTCGTCGTGGATGCTCATTCATCTCCTCTCTTTACTTGTTATCCAAACTACCATGAGAAGTGGTAGCTAAACACTCAATGTTGAGGTTAGATGTAGTTGATTCTGAATTTATGTATTGCTTTTGATCTATTGTGTATGAACAAAGTCTTTGATCAATATAGATGATGTTGTTTTCTCTCAATGATCCATGTGTGATTTGTTTTGCTCTAGACATAGATTCTACAAATCATGACCTAACAATTTTATCTCTTAAAAACCAAACTCTAGACATAGATTTAGGATCTGCTATTCGCATTGTGTTGATCTTAATGATTGTTGTTTAGATTGTTAGCATGAGACATCATCTAACTGTCGAAACAACGATACTCACGACTTCGCTTTAAACATAAACTTAGTCGGGAGGATACACGGTTATATTGGTCGGAAACCGAGTTCATATGCTTGATTAATCGTTTATATGTGAAAAGGATTGGCGAAACCTAACCTTGACATGCTTTTATCAAAACTTTTACAAAATCTTTGTCACCAATTAATCTTTGCTGCAAATGAATGTTAACAACAATTGAGAAACTTTTGAAACCATTGAACTTAAAGTATCACAACTATTGAACGACATGCATCAAATATCGAACAATCCCTGTGGATACGATTAAAAACAACCCCCACTATTACTCTACTAACAAAATGGCGCCGTTGCCGGGGATTGTTTAGGTATATTGCAAGCATTGCGATAGTTGAGCTATTTTAAGATTGTTACCACTTGATCTTGAACTTGTTAATTTGTTTTGTTTAGTGTGCAGACTTAGTTTATGCGAGGGAAACTACCGGCGGACCAACTTCTTTTCGATCCTGAGATTGAGAGAACTGCTCGTAGAATCAACAGCAGAACTAGACGAAGGAGGCAGCTAGCGAGACAGAAGCGAGAACAAGAGGAAAGTACTTCTACACCACCACCAGTTCCACAGATAATTCCAGTTATGGAGGCAGATCCACCACCACCACCACCACCTGCTTCTAGGCCATGCACAAATAGTCCGAGACACAATGCTCAGTTCGCTCGCCATGCACATAATGGTCGTCATGCTGAAATGAAGACCGGAATTCTCCAACTGTTATATCAAAGTCCATTTACGGGTATGGATCATGAAGATCCGTTCACCCATTTGACAAAATTCTATGAAATAGCGGGAGCGACTGGTGCACCTGAAGCAGAAGAGGAATCTCTGTTTAAGAGACTATTCCTGCATTCTCTCATTGGGAAGGCAAATGAATGGTATCTTGATCAGTCAACAACCATAATGACGGATTGGAATGCTTTGGAAGAGAAATTTTTGGAGAGATTTTTCCCTCACACTCGGTTTATGGAAGCAAAGACCGCCATCGCAGTATTCACACAAGGAGGCAATGAATCTCTCAACGAAGCTTGGGAGAGGTTCAAATCAATGTTAAGGAAGTGCAAAGGCCATGGTTTTGATGAATTGTCACAAATTCATATATTTAGAAATAGGCTTCAACTTGTACACAAAACCTTGTTGGATGCCACCGCTGGTGGATCCTTGTTAAGCAAAACCGCAGCAGAAGCCACAACTATCATTGATAAGATGGCCTTGAACGATCATTAAGGTAGTCACAACCGTGGACCTTCTCAATAAACTCCGGGAGTGTTGTAATTCGGAACAAACGATGCTATCCTTGCGCAGAACAAATTATTATCACAACAGGTTGAGTTGTTAACTAAGCAAATGTCTAAATTGCCGCAACAATTCAAAGAGATTCATGAGTCTTCAAGTAAAAATGTGTAAGTGTTAGTTTGTGAATTATGTCGAGGTGACCATCCGACCGGTTATTGTCCTCCCGTTGTGGAGGAGGTAAGCTACACGGGAAATCAAGGATACCAACCCCGACCTCCGTATCAACAAGGCAACCAAGATTACCAATAAAGGGTTAACCAAGGTTATCAACAACAGTGGAGACCGCAAGAAGCCGGACCATCAAACCTTCAACAATACCAAAATTACACTCAACCTCCGCAAGCTCCCGTTGGAAATACGAAGATGGAGGACACTCTCACACAATTTATGCAAATGGCAATTTCCAACCAAAAGAACACCGATGTGGCCATAAGGAATCTTGAAACACAAGTCGGTCAATTATCAAAACAATTGGTTGACCAACAAAAAGGGCACTTTACGGCAAATACGCTTCCGAATCCTAAAGATTGCAAAGTAATTCTCACAAGAAGTGGAAGAGAGATTGACATGGGTGTAGGTAAAAGAGTAGTGGAGGAGGAGGTTGTAGTTGAAAATGAAAAAGAAAAAGATAGTGATGAGATTGAAGTAGAAAAAAATGTTGAGGGTGTTTTAGTTGAAAATGAGAAGGAGAAAGGGAGAATGAGAAAAAAATAGAGAGTGAAGAAAGAGTGAAGAGAACTAGGAAGGGAAAAGAGTCGAGGAACAATATTCCGATCCAACATTTATCATATCCTCATGCTCCTACAAAGAAAGATAGTGCGCGACACTATTCTCGGTTTATGGATATTTTCAAACAATTACAAATAAATATTCCATTTTCCGAGGCTTTGGAGCAAATGCCTAAATATGCGAAATTTATGAAGGATATCCTCACGAAAAAGAAGAGGTATACGGATCAAGAGACGATTATGGTAGATGATAGTTGTAGCGCCATCATTCAACGTACTCTCCCGAGGAAAGAATGTGATCTGGGACGCGTTACATTGCCGGTTACGATAGGAAACATCTATGTGGGCAACAAATTAATTGATTTGGGCTCTAGTATCAACTTGATACCTTTGTCGATTGTGAAGTGGTTAGGACACATGGAATTGAGGTCCACTCAAATGACGTTGCAACTCGCCGATAAATCCACTACCCGTCCTCACGGTGTAGCGGAGGATGTGTTGGTCAAAGTGGACAAATTTTTGTTTCCGATAGACTTTGTTGTCATTGAAATGGAGGAGGAAGAGGATGCACCTTTGATTCTTGGAAGGCCTTTCATGAAAACTGCCCGAATGGCAATTAACATGGACGATGGTCTCATGAAAGTGAGAGTCCAAGATGAAGAGGTGTGTTTCAATCTTTATGATGCCATGAAGCATAAGAAAGATAAAGGTGATTGTTTCCGAATCGATGCAACGAAGGAAGCGAGTTTTGAAGTTACAAAGGAAATTCATGTTATTGATCCTTTACAAAGAGCTTTGGATGATTCCTTGGAAGTATTCTCGGTTGAAGAAGAGCAAGCTCTTCAAGAGTGTTTGTTAGAGCTTGAAGCTTTGGAAGAATTGCAACATTGGGAGTATGAAGAGGAAATTCAAAAAAAAGTGGTTAATGATGAACCATCCAAACTTGAACTGAAAGTGTTACCTTCAACCTTGAAGTATGCTTTTCTCGATGAAGGTGGTAATAAACCGGTGATCATAAGTAGTATTTTGTCTGAAAACGAGGAGAGTCGCTTAATTCAAGTGTTGAGAAAAAATCAGGATGCAATGGGATGGACGTTGTCCGATCTCAAAGGCATAAGCCCTTCATATTGCAAGCACCGTATATTTATGGAGGAAGATTTTAAACCGGTTGCTCAACCTCAACGCCGGTTAAATCCAATCATGAAAGAAGTGGTTAGAAAAGAAGTGGTAAAAATGTTAGATACCGGAATGATTTATCCCATTTCTGATAGCCCGTGGGTTAGTCCGGTGCATGTGGTATCGAAAAAAGGCGGATTAACGGTGGTCCGAAACGAGAAAAATGAGCTCATTCCAACAAAAACCATGACCGGGTGGAGAATGTGTATCGATTACCGTAGGTTGAACAAAGCTACGAGAAAAGATCATTTCCCTCTACCTTTTATAGATCAAATGCTCGAAAGGCTTTCCGGTCAACAATTCTACTATTTTTTGGATGGTTATTCGGGTTACAACCAAATTATTGTGAACCCGGAGGATCATGAAAAAACCGCTTTTACATGTCCTTTTGGAATCTTCGCTTATAGGAGGATGTCGTTTGGATTATGTAATGCAGCGGCGACTTTTCAACGGTGTTTGCAAGCTATATTCTCGGATTTGATCGAAAAAACAATTGAGGTCTTTATGGATGATTTCTCCATTTTTGGACAATCGTTTGATATTTGCTTGAAAAATTTGGATACGGTGTTGGAACGGTGTGTGGAAACCAATTTGGTGCTTAATTGGGAAAAATGCAACTTTATGGTGAACGAGGGAATTGTGCTCGGTCACAAAGTTTCTTCAAAGGGCCTCGAAGTTGATAAAGCCAAGGTATACGTTATTGAGAAATTGCCACCACTGATGAATGTCAAAGGTATAAGGAGCTTTCTTGGACACGCTGGGTTTTACCGTAGATTCATCAAGGACTTCGTAAAGGTCGCAAAGCCATTGAGCAACTTGCCCGTCCAAGGTAAGATTTTTGACTTTGACGAGTCTTGCCTTTTTGTGTTTAATTTTTTGAAAAAGAGTTTAACTACCTCACCGATAATCGTTGCACCTAACTGGAAATTGGATTTTGAATTAATGTGCGATGCAAGCGATTATGCGGTTGGGGCTGTTTTGGGTCAAAGGAAAACGATTTTCCACGCTATACATTATGTGAGCAAAGTTTTAAACGAGGCTCAAATTAACTATGCAACAACTGAAAAAGAGTTGTTTTCCATAGTGTATGCGTTGGAGAAATTTCATTTATATTTGATTGGTTCACGAGTCATCATTTACACGGACCATACGGCTATAAGGTATTTGCTCACCGAACCTGATTCTAAGCAGAGGCTTATTCGGTGGATCCTTTTGTTACAGGAATTTGATCTTGAAATTCGTGATAAAAAAGGATCCGAGAATTTGGTGGCGGATCACTTATCCCGCCTGGTAAATGTTGACGTGACTAAGAATGAATGTGAGGTCAAAGAGGAGTTCCCGGATGAAAAATTGTTTAAGGTGCAGGTTATACCGTGGTTCGCCGACATGCCTAACCACAAAGCCACCGGATTGATACCGGACGGTCTAACGCACCACCAAAAAAGAAAATTTTTGTCGGACGCCAAGTCCTTCGTATGGGATGAACCTTATTTGTTTAAACTTGGTGTCGACAACCTCTTAAAAAGGTGTGTCTCATTGGAGGAAGCCACAAATATTCTTTGGCATTGTCATAACTCTCCGTATGAAGGACACTTTAATGGGTTAAGAACGGCCACTAAAGTCCTTCAGTCGGGCTTTTATTGGCCGTCCTTATTCAAAGATGCGCATGCGCATGCCCTAAGTTGTGACAGGTGCCAGAGAAGTGGAGGAATTTCACGGCGGCACGAGATGCCTTTACAGAATATGTTGGAGATTGAAGTTTTTGACTGTTGGGGAATCGACTTTGTCGGTCCGTTCCCAACTTCATTTTCCAATGAATATATTTTGGTCGCTGTTGATTATGTGTCTAAGTGGGTGGAGGCGATAGCTTGTGTTAAAGCTGACGGAAAAACAGTTGTGAAATTTTTGAAAAAAAACATTTTTGCGCGTTTTGGTACTCCTAGAGTGTTAATAAGTGATGGAGTGTCTCACTTCTGTAACACTCAGCTTGACAAAGCTTTGGAGCAATATGGTGTGAAGCACAAGGTTGCCACACCATATCATCCTCAAGCTAACGGTCAAGCGGAGGTATCCAATCGTGAGATAAAACGTATTTTAGAAAAAACTGTTTCGGCCTCGAGA
The DNA here is from genome assembly GCA_022829125.1 of Lathyrus tuberosus. Taxonomy (NCBI): domain Eukaryota; kingdom Viridiplantae; phylum Streptophyta; class Magnoliopsida; order Fabales; family Fabaceae; genus Lathyrus; species Lathyrus tuberosus. Next base: position 3,535,925 of record JALAZF010000392.1, read on the forward strand.
AAAGATTGGGCCAACAAACTGGATGATGAGTTGTGGGTGTATCAGACCGCTTTTAAGGCTCCGATCGGTCTCACACCGTTTAAAATTGTGTATGGTAAGAATTGCCATCTACCCGTGGAGTTGGAGCACAAGGCGTTCTGGGCCTTAAAATTTTTAAACTTTGATCCAACTCTTAGCGGAGAAAAAAGAAAAGTGCAATTACAAGAATTGGATGAATTACGCCTTCAGGCGTACGATTCCAATAAACTGTACAAAGAGCGTGTAAAGTCTTATCATGACAGAAAAATAATCATCAAGCAGTTTGAGGTGGGACAGCTGGTCCTGCTATTTAATTCTCAGTTAAAATTGTTTCCGGAAAAGTTAAGGTCTAAATGGTCGGGTCCGTTCCGGATCCGAGAAATCAAGCCTTATGGAGCGATTATAATTGAAGACACAACAACCAAAGAGAATTGGACTGTGAATGACCAAAGATTGAAAGTGTATCTTGGAGGTGATTTCGAGCGGAATCCCACCATTGTTCCCTTCCGCGATCCGTGAGATTGCGGTGGACCGTCGAGCTTAGCTGACGTTAAACAAGCGCTTGTTGGGAGGCACCCCAACATTGTAAGTATTTTGCTTTTATTTTGCTGTTTGAAGTGTTTTTATAGTATTGTACCATATGCAGTGTGGCAGCAGGACAGACCTGAAAATTTTGCAAAACTGTCTTGTTCGCTGGCTTGTTCGCACTGCGAATCTGGGGCGAACATTCGCCAGCCATTCGCACTGCGAACGTCAGCGAACCAGACTTTGTGGTTTTACTGCCACCTCATTAAAAGTAAGGGTTTTGTATTGGGTGGGCCTGCACGTAGGCCCAAGACCCATGTTGAATGTCTGATGACTTGAGGGGAAAACCCTAGTCACTTCCCTCTCACCATTCAAAGAAAAGGAAAAAGATAAAAAAATCTCAAGTCTTCCTTCCCTCTCACGTTGCATTTTCTGTCCTTCTCTCAAGAGTTTCTCCTTCAATTTTCATACTCCTGCCAGGTTTGCAATTTTTTTTAATGCTTTCTGCTAGTGTGTGGTAGGGGTGAATTATGCATGAGAAATGTGTAGAAAGTTTAGGGTTCAATTCTGTTGATATGGGTTGTTGGTTTTGCATGTTAAATTTTCCCCTGGTTTTTGGGTAGAGAAGGCATCTAGAACTTTGCTATGGTGTGAAATCTTGGGCTGTTAATTTTTTTTCAGAATTTTCGTGGATTCGCTGGCTTGTTCGCACTGCGAATCTGGGCCGAGCGTTCGCCAGGATTCGCAGTGCGTAGCGAGCAGCCCAAATTTTTGTTTTTTTTTTTAGTTCATTCTGATGCATGTGTGTCCTAATTTCTAATGATCTGTCTTGCTGTTTTTGTGTGGTTTTGTTTATCTTATGTGCAGATGGGTCCTAAAACTAATTTGGCCAAGAAAAGGAAAACATCAACATCCAGACAAGTACCGATCAGTTTCGACGACACTCGGTTCAAGGGTCCTAGGCAGGCTCAGCGATATGAGGTTTTGGAAACAAGGACCATCCTTGCAGAGAAGAGATTTCTTCTGAATGATCAAGGGAGTTATCGTTCTGTAGCTGCCCTTTTGCATGAAAAAAAGTGGGATCAGCTGATAACTCCCCTTGATTCGTACAATGTGGAGGTGGTTCGAGAATTCTATGCCAACGCCCTTCCTGAAGAGGGGGATCTGTTTAATTGGACTACTGTTGTTGGAGGAAAAACTGTGAGGTTTGACAGAAGGACAATTAGCCGAGTTCTAGGAGATCCTCTTCCATTGCGTGCCAGTCAGGAAGATGCATACCACAGGAACCTTAACCGCAACCGAGATATCACACAAATGACCTCTGATTTGTTGCGCCTGGGTAAAAATGTGAAGTTAAACCATTCCGGAGTTGCTGTTAGGTATCATCGAGAGGACATGTTACCTTTGGCCCAGCTTGTATTACTTTTGGTTGTCACCAACATTAAGCCAAAGTCACATTCCTCAACCGTTCCTATTCCCCTGGCTCACTTAGTCCACAACATCCTTACAAATGTGGAGATTGATGTCGCAAGGATAATTGCAGATGAAATAAGGGCAATTGTTGAGAGTGGATTAGGAGGGAACGCTTCGAGGAAAAATTCCCCTCTTGCATTTCTGTGCCGGATCATGTCCTTATGTGCTGAAGCTGGTGTTAATTTGCCTTCGCGTCGTCAGGTCACTATCACGTCGGCTATCGATGATCGATATGTCGATAAATTTTGCAAACCAATGGGTGCAAGGGCTGAGTCTCCAAGGGCTGTTGCAGGGGCTGGTACGAGTGGCGGTGATACTTTTGAGTCGCCGAATTTCTATCCTTATCAGTAGGAGATCTGCCAGTATAACTGGGATTGGATGGCCGCTTCTCAGCGCACCATGCTTGATTTACATGACTCTATGCAGGTACTTTAGCTGCAGATTCGGGATCCCGCCGCAGAGCAGACTATGATGTCGAGGGAGCAGTTCCTCGCACATGCTGGATGGCCTGAGGCCAGGCCAGTTTTCGGTGGGGGAGAGGATTCAGTTGGTCCTGCTGGGGAGGATGCTGATGAGGATGGAGATGGTGATGATATGGAGGGAGATGGCACCGATGTGGAGGTTTCTGGTAATACTTTTGATGAGGGAGATGATGATGAGCAGGTTACCGAGGTTTTGGAGACGGAGTCCGATGAGGACTAATTTTGTGATTTTCAGACGTGTGTACTTCCTTTGGTCTCCAAAGTGAAGTTTTCTTATATTTTTTATTTTTCAGCTTTTACTAGTCTATTGTATCCACATAGTGGAATATTTTGAATATTGGTGTACTTGTACCCTAGTGGTACCATTTTGGATATTGTAGGTGTTTTTACACCAAGCACTTTATTATTATTATTAGTAATGTTAAGTGTTTTTAGTAAAAAAAAAATTGTTTCGCTTTTACTAATAATTTGTTGGTTTTTAATTATTGTAGTAAGTGTTGAGTTCTTCTGTTTACAAATGCTCAACACTTAGATTGTTAATATGTTTTCATGTTAATGTTCCTTCTTTTATGATGGAATTTTGGAAGTAGGTTGGAGACTCTTGATTTTTAAAGGAAGATTCCTCCATGATGTGAGGGCTATGATAGTACCTTAAGCATTGTGTTGTGACAAGGTACATCGTTACCTGGTTCGAGAATTTTGTATGTTTTAGAACTTTGTGTCTTGTGCGATTGATAATGTTGTTTCATGTTACAACTTCCTTTGAATACATGTGTCATTTTAGGATCAAAAACCATTAAAGTGAGAAGCCTCTAAAGTGTTATTATATGCTAAGGATTGATGATGAATGTTGTTTTTACTTTTAATTCATGCCTTATCTTGTGACCATGTGATTTTGTGGAAGTAGGAGAAGTGATCAAGGCACTTGTTGAAAGTGAGTACAACCATGTCCATATAGTAATTCACCCGGGAGGTGTGAGCATTTGGTAGCCCCTTTGAGCCTAAACAGTTTAGAACTCAGTTTAGTGATGAACTTGTTTTATGTGCATAATTTGCAAGTTTGGTTCATCATTGAATTTGGTGAGTTTCTAACATTTTCTTCTTGAAACCTTTGAAAATTATATACGTTGATTTCCTTGCCTTAAGAAGCAAGGAACATTCACTTTAGGTTGAGTCGAAAATGAGTTGGGGAGAATAAAAAGAAGATGGGTGCATTACTCCAAATTTTGAAAAAAATTCAAGCAAGCATGTAAAGAAAAGAGTGTGAATATGTTGAACAAATGAGAAAATGCTTGCTTGAATGAAAAAAAAATGTAGAGTCAATAATTGTGCACGGTAGTTTGTGAAGGTGTAATAAAAAATTGGTGGAATGAAGTTGTGTCGTGAATATGTGTTTAGTGAATGTTCTTTTGCTTTGGCAATTTCGTTTCAATGGCCATGAGAAATGTCCCTTTTTGTTTACCCGACCAAGCTACAACCTTGAAGTCCTTAGTGATCTTTTACTTCCATGATTTCTTTTGTGTTCATTGAGATATGGTATGAATTGCTTAGTATTTGCATCATTGGTCATTTGAGTGTAATTGTCCCGTGCTTGCATGCACGTTTGCCTTCAATCCTTTTTCGAAGATGAGTGTAGAATGACATGTGCAGGATGAGTTAGTTGTCTCTTGAAACATTGTTTGAAATTGTTTAAGAGGCAAGTTCTTTTACATTATAGGTTCTTGAATTGTGTAATTGTTGCGTTGTTGTGATCGTTGTTTAGTTGAGCCGTTTTTCGCATCTTGGTTGAATTGAATGCTCGAGCAAATCCTCGTGAGAGGCATACTTTGCTTGAGGACAAACAAAGAGTTAGTTGGGGAGAGTTTGTTAGATGTCAAACATGTTATATATTTGGATGCAATAATTGGCATTTTTCATGACTTTCCTTGTGTAATCGGGTGAATTAAGTGGTAAATTGTGTTGTAGTGTGTACATGGGAATACATGAGTGGAGCTTGTAATTTGTGTGTTAATGTGCAGGGTTAGGCATGAAAGGATCAAGATGGTGAGACACTTTGAGTGGATTCAAGTTGCCATTGAAATTGTTGCTGCAACAGAGCATTCGCAGTGCGAAGGATCTGGCGAAGGACCAGCGAAGGTTCGCACTGCGAACGTCAGCGAGGGTGCCAGCGAATGGTGGCAGAAAGTTCCATTTTTGAAATTACCAAAAGTTCGCACTGCAAACTCCTAGCGAGGGTTCGCTGGTTGTTTCGCAGTGCGATGATGCTAGCAAAGGGTGGCAGTAAGTTTTGGAATTTGATTGTCCTTGCTCGCTAGTTTATTCGCAGTGCGAATGAGCTAGCAAATGATTCGCTGTGCGAAGGAATGGTTCGCACTGCGAACACACGATTTCTGCTTGGGGCGGTTTAAGTCTCAGAGGCACTTAAGGTGCCATTTTCTCTCATTCACAGTGCGAATGATGTGCTCGCAGTGCGAATCCTGCAGATTTCAGAAGTGTATAAATAGATTTTCACTTTATGTGGATGGGATCTTTTGCTCATTTTTCACTAGAATTAATAGTTTTCAGTATTTTGATCATCAAAGAGTGGATTTTCACTTGGAGAAGCTGAAGTCGCATCCATTCTCGATTATTCGTCGTGGATGCTCATTCATCTCCTCTCTCTACTTGTTATCCAAACTACCATGAGAAGTGGTAGCTAAACACTCAATGTTGAGGTTAGATGTAGTTGATTCTGAATTTATGTATTGCTTTTGATCTATTGTGTATGAACAAAGTCTTTGATCAATATAGATGATGTTGTTTTCTCTTAATGATCCATGTGTGATTTGTTTTGTTCTAGACATAGATTCTACAATTCATGACCTAACAATTTTATCTCTTAAAAACCAAACTCTAGACATAGATTTGGGATTTGTTATTCGCATTGTGTTGATCTTAATGATTGTTGTTTAGATTGTTAGCATGAGACATCATCTAACGGTCTAAACAACGATACTCACGACTTCGCTTTAGACATAAACTTAGTCGGGAGGATACGCGGTTATATTGGTCGGAAACCGAGTTCATATGCTTGATTAATCGTTTATACATGAAAAGGATTGGCGAAACCTAACCTTGACATGCTTTTATCAAAACTTTTACAAAATCTTTGTCACCAATTAATCTTTGCTACAAATGAATGTTAACAACAATTGAGAAACTTTTGAAACCATTGAACTTAAAGTATCACAACTATTGAACGACACGCATCAAATATCGAACAATCCCTGTGGATACGATTAAAAATAACCCCCACTATTACTCTACTAACAACAAGTCATAACATCATGCTGAACATGATGTTCGACTCTCATAGCATAGCATCTGGCTTAACATCTTGCTGACAACATGTTTTACCAAAATGTTGTCAATTGAAAAACCACAGAACTTACAATCTCCCTCTTTGGCAAATTTTGGCTAAAACAAGCTTAGAATAAATCAGGAGTATACAGAGCAGAATCAAAAACAACACAAGCTACATGAAACCATGTAAGCTTTGTACAAACTGCAACTTTGCAACAACATATCAGACGGGTTCATAACTCCCCCTGCCACATAAAGACAATACTCCCCCTCAAGGTGAAAACACAAACCACAAGAAAAACCAATTATGAACTATCCAAGTTCACACACCCATCTCAGGGAAAAACCCAAATCACAAGAAAAGAGCACAAGCTCACCAAACAACAGCAGTAGCTAACTCCCCCTGAATTAAATAACTTATGAATTCAGCAAAGCATAACTAAACATAATTTCAAGACATCTAGTATAACATCACTTAACAACCAGAAGCACAACACTACCAACACTCCCTTGAATATCACAACCTACTGCAGAGAAAGATAGATTCCCCCAGACAAGACACACCATTACTCCTTATCACAAAGGACATTCTCAACTATCTCAGAGACATATGCAGCTAAAAGATCCTTCTTTAAACCACAAGCATGACATACACTCATGATCCCCCTCAATAATTGTATACAACAAGCAACAACAAAGCACACTAAAACATGACATGATGTTATGACATCTCATCCAACATCAGAAATAGCAAACATACAAACACTTTACTCCCACTTTTTAGCAAAAAATTGACAAAAAATAGAATAAATGTAAACAATTATAAATGGAAGCACACTGTAGCAATGGCAACAAACAGCTCTAATGAAAACACAAATTTAAATCATCTTCAGGTAATTTTCCACATCTTGCCTCTGTCAAAGATCCTTCTGAACTCCTTGAAGCTGTCACATGTTTTAGAAGAATTGACACTAAATTCCCTTGCCACATCCTTAGACCATGTCTTCTTCAAGTCATCCATTCTACCTTGCACAAATCTTTTGCTCCATCTCTTACCTATAGTCACTAGCTTAGGCTTATCAAGCAAAAGAAAATAGAGGAAAGATGCGGTATATATTGCATTCCTCCATATTTGTAATTGATATAAGTCCGTAATAGTGAAAGTTCCAACTTCACACCTTATGTCCTCAAATAGATTTGCATGTGAGGCTTTAGCACACATAACACTCAACTGTTCCTTCGTGTCCACATGCTCCAAAATAACAACCTTTCCTCTAGCAAGATTCTTGATTAGTTGATTATGACTCTCAATATTCTTGTCCAAGCCATGTGTGAATGAGATCTCTGATAATATTCAGATCTTCACAAAGTAATTTCATGACATCATATTTGTCATTAAGTCTTTTTAACATCTGTTTCAGCCACACTAATTAAAAGCAACCTCATCTAATTTCACCATATTCAGCTTTAGTAGTACACCAAAAAGCACATAATTTCTTCTTATTGATCCTGGAATTCAGACTTGTTCTGCAATTCAAGATCTTCTTTTCTAGAATATTAGGACTCATCCTTGGTTCAAGCTTGCAGTTAATACATGAGTTTGATATTTCCTTTGTAAACCCAGTGATGTTTCTTTCAATAGAATGTCTTGTAATGAGATCCTTGGATTGGTCTGAATGACCCTTAACAGAGAGATCTGAAGTGACTTGAGAGTTATTTGATATAATGCTAGTGAAATTACAGCTTTCTCTTTTTCCTGCCTTATCAGTCTGCATAGAGGATGTTTCAACATTGTCTTCAACATCCATCCTTTGTTCAGTAATTGAATCATCAATTACCATATTGAGGGATTCCATTGCCATTCCAGCACTAAAGTTAAAGATTCTATAAGCTCTGCTGCTTGATGAGTAACCTAGAAATATTCCTTCATCACTTACGGGATCCATCTCACTCTTTTGATCTTTGTTAGCCAAGACATAACATTTACTTCCAAAAATATGAAAGTATTTGATTGTAGGTCTTTTTCCTTTCCTTAGCTCATATAGAGTAACTGAAGAGTCTGCCCTTAAGGTGATCCTATTATGAATATAACATGCAGTATTCATAGCTTTAGCCCAAAAGTGATATGGCATTTGCTTAGTATGAAGCATGATTTTAGATGATTCTTGTATAGACCTTGTCTTTTGCTCAATAGTTCCATCTTGCTGAGAAGAGATGGAAGAAGAAAATTCATAACTGACGTTTTTAGAAGCACAAAATTCAGAGAATTTTGCATTCTCAAACTCCTTGTCATTATAGCTTCTAACCTTGACAATCATACTATTTTGCTCCTTTTGAACATTTTGACATAAATTTTTAAAGACTTCAAAAGTGTCAGATTTTTCTTTAAGAAAGTTCACCCATGTAAACCCTGAAAAATCATCAACAACTATATAGACATATTTCTTTCCATCCAAGTTGTCTACCTGCATTGGACCCATTAAGTCCATGTGAAGAAGTTCCACTACCTTGGAAGTAGTCTGATGTTGTAACATTAGAGATTGCATCATGGATTGCTTCCTAACCTTACATTCAGCACATACTTTCCCATATTTGACCTTGAGTTCTGGTATTCCTCTAATGGCTCTTTCAGATATGATTCCCCTCATTCTGTTGAGATGAAGGTGTCCAAGTTTTTTGTGCCATAACTTCACTTCATCCTTATTTGTTACAGAACATGTGGAAAAGTAAGCAGTTATTTGAGGTTCCCACAGATAACAGTTGTCTTTAGACCTTATACCTTTCATCAGAACAACATTTTTATCATTTTTGGCAAGGCATTATGTCTTTGAGAAATTAACTAATGATCCTTAGTCACATAATTGACTAATGCTGATGAGATTAACAGTTAGTCCTTTTACAAAGAGAACATCTTCTAAACTAGGTGATCCAGCACACACTAGTTTTCCAACTCCTTTGATTTCACCTTTAAACCCATAACCAAATCTGACATAACCTGTGGGATGAGGCTTGATATCTACCAACAGCTTCTGAACCCCTGTCATATGTCTAAAGCATTCACTATCAAAGTACCAGTCTTCTCTAGTTGAGGTCCTCAAGGTAGTGTGCGCTATTAGGTTCACATCCTTCTCTTTTTACTTACTTGATTAACCTTGGTATGAGCTGAAATTTTTTGAGTTCCATACAATTTATAACAGAAAGGCGTAATATGACCATACTCTCCACAATAATGACATCTCCAACAAGATTGGTAATTATTTGGAGGTTCATTATGTCTGCCAGAATGTTGTAACATGTGGTTAGACATTGTGACCATCTTCTTCCTTTCAGAAGGAAAGAACTTTTCTTCAAACACTCTTCTTTATTTATTATCAGGTTGATAATGAACTTCTGCATCTCCAGTATCTTTTATTATTTCAGCTCTATTTTTCATCCTACTTAAGGAATCTGTCATGTCATAAAGTTTGGAATTTAAGAGAGTTACCTCATTTTTAAGCAGAGAAATAGTACATAAGAGTTCCTTATTCTCTTTTTCCAAATCAGCTATGACCTTTCTCTGATTTTCCTTTGTCTTAAGTCTTTCTTCACATCTGTCACAAGTTTCCTTGTAGGACACATCCAAATCTCCATAGAGGACATTTTAATCACAAGATTCTACTTCATCTGCCCATCTGCCAGAAAGAGCAGTAACAGGTTTGACAGTCTTTGTGTTGGATTCATCTTTTGACTCATCATCATTAGACCAAGATACAGTCAAGCTCTTTTTCTATTTCTTGAGATAGTTGGGACATTATGGCCTAATGTGACCAAAATATTCACACTCATAACACTGAATCCCTTTACTTTGATATGGCTTTTCTTCACTTCTGGTATTCTTTTGAGGATTATAGTTATTCCTGATGTTAGATGTGATATCCTTGACACCTGGTATTCCTTTCTGTCCATTCTCTTCAGAATTTTATTGAGTTGCTTCCCAAGTAGAGCAATGGTATTTGATAGTCCCTCATTAGTATCTAGGTTAACATGACCCTCTTTATCTTCCGCATTGGATACAAAAGCAATGCTTTTGTTATCCTTTTCAATTCTATCATTCATGGTCAATTGAAAAGTTTGAAGTGACCCCACTGGCTCATCAACTCTCATACTGCAGATGTTTTGGACTTCTTCAATGGTTGTGACCTTCATGTCAAATTTCTTAGGGAGAGACCTAAGAATCTTCCTAACCAGCTTTTCTTCTGATATCTTTTCTCCCAAGGCACTAAAGGCATTAGCTATTTCAAGAACATTCATGTGAAAGTTATGAATACTTTAATCTTCCCTCGTCTTTAGATTTTCAAATTTGGTAGTGAGCAGCTGAAGTCTATACATCTTTACCTTAGATGTGCCTTCATGAGTTTTCTTAAGAATTTCCCAAGCATCCTTAGCCACAGTACAAGTGTTGATCAACCTAAACATGTTCTTGTCAACTCTATTAAATAAAGCATTCAAGGCTTTGGAGTTTCCAGGAGCGGTCTCATCTTCTTTCTTGGTCCAGTCGTCTTCAGGTTTCAAAGATTCCTTCCCATATTTATCTATAACCACAGGATGTTCACAGCCCTTGATGACAACTTTCCAAGTTTTTCTATCCATGGATTTTAAGAAAGCCACCATGCGTACTTTCCAATAGTCATAGTTTGTTCCATCCAAGATAGGCGGTCTATTCACATTCCCTCATCCTTCCTGGTCCATAGTGCCAGAAAAAAACAAAAACCCATGGATCTCACCCAATAACAAAACAGGGTGACCTGCTCTGATGCCAATTGAAATTCTGGCACGCAGATACCAGATGTCAAGACAGATATCACAACACCGAGATCAAGACAATTAGAACACTCAAGAGAATATGCAGAAAAATTAAATGACAAAAAGATAAATAACACCAGTAGTTGTTAATCCAGTTCGGTGCAACTCACCTACATCTGGGGGCTACCAAGCCAGAAAGAAAATTCCCTATGACAGTATTAGTTCAAAGCTAAACTCCACCGTTTACAACTTATCACCTAATCACTACCTTGTGCAACTTTTACATAGACACCCTCTAGATATGAGATACACATCTCACTTCATATCAGTCATAAACCAGTGATAGTTCAACAACAATCCAAAATAGAAGTAGAAACACTTCCAAGTACAATACTTAGTTTTGCTTAAAAACTTTAACTAAGAATAATACACTCTTGCTTAAAAACTTATGAGTGAACAATTAACAATGAACAATCAGTCAACTCAATGCATCAAAACTGATACAAGAGTGACATACAAAGAAAACACACTAAACCCTAAAGAACCACCAAGACACGGCTAATCCTAATTCTTCAAAATCCACGCTTTCTCTAGGTTTAGAAAATCCCTTTAAATAAACATCACAGCTGCATGGGTTTGGGCTCTCAAAATAAAGCGCAAATCACCAGGAATTAACTTTAAATCAATTGCATAATATCCTGCACAATAATAGGAACAATAACATAAAGTTTCCTAAAAAGACTCAACGATCCTTTTTAAGAAATACAATCAAATCTGACACAACAAAAGTTCCCAAAACATCCTCCCTTGGATAACAATAACATGTGAATTAAAACACACTCAAAACTCACACTTAAAATACCAAAACAATCATGCCCCAACTTTCTAGTATAACATGTCCTGGCACAAGTCACAACATCACGCTGAACATGATGTCTGACTCTCATTGCAGAACATTTGGCTTAACATTTTGCTGACATCATGTTTTACAAAAATGTTGTCAATCCAAAAACCATAGAACTTACAATTATTATAAAGATTATTACTTTATTTATGATGTTGATATGAAATGTTTTTTCGCTACGTATTTTAAATGTCTGATGTGTTTTTTAAGGTTGATCGTCAGTGACACCTTAAATTGTCACGTAATACTTTTTATATAAGTTTTGAGGTTTATGGCTGTTGGATGCAGAATAGGGCAAGCAGCAAAAATATTTATTTTCGGAAGAATTCCCTCCGGGATTTATGTCGTGTCCACAGAGATCGGTTCGAGGGAAAGAATGTCGTTCGACAATCTCTTGCATTTATGAGTTTGGATTAAAATAGTTTAAACATAGAAACAGAAGAGTAAATATTAAAACATAAAACAAATTCATTCTTCAGCAAGACAAACTTATCCGGCATGCACATAATTGATTCTTCACAAACTTAAACTTACTGACCAGTTATACTCAACCTACAATACTCCTCAATATCACCCAGCATCGCTCACAACAAAGGTTATGTCTAACGCAAAGTTGAGAAAACAACTGTGTTACCCTCGCCGACACTCTCGTACGCGACTCAAGGCACGAAGGCATTAAGCTTCGACGCCTATTAAAGATTGTTAGCTCTTAAATCTATCTCTAGAATCCATAAACTAACAGATAATCATCCCTGATCGAAGTTTGCGAGGATTATCTCTAACGCAACTCAAACCCCGCGCATAAAGCAAAAATCAGAGACAATCACCAATAAAAATTTGTAAAGCAAGTTTTATACAACGCCATGGGCGACAAATATACATGAGATCATAGTCAATACATATACAAAACCCAACAAAGAAGAAAAACACAAAGAAGAAGAGAAATGAACCAAACATCTCGCGGTTTGTCAGAGCCGATCGACGATCAATCCACCCCGGTTCATCCGTATGCAAGCTTCCATGCTGTTTTCTAAGCTAATCTACTAAAAAATGAAGTTTGATGGAGTTGGGATCACAAAACCCCAAAACCATAACCTACAAATTGTGTTTATGGCCCATAAATGGTGTTTCAGCCCGTCCAGTATCGCCCGACGGTGGTTTGGGTCGCCCGGTGCTATCCAAAATTCCTGGAACGCCACTGGAATTCATATTTCAATTTTTTCTACCGCCCGGCGCTGCAGGGGCGCAGCACACCAGACAACAAAAATTCTGTAGTGTTTTATTCGTAACTTTTGAACCGTAACTCTGTTTTTCGCCCGGTTCGAAGCGTTGGAAAACTTATTCAATGCTATATTCAACAATGGCAAAATCCCATTGCTGGAATACCTACAAAAATGAGATAAAATCAATTAAACTCAATGATATTTACAAGAAAACGCAATATACACACGAAAACATAACGTAAACGTATTTACACATAAAGTGGGGTTTATTCAACCAATTTTAATACAAAGTAACGATAAGTGCAACAAAACTTATATACAAAAATAGGTACAATTTACACTTATCAAACTCTCCCCAACTTACATAATTGTTTGTCCTCAAACAAAAATTAAACAACTCAAAGAAACAGAGTGAAAACCAAAGAATCACGAATCAATAGGTTTTGAAAATCGGACAAATGAATGGTTCAAATGAAAACGGTACACACAAAATAAATACTTACCACTAAACTACAACGATAACATAGTCACGAAACAAATGCAAAATACAAAAATCATACCAAACATCCTAAAACAACACAAGTTCAAATGTGAATCACACCTAGCAAAAACAATCATCGGTAGATGAAAAACATAAAATGAGGTACTTATCACTCACACAATAATCATGCAAACAATAGACTAAATTATGCAACCATCCAAAAATCATATTGAACATACAAAGGCAAGAATCACAAGGACTTTTCAAGGTTGTAGCTGTCGTACCTCGAAAAATACGATCCTCGCGATGGACGCGGAAAAAACAAACTGTTCGAAACAGAGTCGCCACCGAACTTTATTCGTTCCAAGGAAGGAATAGGGAAATATCGATAAATCCTTTAAAGGGAGATAAGAACATGGTCGTCGCAACCAAATTCGGGTTCGGGAGTCGGTTACGCAAGAGGGAAGGTATTAGCACCCTCTATGTCTGTTGTACTCAACGGGAACCTCTTGATTCGATTCGTGAGAAAGCTAGCTAGGTTTGTTTGTTTATCTTCTAAGGGATTTGTTTTATAAGGGGGAAATGGGGTGGTTTTTCTATTAGTGTGCTCGGCAAGGATTAAGAACCCTTGTGCCTACGTATTCCCTTGTGCAATGGGAAAGTCAGAACATTCGTAGTTCGTGGGACTACGGTTGGTTTGTATTTTTTAAATGAACGAGTGTTTAATTTGCATTCTAACTGGTAAACGTTGGCTTATCTGCTCGTCAAGGGAGGCTGAAGCACAAGTTCATATGCGCGGAAGAATGGACTAAACAATGTTCTTTTTGTGAAAAGTTGTTTGAGTATGAATTAAGTGTATTAGATATTTGATTGAGGAAAAGGTCTGATTTGGACGTGTTTTAGGCGAACGAGAGTTTAGGTTGCATTATAACTGCTAAACATTGGCTTGTCTGCTCGCTAGGGGAGGCTGAAGCACGAGTTCATATGCGCGGAAGAATGACTTAAACAATGTTCTTTAGGAAAGGTGTTTGAGTTGTGGATTAAGTGTATTAGGGTTTCGGTTGCGTGGGAAGTGTTTGGTTTGTTAAGTATTTTAGAGGAAGAATGACGAATATTCGATAAACGAGACGTCGGTCTCGCAATCAATTAATCGGGGCATTACTGAGATGCTAGATCTCAACGACACCTTTTTCATTCTACTGATTATGAAATTGTTTGATAATGATTAAGTGTTTTAAGATGAAAGGTTGGATGAACAACAACCCAAGGGCGTGCCTCAAGAGCCATTCATTCGAAGATCCAAGGAATGCTAGATTCCAAGAATCTCCTCTTTTCGTTAGTTGATTAAGAAAACGGTTTGAAAAAAAAGATCGAATTGGATAGGTTACGAAAAAAGGTGAGTACCGATACTAGTCCCTAGGGGTGCTCCTAGTAACGAAACCTCGAGATGTGCAAGTGTGCGTGTGATGGCGAGGCAAAAGGCGCTCGACTTACGATTGGGCTCGATGGCGAATCGAGGGCTGGTTTGGAAATGGTTTAGTTGAAAAGGTCGAAAGATTGAATGAATGACAACCCAAGGGGCGTGCCTCGAGAGCCATCCATTCGAAGACCCAAGGAATGCTAGATTCCAAGAATCTCCTCCTTTCGAAAGTATGATTGAAAAAAGGGCGACAATTCAGTGTATTTAGATTAAGTGTATGAACAAAGAAGATTGTTAGATAAACATGAATATGAATATAATATGGCCAATATGAATAGTATGAATAAAAAATATAATCGGGATAATATTTGACGGAAAATAAACACGATAATGAAGAGAATATAGTGCAAAGTAAAATGTGAAATAAAATCGAAATCGAAGAAAAGTCTTATCTTAACCGACAAAATTTGGTTTTAGATGTTCATCGACCCAAAAAAAAATGAAAAGTAAAAGTGAAAATAAAATCGGTCTCGTCTTAATCAAGATCTTTAATCTTAGATCGATAAACTATGATTTTTGACTTTCATTGACCGATAAAAAAATAAAAAAAGGTGGCCTCATATAAATCAAGATTTTGAATCGATTGAAGGAAATCAACTAATCATGATTTTTGTTATATCATTGGCCGAAAACAAAATTGAAATAAAGTCGAAAATGAAAAGTAACTCAAAAAATGAATCTAAACAAAGTGATAACCGAAATGAGTACAAGAATTATTGGAAATAAATAACAAGATATTCAATAAAATACTTAATAAAATTATCTAAAAAAAATATTTAGCAAAAATATTAATAAAAGTATTTACCAAAATAAATAACAAGATATTAATAAATGATTAAAATAATAAAATCTCTAACAAAGTTTTTTTTAGTAATCAGCAAGAATATTTGCTAGAATTAATAAAAGAGTTTGAAAGAAAATATGTGTGTCTTAAAAATGAAATCAATTGGGATTAGTAACCCATCATCCACCAAAGAAAAGAACGGGTGGAATAGAAATGAGAGGGGTGCAAGAGTCAAGAAACTACATGGGCTCTAAGGCCCAGCAACCCACACAATGAAATGGCGCGGTCAACAATACCACCATCATCAGGTTTTAAAGCAACACAAAAAGCATGGTTGACAATATCAAGGCATGGTCAAAATCTTACCCATTTTAAAAAATACAACCAAAAGTATGAACACAGATCTAAAATCAATCGAAGAAACACGAAATCATCATCATTGTGTGTCGCATTCGGAAAGAGAGAACAATAAATCATGGCTCATCATCCCTATCACCACACAATCAACGTAAATCAAACTTTCTCTCCGCACAAAGCTTTCTCCGGATCGCTTCAGTTTCGTGTTTGTAATCCCGTCTCTACTCGTTCGTTTCAACCTTCAATTCAGGTTTGACGAGTTTGCGATTCTTTTCGTTCGTCTGGTTCAAAACGTCTCTTTCTTATCACTTCCTCTCCCCTGTTCCGATTCGGTTTTGGATCTGTGTGGGTTTGGTTTCGATTTGAGGGTGGTTTGTAGGTTGATTTGAAGAAGAAGAAGGGTGGGGTTATGTTGAAGAATGTTGTTGACGGAATAGGAAGGAATTGAGGGAAGGTTTAAGTTACTCTACTGTTGTGTGTTGTGTTGAGATGGGTTGGTGATGGTGGTGGCGGTTGTATTTGTTGTTGAAAACGGCGGAAGGTGGTCGTATGGTTGTTACGGTCGATTTCGAAAGAGAAGCGGCTGAGTTGATGAATGTGGAGGTCGAAGAAAATGGCGGATGGAGGAAGGAAAGTGCTGGCACAGATTGGTGAAAGTGGTGATGGAGGTTACGAGTTTGGAAGGTGTAGAGCACCACGAAGGTTGAGCTTGTTGTTGTTTTTATGGCGAGTGAGGGTGGGAGTTGTCTGAGATAATGAAGATGAAGGTTGGCTCATGTTTGAGCTAAGACCGAGTGTGTAGGACGAGTGAAAAAGAGTGTGATTATGAGAAATTTTCTGTTTGTGTTGGAGAGTTCAAAGTTTTGTTTTCTCCCCCTTCCGATGTTACGGTTCTCCGTTCTCCTTCTTTTTTAATCCTTTTCTTCTCTTTTAAAATAGTACAAACTTGTCTATTAAGTTTGTAGTACAATTCATTTTGTCTTATTGCTTGTGATAAGTCTCTTTCAAAATGCAGGTTTTCCACAGACTGTTGCTGGTTGTTGTTGAGGTCTGAGCGAGTTGCAGGATATGGCTTGCTTGGAATTGCTGCTGAAAATGCTTTCATGTGTGCAGGTTGCTTGTAACAAAAAGGGCAAGGCATGTGTCATGTGTAGCAGCAAAGTTCTTCTTCTTTTTTTTTTTTTTCAAATAAAAAGTTTTAATGTAATGGGCCTTCAATAAGAAAAGGGTTATTATTTTTGTAGCATTTTTGGTAGAATGCATCATGAGCTTTTATTTTGTAGAATTTAATGGGCTTTATTGTTTGTGATTGGTATGGATTTGGATAATGGTGAGAATATGGTTTTAGTGGATAATGGAATTAGTTTGGAAAAGTGGATATGAAAGATGATTAATAGAAAAATGGAGAATTATGGATAATGGATAATGGGTGTATGGTAGAAAAATGGATAAAAAATGGACTTTAGAACATGGTTTAATGATTATTAACATTGGTGATTTTAAATATGGAATTTGAATTGGAATTTGGAAAGAAAGATGAAATTGAATTGAATTGAAAATTGCTTTGAATTAAATGAACATTAACAAGAGAAATGGTTATTTGGACTATTTAGTAAAATGGATAATGAAAATGGATAGTTGAATGAAAAATTGGATTGAAAAGTGGATAAATAACAAAATGGTAACGGGAATGGATATTTATAAAATGAATGGATATTTACATTGAATAATGAAATCACAATGGATATGGAAGTGGTTCAAAAACGGATATTTGGATTCAAAAGTGGTTTAGAAGAAAAAAGGATGTACAGAGGTCATTTACACACAGGTAGGACAAATTTGGGGTATGACAGATGCCCCTATCTAATTGTCTTGAACCCGAGAAAATGAATTGCTGTATGACGTTCATTTTTAGGGTGGAAGTCAATTAGATATAAGAAGACCCCAAAATTTGGCTGACAAAAGGTAAAGTGTAAGAGTGAGAGTTGATAGAATGAAGTAATAGGATTCAAACTGAACAAAATAACTTGAGGCTCTTTGGGTGGTCGAAGCAGTCCCTTGTCCATTGAGGTTCTCTGATAATACCAAAGTAGTATTTTTGAAAGGCAGATGATTCTCTGGGTCGTCGAAGCAGTCCCTTATCCATTAAGGTTCCTCGATGATACCAAAGTAGTATCTCTGAAGGCATACGATTCTCTGGGTCGTAGAAGCAGTCCCTTATCCGTTAAGGTTCCTCGATGATACCAAAGCAGTATCTCTGAAGGCAGACGATTCTCTAGGTTGTCGAAGCAGTCCCTTATCCGTCAAGGTTCCTCGATGATACCAAAGCAGTATCTCTGAAGGCAGACGATTCTCTGGATCGTCGAAGCAGTCCCTTATCCGTTAAGGTTCCTCGATGATACCAAAGCAGTATCTCTAAAGGCAGATGATTCTCTGGGTCGTCGAAGCAGTCCCTTATCCGTCAAGGTTCCTCGATGATACCAAAGCAGTATCTCTGAAGGCAAAAGATTCTCTGGGTCGTCGAAGCAGTCCCTTATCCATTAAGGTTCTCCGATGATACCAAAGCAGTATTTCTACGGTAAATTTGCTGAAGAATAGTTGAGCAAGATTTCTGTCGGAGGAAATGTGTTGGCTCTGCAGGGGGAAGCTTATAAGAAACTTTCTAGAATATCCTCTGCTTGGGGAGTAAGAATAGCAACAGCTGCTGGGGATTGTCATTATCAACTGCACGGCAGAAGAATGACTTGCTGGGGAATAGAATTCCAAGAGCACGTGCGGAGTATCAACCTCTCTTGAGAAGAATACTGCCGACTTTGAGGGAGGACTGGCCAAGATGCTTGTGAACTGATCTTGGATCCTACTATGATATGTTGCTGGGGATGAATATGCCATGCATTGCAAGATGCACCGACATGCACACTAAGATGCAACTGCTGGGGACTCTAATGCACGTATGATATGATAGTGCTTGAAATGATTATGTAGTGTTATGCTATTAAGTTATGCAAATGATCGGGCGCGCTGGGGATAGGTTTCCTTGTCGAGGGTATCACCAGGGATCGGATTTGGTAATCGCCAAATGAAATTGGACTTTGGTTATTTTGGTGTTATGAGGATGCCAGCGACAGTGGATTTTTAATGGTTGCTAATGAAGACTGGACTTTAAAGGGCAGATTTGAAGGTGCCAATGAGTGTGGACTCTTGGGTAGTTGCCAAATAAGGATTGGACTTTTGGGTCAAACTTCCAGACTAAAACTGGATTGGAGGATAGATTACCAGACGAGAACTGGTGAGAAAAGGGTATTTTCTAGATGAGAACTGGACCTTGAATTGGTTTGCCAGACGAGAACTGGACCTTTAAAATGATTTGCCAGATGAGAACTGGGCCTTAAAATGTTTTGCCAGACGAGAACTAGGCCTTTGAATGTTTTGCCAGACGAGAACTGGACCTTAAAATGATTTGCCAGACGAGAACTGGGTCTTGAAGATTTGCCAGACGAGAACTGGGCCTTTTGGATTACCAAGCTAAGTTGGACTTTTGGGTTGCCAAGCTAAGTTGGACTTTTGGATTGCCAAGTTAAGTTGGACTTTGGATTGCCAAGTCTAAGTTAGACTTTGGTGTCAAATCTTGCAATACCAGGCTTTGAGACATCAAATCTTGTTGGAAGGTTAGGCTTGAGGTATGATACACATGTCTATGCAATGAGCGAAGCGACATGACTAATGCATATGAGTGATTCATGAAATGATATGAAAGTTTCCAAAGATGCCCCAGTAGAGGATAATGGATGAATAGGTTCCTACACAACGAGGTTTCTTGTTAACAAGAAGGCAAAAGGTTATAGCATGATTCCCCGACACTCGTTTTGAACTCAAAGGTCACTGACGAAGTTTTGCTTGAACAGATTGAAAGCAATGGAGAGATTTGCCCCTGTGTAGCTCATCTTGCCCCAGTCTGGGTCTATGAAGAATTTCTCCTTGACAGGAAATCGGAAACAACTGTACCATGAGATGATCTCGAGATGGCTTGCCCCAGCATTCCAAGACGTGAAAGGATTTATCCTTGAAAGGAAGTTGAAAGCAGTCGTACCATGAGATGAACTCGAGATGGCTTGCCCCAGAATTCCAAGTTGTGAAAGGATTCTTCCTTTATTGAATGTCTCTTGAAGTATTTGGCTTCAAAGTACCCTTGAGGTAGCTTGCCCCAGAATGAGCGTTGGAGCGACTTAACTTGTGTTGATTGAACATTGGAGGGGTTTTCCTTTAATCAAAAGAACCCCTGGGTGGCCTGCCCCTGGTTGGTAGAGTCTTGAGATGATTTACTCTGATCAACCTGTTCTTGAATGATTTGCTCCATTATCAACTAATGCTTCAGGGAATTGCTTTAAACTGACTGATTCCATAATCATGGGATGTCAATGCCCCTATTCCATAGGCTTATGAGGTGTTGTTAATTCAAATCAACTCTGTTGAATGATCTAACTCTCTTTGATTGCTCCTTATTGGAATTTCCTTGATGTCAAACACTGACTTGCAGTCAAAATTGTTCGTTCACAAATGGTAATTTTAATGCGATGTTCATGCAAGTTTTGAAATAATCATCATTATTGGAATGATACGATAGTGTGTGATGAATGGACCATTAGTCCAAACGTAGTGCTTATTTAACTGATGTGAAAGATGTATCAATAATATGACACCAATGCAAGTGATTAGCAAATTTGTAGGAGTCAGTTTACGCAACCTTGCTGTAGTATGCTTTCAGACTAAACCTCGCCTCAATTAGGTCTTTTGAGGGTTGTAACATGGTCTGGTTCATGGTTATAGAAACAAAGGATATAAGGCTCAAAATTTGTTTGTACCCACCCCTTTCTTCGTGATGATCCCCAGTCCTACGTTCAGTTGACTCTGCACATGTTTGTCCTCCAAATGGGGTGACGGTGTATGCGATGAATGATTCAAGGTTTGCTCGAAATGGCAGTCACCTTATTTTGTTTCGGATGGATGTCAGTGACCTCGTGATTTTTGATATGGTGGTCACTGAATTTTATTTTGCTTTGCTGAGGATTTGAGGACCTCTTTTGCTTTTGATTCCTATCTTTTGCATGAACTGATTTTGCTTTTCGAGTCCATCAGGGTTGCCTTGATTTTTGCCTAAGTCTCCTTTGAGGTGTTTGACTTAGCAGGCTTTTTTAATTTGTTTTTGATTTTGTCGAAGGATTGTGACTGCCAAGTTATTAGTCATTGATGAACCACCATCATGTTTTTGGACTTTGCTTTTGTGAACTGAGTGCGTAATCAGGTTAACTGAACACTACCCTGCCCTGGGTTGAGTGTAAGGGTTTGAATATCCGAAGGAAACTCCTACTTCTAGGCTCGAAGTGGTTAACTAGGGACTAACTCCTTATCTCTCCAGTGTTTGGGGATTTGAAACAATTCCTTTACATCCTTGGCAGGATTTTATCCTAAAGCATACTATAAGCAATGATGGGTATCTTGTTTTCATCATCCTCCCTCCAATCTTTGCTAAATAAAAGTTTGATAAAGTGAGTGGACAAGAAGTATATGGAAGAATTTTGTTGTTTTTGTTTTTGTTTTTTTTATATATATATAAAAAAAAAAGCGAATGCGGCATGATTAATTCAGAAAATGCATGATCACATCATTAATATTACCATTCAAAACAACAATATTCAAAAACAAGTAGCATTTAACATAACGAAATTACAAATGCAAATGATAAATGTCCAATGGTTGCCAGTATCTGAGGAAGTCTTCTTGTCTGAACCACTGGCTGCCTCTTGAAGTCTTGGAACTTATTTGGGCGAGAAGCTGACGTGCACAACCAAGTTCCCTTCTGGAAATGATATGTACTTTTTGTCAATCAACTGTTGCACCTTGGCTTGAAAAGCTTTGCAATCTTCAGTCGAATGCCCCATTGATCCAGCATGATATCCACAATGTGCATTGGGATCGTACCCCGGCGGGTATGGTTTTGGTAATGGCTTGATAGCTTTGGGCTCTACTAGTGAGTTTCGGACCAGATGCGGCAAAAGTTAACTGTACGACATAGGAACTAGGTGAAGAGGAGAAGTCCTTCTTTCCAAGTTGTTTCGAGGCCTATGCTGATTCTGATGATGATTCTGATATCCTCGACCACGGGCTCGTTGATTTGCACGAGGAAAAATCATGGGTTTCTGGTATGACGCCCTAGGATTGACAGGTTGCCCATAAGGATGATATGGCGCTGACAATGATAACTGCCGAGAAGCTGAATGGCCATAAAGTCTTGCTGGTGTACCCTGAGAATACTCAACATTTGCTATGACTGCATCAATTTCATTATCCTCTTCCTCTTGGGGATTGCTGAAGGATTCAGTCTCACAACCTTGATTACTCGAGACGTCTCGAACTTGTTTAGCTTTGAGGTAACTCTCGATGTGTTCTTCTACTATTATAAGGTCAGAGAAGCTTGAGAATGAACTGCCAGTCATTCTTTCAAGATAGGTGGCATGTAGACTGTCCAAGAACATGTAAATCAATTCTTTGTCAAAGAGTGGTGGTTGTATCCTGGCTGCGAACTCTCTCCACCGTTGTGCATAGGTCTTAATGGATTCACCGCTCTTCTGAGATAGGCTTTGCAACTGCATGCGACTGGGAGCCATGTCCAAATTGTACTCATATTGCTTTAGGAAAGCGTTGGATAAGTCTTTCCATGATTGGATACAACTTCTTTCTAAATCCATGTACCAATTCAAAGATGCACCACTTAAACTGTCTTGAAAACAGTAAATCATCAACTTGTCGTTGCGGACATGAGAAGTCATCTTTCGGCAGAACATCACCAAATGACGCTTTGGACAACTGATACCAGCGTACTTCTCGAAGTTGGGTACTTCAAACTTCGGAGGAATTGCCAAATCTGGCACTAGGCACATATCAACAACATCGAGCCCAGAAGTATCACACGCTTTCATAGCTTGAACTTTCTCTTCGATGGCACAAAACCTTTTCTCCATGGAATCAGTCAGCGATATTATCTGAGACTGAGAAAGGATGTTCACTCGTGGAGGATGATCACCAGGTAGACGATCATACAATGGGTTAGTCGACACAGCAAAACCTGATGGGGGTCAAAATCCTTCATCCCAACATGTTGAAAGCTATCCTCTGACATAGCCATCACAACTTTCAAATTGTCTATGCTTCTCTTATCTCCGCTTGAACTTTGCTTTAAATGCTTTGCGGCTACCACAGGTTCAGTATGAGCGTCGGGAAATCAGCTGGCAGGAAATGGACAGAGGATTAGATGAGTTTTGGTTGGAAGGGTATGCCATGCAAATGATATACAAACAAATGCAATACAGGAAGATCCAGGATCCAGGATATCACGAGAATTTTCAAAACACTCTAACAGGTAGGCTTTATAAGGATAGTTCTAGATTCTTTACCCATAAACCCACTCACGGGATAGCTCTTATGTTGATGGATATGGTTCCCAGGGTCTCGGACACTAATCGCGTCAACACCACGCAACAGGCTAGCTGCATTGTGACGGGGATACAAAAAGGTCTATCCTGAGTGTAGTTTTCATGCTAGGCCCGCGAGAAGCGAGTCCTCGGAGACTAACACTAACGACCACCAAGATGGAAACCGGTGCTAAGAGTGGTTCCCAGAGTCACGGACCCTTCATGAATCAAGTCGTGTGACAGGCTAGCTGCGTTACAACAAGATCTACGAAAAGGTCTACTCTAGGGGAAACTTTTATGCTAGGCACACAAGGAGCGCCTTGGGGACTAACACTAATTACTTCCAAAATCTAAACTAGGTGTTCTCTCTTCTTTTTCCAAGACTCAGGTATGGAGCCTTACTTGTGATATCATCCCAAGATCCAACAGGCAAATATGATAAACAACATATAATAAAGAGAAAGCAGTAAAGCAAGTAAGTAAGCAATAGGAGAAAATAAACAAGAAGAAACCAAACAAGCAAAGTTAACACTCTCGAATCGAGTCAAGTTAGGCTTAACTCTCTCTAGCACAGGGCAATGCTTATCCCCAGCAGAGTCGCCATCTGTCGTACCTCAAAAAATACAATCCTCGCGATGGACGCGGAAAAAACAAACTGTTCGAAACAGAGTCGCCACCGAACTTTATTCATTCTAAGGAAGGAATAGGGAAATATCGATAAAACCTTTAAAGGGAGATAAGAACATGGTCGTCGCAACCAAATTCGGGTTCGGGAGTCGGTTAGGCAAGAGGGAAGGTATTAGCACCCTTTACGTCCGTTGTACTCAACGGGAACCTCTTGATTCGATTCGTGAGAAAGCTAGCTAGGTTTGTTTGTTTATCTTCTAAGGGATTTGTTTTATAAGGGGGAAATGGGGTGGTTTTTCTATTAGTGTGCTCGGCAAGGATTAAGAACCCTTGTGCCTGCGTATTCCCTCGTGCAATGGGAAAGTCAGAGAATTCGTAGTTCGTGGGACTACGGTTGGTTTGTATTTTTTAAACGAACGAGTGTTTAATTCGCATTCTAACTGTTAAACGTTGGCTTATCTGCTCGTCAAGGGAGGCTGAAGCACTAGTTCATATGCGCAGAAGAATGGACTAAACAATGTTCTTTTTGTGAAAAGTTGTTTGAGTATGAATTAAGTGTATTAGAGGTTTGATTGAGAAAAAGGTTTGATTTGGACGTGTTTTAGGCGAACTAGAGTTTAGGTTGCATTATAACTGCTAAACATTGGCTTGTTTGCTCGCTAGGGGAGGCTGAAGCACGAGTTCGTATGCGCGGAAGAATGACTTAAACAATGTTCTTTAGGAAAGGTGTTTGAGTTGTGGATTAAGTGTATTAGGGTTTCGGTTGCGTGGGAAGTGTTTGGTTTGTTAAGTATTTTAGAGAAAGAATGACGAATATTCGTTAAACGAGACGTCGGCCTCGCAATCAATTAATCGGGGCATTACTGAGATGCTAGATCTCAACGACACCTTTTTCATTCTACTGATTATGAAATTGTTTGGTAATGATTAAGTGTTTTAAGACGAAAGGTTGAATTAACAACAACCCAAGGGCGTGCCTCAAGAGCCATTCATTCGAAGATCCAAGGAATGCTAGATTCCAAGAATCTCCTCCTTTCGTTAGTTGATTAAGAAAACGGTTTGAAAAAAAAGATCGAATTGGATAGGTTACGAAAAGAGGTGAGGACCGATACTAGTCCCTAGGGGTGCTCCTAGTAACGAAACCTCGAGATGTGCAAGTGTGCGTGTGATGGCGAGGCAAAAGGCGCCCGACTTACGATTGGGCTCGATGGCGAATCGAGGACTGGTTTGGAAATGGTTTAGTTGAAAAGGTTGAAAGATTGAATGAATGACAACCCAAGGGGCGTGCCTCGAGAGCCATCCATTCGAAGACCCAAGGAATGCTAGATTCCAAGAATCTCCTCATTTCGAAAGTTTGATTGAAAAAAGGGCGACAATTTAGTGTATTTAGATTAAGTGTATGAACAAAGAAGATTGTTAGATAAACATGAATATGAATATAATATGGCCAATATGAATAGTATGAATAAAAAATATAATCGGGATAATATTTGACGAAAAATAAACACGATAATGATTAATCGGGTGAATCGGGAAATAGAAGGTGATGACCTCGTCTTAATCAAGAACTCTAAAAAAGGGTTCCATGATGTTTAAGACCTTCATTGATCGGAAATGAAGAGAATATAGTGCAAAGTAAAATGTGAAATAAAATCGAAATCGAAGAAAAGTCTCATCTTAACCGACAAAATTTGGTTTTAGATGTTCATCGACCCAAAAAAAGAAAAGAAAAGTAAAAGTGAAAATAAAATCGGTCTCGTCTTAATCAAGATCTTTAATCTTAGATCGATAAACTATGATTTTTGACTTTCATTGACCGATAAAAATAAAAAAAGGTGGCCTCATATAAATCAAATTTTGAATCGATTGAAGGAAATTAACTAATCATGATTTTTGCTATATCATTGGCCGAAAACAAAATTGAAATAAAGTCGAAAATGAAAAGTAACTCAAGAAATGAATCTAAACAAAGTGATAACCGAAATGAGTACAAGAATTATTGGAAATAAATAACAAGATATTCAATAAAATACTTAATAAAATTATCTAAAAAAAAATATTTAGCAAAAATATTAATAAAAGTATTTACCAAAATAAATAACAAGATATTAATAAATGATTAAAATAATAAAATCTCTAACAAAGTTATTTTTAGTAATCAGCAAGAATATTTGCTAGAATTAATAAAAGAGTTTGAAAGAAAATAGGTGTGTCTTAAAAATGAAATCAATTGGGATTAGTAACCCATCATCCACCAAAGAAAAGAACGGGTGGAATAGAAATGAGAGGGGTGCAAGAGTCAAGAAACTACATGGGCTCTAAGGCCCAGCAACCCACATAATGAAATGGCGCGGTCAACAATACCACCATCATCAGGTTTAAAACAACATAAAAAGCATGGTTGACAATATCAAGGCATGGTCAAAATCTTACCCATTTTAAAAAATACAACCAAAAGTATGAACACAGATCTAAAATCAATCGAAGAAACACGAAATCATCATCATTGCGCGTCGCATTCGGAAAGAGAGAACAATAAATCATGGCTCATCATCCCCATCACCACACAATCAACGCAAATCAAACTTTCTCTCCGCACAAAGCTTTCTCCGGATCGCTTCGGTTTCATGTTTGTAATCCCGTCTCTACTCGTTCGTTTCAACCTTCAATTCAGGTTTGACGAGTTTGCGATTCTTTTCGTTCGTCTGGTTCAAAACGTCTCTTTCTTCTCACTTCCTCCCCCCTATTCCGATTCGGTTTTGGATCTGTGTGGGTTTGGTTTCGATTTGAGGCTGGTTTGTAGGTTGATTTGTAGAAGAAGAAGGGTGGGGTTATGTTGAAGAAGGTTGTTGATGGAATAGGAAGGAATTGAGGGAAGGTTTAAGTTACTCTACTGTTGTGTGTTGTGTTGAGATGGGTTGGTGATGGTGGTGGCGGTTGTATTTGTTGTTGAAAACGGCGGAAGGTGGTCGTATGGTTGTTACGGTCGATGTCGAAAGAGAAGCGGCTGAGTTGATGAATGTGGAGGTCGAAGAAAATGGCGGATGGAGGAAGGAAAGTGAGGGCGCAGATTGGTGAAAGTGATGATGGAGGTTACGAGTCTGGAAGGTGTAGAGCACCACGAAGGTTGAGCTTGTTGTTGTTTTTACGACGAGTGAGGGTGGGAGTTGTCTGAGATAATGAAGATGAAGGTTGGCTCATGTTTGAGCTAAGACCGAGTGTGTAGGACGAGTGGAAAAGAGTGTGATTATGAGAAATTTTCTGTTTGTGTTGGAGAGTTCAAAGTTTTGTTTTCTCCCCATTCCGATGTTACGGTTCTCCCTTCTCCTTCTTTTTGAATCCTTTTCTTCTCTTTTAAAACAATACAGACTTGTCTATTAAGTTTGTAGTACAATCCATTTTGTCTTATTGCTTGTGATAAGTCTCTTTCAAAATGCAGGTTTTCCACAGACTGTTGCTGGTTGTTGTTGAGGTCTGAGCGAGTTGCAAGACATGGCTTGCTTGGAATTGCTACTGAAAATGCTTTCATGTGTGCAGGTTGCTTGTAACAAAAAGGGCAAGGCGTGTGTCATGTGTAGCAGCAAAGTTCTTCTTCTTTTTTTTGTTTCAAATAAAAAGTTTTAGGGGTAAATATACAAACTCCCCCTACAATGTTAGCGAGTTCTCATTTTAGCCCCTGACAAATTTTTTTTGACTGCCACATTGCAGCAAAGATTTCTTTCTATTGCTTGCGTGACAGTCCACGTGGCATTTTTAATATTATTTTTTAATTTTTTTTATTTTTTTATTTTTTTATTTTTTTTATTTTTTTTTATTTTTTTATTTTTTAATTTTTTAATTTTTTTTTATTTATTTTTATTATTATTTTTTAACGTTTTTTTTATAATTTTTTTTTCTTTTTTTATTTATTTTTGTTTCGTTTTTATTTATATATTTTTTTATTTTTTTTTACTTTTTTTTATTTTTCGTTTTTGGACCTAATTTTTATTTTTAAAACACTTCATATATGTTAATAATTGAAAACACTTCAAACCGATGTGTGACATTAAAAACACTTCAAACCTGTTGAAACTTTACCAGCAAAAACACTTCATATATGTTAATAATTTGAGAGGAGAACACAAACACCACATACTTCTTCCCTTATATTACAACACTCATCAACCATCTTTATAACCTCTCTCCACTTCTTCTTCTTTTTTCGCTACAGTATTGTTTCATTTCTTCTCCATTGTTTTCAATACTCATAAACCATCCAAAACTCAATATAAAACATACTCACAACACAACAATACCACACACCTTAATAAACAAGAATCTCATGCTCTCATCACTCTCCAAACCTCCATCACCATATATTGTACCATTATATCTATACTATAACCATAACACAACCGTCCACATCCTCATGAAAATGGTAACTTGCTACTGCCATGTTCACACCATAAGTTATGTTCATACAATGTAAAAAGTTATCAACTTCATTACAATCCACCACCTTCAAAAAAATCTTTCTCTTATTAACCATTTTAAACCTCTTTAACACCATATATCACTCACACACATAATGTAGCAACACCACAACAACAACAACAAACCTGTACAAAGAATAAAATATATATTTGAAATACCATCATTTTGTATACATCAATAACACGTTATTTATTTACAAAGACAATAAATATTCTATCTTTAATAAAAAAAATTAAATATAGTATAAAATATTTGAAAATTTATCGGATTTCTTTTGAAAGAAAACTAATAAAGGGTTTAAAATAACAATTTGTTTAAAATAGAATTAAAAATAAAAATTAGGTCCAAAAACGAAAAATAAAAAAAGTAAAAAAATAAAAAATATATAAATAAAAACGAAACAAAAATAAATAAAAAAAAAGAAAAAAAAATTATAAAAATTATAAAATAAAAAAAACGTAAAAAAAAATAAAAAATAAAAAAAATAAAAAAAATAATAAAAAAAAAAATAATATTAAAAATGCCACGTGGACTGCCACGCAAGCAATAAAAAGGAATCTTTGCTGCAATGTGACAGTCAGGGGCCTAAGTGAGGGAATCTGGATATTAAGAGGGGGTGTTTAAAAAAAAAATTTACAGGGCCTAAATTGAAAACTCGCTAACATTGCAGGGGGGTTTGTATATTTAACCCAAAGTTTTAATATAATGGGCCTTCAATAAGAAAAGGGTTATTATTTTTGTAGCATTTTTGGTAGAATGATTCATGAGCTTTTATTTTGTAGAATTTAATGGGCTTTATTGTTTGTGATTGGTATGGATTTGGATAATGGTAAGAATATGGTTTTAGTGGATAATGGAATTAGTTTGGAAAAGTGGATATGAAAAATGATTAATAGAAAAATGGAGAATTATGGATTATGGATAATGGGTGTATGGTAGAAAAATGGATAAAAAATGGACTTTAGAACATGGTTGAATGATTATTAACATTGGTGATTTTAAATATGGAATTTGAATTGGAATTTGGAAAGAAAGATGAAATTGAATTGAATTGAAAATTGTTTTGAATTAAATGGACATTAACAAGAGAAATGGTTATTTGGACTATTTAGTAGAATGGATAATGAAAATGGATAGTTGAATGAAAAATTGGATTGAAAAGTGGATAAATAACAAAATGGTTACGGGAATGGATATTTATAAAATGAATGGATATTTACATTGAATAATGAAATCACAATGGATATGGAAGTGGTTCAAAAACGGATATTTGGATTCAAAAGTGGTTTAGAAGAAAAAAGGATGTACAGAGGTCATTTACACACAGGTAGGACAAATTTGGGGTATGACAGCAGCGTGGTCGGGTAAACAAACAAGGGAAAATTTCTAAAGGTAATTGAAACAAAAACTTGCCTAAGCCTAAGGGAGTGATCAACTCACAAAAGTTCAAACACCAAATTCCAATCAACTTCTTCTTTCATCCCAAGTATTACACAAACACAATACTTATTTAGCACAATTATTTGAACTCTTTTTGTTTCCTTTTTCAATGATTTTCTGTTTCTTTCTTTTTCTCTTTTTTCTTTTCTTTTTCATATTTTTCTCTTTTTTCTTTTCTTTTTCATCCTCATAGAAACCAACCAATGAGTAAACAATCATTCTCTCCCCAACTTGAATTCAACCACATCATCATGTGAATACTCGCTACTTTCTAAGGCAAGGCAAAAATTCATACAACAACACAAAGTTGAGGGTTCAAGAAAAAACAAAATCCATTCAAAAATAAGTGAACTAAATACTCATAGACAAGCATTAAGTTCAAATAAAACATGGATCAAAAAGCTCAAAGGGGTTACAAATGATCACACGCTCACAAGGTGAATTGACTATTCAGCTAGGTAGTTGTGCTCAAAATGAAACAAAATGCCTTGATCCTTTTCATGCTTACATATAATCAACACAAACAAAAGATTAAGCATAATAAAATCCAGTTAAAACAAGAATGTTGGTACTCCGTGCATATATGAACAATGGAAGGCTTCCTCACAAAAAGGTTGGGAACTAAAGTGATTCACAACAAGAACAAGTATATAAAAGAATAAATGGCATGAAAGTTTGTAAAAACCCTAAGTATCATGAAGATGCTGAAGTCAAGAAAGCGATAAACACATACCTTGGACGTGTACAAAACTTAACAAGATCATTACCATACATCCGCAAGTTGAAACGATCAAACTTGGAACATCACCAAAAGTTCCTCAAGCTACTCAAATCAAGTTCATTGACAAACACGAAAACTATTAATATTAACAAACCGAAAAACCGGTAGAAAATTCATTAAACAAGTTGTAAAGTGAAGATTTGAGAATTTTACGAAAAATCTGAGTACAACTTGTTTAATGAATGTTCACCACACTACCTAAGCTAAACCACAACAAAAGAAAATAATACAACATGCTTGTTTTACGTCGTAAGCTCGACGCCTTTACTGTGCTTAGCTAGTAACTTCCTTCCTTCATGCCATAGTGATGCCTCATCGCGCAAACCAAAAGCAAGTATCCTAACCAAACACTTAACAAACGTTACGGAAACAAAATGTATACACCACTTGAACAAACATAATGGAAATAGACAATATATACGATATATACAAAACTAAAAAACAAAGAAACTATCGCAATGCGCTTAAATATCAAAACCAATCTCTGGCAACAACGCCATTTTGTTGGATGCAGAATAGGGCAAGCAACAAAAATATTTATTTTTGGAAGAATTCCCTCCGAGACTTATGTCGTGTCCACAGAGATCGGTTCGAGGGAAAGAATGTCGTTCGACAATCTCTCGCGTTTATGAGTTTGGATTAAAATGGTTTAAACATAAAACAGAAAAGTAAATATTAAAACATAAAACAAATTCATTCTTCAGCAAGACAAACTTATCCGGCATGCACATAATCGACTCCTCACAAACTTAAACTTACCGACCAGTTATACTCAACCTACAATACTCCTCAATATCACCCAACATCGCTCACAACAAAGGTTATGTCTAACGCAAAGTTGAGAAAATAACCGTGTTACCCTCGCTGACACTCTCGCACGCGACTCAAGGCACGAAGACATTAAGCTTCGACGCCTATTGAAGATTGTTAGCTCTTAAATCTATCTCTAGAATCCAGAAAGTAACAGATAATCATCCCTAATTGAAGTTTGCGAGGATTATCTCTAACGCAACTCAAACCCCGCGCATAAAGAAAAAATCAGAGACAATCGCCAATAAAAATTTGTAAAGCAAGTTTTATACAATGCCATGGGCGACAAATATACATGAGATCATAGTCAATACATATACAAAACCCAACAAAGAAGAAAAACACAAAGAAGAAGAGAAATGAACCAAACATCTCGCGGTTTGTCAGAGCTGATCGACGATCAATCCACCCCGGTTCATCCGTATGCAAGCTTCCATGTTGTTTTCTAAGCTAATCTACTAAAAAATGAAGTTTGATGGAGTTGGGATCACAAAACCCCAAAACCATAACCTAAAAATTGTGTTTTTGGCCATTAAATGGTGTTTCAGCCCGTCCAGTATCGCCCGACGGTGGTTTGGGTCGCCCGACGCTAGCCAAAATTCCTGGAACACCACTGGAATTCATATTTCAATTTTTTCTACCGCCCCTGCACCGCCCGGCGCTGCAGGGGCGCAGCACACCAGACAACAAAAATTCTGCAGTGTTTTATTCGTAACTTTTGAACCGTAACTCCGTTTTTCGCCCGGTTCGAAGCGTTGGAAAACTTATTCAATACTCTATACAACAATGACAAAATGCCATTGCTGGAACACCTACAAAAATGAGATAAAATCAATTAAACTCAATGATATTTACAAGAAAATGCAATATACACACGAAAACGTAAAGTAAACGTATTTACACATAAAGTGGGGTTTATTCAACCAATTTTAACACAAAGTAATGATAAATACAACAAAACTTATATACAAAAATATGTACAATTTGCACTTATCAATGGTGTTACAAGTGATCCGTATCTCCTACGAGAAGAAGAAGGTGGAGATATATGAGCCCCAAAAGTTGACACCTCCGCATGAATCAGGCTAAAGGGGATATGAGCCTCCGAAACCTGACTCTTTTCCCTCCAGTCAGATGCATGTTGTGCAATTCTGATGTGCCTCAGTGTGTCGTCTCTATCAACCATAATTCCGTAAGTAAACCAAAAAAGTGTCACACAATTACTACAAGCAACCTACAAGCAAGAAAAGCAAAAAGAAAAGAGACAGATAAATTGCGGAGATGCATCTCCGGTTCATGGGAATCCAAATGTTGAAAAATTATGGAGATGCATCTTCGTAATTTCCTGCAACTTTCATCTTTGTCAATAGCGCTAATGCAGACCACCAAACCCCCAAAAATAATGCATTGATCGTTACTTTTAACTATCAAACACATTTATCATAATGTATCAACTATCAAACATGCATAAATCTATGGCTCCTATACATATTTCAAATTTCATTTTTAATTCCCTAAAATATTTAATGGTCATGATTCAAAATTCTGGCCATATTTTTAAGCTCGTTGTCTAATTAAGGGGATGAACTCCAAATTTGAAGAAGATGCTGTGAAACTTTGGTGGAAACATGACAGTCTTAGTTTGGAAGAAGACCTAAAGCCATTCAAAAATAATGGTGATGTGTGTGAAATGTCCAAGTTTTCTTATGACAATTGTATGATGTAGAAATATACGTTGAACCCAATGGATTTGTAGCAATTTATCATTTATAGACCAAATTAGAGAGAGATTTAAGGGAAAATGGTATCGTTATTGATGATGTTGATCACATGAATAATGGTATATAAGAGGAATCAAGTGACGAATCTGTCAGAGGTATACAATTTGATGATAGTGAGGAAGACACGATGAATGAGTTTGATTAAATGTTTGATGAAGGGTTTGAGGATATTTTCACATTTGTTGTAGATTTTGGTGAATCTAGTAAGACAAATAATATTGATGATGTTGCGATAACAAGTGAACGACAACCTCACAACTAAGGGTGGGAATAAGGCAGGTCAACTAACAGGGGCCTATGGCCTAGCCTACATAGGCTCAGGCTAGGCTAGGCTTTTTTCAAATAGAAAATGCCTAAGCTTTTTTATAAGCTTATTTAGTTAAAAAGGCTAGGCCATAGGCCATAAAAAAGCCTTTTAAGCCTATCAGGACGACCTATTTAAATAAATATGAATAGTTTTATTAATATTATTATATTGTATTTGTATTTTGAATTAAAATAAAAAAGTAAAGTTTAATTATCTTAATAGTATCATTGTCATAAAGTTTGAACAATGTCATAAATTATTTTAATAAGTTCTCTCAAACAAATAGTATCAAAAAACTTATGTTAATATGTAAACTTAAAATAAGTCAATGCAAATAAGCATTTAGTCTCATTGATATTTTAATTTGTTAGTCTATTTAAATATTAACATTGCTTATTTATAAATGTTCAAATACAATAGGCTTTTATATAGGTTAAAAGGCCAAACAGTCATTCAAAAAGGGCAGATTCAGGCCTAAAAATAAGTCTACAATAGGCCATATGCCAGACTTAGACTTTGAAATTTTTAACAGAGCAAACTCAGGCTTGGCAAAGCCTAGCTTGACCTAGCATATTCTCACCCTTACTCACAACTTTATTACATCATAGATTAAAAAGGAACATGTTATAAAAGATAAGTACATTACGATGAATTTGACAATGTCGTTGGTCATGATAATAGTGAATATAAGCCTAATATGATTAAGATAAAAGAATATGCTGTGATGACTAAGAATTTCAATTTCAAGATTGGAATAAAATATTCCTCACCGAAACATTTAGACACAATACTCGAGCATAACGTTTTGAATGATAGGGAAGTTATATTTGCATAAATGGTGCAAAGAGGTATAAGGTGATATGCATGTATAAGAATAAGTGTGACTACACTGTGTTGTGCAATAAGATAGTAAGAATCACAATATTCATGGTTAAGACACTGTCTCCCAAGCTCAGACATATAAGAAGTTCATATCAAATGTTTCTATTGCATTCAAACTACCAATCCATGTAAAGAACCATGCAAATAAGTCATATTTTAGTGATCCAGTAAGTGACCTTTGACCAAATCTTCTTAAAGTCTTGATATAAATTTTTTATGATGTATGATTGGTCTTGTGTTATGACAAATAAATAGTTGGATACTATAATAAAAACAAAAGAAAAAAATTCTAGTTCATAAAAGAAATAACGAAAAAACTTATGACATTGAAAACTACTGAAATTGTTGCCTTGGAAAAAAGTATTCATATTTAGTTTTAACTGGAGAAGAAGGTGATGAAACTAATGAATACGTACCAGTCCAAAATCATGAGACAAAAATTAAAACATGTGTTAGAAAAATGAAGAGTTTTGACGGTATACGCAAATACTTTTTACAATGAAACTTTGGATGAAGTATTTATATTTTCTAATGGTTTAGATCAAATTTGAAGTAAGATTATATTTGGATTTCGTTTGATATTGTCGTAGTAAAATAATCTGCTTATTTGATTTTATCATGGTAAAACCATGTTTAGGATGTAAAACAATTTTTTGTATGACACCATTATATTATAGTTTGAGGTTTAGTATTGTATGTCAATGTTTTGTTTGAATTTATTTGTAGTTTAATATTAATAGTTGCATATAATAATGCGAACTTTGTCAATTTCATGGGCAATTTTATATGTCTATTTGTTAAGGGTTATGGTGACCAATTTATGAAACTATGTCCAAATTACATACCAAAACATTGAATAATGTCTCAACAAACTAATTGCCATTATATACTACAACACAAGTTCAACATCTTAAGTGCAGAATGACATAACCAATTTACTTCTATTACAATAACTATTGCAAGTACTAAATTATAAAAATAAATATTTCCAATCATCAACAATTACATTTGATTATAAAATAGAGGTTCAACAACAATGACAAAACAATATAAAACATTTTGATTTTGTGTGTGTCAATCCTCTATGAATTTAGCTTATTCTTCAATTTGTTCTTCTTCTTGGATTCTTTACACATCACGCTTACAACATCCAAATCATTCACACCATGATTCTTTCTCCCATCTTCATCTTCACCATCAACAACATCATTATTTTATTGAACGTAACCCACATGTTCATCCCATATAAACGACTACACATGTCATCATTCTATCATTCAAATCATGTTATGCAAATCACAACCCATGTAATAAAATTAAAAACACTTAAATCACATCTCATGTAATCAATTTATGCCACACCCGACAAAATCTCCAAACAGATTTCCTTTATTCGACGAAAGCTCTTTCATCCACATGCTTGTACCGCCGTTGAGAGACACCCTTATCTCGTCATGGGCACTTCAACGGAATACACCGTCTGACCACAGTGTCAAGAAGACTTTCGACACAAGGAGTCGGTCCCTTACTCGAACCGGGCTGTGATACCACTAATGGGTCATCATGAGGGGGAAACATTTACATTGGGCCAAACACTCATCTAACGGTCAAATACTCACCCAAACAAGTGAGAGAGACACCACATATTCACCCAAAATCTTAAGGTAATAGGTGTATGAGTCCTCTTACTTATAAAGTGCTTAACCTCCAATTTTCTAAGCAATTTAGAACTTAGAACTCACACTTGTTTCTCAACACAACTCACACTTGTTTCCCAACAATTTTAATTATAGGACACCATATAAGCACGACAACTACACAATCTATCAGTTTTCTTTATTACAAAAGACAAACATTGTTGCTGATTTTGTTCATTTTTTTATCGTTTTGGATGCACTTGACATGAATAAGATTTTTAGGCATTGAAAAGGAAGAAACACGAGAATATATGGCGACCTATCGATATAGAATATGAATTTGTGAGAAGGAAATTCTATGCTTGGTGAAACAAAGAAGAGGAAAGTTTAATTTATGAGCATTGTTGCAAAGAAGACGAAGGAGGATGAAACAAGAAAGAAGATGGTAACTTCGATTTCGGAATTGTTACGAGTGAAAAAGGATACAAAGTTGTGTCTTCTCCTTCTCGATTTGGAACTTTAGCTATTTTATTTGACTGTTAAATATAAAATGCCCATGTTGGAATTTAAAAAAAAATCTAAATTCACATATAAGTATTAGCCTAATCAAAATCCAATCGATATAAAAAAAGGACAACTGCCCTGCCACG
Organism: Lathyrus tuberosus; assembly: GCA_022829125.1. Taxonomy (NCBI): domain Eukaryota; kingdom Viridiplantae; phylum Streptophyta; class Magnoliopsida; order Fabales; family Fabaceae; genus Lathyrus; species Lathyrus tuberosus. Next base: position 3,572,633 of record JALAZF010000392.1, read on the forward strand.
CCGACTTTTATTAACAAAAGTTAACTTGAATGATGAAGAATGTAGATCTAAAACTTTAAAAGATTGAATATTTAAAAAATATATTTTGAAAGAATAAAAATAAAATAAAATATAAAATATTTAGGAGACCATAATATACCTAACCCTTAATTATAATTATTATAATAAAATATTAATAAATTGAAAATGTATTAAATTTTTAACAAAATAATTCAAGGAAATGTCTTTTAAATTCCAAAAGGAAAAAAAAGTACACATACACATAAGAGTCATGGAGAACAGTGAGTGTGGTAGCTAGCAGTGAACATCTGTTTCCCGCCATCCCAAAAGTAAAAAAAGCGAACAAACTCAAAGCCCTAATTTGGTTAATTAAACCCTCATTTGCGAAGAAGAAGAAGATAGATCAGAAGAAATGTCGTCATGGCAGATTTTCTCCGACGCCGATCACAATTTCCGGTGGCAAATCAACTCAGACACTTCAAATGTTACTACACCTTCACCCCCTTCCAATACTATTCCCACACCTCCCCTTCCCTCTATGTACAATCTTCTCCTACATGCTTCCACGTCACACCTTTTTCAACCTCAAGGTACCTCTTTCTCTTTCTCATTCACTTCATTCATTCAATTACCTTATGATTTGATTTAATTTCATTTTTATTTCTTCATGATTTTATAATAGTAATGATAACAAATGAATTATTATTTATCTTCCGATTTCGAGGTGAATTTTCAAGTGTCTTGATTTGAATTAATGTGTTTTGATTTTGCAGATGAAGAACATGCTATAGATGATAGTTTTGGATTCTCGAATTCTCTTTTCAAGACAGCCTCAGGAAGAAAAGTTACTATTTCTTCTAACAGTATTATTAGAGCAAAGACGTTACTGGAATCGGGATTGCGAGAAGAAGCTGTTGGTAGTGATATTAAAACCCCTCAGAATGCTAAGAGATTTTGTGTTTTTGATAAAGAATCACCCTCAACAGTTTTGAGTTTCGCCCCATTTCAGAGTCCTTTAGTTAGTAGATTGAAGAATGGTTTTGAGAATAAAATTGTGGAACCAGATAGTGGTGGTAGTGGTGAGAAAGCTCCAATTAAATTCCAAACTGTTGGTAGTGATATTCAAACTCCTCAGAATGCTAAAAAATATTGTGCTTTTGATGAAGAATCGCCTCATTTACAACTTGTAGATAGTAGTAAAAGGATAAGTTCTGTGTCGTTTCGAAGTCCTTTAGTTAGTAGATTAAATAGTGCGGTTGAGAATAAAATTGTGCAACCAGGTAGTGGTGCTAAGCAAGCTCCGACCAAATTCCAAACTGTTGTTCGGAGTACTCAAACCCCTCAGAATGCTATAAAGTTACATGCTCTTGATGAAGAATCACCTCATTTACAACTTGTGGATAGTTGTAAAAAGACAAGTTCAGCTTCGTTTCAAAGTCCTTTAGTTAGTAGATTAAATAATGGTTTCGAAAATAAAACAGTGCAGCCAGACAGTGGTACTGGGGGTGGGGCAGCTAAGCCAGCTCCAATTAAATTCCAAACTGCAGGGGGAAGGTCATTATCCATTTCCAGTGATGCGCTGAAACGTGCTAGGAGCCTTCTCGGTGACCCTGATTTGGGAGATTTCTTTGATGGAGGGGATTCACTTTTATCATTTCCAGATAAGAGACAGACCAACACAATCGCTTCCTCTGTTGAAAAAAATGAGAGTAATAATAATACTGATACTCCTCTGGTCCATCAAATAACACCAGAAGGCAATCACAATCACATGGCAAAAAGTTTCACATCCACTTTGCAGCCTTCTAAGCAAATGGAATTTTCAAATAAGCTTCGCCATGAAGGTAATGGGAACAACTTAATCATGAAATTTGATGATGCTGTGAAAGAAAATGACTGTGGCCGTAAAAGTAGCAACACTCCGGGACAGAAACCCTTGCATATCAGGAATGAGGTGGTTGATACAACAATAAAAAGTTCTTCAGTAAATGGTTTGTCCTCACGGATGGATCCGCGTGGAAAACCATTGGGTAGGGCATTAGTTGATATTTCCAACACCATTAACACAGTTAATACAAATAATAAACAGCCTGCTAGTGGGAAAAGGAGATTAGGATTAAATATAACTGTTTCTCCCTTCAAAAAGCCTCGCATTTCCAATATCTCTGCCTCTGGTGACCAGGATGTTCAATTTTTTCCTAATGGTATGCATGGCTTAGGAGTTTTTAGTACATTCATTTCACTTTTATTGGTTGCAAGATCTGTTATACTCATTTTGATATGTGTGATTCTTAAGATTTGTCTCAATTATCATCTGGTGCTTCTGGATGCAAAAGAAAGGTTTCTACCCGATATCCATTTCAGTATCCAAGGATGCACATCAAGGAATTTTTTGCAGTTCCTCTACTAGAGCAAATAGTGGTCAGTATGATAAGTATATGATCAATGTTGTTTATCACTAGGACCTCATTTGGCACTGTGTAGTACTGACTATAATTTGTACACCAAAATGAAATGTGTTGCAGCATTTTCCCAACCCAGTCAAACAGGTGACATTGGGTAATGCAGGAAAGTACATATTCCGTGATGGGTCTGATGATAATGTTATGGGAGCAGAAGCTTTCGTCCATCTATTGGCACAGCACGGAGCTTCCCTTCATTTTGCTTCAAAAGAGTAAATTGCTTCTGTCCTGAGCTTTTGCTTCCAGAATTTCTGGAAACTGTTAAGGAATAACTTTGCTTTATAATTTCTTAATTAAACAATGTTCTTGTGCCTAGTTTTAATTGGCTTAGTTATACACTTGCATTGCACATGTCTCTAGGTGGGTCTTGAATCATTACAAGTGGATTGTTTGGAAACTGGCATGCTACGAGAGATGCTATCCATCTAGATGTGCTGGGAAATTTCTGACTGTATCGAATGTGCTTGAGGAACTGAAGTACAGGTATGTAACTGCTCTTAGACAACATATTTTTGGTCAATAAAACTAATGATGACATTTGGTGCATAGATATGAGAAAGAAGTGAATCATGGTCACCGGTCTACCATCAAGAAAATTTTTGAAGGGGACGGATTGCCTTCTTCAATGATGATTCTCTGCATATCTAGCATTCATTCTGAACACGTGCTTGAAAGTGGGACATTAGTTGAGGAACAAACCGGGAATCAGAGTAGGGAGGCAGTAAAAGTTGAACTAACTGATGGATGGTAAGAATTTCAACTTGCATCTATGAATCTATGATTTCAAAATATAAGAGGTTCCCTGGAACGCAAAGTGTTTTTCTTTTGCAGGTATTCTATAAATGCCATTTTAGATGTTCCATTGTCAAAGCAAGTGGCCGCTGGAAGATTGTTTGTAGGACAGAAGCTTCGGGTAATGTGCTGGCCTTTATTTATTGTTTATCTTGCTTTCTGCAACTATAACTCAGATAATTTCCTTTTCGTATTTCTTGTGCAGATATGGGGAGCAGGATTATGTGGCTGGAATGGGCCAGTTTCACCTCTCGAGGTTTTTTTCGTGGCTTAGAATTATGATTGAGTATTTGTGTGTATGTGTATTCCTGTTGGATGGTTTCCTCAAATTCTGTTCTAATTTTAGGTGTCATCGACAGTTAGTTTATTTCTTCACATAAACGGAACATATAGAGCTCATTGGGCAGAGCGGTTAGGATTTTGTAAGCTTCTTTTAGTTTGTGGATGTCATTCTTTTCAAGTTAGAGAAAAATAGCATCTTGTTCATTCATCTTATCTTCTTTAGCTAATCGACAGGTAAAGTTGCTGGTCCACCTTTGGCTTTCAAATGCATAAAAAGCGACGGCGGTTTAATACCTCAAACTTTGGCTGGAATTACCCGCATTTATCCCATTCTTTACAAAGAAAGGTAACTTAAAACTGGTTATGTCAGTTTTACTTGAAATAATAACAGCAAATTTCTTTTCAGGAACCATTATGCTATACAGAAAGTTAAGAGCTATTTCCCTTATTAGGTTAAGCAGTGGACAATCTGTTGTTCTATCAGAGAGGATGGAAAATAAAATTATGGAGCTGCACAATCAAAGGTGACTTCTCATGTTATTCATAACTTAAGCAGAAATCACTGTGGCTCAATATCTTAATAGTGCCATCAATCTCCTTTTTCTTCTTCTGATGTGAATATTTCCCTCAGTATTGATAGCTTTTGTTCTTGACTTCTTTTACTTCGGTTTTCTATCTTTGTGTGGACTAAATTTTAAATTCATGTTCCTTTTCCAATATACCTTCTAGAATGTATTAGGTTTTGCAGACAATTAAGGTTTTGTAGGTCTAGTATCTAGAAGGGAATTGGAAGGAAACTCATTATTTATCTTGTTCAGTCTTATTTTGCATCTCATACAATGTCTACTTGTACATAACTCTTAGAAAAGTATTTCCCAGCCAGTATAGTGCCTTATTTCTAGGAAAAAGTGCTTGAATTTATTGAATGAAGACCATGTATAATAACTACAAATTTCTGATTTAGTTTCTATCAACATTAGCATCTTTATGAAGTATCGGGTCATTGGTGCTTATTTTAATGTTATTATTATGAACATATGTAAGAACAATGGAAGATTGGTATGCCAACGCCCAACTGCTAAGGATTGTGAAACTAATCATTGGGAAAAGCACAAGGTTATATACTTGGTAGTTAATTAAAAACATGAACAAGAGGCATAAAATAGTAAAATAGAGTCAGTTGTGTGGCAAAGTTTTGAGCAAAGTCAAAAGGAAAGCATGATTGCTCACAGTAATCCGTTATAAATATTCCAAAAGAAAAGACAAGTCACAACAAAAAGAATAACAACTCCAACAACAACAACCAAGCCTTATCCCACTAAGTGGGGTCGGCTATATGTATCAAACTACGCCATAACATTCTATCAAAAATCAATTCATATCCAATTCGTTAATCTCAAGATCTTTCCTAATAAATCTTCTACCTCTAGTTGTTTGACTACCCTCTATCTAGTCTTCTATCCTTACTACAAAATCCACAAGTCTTTTCTCTACACGCCCAAACTAGTTAAGCCTATTTTTCACCATATTTTTTACTATGGGTGCCTCCCTAACACTCTAATATTGTCATTTCTAATTTTATCTCCTCCAGTCTTACCACACATCCAAAACAACATTCTTATCTCTGCTACACTTAGAAGATCGTTGGTCTTACAACCATCCGATAATTTTTTTCCTTCAATTTGAGTTGTACTTTCATATTATATAAAACCCTCGAGGCCTTCATCCTTTTCAACCACCCAACTTGAAATCGATGATTTGCGTCTCATTCTCTTTCCCCATCGTTTTGAACCATGAATCCAAGATATTTAAAACACATAACCTGTGGTATGATATGATCTTCAACTTTCACCTTTATGTTAGAAACACATCTCCTTTTGCTAAACTTACATTCCATGCACTGCGTCTTAATTCTGCTTAGGCAAAAACATTATGTTTTTAAGATTTGTCTCCAAGTCGCCAACCTCTCATTTAGCTTCTCCCCCGTCTCTCCAAGTTGAACTATATCATCTGAAAAAAAACATACATGTACTAGCTGTTGGATGTCTTTTGTAAGTACATCCAAAATTAAAGTAAAAGGGCAAGGGCTTAGGGTTGATCCTTGATGCATTCCTAATGTTATGGGAAAATTGTCCGTCTCTCCACCCGGTGTTCTCACACTAGTTGAGACCCCCTCATACATATTCAGGACAGTTCGAATATAGACAATCCTTACCTCTTTCTTCTCTATGACTTTTCACAAAATCTTAAGGATTATCATACGCATTCTCCAAGTCAATGAAAAATTATGTGCTAGTCTTGTTGATCCATCCAATACCTCTCCTTCACACGTTGTAGTTGATAGATTGCTTCTATTGTCGACCTCCCAGACATAAAATCAAATTGAAAAAGAACAACAGCTCCAAACAAAATAATCCTAGAAAACCATTTCCCCACATCTCTAGTAAAGAAATAAATACATCAATAAAGTGATCAACTAATTCCTATTCATAGTTTCTGCTATCCATTTTTCTTTCACTGTCTGATTTCCATCTACTGTAAACATATTGTTTTTCATCTCAGGTGAACTTGATATTTCTACAATAGAAATTTATTGCCTTTAAAAGCATTTTTGATATACATTACGGATGATTTGTACATGACTATGATAGGTAATCCTTTAGCTAGTCAGTTAGTTAACTAGGGGCTTAGTAAGTCATTAAGTTTGGGCATGTGAGATGGTAGGCTATAAATGATTGATAGGAGAGATTTGAGAGGGTATCTTTAGTTATGGAAAAGAATTTGGAGATTTTACTACCAATAAACGACATTTTATGTTTTAATCTAGTTCCTATTAGGTTGCTTGAAGGTTTGTAGTCATGAAATGTAATAATCCAAGTTGTTGAACCTAAGACTTTAGCGGGTTTCTTTTCAAATATGCTTGATTCTAATATAAGATAAAAATAGGAAAGGACCTCATTAACATTGAGTAATGATATACTTTGAGGCCTATCGGGGGCTTCAAGTGGGGGGCCTCGGGACCAGCTTAACAGTCATAACTTTTGTATGAAATATCATTTCTGTTCGCATTGTAAATTTGGATAGGTTTGCTGCATAATGGATAATAATAAATGAAACAAATAAAATATATTTGTGACTATTCTGCATATAGGAAAGCCCCGAAAAATGATCAAGTTCTTACAATGTGGTGTAGTTATTTTCACATCCAATTAATATGAATTTTGATTTTGTGCTATGACTGATCACCTGTATGGCATTAGACGCTCGGATGTTGTAGATAATATTGTTTCGGAATATCAGAAGGAAGGAAGTGGCTCGCATATTTATGATTACGGCAATAGTGAAGGGGCTAAGATATATAAGATGCTGGAGACAGCTGCAGAACCCGAATTCCTGATGGCAGATATGACTCCGGGGCAACTTAGTTCTTTTGCTGCTTATAACGCCAAATTAAATGTGAGAATATATTTCTGTATTAGGAAGTCTATATGCAGAAAGATATTTATGGTTTCACATCCATCTTCAGGCAATCAAACAATCACAAATGGAAAGTGCAATTAACAAAGCTTTGAAAGATACTGGCTTGGGAAACAGAGCAGTAACACCATTTATGAGGTTGCGGGTAGTTGGATTAACTTGTAAAACTCGGCAAGAGAAGCCTAAAGAAGGAATAGTAACTATCTGGAACCCAACACAGAAGCAGGTGAGCTGACGAGCCAATTGCAAAGATTAAACATATTTCCCGTGTTCATAACTTTTCTGCATTTCTATGGTTGTTGAATTGTGTTAATGATTTTTTTTCATGATGCCTAGCTAGTTACTATACTCTTGATTTCCTTTCTTCCAATACCTTATCATAAATGTTTATCATGGAAATCAGAAGATTGCTCACAATTTCAGAATTTCTTTATATTTTGTTACTATGCGATAGCGTCAGGAGCTTGTAGAGGGAGAAGCATATGCAATCGCAGGACTTATACCATCAGGCTGTGATTCAGATGTTCTTCACTTGCAGACTAGAGGATCTTCTACCAAGTGGTTGCCATTATCGTCTAATGCAAAGGAACAGTTTAAGTAGGTATCAAACAATTCTGAATAGGAGGAAAAAAGATAGAAAAAGGAATTTCTACTGGGCTTTCTTATGATTCTGTAAATTTTAAACCAATCTTATTTTTGTCCTTTGTAGGCCATTTTTCAGCAGTCGAAAATCAATCACACTGTCAAGTTTTAGCGAAGTCCCTGTTTCCAAGTATTTTGTCACCCCAATTCTTTTATAATTAATTATCTTTGCGCTAGAAGTAAAAAAGAATACCAAGACAATATTTAACATAGCCTTGTCATTGTTCTTATACAGTGAGTTCGATGTTGTTGCATTTGTTGTGCATGTGGGAGAGGTTTATACATCAAGTCAGCAAAAGAAGCAATGGGTTTTTGTGACTGATGAATCCATCATGTATGGTTTACAGTCAAAAGAGTTAATGGACACATTGCTTGCCATATGCTTTTGCTCCCCATTGATTGAACATGATTCATTTCCACCAATCAACCATAACCTGACTGGATCTACGGTAATTACAATTATCCATTATGGATTGAATTCAATTCCATTGTTTTAGGCAGTCTAGTTTGCAAACACTACTAATTTTGCGTTACTTCAGACATTAGATAAAACCTGTGTTTTTGTTATATGTAGGTTGGTTTCTGTAATCTTATAAAAAAAGAGAAGGACCATTCAAATCATATCTGGGTTGCTGATGCTAATGAAACATCAACCTATCATTTGAAATTTGATTCCCCACACTGTTCTCACCTCAGAAATTCTGCCAGCTCCGTCAGAAGATGGGCTAGCGAATCTAGCTTGGTATGCATAATGGAATTCTACTGTATCAAAACTTGTGCTGCACGGTTCAGTTTCTATTAATGACACTTTGTTTCTTTCTGCAGATAATGGATAAACTCAAGGAAAAGGTGTTCGGTATAATTGGGGAATGTAAAGCCTAGATGGAGAAAAGAATGGGGGAACTGTTTAAAGATATGTGCACGTTGCTCTGTTGTCTACGTGATACTAAACAGTTTCTGAAATCCATGACAACATTCAAGTAGTTAAAAGTTAACAGGTCCTTTTAAAAAAGGATAACAGGTCTTTTGAAAATACAAAGTTAGTGTGTTCCTTCTAAAGAAACAATCCTTGGATAAAGTAAATGTAAATTTTATAAAACAACATTCGTTTTCTATGGAAAAATATCCATTTTGCTTCACATTAAATCTGTTTTTTATTCTGTAAAATGAGTAATATGGTTTTGCTCTTTGTAAAATACTTCTGTTTACATTCTCTCATTCGAAGTATTATTTTGTCTCTATCATAATGTGACATGTTAAGTCGAAAGGGAACATAATTTAATTATCGTATGTAACATTTAATAGTATTTCATGTTATGTTACCATGCAACTAAAATAAAATTGTAATTTGATGTTGTTGAGGCATGAAAACTTCTTTTTCGAAGAACAAAAATCGCTCATTTTTCTAAGATAAAATAAGTTTTCTTCCTTTTTAAAATGAATGTCGTGTAAGATTTTTGCACACAAAAAAAATACAATAATTTTATTAACATATTAAAAATGATGTACAAAATAATAATTAAATAACAATTAAAAAAAACAAATATGATTATATTAAAAAATAGAATGATATTTATTTTAAAACAAAATTTTTCTTGTAAAACAATAGTTATTTTAAAAGGGAGGTTTGTAAGTTTCGGATGGATTTTAATAGTTTGATATTGTAATTTTTTTTAGTTTAATGCTCACTTTTTGCATATTAAACTAAATTAATTCAAAAAAAATGAGATAAGGGGCAATTTAAATAATGATTTTTTTACTTTAAAATAAGAGGGACAAGAGTAAATGTGAATAATAAATTATCTGTGTAAACTGTATTTTTCTTTTTAAAATATATAAATAGATTACTCAATGTTAAACAAGAGTACATATTTACAATATAAAAGATTTTTGAAAGTTGTTATTTTACAACGCGAGATTTTATTGAAAGTTTATTTCCTATTGTTATTAAGAAAAATTTTGTTAACCAATTATTTGAATTGTGGAAGGTTTTTTATTGGACTAAGTATGAGGATTTTTATCATTTCATTTTGAGAGAAGTTTTATTTTATTTTATTTTATTTTATTTTATTTTATTTTTATGTTATTTAATACTATTTTTAATTATTATTACGTTATGTAATTAATTTTACTTGTTATTTGTCTAAATTACATATGCGTAGAAAAAATATTCTGCTTTATAGAAATTGATTTATTTGATTATTTTTCAACAAAGTGGTAGTATGAGCTTTGATTGCTTTATTTTTGTACATTTTAAATGTAGAAAGTAAATAATTTTTTATTTGAAAGTTGATTAATACAAAATACAAGGATGGTGGCTCTAATGACAGAGCATATATTTGTGTTTTAAAATATTGTGAATCACTTAACAATTGTAAATATTAAATTGGATGATGAGTTGCAAACTTTATTATTGGTTAGTTCCATGTATGATAATATGAAAGTTTTTGTTGTGACACTTACTAATTCAAATTTGAATGGGATGTTGGTAATGTCAACGATTAAAGATATCATGCTAATGAAAAAGATAGAAGATAGACACGTGATTTGATTGTTACTCCTAATTAGTCTGAAACTCTAGTTACAGAGTCACAAAGGATAAGTCAAACTAGAATTTTTCATAAAAAAGGGGAAATAAGGGAGTTTGTGAAATTGTTGGCATGGGCGATGTTTGGGTTGAAACTAGTCTTAGATATCTGTTTCAATTGACGAATGTGAGACATGCTTCTGATATTCATCTCAACTTGATTTCATTAAAGCTTTGGATATTGAAGGTTATCACACCTACTTTAATAGTGATGACATATGTGAGATCACTGAAGGGTCACTATTGGTAGTTGTTGGATGAAAAATAAGTTATAGTAATTATGCCCAAAAAACCCATAATACAGTGAGTGTAATTATCATATCAATAAGGAATGTGTGTATTCTTGCACAAGGACAAGGTGATTGCATGTGCGATGGTAGCATGTGAGTGAATAACAAATTGGGAATGCACTGAGATAAATTGATTTGATTGATTATTATTAAATTAGCGAGTTATTCTAAAAATCTAACTTAATCAATAAAAGCGACTAAGTTCTCATTTTGAGTTATCTACCCCTATACATGAGAATTCCTATAACTACTCATATAACACCTCTGATTTATTATGACCTTTACTATCTACGGCCTCTCAAGTACTGAGAGGTAGGTCACCTTGTAACCGTAAAACATGCATTCATTAATAGTGACCTCTCAGGTCCTAAGAGAATGACATCCTCATACATCCAATAACGAACATATTAAAGCACAAACACACATAAATAAGAAGATAGTTTTACACAAGGACAAAAGCATTTATTCGTTAGAAGTGACCTCCGAGGTCCTAAAAGGAAGGTATCTTCATGCCCCTGCTAACAAATGTATGATAATGCACAAAACTAAACTAATGGTCGAGATTACTTCTATCGTAACGCGAACAATTTTACAATCTCATAGTTCCGACAATCAGATAGACAAATTATTTATTGAGACTCATTGCCATCTAGATCAATTCTCTCAATTTTGTAGACAAGAGAAAATATTAAACGCAAATTAAAATATATAAATATTAATTATTAGAAATAGAGAAGGTGAAGTAGAGTAGAAGAGAGAGAGAGAGAGAGAGAGAGAGAGAGAGAGAGAGAGAGAGAGAGAGAGAGAGAGAGAGAGAGAGAGAGAGAGAGAGAGTTATACACTCTGTATGCTTTTGAGCGTTCAGAGTATCCTAAAAAGACACCCTTCTGAGCTTTAGCATCAAATTTCTTTAGGTAGACCTTGTTATTCAGGATGTAGCAGGTACATCCAAATTTATGAAAATAAGAGATACTAGGTCTTCTACCTTTGAATAACTCATACGATGTTTTATCTAGAATTGGTCTGATATAGATTCTGTTCTGAATATAACAAGTAGTGTTAACAGCTTCTGCCCACAAGTACTTAGGGAGTTTATTTTCATGGATCATTGTCCTTGCCATTTCTTGCAGAGATATGCTCTTTCTCTCAACAACTCCATTTTGCTTTGGAGTTCTGGGAGAAGAGGACTCATGGATAATTCCATATTTTTCACAAAAGGATTCAAATGATTCATTTTCAAACTCACCCCATGGTCGCTTATGACCTTTAGAAATTTCAATTCTTTCTCAGATTGTACCTGAATGCTGAAGGTGCTAAACACTTCGTATGTTTCATCCTTAGATTTGAGAAACTTCACCCAAGTCCATCTGCTAAAATCATCAACTATGGCCAAACCATATTTCTTTCCATTGATTGAGGCAGTCCCAATAGGACCAAATAAATCAATGTGAAGCAATTCCAAGGGTCTAGAAGAAGAGACAATGTTTTTGTTTTTAAAAGAAGTTTTTACAATCTTTCCAACTTGGCATGCTCCACAAAGAGCATCTGAGTGATAATCAATATCTGGCAGTCCTTTAACAAGTTTTAGCTTGGAAAGTTTAGAGATTAATCTCCAGTTAGCATGACCTAACCTTTTGTGCCAGATCCATTTTTCATCACTCATTGTCACTAGGCAAATGACCTTCTGAACAGCCAATTCAGAAAGATTGATTTTATAAACATTCTCTTTTCTTTTCCCTTTGAATACTACAGTTTTATCAGAGTTGATAACAGAACAGAAGTCCTTGTCAAACAATACATTGCAACCATTATCACACATCTGGCTTACACTAAGTAGATTATGTTTTAGGCCATCTACAAGCCATACCTTATTAATAAGAGTTTGAGAATTACCTATGGTACCTGTCTCGATGATCCTTCCCTTCTGGACACTTCCAAAACCCACATTTCCTTCCTCATTCAGATTGGTTTGGAACATACACCTTTCTCCAGTCATATGTCGTGAGCAGACACTGTCCAGGTACCGAGATTGGAATTCCATCTGTTCCTTTGAGCATATGTGCAACAAATATAATATGAGATTTAGGTACCCATACACGTATGGTTCATTTATGGTTAGTCTTCTGGACTGGGCCGAGGCTGCCCAACAGTCGAGCAGGCCCAACCCATACAGCCTGGGGAGGCCCAATAAGGTCCTTCTGCAGGACACGCGACTGCCACGTGCTAGCCATATTTTCGCCGGGCACTCAGGCAGTGTCGGGAACTTGGGACAATAGGGGAGGAGGACATCACACCCTGCTGAGATGCATCTCCCCGACAGACTAGCTTCTCCTCGCGAGGATGCTACACATCACTCCTCGATGAACATGACTCCTCCCCGCGAGGAGTATACATGATTCCCATCTCCTCGACCACAGAAGGCTCCTCCCCCGCGAGGAGCACCCAACGGTCCATCCCGCGTGGACACGTTCCAAGTAACCTCCCACTTCCGAAAGATTCGGTCTGCCCTACTTTCGGAAATCTATGAGCAGTTACTCTAGGGCGAAGACCACGTGCTGGTCTTCACTACTACATGTAAGCCCTAACAGTTACCTGGAGTGGGCCTAGTTGATCCAGCCCATTGCAGGTAACCGTTGGCCCCGCGCTGGGGGCTCTCTATAAATACCCTCTCATTTGAGAGGGTCGGGTTAGACATTTTCTTACTCTCTTCTCTGTATTTGCCGTTACTCTGTGCACTCTCTCACTTGAGCGTCGGAGTACCTTGCAGTTACACCCCCCCGCCGTCTCTCACCATCACCGGAGCTGCCGTTCCAGACGCCGTTGGCCACTATCAACTGTCTGATCCTGGTGAGATCAGTTAGTTTTAACAAATTATCTCCTATTTTGTCCTTTTGCTTTGTAAGAAGAATTAGCTTTACTCCAATCATTTTGATTCAAAATGTTTTGACTGGAGTTATTCATAACCTTAGCAGCAGAATTGATATTATCCTGTGATTCAGAAGTGTTGAATATTGATGTCATCAAAACATCTGATTCATCAAGTTCTGTTATAGCAATGTCTTTTAGCTTCTGATCAATATGTTCAGTTAAATTAATTGCTTTAGTAGTAAGACAAAATGGTTACTTAACACAGTTTGACCAATGCTAGATGGGCAGGAGTTTTGAAACACATTTGAAGAGTTATTAGTATTAGAGCAACCTTCATCATATCTGTTCTGGACTGGGCCGGGGTCTGCCCCTCAATCGAGCAGGCCCAACCCACACGTCCTGGGGTGGCCCAACAAAGGCCTCTTAGCACGACCAATGTCGAGCACATGCCCTACCTCAACAGTGTCGGGCACATGTCACACCTCGGCGGTGTTCAGGCACGTACGGCATAGAGCATCGGGCAGAGTCACTACGCCTCTTCGGGCTCGCTCCTCCTCGATGCTCAGGTACTCCTCCCCTCGAGGAGCCATCTTCTACACATAAGAGTCCTCCCCGCGAGGACACGTCACTCCCCAACACGCAAGACTCCTCCCCGCGAGGACACGTTCTCATGTAAACACCCACTCCCGATGGAATCGGTCTGCCCTAATTCCAGAGATCTAGGAACGATTACCCCAGGGCGAAGACCACGGGCTGATCTTCACTACGCCACGTAAGCCCCAGCAGTTACTTGGATTGGGCCTCGCAATCCAGCCCAGTGCTAGTGACCGTTGGCCCCACGCTGGGGGCTCTCTATAAATACCCTCTCACTTAAGAGGGTCAGGTTGCACAATCTCATACACTCTAACCTCTTTCTGTACTTGCTTTTACTTATGACCCTTGCCTTACTTGAGCGTCGGAGAACCTTGCAGGTACACCCCCCCTCCCCCCGCCGTCTTTCAACCTCACCGAAGCTGAAGTCCATACGACGTTGCTGGCCACTGAATAACTGTCTGATCCAGGTACGATCAATATCCTAATCCTTCTTTATTATATTTTATGACTCCATAGATTATAGAAGCAAGTTTGGTACGATAAATGCCAGATGTAATAAACTTATGAAAAGCTTGATCATGGTTACCCAGAGATGAGCACTCATTTTGAGATATGCTTACTTCTTTTAATTCTTCTTTTAAAATGGAGTTATTTCTTCTAAGGATTTTAATCTGATTTATTTGATTCTTGCAATGATCTAGAAGATTGTTAACACATGAAATAAAGTTAGAGTAAGAGAATACCTCATCTTCATTTTCAGACTTAGATAGAAGTTCTTCATCAGATGAGTGAGCCATTAGTGCTAGATTGGCATTATCTTCCTTCTCTGACTCTTCTTCATCCAGCTCTTCCCATGTCTCCATGAAATTCTTTTTGAACCTGTTTATGAAATTATCTTAATGATAACTTCCTTTTCTCTGAATGCTCTTCAAAGGTTCAAGACAGTCACTTATGAAGTGACCTGGTTTATTGCAGTTGAAGCAGGTCCAGTCTCCATCTTTAATGTTAATCCTTTTGTTGCTTTTAGGAAATCTTTTGCTTCTTATGGCCATTTTCTGAATACCTCTAATGAAACACGCCATGTCTTCATCATCAGATCTTCCATCAGATTCTTCTTCAGATGTTTCATCAACTTTGCTGATTTTAGAAGATCTTTTAGACTTGTCACCAAATTTTTCAAAGGCAGATCTTAGTGCAAGAGATTTAAACTTCTTAGATGTTTCATCTCCGTTAATTTCCATCTCATGACTTTGAATATTGTTAATTAGACTTTCAAGAGACAACGTATTAAGATCTTTAGCTTCCTAAATAGCTGTTACTTTAGGTCTAAATTTCTGAGGGAAACTTCTCAGAATTTTCTTCACATGATCAGTTGTAGAGTAGATTTTGTCCAGCACTTGAAGGCCTAAGACAAGAATCTGAAACCTTGAAAACATGGTCTCAATATCCTCATCTTCCTTCATTTTGAACAGTTCAGACTTCTGTATCAACAAGCTAACTTTGGCTTCTTTGACTTGTTGATTTCCTTGATAAGTAGAACACGGAGATTCAAAGATAGTTTTTGCAGAAGACTTATCAATTATTTTTAAATACTCAGCATGTGGAAGTGCATCAACCAGAATACCTCTGACTCTATGATGTTTTCTATAAATTTTCTTTTAGCAGGAGTCAGAGTTTTTCTGTCAGTAACCATACCAACACTGTCTACAGGAATGTCGATGCCATCTACAAGAATATCCCATAGCTCATCATCTAGTCTAATGATATATGTATACATCTTGCTTTTCCACCATTCAAATTCAGTAGAGTCACCACTGAATATAGGAGGTTTAGCAGAGCTACTGTAATCATCGGGAATCCCCCTTGAGGTACTGGGCATAGTAACCTCAGGGTACATATTTTTCTCGTTGGATCTTTGATTGTAGCACTGTTAGGTGTTACGTACAGACCTTGCTCTGATGCCAACTGAAGGAGAGAAAAATATACAAGAAGGGGGGTTGAATTGTGTTTTGCAAAAATTAGATTTACTTTTTAACCAGAGTTCAGATTCTAAAAACTTAGTTCAGAGTCTGATATGGTGCACCGAAAATAGAGATATAAGTAAAATAAAAATAGCATAGAACACACAGTAGTTATCCTAGTTCCTCTTTCAAGTAAGAGTACTCTAGTCCCCTTGCCAAGCAAGAGATTTTCCACTATAATCAACCAGATTACACTTGCTTATACACACTTGTATAAGACTTTTCTTTTTCCTCAGACCACTTATCAAAGACTTCCCTTGCTTAGAGCTTGTGTCTAAGACTTCCTTTGCTTAGAGCTCGTGTCTAAGACTTCCCTCTGCTCAATCAGCTCCTGACAGAGACTTAATTTGCTTAGATCTCGTGTCTAAGACTTCCACCTGTGCTTAGAGCTCGTGTTTAAGACTTTCACATGTGCTTAGAGCTCGTGTCTAATACTTTCACCTGTGTTTAGAGCTCGTGTCTAAGACTTTCACATGTGCTTAGAGCTCGTGTCTAAGACTTTTATCTAAACAAAAAGTTTAGAGAAGGAATAACTTACAACAACACTTGATAAATATCAGAGGTGTTAAAAATAATACAACACACTTTTACAAAGATTCTTAATCAACACAAGAATAAGAACTCTAAACAGACTCGGTTCTCTGATAGTAGTGTGTGTATTTCTCAGTTGTATTGCAGTGTTATTTCTTGATGATCTTCAAATCTTCAGCTACTTTTTATAACCAAAGAAATAGAGATGTTGGAGCATCTTCAGCGGCTTCAAACAGATCAAATCTTCTAGTACAACTTCTTTTCCAATAAAGCAGATGTTGCAGTGAGAATCAGATAACAAGCTATTAATTAACTTGCATCACAAAACTTTGAAATTCACCACCGAGCTTTTGATTTATCCAATGGAAAGGGTAAAGAACGAAAACCCTAATAAGAGAAACTAAGGTTCGGGGGTTGGTTATACTAAGGGAAGGTATTAGCACCCTAAGTATCTGTAGTACTCTACAGGAACCTCTTGTTAGTATTTGTGTTATTTTATGTTTGCATGCTAAGGAAAATGTGCTAAGGGAAAAGACCTAGGGGTATATACACGAAGTATGCTCGCCAAGACATCACATCTCGTGCCTACGTATCATGACGGGAATGGAATCAGAGCATTCGTAGTTCCCCTCAATGGGGTGAGGAACTCTTGACTGTGGTCAAGGTTCCAAGGGAAAGTAGGGTGAAAAGCTTGAAAGCAAAGCTTGTGAGGATTGATTATTTTAGGAGAAGAGATTAATGTCTATCTCTTGTTTGTGTTAAGGAAAGGTTTAAGAGTTATAAGATATTAATGGTTATCTCTTGGGAAGGCTAGGTTAAAAGGGAATGAAGTGTTCATGGGAAAGTAGGGTCTGACAGCAAGACGCCTACGTAGAGTGCGACGACTCCAAACCTAAGGTTAGGTTAAAAAGGGTAATGAGTTATCTATGATCTTGCGGTCAATAGAGAGACTTTTCTTTGGAAGGAGGGAGTATAACATTATCAACAGGAGTTGAAGGGATTGAAAATAAGTGAACGATATGAGTTCAAAAATTCAAAGACAGTAAACATTAATCAAAGTTTGAAATCGAAGACATGTTAAAGCCATGAAAATTAGCAACAAAAATCAATATATATAAACAACCGAAATTATTTTGTTCAAGTCAAGAAACCACAAACAAATATTTACATGCCGACTGAAAATTTCTAAAAAAACTTACAGAAACCGGTCGGTGATTTTTCATAGAAAAAGTCCGAGAATTAAACATGGAGTTAAATGCATATTTTTGTCTTTTTGAAAATTTTTAGAAATGAAAGGAAATAAATATATTACATGAAACTAAAGTAAAATAAAAAAGAAACTAAAGTAACATGGCAGGTGCCATGCATTAGTGGCAGGTGCCACAAACTTGTGGCAACCACTATTCATGGTGGCAAGTGCCACATTACATTTATAAAGGCAAAGAAATTATGAAATGAATAAAAAATAAAATATAAAGTTTAGAAATGTGGCCGGTGCCACACAATGTAGGTGGAAGGCCATTCTTGGCTTGTGGCAGGCGCCACACATGAAGGTGGCAGGCGCCACACCTCTCCATTTTCCTTTTTTTTTTATTTTGTTTTGTATCATTCATGATAAAACTAAAAAACATTATGCCATTAATATTTACAATACATTTTCCACGGAATCAAAATATTAGCATGTTAAAACCAAACAACAAAAAACATTATGAATTTATGATTTACAACATGTTTTCAGGAATCAACATATTAACATACTAATGAACCTGATAACAGTATACATAAATGATCATGGCACTTTGAAAACGAAGAAAGTAAAAGAAATGGATGTTACCTAGTGGAGACAGTCCACTGCTTCTTCACTAATACCGGTTCTAGAAAAAATAAAGACGAGCTCCTTCTTCTTCAAAATGCCAATAAACTTTACAAGAATAATTTGAGGGAGAGAAAGAGAGTATTCAGCCTTTGTGTGGGGTGAATCTGGTGTGAAAATTTGCTGAAGTGTGATGTCTTATTTATACGAAAAAAGAGGAGCTTAAGGCATGGTCAGATTGATACTTATTGCCAAGAATACCCTTTGCCAAGTTTCTCGTGCAAGTGCAAGTGGCTGAAAAAGTCTTCATTATTAGAAAATAGGCTCAGAGTAGGTTGGGCTGAGGAGACGTGAAGCCATGCTTCTGAAAAGTTTCTCTCACGTCAAACCGTCCACTTGTATCTGATTAAAGCCTAATATTACATTTTCCTTAAGTGCTTGAAAAAATATGCAGAATCACAAAATAAAAATAAAATGGCAAAGTGCCACAAAGCACTATGGCAGGCGCCACACTTCTTGTGTGGTGGGCGCCATGCTTTCTCCATGGTGGTGGGCGCCACCTTTAAGTGTGGTGGGCGCCATGCTCACCTTCTCCTTTTTTATTTTGTTTTCATTTCTTTTCTTTTTTTTCTCTTTTCTTTGTTTTTTTCTTTTCTCAAATAAAATAAAATTCACAAGTGCCGATTCCTCGTGTCCTCAGTCAATGGTCGAGCATACTTGCATACTTTATTTCGGTCCAATAACATCAAAGTCAGAAGCTCGACTTTTCGGCCAAAACTCTGATTTCCTCAGGAATTCCAACTGGATGATCTTTGAGGATTTTTCTTCTTCACTTTCTTCCAAGGTCCATAGATGGCCTCTAGGGATGTACAGTATCATATAGAATCAAGTTTCAAAGCTTGGGAATATGTCCTGATCAAAATCAAAGGCATTGGTTGACTGTCGTTGAAAAAACCCTAGTTTGAGTCACGGTGAATTTAGTAGTTCAGGGCACTTGTAACAGGAACCAAATACACTTGATTTATTGTTGAATGTGATCTCTTGAAAGTATGTGAGCTCGAATGGTTGCATTTGGAGCCAGAGACCTTGAAACATGGGAGAGTCTGGCTTATTGTCTTTTGTTCTTTTTCCTGTGTAAACCTGGATTTCACAAAAGAAACAAACTGGCAAGATATTGTGGTTAGTTAACAATACATGGATGAATGAAACCTAAATGTAAGTGCAAAAATGTTATGTCATCTAAGGGGTAAAATTTGGGGTACAACAGCAGGTGTTTGAACTTTCAGTCACAAGAATATCCACGAAACAAAGCCTTTGTCCAGAGGATACAATTCAAGTACAACACAACATGTATAAGATAATTCAATAAATCTTGAGTCCCGTGTTAGCAGAACTGACTTGACATTACTCAGTATCAGAGGCAGCATAACACGCTTCTGAGCTGGAGTGTACTAGCATGATCAGAACCAAATCAAAGTCGTTTCACTATCAGAACCAATTCCATCAAGTAAATATATTTCTGCACACACAAACTAGCTAGTTAGAAATCCTAATTGATTTTCAAATACTTTGTTATCATCAAAACCATGGAGGATACATGGTTTGAACCAAACTTGTTTCAACATTAAAATTTTTTAATAGAAATATGAAGAGTTTGGAATACTTTTGGTTTGTGTGTAAATCGCCTTATGAATTCAAGACTTACTATTGATTCAATTATATTCAACTGATTAAAAAAATATAAAATGCTAAGTGCAATATCAGACAAGCTTTCACAACTTCATTTCCTTTCAATTAACTGATTTATTTTTGTTTGGTTCTTTTAACTGGAACTTGAAGCATTTTATATTGCGCTTGCTTCTAGATTGATGATACTTATGATATATTCTTTCTTATTCAATTGTCATAATGAAAACCATTATAATACATTTATATTCACAACACTTAGAATCACATTGTGGCGCACCGATTTGACCTTTGAATAGTTAACCACTCTATTGTCAACTACAGGTACACCATATTTTGTTTGCTCTTGTGGTTTTCTTTGATCTTCCTCTATTATTTGTGTTCAATTCCTCTCTTTGATACACATTCCTTTTATCTTTTTAACACTCATCCTAATTATCATGATCTTCAAACTTTTGGTTGTGTGTGTTTGGTTCATTTACAACCTCTTGAACGTCATAAGCTTGGGGCACAATTTGTCCAATGTGCATTTATGGGATATAGTCTCAATCAAAATGGGTTCTTGTGTTATAATGTCACTGCACATCGCATATGTATTTATGGTAATGTGATTTTCTTTGATCATAAATTTATTTCTTGTGTTTTCCCCTAATTCTTATAATGTTTATATTCTTCACAACTTTCAAGAGATCTCTCGGTCTATAGAGCATTTTAAACCCGGACATATATATGTTAGGCGCTTCCTACCATTTCTCGACATTGATCTTCCACCTGAACCTGTGCTAGAACCACTACGAAAATTCACAACAGAGTCTCACCCCTTTCCATATAGGTATGGTTCTTGGCATATTTCTTTTACTACCACTTTGTCTAGTATATTTGTTCCTACATGTTATTCGAATGCAATTAAAGACCCTTATTGAGTGAAAGCATAACAAGATGAACTACGTGCTCTTTAGGATAATTTTACTTTGGTTATTATCTCTTGTCCACCTGGTGTAAAGCCCATAGGTTACAAATGAGTGTAATATGTGAAGGTGAATTCTTATGGTTCTCTCGATTATTATAAGGCTCGCTTGGTCGCTTTGGGAAACAGACAAGAATATGGGATAAACTATGATGATATTTTTTTCTCCTATAGCCAAGATGACTACCATTAGAATAATGCTTTATACTACTACCTTTACAGGCTGATCTCTTCATCAAATGGATGAGAAGAATACTTTTCTTCATGGGGACCTTGAAGAAAATATTTACATAACTAATCCTCAAGGTATATTTTTATCCTCTCCGGGTGTTTTCAAGCTTAAACGTTCTTTATATGGTCTGTGACTGGATCCTCGGGTATGGTGTGAAATTTTTCGATCAACTCTTCTTGGATTTTCTTCTACCCAGTCAATATGACTCCTCATTATTCATCCATTACACGACTGTTGGAATTATACTTCTTCTTATTTGTGTTGATGACATGGTCATTATTGGTTTTGATTGAGTTTCAATACAACTAATTAAACAATAACTTCAAGCCACATTTAAAATGAAAGAGCTTGGTTGTCTTCATTATTTATTGAGTCATAACTTTCATTCTGTTTCTAATGGTATTTTTCTTCATCAGCACAAGTATACTACAGATCTGATCTCCTTGGAAGGGCTCCAATCTGCTGTCCCAGTGGATACTCTTCTTGAGGTTAACGTCAAATATCATTTGGAAGGGGAGTCTTAATTATCTGACAATTACTCACCATGACATCTTGTTTTCAGTCCAACAGGTCAATGAATTTATACACACTCCTTGACACCTTCATTTGGTTGTTGTTCATCGCACCATTCATTACTTGAAAGGTAGCTTTTAATGTGGTCTCTTATTTCCTATTGGATCAGCTCTTAATTTGTTTGGCTATAGCAATGTTGATTGGGCAAGTTGTCTTGATACTCGATAATTTGTTACCGATTGGTGATTGTTTTTTTTGCTCTGCATTAATTTCTTGGAAAAGTAAAAAAACAAGCACAAGTCTCCAAGTCCTCCATTGAATCTGAATATCTAGCTATGTCAACAGCCTGTTCAGAAATTATTTGACTTTGTGGTCTTCTAGCTGAGCTTGGTTTCTCTCAACAAACAACAACACATCTCTATGACAACAATACTAGTGTTATTCAAATTGTTGTCAATCCAGTTTTTCACGAACGAACTAAACATCTCGAGGTTGATTTGAGAATCACATTATATCTCTTTCGCATGTCACCTCACAATTTCGTCTTGTCGATATATTCACCAAGGCGTTCCTCGTCTCGACATCTATTACTCATTAGTAAATTGATGTTGTTTGATTAGTTGCATCAATTTGAAAGGATGTTATTAAATGTATATAATTAAAATTCAAATCAAATTATATTTGTAATTAGTAGTGATAATTATGTAATTATCTGGAATTATTAAGGTTGTACTATTTATGGAGGAATAGCCAATGAGAGAAGGATCAAGTCAGGATTTGTTTTGACCGGAATATCTCATAAGTATATGATTCTTTTCACCTTGGATTCCTCAAATTGATGTTTTTCCTATTATGAGATAATTCTCGTAGGTTTTCCCTAATGACGTTCCTGATTTACCATCAGATAGTTAGGATTTTCTCTTGACCTTGTTTCTGGTTCACCAACATATAGTAAAATTGAAGAAGCAGTTGGACGATATGTTGGTCAATATTTTATCGGACCTGGTGTGTCATCATGAGTAGCCCCAGTTTTATCTGTGAAGAAGAAAGGAAGATCAACAAAGTTGTGTGTGGATTACACACAACTAAATAAGGTCAGATTAAGAAAAAAAAATATTTGTTGTTCAAAATTGACAATTTGATGGATATATTTAGAGGGCTTCTTTATACACCACTCAAGTTTCTTAGACGCCACGCGAAATTTCTTTTTTGTCCCCTGATTCTGGATGTGCACATCCGGATGTACCAATTTTTTAAAAAACGTTGATGCGTTCTAGATATGCATATTCGGAAAACTACCTGATATGCAGATCCGGAACAATGGTTTATTAATTCGCGTCAGACCTTCTTCCTCCCCCTCATTCTTCACATTTTCATATTCCAAACACCAAACTCTCTCAAACTCTCAAATTCTCAATCCCACAAATCTCGACTTTTTTCACTCGAGTTCGGCGCAGAGCAACTTCTACAACGATCAAGACACTCCAAATCCTCCGTATCTCAATTTAATCGGTAAGTTTTCGAATTTTAGAGTTTCGGAGTTATTTTCGAGTAATTGATTTAGAGTAGACATTTAGGTGTAGAAATTGTTAGGTAGTAGGAATAACATAGGTTAGAGACAATGTAGGTATTGTTTGCTGCTTCGAACGGACCATCAGGGCATTAAAATGCCCTTTTCCATGGTACAGTAGCCATGGCTACTATTTTTGAACTTGAAAATACGTACCGGATGTGCAGATCCGGAAGGATTTTAACGTTAAATATTCTGAGTGCTTTCGGATGTGCAAATTCGGAAACACCCAACGTTAAATATTCTGCGTATTTCCGAATGTGCAAATCCAGAAGACACTTGGTTTTTTTTTAATTATTTTTAAAAAATTCTAATTTATTTATTATGCTTTGTAGATTACATGGCTGGCAGAGACGATCGTATCATATATGGACGGACAGCTCAGCATGCATCTGTCCGACGTGAGCGGACGCAGTCTACAGCTGAGGCTTCCGGCGCAGAGGGAGTTGGGGTAGCCCCTACAGCTGAGGGACATCCTACACCACAGCCTTCCACATCACAGGTTCAGGCGACTTCCACATCACAGGTTCAGGCCACTCCCCCGTCAGCCGCCGAGTCTACATCTCGGAGGCGTCGGGCTTCTACTGCTGGTTCATCAGTGTAAAACCCATAATTTTTAAATAAATGTATTAAGTTTATGGTATATTCGCACGTCTATAATATGTATTAATCGAATATAAATTTAAATATTTTTATCAAGTTATGCCAAGAGATATTTACTTAGAATTTTATATCATTAAGTATTCAAGATAGTGTTTTTCGAAAAATATCGATTCCAGTCTCTTTAGCGTCAGCAAATAATCACCTTAATTTTTAGATAATCGCCTTAATTATATAAAAATATATAATTGAAGATAAATAAATATTCTTTCAGTTAAAAAAAAAACGGGATAAAAAAATATAAAGCGGAATGAAAATTACGAGACCGGAAGTAAAAACAGTGGGACGCGAACCCCACTCTCACACAACAGGTGGCGCAAGCCACCAAACACTCACCACACAGTGGCGTACGCCACTCATTTTCTTTTTCTTTTTTTTTAACCACATAATTGGATAGGATGTTAAATATTAATTATGATAAAATTATTATATAAAATTTTTCCGGTCTATCCTATAAACGGTGGTTTTAACCGCTTAAAATTTTAAAATAGTCTCGGTTCATAACGAAATTTTAGTAATAGAATCACAAAATTATTTCCGATAGAGTAATAGTAATATAAATAAATTTTATTTTCTCGACCGATTTTTATTTCTTATTTCAGTATAAAATAATCAGAAGAAAATTTTTATTATCAGAAGAAAAAATATTTATTATTTCGGGCATTTTTATCAGTATCGCATAACACCGGAAATTACACTGGACGATAAAAATCTTACCGGTTAAGATTTGATATTATCTTAAGAGAATATTCATGATTGTTTGAAGTGACTTGTAACTAATTTAGTTACTAATTACTTGAGATTGAACTAATTGTTAAACTAGTGAATCACCATACCACTTGCCTTCATTATATATATATAGCTCTTACCACTTACTTTCCATACTTACCTCTCTATATACACTAAGTAAAAGTGACTTGATATTACTTCACAACTCTTGTGTTCTTCCGAAAATAATATATTACTACACTTTCCACCATCTTCCTTTTAATTCTCCACTAAATCATCTACTCAACCCAATTAATTACTAAGGTAATTTCCTAATCTATTTATTTATAATTAAATTTACTTCTTTAAAAATAATAAACCCACTTTATAAACTTATAGTTCTTGGTACATGATTCTTTTTACTCATAATAATAATGATAATATAACCAATCAAATATTGCTTAATTTGTTAATAGATATACTAAGAAGTTTTTAGTCTAGATTATTCCTTAGAATTTCCTACCTTAAAACTAAAATAAATTTAGTAATTTATGGATGGAATTATTGTGGCCATAATTTTTTTTTTTTGTCTTTAAACCAGTTAAATTTAAAATGGTTCCTAATTTATGACTAAAATTCTATTGAATGATTAGTTGAGTTTCTACTTTAAAATTGACAATATTTACAGGATGCATAGGATTTGGTATACTATAAAATTTTTAAGATGATGATAATTAAGGAATGTTACTTGAAATTGTTTTAAGATAAATGGAGACTCACTTAATCATTTAATACTAAGTGTCAGACTTATCCAAGAAAAAAAAAAGAGAGACACGTATTATTTATACAAATTTTAAAACTTACAATTTGTTATGATTATATATACTAAAAGAACTTTTTCATATGTTAAAAGAATTTTTATAAGTTGGCAGGTAGATATATTATATATAGATATGAATTATAAGCTAAGACTATGTTTATAAAATAAATAAATAAATAATAATAATAATAATAATAATAAAAAAATTATTATAGAAATAATAAATCGGATGACTACGGAATTACAACGTACAAGTTATTCTTTTCCAGCTCGTTCTAATTTAGCCTGTTGTGAATAAAGGTGCACGACCGACCGACCGACCCACTTCAAACTCCTCTTTCCACGACGGTTTTAACCGTAAGGGCATCTTTCTACTTTTTGTTATTTCTTTTGATAAAAATATATTATCTATTTATAATTCTTTTGTGTCTTCTTACATGATTATTTTGAAGGTGACTAATTGTGAAGGTAAGTAAATGACATATAAATGTAATTATGCAAAGATGTGATGCATGAGATAAATTGTTACAAATGATTATGGTGAAGTTAACCATATGCGAAGTGCATATATGGAGGATCGTATGCTCATACATTTCATAGTTACGTGGCTACCGGAGAGGAGTCACGAGGTGCACACCGGAGAGGTGGCACGGGGTGCGTGTTCAAGAGGAAACCACCTTATCCCGTAGTGGATCATTGAGTCTGATTGGTGGGTCGATACTCATCACCTTAGTGGCGCAAAATTCTGATGCGAGACCACGACCCTTTGCGTAAGGGATTGATATTCCGGAATCATATACATCAACATATAGGCATTGCATTAGGAAGGAGTTTTAATTATGCTATCTGTGTTATTGTTATTATATACATGTGTTAGAATGAGATCTCTAGCCGTGTATAATGTATTCTCTGTTTATGTTTGCTTCTCCGTTCTTGTATATTTGTTATTTTCTAGATTGATGACCCTTTCAGTGGATGTGTGGGCGGTTACGCCAATAGATTATGACGCATCTCGGACACGAGGCGATTCCACCGTCGAGGATGACGGACTTCACCTTCCCTGATGACTGGATGGAGACATCCTGGGGATTCAACCCGGCCCTGGGACAAGTCTCGTACACCGGGAACGTTTTGGAGACCACCACTGTAGCTGGTAGGAACATAAAGACCGCATACTCTCGACGAGCTCTGACGTTTCAGATTCCAACCTCTCTGATTATCTCCAGCTTCCTCGCAGGGGAAATAGATCGCTTTGGGATGTTAATCTCCCCCTCACCCCCACCTATGCCCTCCTACGCTTCAGCCAGGGGAGGGGAGCCCACCTTTCATGACTTATCTACACCTCCTTTAGACTTAGGAATGTCAGCAGGGTTATACCCGACATTTACTCGCGACATCTTCACCGTCGACGAATCCCCAGCACGCGTACCGTCAATAGGACTAGTCGCGGATGATGAAGACGACGAGGATCCCTCTGAGCACGCCTTCGAAAGTGGAGATGACGAAGGGGGTTCAGATCATACCCTGTTGAGTGCGTGTAGTGGTTTGTGCGGAGCTGGGCCAGGTGGTTACTGCGGATGTCGTTAGGCGTTTTAGGGTTGGTTATGTGATATGTGGATATTTCGTTTTAGCTTGTGACATAGGTTTTCTTTATGCATGGTTAGACTTTTTCGCCTTGGGGTAGCTCTCCTGTGTGAGTGTCTGCCGAGGACTTATTTTCCGTTGCTTTGGGTTTGTATTATAAACCATCTACTCTTACTATCTTTCAGTGCTAGGTCGTCTTATTGTATAATATATTTACGTTTTAAAAATATTCAAACTAATCAAAAAAAATATATATATATGTTAAGTTCTCAAAACAATATTACTTACTATTGGTCGAAAAAAAATCAGGGGTGTTACATTGTGGTATCAGAGCCTAGGTTAATCTTCTTTGGGACTGTGAGTTTAGTGTTCTAAACTGATTAGGAAAGTTTAGAGCTTATATCCTTTTTGGGTGTTGGTTTTGTAGGAAAGACATGCCTCCAAGACGTGACAATACTAACCATCAGGTGGATCAAATGGCCCAAGCTATGGCCAATATGGCAGCTGCTGTTACCGCTCAAACTGCCGCTAAAAACCTTCGTGATTTGGAAAAGCGGGACAGAGAAATACGAGCAGGGGAAGCAAAAGGACTGATTGCTTTCCGTCGCCACGATCTACCAAAATTTCATGGGGATGTTATTCCCGAGAAGGCGGATTTATGGTTACAAGAAATTGAGAAGATAT
Source organism: Lathyrus tuberosus (assembly GCA_022829125.1). Classification (NCBI taxonomy): domain Eukaryota; kingdom Viridiplantae; phylum Streptophyta; class Magnoliopsida; order Fabales; family Fabaceae; genus Lathyrus; species Lathyrus tuberosus. Next base: position 3,600,416 of record JALAZF010000392.1, read on the forward strand.
TTGAAGTAATCAATTGTCCTCCAGGCACGAAGGTGTTGTATGCCACGTATCTCCTCTTAGGTGATGCTGAGTATTGGTGGAGAAGCACTAGATTGATGATGGAGGGCGCACAAGAAGAAATAAATTGGGAGACTTTTAAAACAAAGTTCTTAGACAAATACTTTCCCTTAAGTGCGAGGACCAAATTGGGAGATGATTTTCTGAAACTTCGACAAGGGGCCATGACTGTAGGTGAGTACGCCGCCAAATTTGAAACCTTATCCAGGTATTTTCGATTCTTCAGGGAGGGAGTAGACGAGGGTTACATGTGTCATCGTTTTCAAGAAGGACTCAAGTACGAATTGCAAGATTCGGTGGTACCATTAGGGATACAACACTTTCAACCACTAGTGGAAAAATGCAGAGAAGTGGAGGACATGAAAAATAGGAGGGCAAATCGCGGGGCAACCCAGAACTCGGGAGGGCCTAATCGTTCAAATTTTCAGAACCACGGACGTAATAAACAACAAGTAAGGCCATACCAACGACCACACTTTAATAATAGAGGACCTCAACGACCAGAAAACCATAACACCAGAGGAGGAGGAATTCAAGCTGCCTCTGGGGTGCGATGTTACCAGTGTGGAGAAGTAGGGCATTATGCGAATGAATGTCCTAATAAAGGCCCTACATGCTTCAAATGCAACAAAAGGGGACATATGGTAAAAGATTGCAGGGCTCCGAAGGCAGAGTTAGCTATTAATACTGCCAGAACCGCCCGACCATCAGCTAAAGGACGGGTGTATTGCATGAGTGCAAAAGGGGGATCTCAATCAAACAACCTGATTCAAGGGAACTGTGAAATTGGAGGTACGATTTTAACTGCACTTTTTGATTCTGGAGCAACACATTCATTCATATCTAAGGATTGTGTGGATAGATTGAAAATGGTAGTAACCCCACTACCTTTTGACTTGGTAGTATCTACCCCTGCCAAGGTCCTAACTGTGAACACTGCATGTTTACTATGTAAAGTAGTAGTTCAGGAGAGAGAATTTCTAGTTAATCTTATATGTTTACCCCTACAATCTCTCGAGATTATTCTCGGAATGGATTGGATGTCCTTTCATTATGTTATGTTAGATTGTGCTCGACAGCTGGTTATTTTGCCTGAGCCGGGGGTTGTTAAATACCTATCAGCTAACCAACTCAAAGGTTCCCTAAAGAATGAAGCCTTTGACCTTTCGATACTTGCTAGCATGGAGGTGATTGCGGAATTCAAGATTGAGGACATGTTAGTTACCAAAAACTTCCAGGATGTGTTTCCGAATGAGATTCCTGGTTTACCACCGGTAAGAGACATTGAATTCTTCATTGACTTACACCCAGGGACTGGACCCATTTCCATCGCACCGTATCGGATGGCACCAAAGGAGCTCCAAGAGCTTAAGGAACAATTGGAAGAATTGCTGGAGAATGGGCTTATTAGGCCAAGTGTTTCTCCATGGGGAGCTCCAGTACTTTTGGTAAAGAAGAAGGACGGACGCTCTCGACTATGTGTAGATTACAAGCAACTCAACAAGGCAACTGTGAAGAATCGATATCCCTTACCTCGCATTGATGACTTGATGGATCAACTTAAAGGAGCATCTGTGTTTTCTAAGATTGATCTGAAGTTCGGCTATCATCAAATTCGAGTAAGAGAAGAAGACATACCAAAAACTGCATTCAGGACTCATTACGGACATTACGAGTACCTAGTCATGCCATTTGGAGTGACTAATGCGCCTGTTATTTTCATGGATTACATGAATCGAATTTTCCACCCATTTCTGGATAAATTCGTGGTTGTATTCATTGATGATATTCTTGTGTACTCTCGAAGAAAAACGGAACACGAAGAACACCTACGTCAAGTGCTGCAAATTCTGCGTGAGAAGAAGTTGTATGCAAATCCATCCAAGTGTGAATTCTGGCTAGAAAAAGTAAATTTCTTGGGACATGTCATATCAAAGGAAGGCATTGCTGTTGATCCCGCAAAGATTGAGACTGTGCTCGCATGGAAACAACCTCAAACAATCACTGACATAAGGAGTTTTGTAGGATTAGCCGGATACTATCGAAGATTCATTGAAGGATTTGCAAAGATAGTAGCTCCATTAACTCAATTAACTCGGAAGGAGCAGCCTTTTGCTTGGACCGAGACATGCGAAGCTAATTTTCAATTGTTGAAAAAGAAACTGACGACGTCGCCAATATTAATTCTGCCACAACCTGAGGAGCCATACGAAGTTTATTGTGATGCATCTCATCAAGGATTAGGGTGCGTGTTGATGCAGCATCAGAAGGCGGTAGCATATGCTTCGAGACAATTGAAGATTCACGAAAGAAATTATCCTACTCATGACTTGGAGCTTGCAGCTGTAGTTTTTGCGCTAAAGATTTGGCGTCATTATCTCTATGGATGTACATTCACGATCTTCAGCGACCACAAAAGTTTGAAGTATCTGTTTGATCAGAAGGAACTGAATATGAGACAAAGAAGATGGATGGACACCTTAAAGGATTATGATTTCGCCTTATAATATCACCCCGGGAAAGCAAACGTCGTGCAGATGCGTTGAGTAGAAAGAGTGTCCTTGCAACAACATCATTGATGGCCAAACAACAGGAGCTATGAGAAACATTTAGAGACATGCACCTTGATGTAGAGCTGGGACACGGAACTCTACAGTGTAAGATGATCAGAATCTCTAATGGACTTTTGGAAGACATTCGGGACTATCAAGACAATCCACTTTTAGAAGAAAAAAGGGAATTAATAGTACAAGGAAAGGCACCCGATTTTAAAGTAGGACCAGATAATATCTTAAGGTGCAACGGAAGGATTTGTGTACCTGATGTTGTGGAGATAAGGAAACTAATTTTAGAAGAGGCCCACAAGAGCAAATTAAGCATTCACCCTGGAGCGACAAAAATGTATAAGGATTTGAGGCAAAACTATTGGTGGCCAGGAATGAAGAAGGAGGTGGCAGATTACGTAGCATCGTGCTTGACTTGCCAAAAAGCAAAGATAGAACACCAAAGGCCAGCAGGAATGTTGCAAACCTTAGATGTTCCAGAGTGGAAATGGGATAGCATTTCAATGGATTTTATAACTGGATTACCCAAAACACGAAGGATGCACGACTCAATTTGGGTAATTGTTGATCGTTTGACCAAGTCTTCTCATTTCTTACCTGTGAGAACAACCTATAATGTGGCCAAGTTAACAGAAATCTACATTTCTGAGATTGTTAGGCTATATGGGGTACCTTCCAGCATCGTGTCAGACCGAGACCCAAAGTTCACATCACATTTTTGGGGTTCGTTACACGAAGCACTTGGGACAAAACTGAGACTAAGTTCGGCATATCATCCACAAACAGATGGGCAGACAGAACGAACCAATCAGTCATTGGAGGATTTACTTCGGGCATGTGTATTGGACGACATGGGAAGTTGGGACGATGTATTACCTCTGATCGAATTCACTTACAACAACAGTTTCCATACTAGTATCGGAATGGCTCCGTTTGAGGCATTATATGGACGAAAATGTCAAACACCGGTGTGCTGGTATCAAGATGGTGAAAGTATGATTGTAGGTCCAGAAATGGTTCAACAGACTACCGAAAAGGTTAAAAGCATTAAGGAAAAGATGAAGGCTTCGCAGGATCGTCAAAAAAGCTATGCTGACAAAAGACGGAGGCCATTGGATTTCAAAGAAGGAGACCATGTGTTTCTCCGTGTCACACCCACCACAGGGGTGGGAAGAGCAATCAAAACTCGGAAGTTAACACCAAAATTTATTGGACCCTATCAAATAACTTCAAAAATTGGACCAGTGGCATACCGAATTGCATTACCTCCCTTCCTATCTCAGATACATGATGTGTTTCATGTTTCGCAACTACGAAAGTACATTCCGGATCCTTCCCATGTAATTAAACCAGACACCATCCAACTTAAGGAAAATTTGTCATTTGAAGTAATACCCGTTAGGATCGAGGATAGAAAGATGAAACTGTTGAGAAATAAGGAAATTTCGTTAGTTAAAATCATTTGGAACCAAACCACTGGTGATGCGACTTGGGAGCTTGAGAGTGCGATCCGAGAAAAATACCCAGATCTATTTACCAATCCGTAGTTTCGAGGACGAAACTCTTTTAGGGGGAATGCATTGTAAAACCCGTAATTTTTAAATAAATGTATTAAGTTTATGGTATATTCGCACGTCTATAATATGTATTAATCGAATATAAATTTAAATATTTTTATCAAGTTATGCCAAGAGATATTTACTTAGAATTTTATATCATTAAGTATTCAAGATAGTGTTTTTCGAAAAATATCGATTCCAGTCTCTTTAGCGTCGGCAAATAATCACCTTAATTTTTAGATAATCGCCTTAATTATATAAAAATATATAATTGAAGATAAATAAATATTCTTTCAGTTAAAAAAAAAACGGGATAAAAAAATATAAAGCGGAATGAAAATTACGAGACCGGAAGTAAAAACAGTGGGACGCGAACCCCACTCTCACACAACAGGTGGCGCAAGCCACCAAACACTCACCACACAGTGGCGTACGCCACTCATTTTCTTTTTCTTTTTTTTTAACCACATAATTGGATAGGATGTTAAATATTAATTATGATAAAATTATTATATAAAATTTTTCCGGTCTATCCTATAAACGGTGGTTTTAACCGCTTAAAATTTTAAAATAGTCTCGGTTCATAACGAAATTTTAGTAATAGAATCACAAAATTATTTCCGATAGAGTAATAGTAATATAAATAAATTTTATTTTCTCGACCGATTTTTATTTCTTATTTCAGTATAAAATAATCAGAAGAAAATTTTTATTATCAGAAGAAAAAATATTTATTATTTCGGGCATTTTTATCAGTATCGCATAACACCGGAAATTACACTGGACGATAAAAATCTTACCGGTTAAGATTTGATATTATCTTAAGAGAATATTCATGATTGTTTGAAGTGACTTGTAACTAATTTAGTTACTAATTACTTGAGATTGAACTAATTGTTAAACTAGTGAATCACCATACCACTTGCCTTCATTATATATATATAGCTCTTACCACTTACTTTCCATACTTACCTCTCTATATACACTAAGTAAAAGTGACTTGATATTACTTCACAACTCTTGTGTTCTTCCGAAAATAATATATTACTACACTTTCCACCATCTTCCTTTTAATTCTCCACTAAATCATCTACTCAACCCAATTAATTACTAAGGTAATTTCCTAATCTATTTATTTATAATTAAATTTACTTCTTTAAAAATAATAAACCCACTTTATAAACTTATAGTTCTTGGTACATGATTCTTTTTACTCATAATAATAATGATAATATAACCAATCAAATATTGCTTAATTTGTTAATAGATATACTAAGAAGTTTTTAGTCTAGATTATTCCTTAGAATTTCCTACCTTAAAACTAAAATAAATTTAGTAATTTATGGATGGAATTATTGTGGCCATAATTTTTTTTTTTTGTCTTTAAACCAGTTAAATTTAAAATGGTTCCTAATTTATGACTAAAATTCTATTGAATGATTAGTTGAGTTTCTACTTTAAAATTGACAATATTTACAGGATGCATAGGATTTGGTATACTATAAAATTTTTAAGATGATGATAATTAAGGAATGTTACTTGAAATTGTTTTAAGATAAATGGAGACTCACTTAATCATTTAATACTAAGTGTCAGACTTATCCAAGAAAAAAAAAAGAGAGACACGTATTATTTATACAAATTTTAAAACTTACAATTTGTTATGATTATATATACTAAAAGAACTTTTTCATATGTTAAAAGAATTTTTATAAGTTGGCAGGTAGATATATTATATATAGATATGAATTATAAGCTAAGACTATGTTTATAAAATAAATAAATAAATAATAATAATAATAATAATAATAAAAAAATTATTATAGAAATAATAAATCGGATGACTACGGAATTACAACGTACAAGTTATTCTTTTCCAGCTCGTTCTAATTTAGCCTGTTGTGAATAAAGGTGCACGACCGACCGACCGACCCACTTCAAACTCCTCTTTCCACGACGGTTTTAACCGTAAGGGCATCTTTCTACTTTTTGTTATTTCTTTTGATAAAAATATATTATCTATTTATAATTCTTTTGTGTCTTCTTACATGATTATTTTGAAGGTGACTAATTGTGAAGGTAAGTAAATGACATATAAATGTAATTATGCAAAGATGTGATGCATGAGATAAATTGTTACAAATGATTATGGTGAAGTTAACCATATGCGAAGTGCATATATGGAGGATCGTATGCTCATACATTTCATAGTTACGTGGCTACCGGAGAGGAGTCACGAGGTGCACACCGGAGAGGTGGCACGGGGTGCGTGTTCAAGAGGAAACCACCTTATCCCGTAGTGGATCATTGAGTCTGATTGGTGGGTCGATACTCATCACCTTAGTGGCGCAAAATTCTGATGCGAGACCACGACCCTTTGCGTAAGGGATTGATATTCCGGAATCATATACATCAACATATAGGCATTGCATTAGGAAGGAGTTTTAATTATGCTATCTGTGTTATTGTTATTATATACATGTGTTAGAATGAGATCTCTAGCCGTGTATAATGTATTCTCTGTTTATGTTTGCTTCTCCGTTCTTGTATATTTGTTATTTTCTAGATTGATGACCCTTTCAGTGGATGTGTGGGCGGTTACGCCAATAGATTATGACGCATCTCGGACACGAGGCGATTCCACCGTCGAGGATGACGGACTTCACCTTCCCTGATGACTGGATGGAGACATCCTGGGGATTCAACCCGGCCCTGGGACAAGTTTCGTACACCGGGAACGTTTTGGAGACCACCACTGTAGCTGGTAGGAACATAAAGACTGCATACTCTCGACGAGCTCTGACGTTTCAGATTCCAACCTCTCTGATTATCTCCAGCTTCCTCGCAGGGGAAATAGATCGCTTTGGGATGTTAATCTCCCCCTCACCCCCACCTATGCCCTCCTACGCTTCAGCCAGGGGAGGGGAGCCCACCTTTCATGACTTATCTACACCTCCTTTAGACTTAGGAATGTCAGCAGGGTTATACCCGACGTTTACTCGCGACATCTTCACCGTCGACGAATCCCCAGCACGCGTACCGTCAATAGGACTAGTCGCGGATGATGAAGACGACGAGGATCCCTCTGAGCACGCCTTCGAAAGTGGAGATGACGAAGGGGGTTCAGATTATACCCTGTTGAGTGCGTGTAGTGGTTTGTGCGGAGCTGGGCCAGGTGGTTACTGCGGATGTCGTTAGGCGTTTTAGGGTTGGTTATGTGATATGTGGATATTTCGTTTTAGCTTGTGACATAGGTTTTCTTTATGCATGGTTAGACTTTTTCGCCTTGGGGTAGCTCTCCTGTGTGAGTGTCTGCCGAGGACTTATTTTCCGTTGCTTTGGGTTTGTATTATAAACCATCTACTCTTACTATCTTTCAGCGCTAGGTCGTCTTATTGTATAATATATTTACGTTTTAAAAATATTCAAACTAATAAAAAAAAATATATATGTTAAGTTCTCAAAACAATATTACTTACTATTGGTCGAAAAAAAATCAGGGGTGTTACAATCAGGTTCCCAGCCCCCACGCAGGCGTCGTCGGGAGACTCCAGTTCCATCAGCTGCTCCTATTTCATCCCATGTTCCTGTTCCTGAGGGTGATCACCCAGCACATGAGGGTGGTGACGGCGATGACGATTTCGATGAGTTGGATTGTTACCCCGGGGGACCGTCTGATATGTCCCTACTCGTGGGGTACTCTGAGCATACTGCCAGATATGTCTGGCTAGGACAGGTAACCTTTCTCGGTTTATTTATAGAATTTTTTTCGTTGAAAATATTTTCATTTTTAACATTGTTTTATTTGGAAATTTTCAGGAGAAGGATTCCCAGAAGTTCTATAACCATGGGGGCAAGGTTATAGACATGATGGCGAAGCTTCCCGGGGATGAGTGGTTCCAGTCTGCACTTGCTACCTTTGGTCTCGGAGGCCTTTCTAGGATTGGGTATCCCCAGATCATGTACGGTATACTGATGGCCTTTGTTGAGAGATGGCACCCTGAGACATCCGCATTCCATCTACCGTACGGCGAGCTCACGATCACACTCGACGACATCTCGTTCCTTTTACATCTACCGATCACGGGTACCCTTCTCCGTCACGGTAAGATGTCGAAGGTGGAGGCGACGAAGATGCTGACTGAGGAGCTTGGGGCTACCCCAGATGAGGCACTTGCGGAGGTGACGCAGTTGAGAGGCGCACACGTCCAGTTCTCCTTTCTGACACGCAGATTTCGTGAGGAGCTTGCAGAGGCAGGACGGGCAGCAGGTTATCCAGCTGAGGTGGAGATCCATGGGCAGCGTGCCCTGAGATGCTACTATCTGTTTTTACTCGGCACGCAGCTGTTTGTGGACACCAGCACCACTTACGTTGATATCGTTTACCTCAGGTACCTTTTGGATCCCATAGAGATCCATGGGTACAACTGGGGGGCGGCTACGCTGGCATTCACCTATTCTAGGCTCTCAGATGGTTGCCGCTGGACAGCCAAGACTGTGGCAGGCAGCTGTACACTATACGTGGTAACAATCTTATATTCTAAGTCTTTTTTTTCATTTCTTTTCTTTCTATATTCATTATAATGTTTGACACCGATGTTATGTTTTCCATTTCAGACTTGGATATTACAGCACTTTCCCAAGATTACTGGTTGGGGGAGTGTCGACGTGTACACTGAGGATATGCCATGTGTTGTTGCATTTCTCCTGCTCAGAGGGAACCAGGCGCCCGACCCATACAGAGTTTATCTTGATCGGATGGCTGCTGAGGACATTTTTTATGACGCCTATGCCGATCACCGTGTAACGCGCCCGTTCAATGAGGTTTCGTTGTTCTCAGGATGGTTGGCATGCAGTTCGACCATTACTGCTCGATACCTGCCGGAGCGCGTCTTGCTTCAGTTCGGTTACACGCAGACGATCCCCAAGATGCCTCATGAGTCTGCTCCTCTAGGCTTGACTCGCGTGCAGATAGATGAGTTATATGCTGACTTCCAGTCCCACTTGGTACCGGAAGAGGCTCGGGCGACCAGAGCGCCGAGAGACTGGAGCGTTGTGGACGGGTACATCATGTGGTTCTATACCGTCTCACACCCATGCATGGTGCCCACTGCTGAGGGATCGCCACCGAGACCTGCTCATCAGGAGATATTAGAGGAGCGACCGTCTCAGCTGGACCATACTCAGGACCTCGCTGTCGTGAGATTGAGGAGATAGCGTGGCAGGCCATTGCGGACGGTCACCTCCCTGAGGGCTCTGGTGGCAGACTTGCCGTTGATAGGATTATTGAGATTGCTCGGGGGGCACTTCAGTACCGCAGACATCGAGCCAGGACGCCGGGTAAGGGCAGAGGAGCAAGGGAGACAGGACAGATCCTTCACCATACACAGTAGTTTTTTCTTTGATGTATTCTATTTTTATTACATTTATGTATATATATTATTTTATTTTATATATGGATGTTTTCGAATGTATATTAAGTTGCGACGATATATTAACATATGCGATCAACCAACAAAACTGATTTTAAAAAAAAATAAAGTTCTGCTATTTTCCGGATCTGCAGATCAGGAGTTTTTTCGGATTTGCACATCCGGAACACATCAACGTTTTTTTAAAAAATTGGTGCGTTTGGATGTGCACATCCGGAATCAAGAGGCAAAAACGAAAATTCGCGTGGTGCCTAAGAAACATGGGTGATGTATTAAGAAATACTCTAAATTTAAGAGAGCATCAATACTTTTTAAGATCGACTTGAAGTCGGGATACCATCAAATCCGTGTAAAAATGGAGGGCATACCCAAGATGGCTTTAAAATCTATATACAAAAACTATAATTATTAAATCATGTCATTTTACCAATGCTTCATATGTGTTCATGGATTATATGAACATAATTTTAAAACTGTACTTATATTGGTTTGTAGTTGTGTATATCAATGGCATTCTCATATATTTAAGAGCATACAAGAACACGGGGAGCATTTGAGGACTGTGTCGCGATATTGAAAGACAAACAATTAGTCTAAATGTAAATTTTGGCTTAAGGAGGTTTAATTTGTTGGACATGTATTTAGCCGTGAGAGCAAATTAGCAGATTCGTCTAAGGTTGATAAAGTACTAAAGTTAGAGAGTATACTGACTATTGGAGAGGTTCATAGTTTTCTTAGATTAACATACTACTGCCGAAGATTGCTTTACCTATGATGCAATCGACTATAAAGGGTAAGTAAAGCTTTTGATTAGTCAAAGAATTGTGAAGTTAGAGAAATTTTTAACATCTACATTATTAATTCTGCCGTATCTATTAGGACAATTTAGTATGTACTGTGATACATTTTACCAAAGATTTGGGACAATGGGACGTCAGTTGAAGCCTAGATTCTTCCCAAATTCAGGAGTGGTTAATGATAGTATCAAAAGCAACCACATTAAGAAAAAAACACTAATACTTCGTTACAAAAAAATAATTTATATCTTCCTTCTATGTTCACATTTTAATGAGATATCACAACTTATTAATAAAAAATAATAATAATTTGAACGCTGTTCTAATAATCAGTATTTTTTTATTTATATTGTTTCTGAGCTTTTCGAATTAATTAATACTTATTTATTTTTTTAAATGAAATCTATTTGATTATTTTTTTAAAATATATATAAATAAAAGAAAAATAATATCATAACTAAACTATTCCTATGAAATATTTTATATGAAACAAAATATAATAAAAAATTAACACAATTAAATTGTACAGTTAAATCAACTCAACTAATAACTATGCAAAAACATAAAATAGATTCAAACCCGTGGCATCATGCTTAGTCCAACAAAACAATACAATGATGTAGATTCAAACCCACAACATCCTACTTAATCTTACAATCTTATCAAAAAATAAAATAGATAACTTGTTATTTTGAACAACAAAAGAGTACATCTTTACAATATGAAAAAAATTATAAGTCATGTAAAGAATGACTTTATTATATGTATATATGTATTTTAGCAATAATCTTCGTTAACGCAATTTTAATGATGTTAGAGTCATGAGACCCACCTATTGATGTTTCACAACTAGACAAATGTTTCCCATCAGTCCTAGTAATTCCATTCTCATTCCAGTAATCAACGCCAAAATAGCATAATCATAAACCAAAATGATTCAAACCACTAGAGCAGGCTTCACATCAGTGTGATATTAGTGCAACATGAGTACGGCTAATAACTAATAGGAAATAAGTAATGTATGCATAAAGCAGCAAGCATAGCGTGAAGCATTCAATATTACCGTGATTGATATCACGGTAGTAAGAATATTTCCCAATGCCCTCATTGAGATTTCCTAAAACAAAACTTGGGTCTTGACATCTATGTTAACTGTACATCCCAAAGATATTTACACTTTAACTGGTCAATCAAAATGTATTTACTGTTCCACCTCAACAGAAGAACATGGAGGTCTTCACATTCTTATGCAACCTAGGAAGCTCTGGTAAGGGGATGTTTCTCTCTGATAAATCATCGAAATTCAGAAATTGTGCCATTTGAGCTGCAGCATGGTGGGCATAGCATATAGGTGCCACTGAAGAAAAATGTAACGAGAAAATTAATTTATAAAACAAAAAAAAAAAATCAAACATTGTCATGCAAAAAACAAATCTGATGGCATACCAATTGAGGTTGCGGTAGTGCTCCTTTGGTTCCTAAAATAAGTATAAAAAAAAAGGTAGTAAAGTAAGATTGACTATTTGGGGGTAGGTCAAACATGATATATAAACAAGAGATTGAATGCCTACACGTAAGACAGCGAATTGATCAAATTTTGCAAGCCATCTGGCGAGAATCCAATTTCATCAAGCAACACATGATAATGTACAGGCCTAGACGTTCCCTGTTATAGAGAGAGGAAAAGAATAAAAAGGCACATTAAAAGTTAAAACATCAGCACTTCAACTGACAGTGAGATATTTCAGTGGTATCACATGCTCTCCCAATGCTTGTAAAATGAGTATAATTTGTCAAAAAGCGAGGAAACTAGATAGGAAAACTTACAATCATTCCAGCATGAGCACACATGTAGAAATCATAATTTCTTGGATGCACAACTTTTGTGTCGACAACTGTCCCTGTAGAGGAAAAGTTACGATACAATGTTCCTGTGTTTGTTGTATATATACAGGACAAAATAGTAGCATACCAGGAGGAACATTTTCCAGAGCAGTAGTTTGAAACAGCTTTGTATGGTGATTCTTCTGTGCCACAATTACAGTGAACTTGGGAACATCATCAACATCACCAATATGTTTATAAGCCTGTAATTACAACAGTTTATCATCACCCTAGAATTAATTAGCCAAGAATGTCATTTAATAGGGTTGATGAGTCAGCTAGGATCTTTTGGTAAATTTAGGGCTTATTTTATTTTTAAAATGCTTGAAACAAAAAAAAAGGCTTTATAGAAAGCTTTTAGTTATTGTGTCCTACAAAATAACTGTACCCAAATAGATGTAAGGAACGGTGTATAACTAATTTCAATGAGAGAAACAGCCAATCAAATAATCAAATTGATAAAGTAAAAGGGAAGGGTAGCACGCAACCTTTATTATCTGGTTAACCTCCATATTCAACACCTGGTTAAATTGTGATTCACTGACTCCATCCCTGAACAGGAAAAGACATCAGAGAGTGAATAAAAATCGTGCAAGAGATAAAGGAATTTGAAGCCCCCGAAAGTGAGTTCATTTTCCTGAAAACTAAAACTTCATAGCCACAGCATAAACTATTGATTAGATACCAATAACTGTATATTAGCTTCCTAGAAATAGAATAGATAACTGAATATTAGATTCAAACCACTAATAATTAAGCAACCCATAATACCCTAGTTCCTATTTATAATCCATATAATTAAGGGATATTATTGTTGTATATATTCAAGTATATAAATATACACCTGCTAAACAGATTGTGCTCTTTATAAAGTCAATTAATTATTCAGACAAATGGAAATAAAATATAAAATTAAGACAAGATTACATTTCATATATGATGTGAAAACATATAATTCTTTTGGTTACATACTGGTCAACAGCAATACATTAACCAACAGAGAAACATACAAATATAATAGAAATATAATGTATCTGAGATTCACTACATAGCATTTATATGCAAGGAAAAATACAGTTGTGATGGAAAAATATGAAACAACCTTTGCCTGATAAGACAATCCTGCACCTACAATAGTAACTAGCAGCTGTACTAATGGAACATAATTCCCATCTTAACAGGAATACTGTAGCAATTAACAAAACTAAAAGAAAATGAAGTACAGAAAGTAATTCCAGAAGATTTAAGGTGGCTACGGTTGCATCTGTGGTCACGCGAATAGACTTTTCCATCTCAAGGGGCAGTCCCAGTTGCAATGGATGATTCACTATAACTCTCTTTAAGGTGGGAAAGTTGGAACACAGGATGCTGTTTAAGATGTTTTTAGCAACAATAGCTTACAAACCACCACCTCACCAACTTGCCCAATGATCTGGAAGGAACTGTGATAGGTACAGATCTTAAACACTAATTAACCCACATATTTAGCATATAAAACCCCCCATTTTACTTAGTTGATTAGTCTTAACTGTGTTTTAGATAATTGAACGTGTAACAATGAAAACAACTTTTTTTTCTGCTTTCCCTATTTATTGTACAAATGTTTTAAAACAGAAACACGAGTGGAAACAATGGACAGTCTTGCAATTAAAAGTAAAAAACATGAAACTAAAGCAGAACTTTTTCTAACTTGATATGCCCGGAATTCTAGAAATATGCATGGAAGAATTGTCCCTCTCATAATTAACCCAACAATGCAAAATGTTCTAAAATGAAAAAATTGGAGTAGAAACCACAACTATTTCTGCTAATAAATACAAGTAGCTTACCATACATTAACGTTTTCTTGATATTATTATAATAACCATTATCAAAAACATCCTAGTTAAAAAATATTTGACCTACACAGTTAGTTCACCTAAAGAACATACACGACTGGATATCTAACCAACATAACAGTGATCGAATGACACCTGAAGAGAATAATTTGAGTTGGCTTGCGTCCATTACTAGAACTATAGAAATCTAGAAGCAATTCCCTGCAATGAAATATCATTCAAATTTTAATTGATATGATCATGCATGTATAAAGAAAAATAATAGAGAAGTATGATTACCCTATAAAAAATTTATGTTTGCACACAACTTGATATTCGAAAAGTATATTATGGGATAATGAGGCTGGACAATAATAGAATGTACTCCCTGTCTCAAAATAATATTCTTTTTAACCTAAAAAATGTGTCCCAAAATAAATGTCATTTTATGTTTTCAATGCCATATTAATTTATTTGTACCAATTTTACCCCTAATTAATATTGTCTGCACTACTCTCAAAGCATTATATTTCACTCTGCATTTATGACAATGAATGTGTAACCAATAACAATTAAGGACAATTTTGTAAAATTGTTACATTTATTCCTTCACTAATTACTTTTCTTAATCTGTATGCAACAACCTTAAAAAACTATTATTTTTGAGACGGAAGGAGTAGTGTTGATTATTGTTTCTTTGTTTGTCACTTATCTACAGTGCTAGTATTAATTGCATGATACAGAACTTCCAGAGTATTATAGCATAATTATGGCTTCTGCTTAATGGTTAGGCGTCTTGCCTTATGGCCTTGATTTTGGCCAATGTAATTTCCGTATCTCAATGTATTTTCTTACAATTTGATGTACTTTTGTATTGGTCGTCCCAAGCTGGAAGAGTTGTGAACACGTTCCAGCTTGCGGGAGACTATTAAGTATATAGTTAGTTAGTAATTAGGAGGACTTGTTAGTAGTTAGTGGATGCCTATAAATAGGCTTTGTTTATAGGCTTTGATGTAAATGTTTATTTCACTTTTTCTCATATCGTAATAGTTTTCATTAGGCAAATCAATACAAAGAGTTTCACAACTTTCTCTCTATTTTCCCATTGATGCCACGTTTCTTAACATTACCCTCTAGAACATTTTAAGTCTGTCATTGTTCTCTTAGATAAATGTCAAATAGTTAGGGAAATGTATGATTCTGTTGAGTCTGATTAGTGAATTGCTTGACAAGCTGAGACTCGTGTATAAACACTGCCGTAGAGTCTACACTAAAAAGTTATAAAGTTCTAAATCAATTTCCAAAAGCATCAAATTTTCAGTTTGAGATTCTCTCATTTTAACCCAAATCTCAGTTTCTATCATGGTATTAGGAGCTTGATAAAGCTCATAGCCATGGTTTAAGATTATCATGGTATGTGGAAGATGCAATTCTGGTTTTGTACACTAACTTCAATCATTTTATCTTTCTCAATAATAGTGCAAATCAATAGAGTCAAAGCTCTAGGGAGCTTATATTTCAAGAAACTAGAAATGGGAGATGTAAAATGTATGACAAAAATGCTCCTAAGAAAAATTCTGTATGCCCCTATGCGAAACATTCCTATTTTATTAGATACTATTTCTTTAACTACAAATCTACAAATCCCGAGAGTCATTATATTCCTTTCTGTTGTAATTATATATAGGCAATAACTTCAATTTTATAATAATACACTTGTTAGGCCTTTGCAGATCCCATCTAAACTGCACTTAAGTCCAATGTTGCAGTCAAAAGCTATGATTAGATTTATGCTGTTGATTAAATCTCGTCCATCTATTTTGTGGCTAAGTGGGTTTCTATCTGTTCATCTTTGTTGAATAATGAGAAGGACGAAGGTAGTACAAAATAGTAAGAGTTCAAGATGTATAAAATAATCAAACCTGATAATACCATCATCATTCCCATCATCCAAAGGCTTGAATAGAGCATCAATCATTTCCACCTTAGGTGACTGCGATCTCACAGATGCTCTATACCTCGAAATTAGAGGCCAACATCGAGATCCAACAACCTACAATCCAAGATGACTAGAATTTGTAGCAGAGATGACCAAAAATACAAAACACGTTGTATTGCAAGGAAAATATAGCACTGTGTTTGATTATTTACAACACAAATAGGGGAAATAAAAAAGAATAGCCTTACAGCTGCTATTGATGGAATATCTGATCGGCCAGGGGAACCATGAGAGACATCCATCCCTAAAATCATTGTTGGGGTATCTTTAATCAAGGGAAGATGCCCAGAATGCTCTATTGCCAGCAAAGAATTTATTCCTCCGAGCTATATTGAGAATATATGTACAAAATTTTCAAAACCATGGATAATATTATCCGGTCAAAATAAGCTAGAGTCTAGATGGTATGCATTTAAATATATCATGATTGTAAAGTAGTCTTATACTACCTTAGAATTGATTTTAAGAAGCACGTTAGTAAGATATTGATCGGTGATCTTGAGAGGGGAAATGCACTGTGTGACAACCCCAGCTTCACACAAACACTTCCTTTTCCAAGGCCCTAAAATTTGCAAAGAACACAGTGAGAAAAATATCAATGTAAAGAAAATACTGGAAAATTTTGCTAAAAGAAATACCATAGATGTCACAGTTTTTCCTCTCTGGCAAGACACAAAGAATCAACTTTGGTTCTTTAGTAAGTTTTGATGTCAGTAGGTCAAACATCTTTTCAACCCTTGCAACAGGGTTAAATTTTCTCGTCTGTGCGTCTTCCTCTATTAAAGTATATGGCCGTTCAATATTCTGTGTAGATACTCAGATGCATGAGACAGTCAATTAAATGAAGAATCAGATAGAAGATACTTAGAACAAACGTATAATACAGACCATTCCCTTACTCATTCCACATTTAATCAGCTCCCTCGTTATATAACTAGTATCACATTGTGCAGAAAAGTTGACAACAGCCCAATAATCAATGTGTGATGGTTCTAGAAGTGTCTACAAAAAAGAAATATAGAACCATCAACCATTGAACCAGTTAATTATACTTGACATAAATCTAAGAAACAGGAAGTCTTGAATACTCTCTGAATGTGAAAGAATAATGCAATACCTTTTTTTTAAAGTTCCACCTTCCATTATTGGGAAAGCAGTCTTCATTCTTACCTACCTTCAACTGTGTCTCAAAGAGTATTAGAGTTCACGTAGTTCCCAAAATTAATTGAAACAACCCAACTCATTTACACTGCTTAGTTTTTTATCTCTCTGACTTTCAGGTGCTCACAAAAATGTGAATATTGCAGGTTGATGCTAGATGCTTACCTTAGGTGTCTCAAGAACTCGACCATCAACTGGAGTGAATTGTTTGTCAATAGAAATGCCACATGCCGCAAGAATAGCGTCATCTTCATAGCAAGAATTTCCTATAACCTATAAATTTTAATGAGCTTTAATTAATATAATCATTTCAAAAACAGACAACATATTAATATCGATTTATAAACATACATTTGTCAGAATTTTGATTCTTTCTTGAGGCTTTTGGCGTGATTGTTCTACTAAAGATGCTTTTTGCGCAGGAGATAATGCCTTTGTATACCGCTGGAGGGGAACAAATGTACATAGCTATACCAATAGAATAGAAAAGAAAAAATAATAATCAGATGTAATTGATCCCGAAGAAAAGACTGTTACAGTAATGTAATACGATTATTACAAAATAAGAGCGAGGACATAGTTCGTTCAGGCATAGAATTCAACAAACCTCCAGGGGCAAAAAGATTGGCCGATCTGGCTTCCCAACATCAAGACATGGAAGGTAAGCAGAAGAGTTCAGCTCAATATCGTGGTGTTTAGCAAAATACTCATATACAGTAAGATCCACTGTCTGCTCCGTATCATTGTCTTCTCCATTCTTCATCTTCATAGTAAAACTGCCGAAGAAATCAAAATTTATGTTTTTCCAGTCATGAGGCCCATAACTTTTTATTCTCTCTTTCTGAGATTTAAAGTAAAAAGAATAAACACATGACTTTTGAAAAAGTAATTACAGTTGTTGAATGCAGGGTTTCTCACTGAAGCCAGCAATTTTGAATTCTTGGTTACGATGTGTAGCACGAACTCTTAAATTTTTAAGGATTCTCTTGGCCTGCAGATTACCCAGAAAGAAAAATGCCTTCAGGAAATTACTAATGTTGAATCATGAACCCTATTTAGTTGTTTGTCACCTTTGTCCAGTCAATACGACGAGGTTCCCTCACATTCTGGTGTGTTAGGAGAAAATCAATTACAGGTCCAGGTTTTAAGATCATCGTTGTCGACACATCTGAAATAAATACATCGAGAACATAAAAGAGAAGAATACAACTTTGTAATGCCGGGATTTCGAGTTAAGTATGAGAGCATTCCTACCCATGTTAAGAGACAATCCTCCTTGTGTAAGACGGAAACTGGAATGAAAACCGCGAACTCCAGTTACTCCGCCTCCAACATCAATGAAATTCCTCGAGTCATCATGGAAAAAAGATTGCCTTACCAAGAGACACCCTCTTTCCACACAGAAGAAAAGATTCAAGTTCAACTAAGTTAGACCATGTACATAATGACGAAAATTCATGCAGCAAAATTTCAAGATACTTTATTTTATCTTTATAGAATTCAGGGTTACCTATTGGCTGCTCGCTGCCTCAGTACGATATCAAGCACCCTCAATGCATCCTGGGAATTTGCATATGACTCAATCCCTTTAAGGGCAAGAGCAATGGACTGCAAGGGTATTTTGGCAGCAAAACTTATCTCCACTGTGAATGCCTTTGACTGAAAAGAACGCTTTGTCCTTTTATTTTCCTCACAAGGGGTTCCATTAGCACCAGGACTCTCAGTACTACTGCCAGAAATCAAGGCAGTATAAACCTCAAGACTAGAAAATAACAGAAAACTACAACAATCATATAAAGAACTTACCACTTTGGAAATGAGAATGTTTCTTCAAGTAGAACTTTGAACTCAAACTTATTATCTGGAAGAGGACCCACTGTGTACAATGTTCTTTCTCCATCATATGCAAAGCTTTTGCCACCAAGTTCAGAAGAGTATGTTTGGTGAAGCCTATCAATCACTTTTCTCCCGAAGCCCTTGCATTCAACAGCTCTTTTATCTTCCGAAGTGATAGTAACCTGGAAAACCTCCAATTAGCCAAAGCCAAATAAGGGAAATTGCAATGACAGAATTAATTGACATACACTATACTGGAAAAAGGTTGCATCTGTAGCATCAGCAGCAACTTTGAAGAGATTTGCAAGCAAAGGTATGTGTTTTCCTGTGGTACCGACACTAGGCCTACTGATAATAGAATAGGTTGGCAGAGCTATTTGTTCTGTTTCCGTTTCAGGTAGCACATCAGGAGGTGATGGAGGTAAAACTGGTGGCTCCACAGCTTCTTCAAAGTCAGGTATAGTCAACATCTTCTATCCTTTTTCTACAAATGCCGCTTTAAATCGTCAACCAGGAAAAGAAAATGGTACAATTGAAAGACAAAAATACAGATATGTAGCTTAAAATTTCAAGAGATTGTTCAGTAATGTGTTACATTTGTATATATTTTCAGAAGAAAAATACGGTTGGAACTTTTTCCACCAAAAGAGTAAGTCAAATACCAGTTTGATCCAATTGAAACAAGCATGGCCTAGAAGTTATCTACAACAACTCATTGTCATTGCTGAAGTTTTAGTGTCATTAACCAATCATGATAATCAGTTGAAGAAATAACAGAAGAAAAGAAGCAGCATTTCTACAAAGCACCTCGTATTGGCTATGGCAGCTCCTATTTTTAGTGTTGAGCACAGTAGTTGTGTTTTCACTTTCAACCATATATTCCTGGTTATTAATAAGTTATGAATATACTAGTACAAAATCGAAGTGAAAAAAATGGATTTAAACTAATATAGCTCGGCGACAGTTCCATTTTAAGTAAAGACCATAAAACTAAAATCAAACCCAAATACCCTTCAAACATAATGGAACCCTAGATAAGTAAGGCTTTGAAACATAAAGCAGACTAACTTCAGAAACACAAAAGAAACGATTGTACCTAACATATAAGGAAAACTCATGTTTTCGATTATGAAAGCAAATGTGATTTCTTACAAAACACTCGTTCAAAATGACAATGGCTAACGATAAAATGAAAAACAATATAATGTAAAATAAATTATCTTCAGAAAACATTATAAACATCAACAAACAAAAAATTGAAGGACCGGATTCTAAGAACAAAAACACAAAATTAGAATACAGAGAGGAAACAACAACTAGAAAAGAAAGAAAGAAGAAAAAAAACATCTACAGCAACAATAACAACGGCTTTGGAAATCAAAGGCATGCATATACATATAAAATCAACAAAAATAAACGGATGGTGAGTAATGTGAACTGTTGAAATTGCAATGGCTCAAACTAAGCAAATGTAAGGGGAATCGGAAATGCAGAAGAATGAGAAAACCCTAAGCTAGCAGAAAATAACAACATGCAACCAAATAAAAGTTGATTTTCAGAAATCCAGCTAGTGTAATGTGTAATCAAGGAAAACAAGAGCATAAGAGAAGTAGTGATTATTGAGGTTTAAGATCAAAGTAAAGGGATGAAGAGAAGGTGTCGTACCGAAATGAGGTTTGGTAGGGTTTGGGGATTTTGAAGAAGAAATTCGAAATGGAGCGGACTATTCGTTGAGAGCACTCTTCATAGTGAGTGTGTGCGAGTGTGAGTGAGGGGACCTAAAAAAGAGAGGGAACGAATGGCATTGACTTCTCGGCTACCTCTACCCCTTAATCAAAAGGTTGAATGAGTAATTTATCAAAATTAATTGTATCAAATAGAGTACTACAACTTTATTACATCATTTTCTCTTATGTACTCAATTGGTGGCACATTAATATCTTTAGGGGCTTTTATGATTTTTTCACACCCACATCAATTATGATAGCACGCACTATTCATTTTCACATACATTTTTTATACCATACACAATATCCTTTTTTTTTTATATCGAAAATTTCTTAATACACTTTATATATATTATTTATAAAGTCACTTAGATATCACGTGAAAATTAAAAAATATTTCTCTAATTTTTTAAATGCATTTTATGTATACACAATTCATCCATTTTTGAACCACACTCTAATTTTATACATAAATTTAGTTCGAAAATGCATTTTCAAAGACTTCTTGAAAATGCATTTCAGGAGACTTTCGAAAATGCATTTCTTGAGACTTTCTGGCAATGCATTTTTGGAACCTACTGATTGCATTACCAGAAACACAGGGGTGTCTCGCAAACGTGTATCGTAGTAGACTTCTTATGTGTTCTTCTATTTACAATCACAAATTATCAAGGAATGTAGTGTGTTTGTACATCCTTACACCCATACACTTTTTTGGACTTAAGAAACTTGTTATTGCATCAAAACAATCTCAATTTTCAGATAAAGAAATTAAAAAATTGAATTCATTTGAATTTTTATCTCTCAACCATTGTTTTATGGAACACAACTTTCTAGTCTCAAATTTTGAGTATTTTTTTATGAGAGTTGAAATGATTCGTCGTTGCGGAAAGTTGGAATTGGCGGTGGACCGTGACAACCAAATCCCCAAGTTTAATTTGAAGTTTTTTACTATTGAATCTTTGCCACAATTGGTGATTTTTCCTCAATGGTTTCAAGGATGTACAAACACACTACAATCCTTGGTCATTTGTGATTGTAAATGGAAGAATAAATAGGAAACCTATTACGATATACGGTTGCGAGACACCCCTGTTTCTGGTAATGGAATCAGTAGGTTCCAGAAATGCATTTTCAAAAACTTTTCAAAAATGCATTTCCGAACTAAATGTATACATAGAATTGGGGTATGGTCCAAAATGAACGAATTGTGTGTGCATAAGATGCGTTCAGAGATGCATTTTTGAATTTTCATGTGGTGTCTAATATAGAGGGTCCAATAAAAAATCATCTTAATATATTCAAACAAGTGTTAAGTTTTATTCTAAATTTTATGTCTATTTTTAAAATAATATTTGCTTACATATCATAAGCAATAAAAAATACAATAGTAAATATTTATTAAAAAAATATGGAACAAAAATATTTATTTCATATAAATACAAAAAAAAATATGTGATAGTATTTATTATTAAATATAAAAATTATAATACATATATTTATTATTGATAAATGAGTATATGCACAGACTGTAACACCCTCAATCTATACCCCCAAATAAATAAAGTGATAAAAATTTCATCAGAGTATAATTAAACATTCATGGCATAGACGAAGGTGTCACATCAATTGAGACAAAACACAATAAACCTGCTCATAAAGATATGCAACAATCAGGTAGCAAATAACAGAGGAACTTAGTTCCTACTACCCACAAATCAGATACAGAATAAAAGCGGAAAATCTGCAATTGAATCTCATATATATATCACATAAAGAGTTTGTCTGTCATACACAGATTCATACATATACAATCCAAAAGGCATATATACATATACACAGAAATCACAATGATCTCCCCGACTACCCGGTGCTACATATCAGAGCCGACCGACAAAAGAATGAAGACCTAAGCTTCACAAAAAGACCTCTAACATCTAATCTGCAATGCCTCATAGAGCATTCAAAACAGCAGAAGGGTGAGAAACACAATCATAATATAATTGCATACAATTATATAATAACACCAAAATACACATGTAATATTCTCACCACAACTTATGCCAAAAGTCAAACACAAAACAACACAATGCATATCTCATATATCCATCATCAAGGCATATATAATCAAGCTCAATGCATTTATCAGCAACATATATATATATATATATATATATATATATATATATATATATATATATATATATATATATATATAGGGAACGTATCATATGAGAATGTCATTTTTATGTGAGAACATGAGAATGAATCTGAACCATTAGATTTTAAAATAAATGGTGGTGATTTTGTGTTAGTTTTTTTTCTCTATCCTCCATCATTTATTTTAATAATGGAAGAGAGAGAAAAACAAAAACCACATCTGATCTCCACCATTTATTTTAAAATCTAATGATTCAGATTCATTCTCATGTTCTTACATAAATATTGCATTCTCATAAGATATGAACCCTATATATATATATATATATATATATATATATATATATATATATCTCAACTCATCAATTCCATTCACCATTCCACACAAAATCAATCCATTCATGATTTATGCAAATGCAAAGAGACCGACACAACGACTCTATGCAAATGCGGTACCATCCATCCGTCAATCTCATCATTAATGGATGGTACCGCACAAATTGATTAACTTGCAGGATCGACCACACAAATCCTAGGACATGTGCTAAATTTGAGAGACAGGTGATTAACTTGCAGGATCGACCACACAAATCCTAGGACATGTGCTAAATTTGAGAGACAAGTGTAAATGACAAAATGAAAATTAAAGAGAATGTAAACTGAACTCCACGTTCGACAATGCTGAAATAAAATCTAACTGAACTCCACGTTCGACTACTTGCAATAAAGTAAAGTAAAGGCTTAAAATTTAAAGGGCTGTAAGTAAATGGTGCAAAAATTAAAGGCGTCGAAAGGAATGGACATGAAGTAAAAGGCTTTGAAAGTAAAATGCGACGAACTCCACGTTCTTGAAAAGTAAAGGCTGGAATGATAAAGTGTTGTCGAAGGTAAAGTGCAGGAAAGTAAAGGACTTTAAAAATAAATGCAATGGATTAAAGGTGAACTCCACGTTCTTGAAAATAAAAGACTTTGAAAAGTAAATGCTTGAAGATTAAATGCTTGAATGTAACAGTGCAGTCGAAGGTAGATGCAGAAAGTTTAAATAACTTTGAAAGTAAATTTGGCATGGAAGATAAAGTTCAAGAAATTGTAAAAGCATGGAAAGTAAATGGCTGAATCTTAAACATGGTGAAGATAAATTGCATTAATGAAGAAAATGGTGTTACATTACGTACATTTTCACGAACTCGTTTCTCTACACGCGGGTACTTTGAGTTTCTTTGAGTAACTTGTACAAAAATATGAACACACCATTTACATAGAACTAACTCCTATTTATAGTGCTAGGAAATAACTACTAAGTGGTGGTTACTGCTTCGAACGTGTGGATTTTGGCGCCTTCTCCTTGGTCTCAATTGTTCCCACGTTCACAACTGCTCTTGTTTAAATTTCAAATATTGGAAATTTCCTCCAGCCTTAATATAACCACTGCAGCGCTTGTTTCCACATTCTCATGGTCGAAACCCTTCCATCACTTAGCCATTTTTTGAGGTTCCTACACCTCTATTCGACTCAGGCTTCTCCAAAAACTGGGTCGAAGCCTTCTTTATATTAAAAATAACTTTTTAACATAAAATAGCTTTGATTTTTTCTAGCGTCGAAATTGAGGGTTAAGAAATTGCCCCTAAGGAATGTCCTTTCGCCAGAATTGGTAGGAAGGCCATTTCTTGATATAATAACCATTTCGACGCCTGTTTGCATGGCCTTAACTAAACATCCCACTAATTACTTAATGGTTGAACTATTCAGTTTCTTTAACCCACGCCTCTGACGTCATACCATCATGACAAATCCTTAAAACGTCCTTTCAGCCGTATTCATCATAACACCTTTCTTGAAAACAGGCGTTAACAGTCTGCACATAACTGCTACTTTTCATCACGTCTTCAGGAGAAAGACACGCGTCCCACTAACCCCTCAGCTTCAACGGTGGATCCAATTCTCTTGAGATTTTCAAATGTCTATATATACCCATTTCCGCCACTTTGTGAACTTTCCACACTTTTCATACTCTCAAGCAACCTCTTGTTCTCTTCCGTTCTCTCACGCAAACCCGGAAAAGACACTGTAATACCCCAAATTTTGACCACTTAGATTTCCCATCATTGTGAAAATCATCATCACAATATGGATGTACCTTTATGCTTCATTAGTCTCCCCAAAGATGGGTGAGCATCCACTACAATCAAAATTAGGGTTTCAAGCCCTCTCTGAGTGCTTAGACAAAGGATCAATCAAGAAATGACATGATCTTCAACTTGTCTAATCTCTTAAATATCCACAATGGATCAAAAAGGACTTTCACTTCAAGGATTAAGCACAAGGCTGCTCCCTTCTAGGTGGATCAAGTCTCAAGATCGACAGTGTCACCAAATTAGGGTTTTGGTCGACCAGGGCCTCCAGATGGAAATTTTCATCTGGGCACAAGGCAATGATCCAAAACATAACCTAATATACTTCATGGAACCTCATGAGCCCATGCATCAAGTCAATTTTGCCTCAGGGGATGCATTCATCAAAAATCAGGAATTAGGGTTTCTTGACCTAATTCACCCCTAAGTTGACTTTTGGGACAAACCATGAGCCAAGACCTCAAGAGATGATTTGAGGGTCTCTAATATACCATATTGATCCATTTGGGACAATGTATTAATCCAAGAAGTTTGAGTAACAAGTCTCAATTTCATCTGCACCACAATTAGGGTTTTAAGGGAAAAGTCAACTGTAACTTTGACTTTTGACCTGGACATGCTCCCAAACCCTAATACATGATTGAATATACCCTATGACACCCATGGAACATGTCCATCAAGTTTGATTTAGGTCAAGGACATGATTTCCTGAAGAATTGCACAGTTTGGAATTCATCTGATAAAAAGTCAACTGTGCACAAAAGTCAACTTTGACTTTTTGAGATTTTTCACCAAAATGGATTTTTAACCCTAAAATGATGTTAATGTATGATTTGAATCATCATTCATCAAGAAAAATTAAGAAAAGTGAGATAACTTGTAAAAGGGGTAACCATAAAACTTAGAAATTTTTCTAAGTTAAAAATAAAGTGGCAAAGGTACCAACTTTGGAGGACCATAACTCCTAAACCACAAGGCCATTTTTTCTCATCCAAAGATGGATTTGTAGCCCTCATTATCACCTACAAAAACTTCAACTACAAGTCATTCCAATTCATTAAGGATTTTGAGTTTTGGAGTGATCAAAGTGGCTGAAAAGTGAAAATGTCATTTTTTCCAACACTTAGTGAAATTTTCACTAAGTCAGATTCTGCCTCACTTTTTGCCAAATGTAGGGGGATTTTTCACTTGGAATCAAAAGAGATCAAAACCAAACTTGTTCAAACAGTTGTTGTATCATGTGAGAGTTTTCCAAAATGGCCAAGAACATTGCCAAATTCAACCTACACCATGAGATACAACATTGCCAAGTTGCCTTGCTGAAATCTGTCAAGGCAAGGCAGAATTTGCAACTTTGGTCGATTTGCCAAAATCAGCCAAATTCAATTGCTCCTATCCACTTGGACACCTCAGAGGATTGAATCTAAAGGGGACAATCACTGAGCCAAGCCTCCAAAGTCCATGGAACAAGAAATAACATGTTGAACCTAGAATGGCCAAAATAGGGACAAGACTTCAAATTTGGAATGAGGCATTCAATGGAACCATCAAGGTGGCATGGACTGAGCCATTCTCATCTGAAATCAGTCAAGACTTATCCAAGACCAAGGGAACGAAAGTTTTGTGCCCTAACCTCTAGTCAATGGTTAGAGGAGACTTGGATTTTCATTTGCAACATTGGCCAAACCTACTTACCAGCTGCCATGCACTATTCCTTGCAAAACAAACTTGCTCTACTATAAATAGAGCTCAATTGTGGTCAGTTTGAGTACACCAAAGCCATCTAACAGATACTTTCCTCAAAATCTCTTCTTTCACTCCAATTTTGCCTTCTAAGGCAAGTCACTATCGGGTTTTGAGTTTGAGAGCAATTCCAATCAAACCAATCACTCACACACCTCACATGCATCACATATGAGCTGATCAAACACTTAGATTACTTCTGAAACATCAATTTCACAAAATCACCAGCTGGTTGCTCAAGGTTTTAACCAAAGTGCAGCTGAGGTACCACAAAATGATCCAGCCAATTTCAATCAAGTCCAACCATCCAAACACAATCCATAGGGTGTAGGGAAGCTGTTCAGATCATCACAACTCATCTGTAACACCTCCAAATCAAAAATCACTTTGAACTTGCTGTCACGACCTAGAGGTAAGCACATACTTGGTCATCTCTCAATCTATGCATATTTCCTCGCACAATAATTTGGTCATATGTTCATAATCATGCATGGAATGTTTTCCCTCAATTAATTGCATTGTTTGAATCGTGTATCAAAAATCCTAGCCTTCATGCAGAAATTAGGGTTCTTGAGGTCTCTTCGTGATTTCTTGTTGTATGTTTAATTTAAATGAAATTAAAGTACATAGACATGATCGTGAGGTTGAGACGAGCATAATGATATGTGGATTACATGATATGATTACGTATTCATGGAGATTGGATAGAAAATGCAAATCTGAGAAACCAAGAACACGCGCGTGTTCTTCAGCTGTTCTTGGCGCCATTTTTCATATATTCAAATATTTGAATTTTGTGATTTTGTTTAATTGATTCAAAAATTAATTTCTCTCTGAGTTTTAATGATTTTGAGTTGATTCTTTTTTTAATAATTCACAAAAATGTTAAAATATTTTATTTTCACAAAAAATCCCAAAAAATATTATTTATTTCATATAATTGATATTTTTGTAAAGAATTAATATTTTGATTGTGTTTGGCATTTTAAATATTTTTTCTACATTGATTTTGCAACTTTTAATGCTTTCTAATTATTTTGTAGGTCAATACTTAATTTTTGAAGCATTAATCCAAGATCACAATTTGTTTTCCATGTGTTAAACAATTTTTGATCATTTTAATTGAATTTTTATTCAATTAAATACATTTTGAAAACAAATTAGGGTTTTGGATTAATTCAACCCTCATAAATCACTTTCAAAACTCTTTGGGCCTCTTGAGAGAGTGTAAGACCCATCCCCCTTGTACAAAAACTTTTTGGGCCTCACTCATTGTATAAGTCCCTCTGTACAAGTAAACGGCACGATCTTCGCCCGTTTAAAAATAAAAATCATTTGGGTCTCTCCTTGAGCTATAAGACCCATTCAAAACACTTTGGGCCTCTATTAGAATGTAAGACCCAATCCCCCTTTTAACCAAAATATTTTGGGCCTCACTTATTGTATAAGTCCCTCTGCGTTAAAAGAAAACCTCGGCGCGATCGCCATTTTTAAACGAAAAATCATTTGGGCCTACCCCCGTGTTATAAGCCCCACTCTTTTTTCTTTAAACCTTTTTGGGACTCTTGAGAGAGTGTAAGACCCATCCCTTTGTACAGAAAACCTTTTTGGGCCCCAGTCACTTGTATAAGTCCCGCTGTACAAAGTCAAACAGTGCGCTCACTGATAAAACCCTAGGCCTCTCCTTGAGCTGTAAGCCCCAAATCTTTCTTTTTCAAAGCACTTTCTCCTTTGATTTTGAATATACTGTTGTTTTCAATCTTTCTTTGTTGAACAACTAACCAAACAGCATGGAAGCACTCCAACCGAGTAAGTGGTTATCGCTTTCGTTTACTGCTTTTATATTATAAACTGTATTGTGGGGCTGCTCACTGTAAGTCTCCTTTCATAAACTCATATCTACTGTGTAATAATAGTATAGATATTTCGAGTTTCCCCGGCCACTACGTCTAGAACTAGGTGACGCCGTTTCATTTATTCGTAGAAATAGACGCCTAGATCCCCAATAGGAGCACCAGATACAGTCTTCTCTTCGGTTGTCCTCCTTAGGAATCGTCAAGAAGCTCTACTCCCCAAGATGAATGTATTCTCCGTGAATGGCATCTTTGAGTTTCTTCCAAATTCTCGAACTTTCCTGACTTGATCTATTCCTTGTGGATAGCTTGCCTTGAATGTCTCGGGGTTTGGGTACCCACTACGGTTATAATCTTGGACCTTAACTAAGGAACCCTCTTTAAAAGCTAAAAGTCGCTGGATAGTAAACCTCGCACATTTACCAGTGGTTTTTATCTTTAAAAGAGTTATCTCTCCTAATGGAAAGGAGATGATAGACCCACGGGCTTCTTAAAAGCATCGGCCTCCTCTTGGGCATTATTCAAGGACCCTACGGCTTCTTAGAAGTATTCACAGCCTCCTCTTAGGCTTCGTATAATGATCTCTTCCTCCGGGAATGATAGCCTCCTCTTGGGCTTCGTACAAGGACCCGTCGGCTTCTTAAAGGTTTCCAGCCTCCTCTTGGGCTTCGTACAAATTGTCCCGACGACCTCCTAGAGGTATAGGAATAGAACCTAGTCATCCTCATAGAACAGTCCTTTCATAGAGTCTACTACTATTTCTCAAAGCGTAGTACGAAAGATAAAACTCTAGACACGGACAGTCTAACTTCCTTGAGTCTCAAAGGACATTCTCAAGTGACCCCTTCGTTAAATAGGAAGGAAACCCGCAGACTCGGACAGTCTCAATACCCTTTGGATTTCCAGTTTCCCCAAAGAAAAGGAAACAACCCCGATCCTCAGATCTAACCCATGAGTACAGTGATGCTCATATAAGAACTGATTTTCTCTTTCAAAATCAGTATACTGGACCTGTCACTTAACTGACACAATAACCTTAGCCTTCTCTTAGGCTTTGTACAAATGATTCTCCCCAGCGGAGTCAAACAACGTTTAGCCTCTCTCTCGGGCTTTGTACGAGACACATAAGAGACTCCCTCGTTGAGTCAATCCCCCTTTCGCCTCCATCTCGGGCTTTGTACGAGATACAAAAAGGTTCTTATTGAGCCAAACAAACAATCGCCTCCATCTCGGGCTTCATACGAGATACAAAAAACTCCCTTGTTGAGTCAAATAGCCTCCATCTCTGTAATACCCCGTATTTTAGGGCATCGAATAATATTGCATTGTGATTAACTGAGTCCGGTTGCTCAGAGAAATTATTTGATAAAATAATTAGAGTAACTTCGGTGCTTAGAATTGATCCAATTAATATTATTTGTTTCGGAGACATTTATTTTATTTGGACTTAAGAGACTTTTTGAACATTTAGTAGTATTATTTCTAATACTAAGTTTACTATGTGAATCCTTTTCCTCTCACTTTCCAAACAAAAGAAAAAGATAGAAAGAAAGAAGGAAGAAAGGAAAGGAAGGAGAGAAAAAGAGGAGAAGAGGAAATTTGAAGAAAAGTTCAAGATCATCATCAACTTCATCATCCACTCCTCAAATCTTCACCCAAACTTCTCAATCATCTTCATCTTGCTCATTTTGAAGGTGGGTTCTAGTTAGTACCACTATTAGAGAAATTTAGAGAAAGATTGAGTTAGGTTAGATTATGAAAAAATTGGAACTTTATGATTGAATCTTGTTAAAAATGTTGTTGAATGCTTGTTATCATGCCTATACTGAGTTTAGATCATGTGGGTATTATTGGGTTATGTTTTGATGGAGAAATTATGACTTGGAAGTGAAGAACAGCAGCTGGGAGAAGTTCTGGTTCGCAGGGTTCGCCTAGCGAACCTGGGGCGAAGCCCAGCGAACAGCAATCGAGGGTTCGCCTAGCGAAGGTTCGCGGGCATGTTCGCCTAGCGAACTTAGTGTGTTTTGAATATGGGAACTTACTGACTAGGTGTTCGCTGGCACATTCGCCTAGCGAAGGTGAAGGCGAAGGTTCGCCAGTTGTTCGCCTAGCGAACTTATGGTGTTTTGGGTCTGGGAGTATTCTGTTTAATTACTCGCCAGCTTGCTCGCGAAGCGAAGGGCGAGGCGAAGGTTCGCCAGCTTGTTCGCGAAGCGAACTTTATGTCTGTTTTGTTCTGTTTGTTCATTCGCCAGAGGCTTCGCCTAGCGAAGGCGGAAGCGAACGCTCGCTGGGAGGTTCGCCTAGCGAACATGTCAGTTTGTGCAGTTTTGTTTCCTTCATAACTTTTGATCCGTAACTCAGATCGGGGCGTTCTTGGTACCGTTAGAAAGCCATGACGACCCTCTACCCAATAAAAAGTGGAAATTAGGAGTATAATGTAGGACAAATTATTTAGAGGCAAATGAATGAAAGTATTGATTTATGATATGTTGTTATGTGATTCTATTACGCAATTGACTTATGTTTACCTATTTTTCTCTTGTTGTTAAGCATGTTTGAATATGTATGCATGTCAAAATATGAAATAGTAAGAGTGAGGAAAACCCTTATGAACTATAGGAGAATTTAGAAGTTGGAAACACTAGTATGGAACATGTGGTAAACCTTGTGGATTTGAACCGGCATGTGAGGCCGAGAGGCATTATAGCCTTGTGATTGTCGAATACAATCGTGGTGTTGTATATGATCACGTAATCGTAATCGGATTATTTTTATTGAGTGTAGTTTCATGAGTCTTGGACTCCTCTGAAATGGATGCACAACTACTTGGCAGGTTTGATTCCCCGTGTTGTACGATGGCGCCCGTTGGGTGAATGCTTCTGACGGTAAATGGCCCGTGTAAAGTGACGGTTCATAACGGTAAAAAGCCCGTAGAACCCAAATCCATTCGTATGTCAAGTAGGTTGCAAGGTTCCATGACCCGAGTCGACTTCTAGACGTAGAAGAGGACGGGAATAGGGGATACCTTGGCATGGTTATCGATTAGTGATATTGTGGGTTGATGAACTCATAGCATGTTTTCCATATAGTGTGTATGTGCTCAAAGTAACTTCCCTTCCCCGGACTTGAGTTAGGATTGTTAGAACCATGAATAATCTGAGAGAATCCATAAGATAGGGAACTCACTGAGATTTGATGTATCTCACCCCACTGTTGTTGTTTACATCACAGGTCCTGCAGGTTCGGCGACGGGTAAGGATAAAGTGGTTTGACTTTTCCTTCCGGTTCGTAGTTTTGGGATGGCATGGCTTCCGCTATGACGTTTTATTTTGAGATCATTGCATTGATCTAGTTCTTAGTTTTTGTCGTTGTTGGAACATCTTGTATATGTAATGCCTTAGCCTTTGTGTTGTATTAGAGGCATTTATGTGTATAATGTGTTAACTAGGAACTTATTGTATTTCAATACCAAATACTTGGATTCATATATATAATTTATGCTTTGATGTATGGATTTTATATGTGGGTGTTACAGTTGGTATCAGAGCAGGTCGTATCCTCGACCTAGCCATGAAATAGTATAAGTAGTTTCTTTCCGTTTCATATGCGTTGTGTCGCTATTGGTCTTAAGTGTTATATGTATGGTATTGAGTCTGATCAACTTAATCCTATCTATATGACGTTTAGGAACATGGTTGGCGGACGCAGAAGCAATCGTGGTAGACCCACTTATCCTCCATCTGGGATGAATCCGCCGAGCGGCGATGAGAATGCTCTTTTGTATCAGTTTGTACAACAGATGCAGCAGCAACAGAACCAGTTCATGCAACAGATGGTGCAACAGATGAATGGAGGCCTTCGTCCTTAGGTGGTTGTTCCAAATGTTGTAGGTGGAAGTTTTCGGGATTTCCTCTGCATGAATCCTCCAGAATTTCATGGCGGATTGGATCCTGTGAAAGCTCATGACTGGATTGTTGGCATGGAGAGAATCTTTCTGATAATTGGCTGTAGTGAGGAGAACAAGGTAGTGTTTGCTTCTCACTCACTGAGAGGTCCTGCTAGGATATGGTGGGATGTTGCTTCAGTTTTTATGACTATGCAAGGTGTACCTAAAGTGTGGGAGCAGTTCAAGGCTATTTTTATGGAAAAATACCTTCCTAGTTCTTTGAGGATCCGAAGAGAGTTTGAATTCCAACAGCTGAGGCAGGGTTACATGCTTGAGAATGGTTGCGGGAGGTCAAGCCAACAACCTAAGCCTAGGCAACAAGCTTTCAAAAGGAAACACGTTCAGGATTCTCGGAATAGTGCACCTCCTATGTGTCGTATGTGTGGTAAAATGAATTTTGGTGAATGTCGCTTCAAAAGGGTGAAGTGTTATCAATGTCAGAAGGTGGGACATATGGCGAGGGATTGTCCCCCAGATGGGAATCAGACGCAAGGGAAGCAGGTGCAAGATATAAGGGCGAGTGCTTTTCCGGTGTGTCGCACTTGTGGAAAGATGCATTATGGAAGGTGTGGCATAGACAATGTGAAGTGTTACCAATGTCAGAAGATGGGTCATCTGAAGAAAGACTGTCCTCAGAGGAGGAATACCGGGCGAGTTTACACAATGGATGCGAAGAAAGCAAATGGCGATGACTCTAGGATTACTGGTACGTGTTTTGTTAATAGAAATTCTTTCTTTGTTTTGTCTTATTCGATTGTGGAACAACGTACTCCTTTGTATCCATGCAATGTGTGAAATTGTGTATTTCCGGTAGCCGGTGAGATTTCAGAAGTTTCCCCCGAAGATGTCACTTCTCTTCCTTCGGAGAGGGAAGTGGAATTTTCCATTGACCTGGTATCGGGAACGGCTCCTATATCCGTTTCTCCGTATCGGATGCCACCGCTTGAATTGAGAGAACTAAAGGAACAATTGGAAGAGCTTTTGGCTAAGCTTTTGTTAGACCTAGTGTCTCACCGCGGGGAGCCCCCGTTTTGTTAGTAAAGGAGAAGGACGGTGGGATGCGGATGTGCATCGACTGTCGTCAGCTGATTAAAGTCACCATTAAGAACAAGTATCCCTTGCCCAGGATAGACGACCTTTTGGATCAATTGAAAGGAACCTGCGTGTTCTCGAAGATTGATTTGAGGTCGGGTTATCACCAAATCCGAGTGAAGAGTTCTGATGTACTTAAGACTGCATTTAGGACCCGTTATGGCCATTACGAATTCTTAGTGATGCCTTTCGGTGTGACAAATGCTCCAGCCGTTTTTATGGATTACATGAACCGAATATTTCAAGCTTACTTGGACCAGTTCGTGGTAATCTTCATTGACGATATTCTTATTTATTCTCGTACTTCACAAGAGCATGAGGAGCACCTGAGAATTGTGTTATCCGTGTTGCAAGAGAAGCAACTTTTTGCTAAATTAAGTAAGTGTGAATTTTGGATGGCAGAGGTCAAGTTTCTTGGTCACGTTATATCACAAGGTGGTGTAGCGGTGGATCCGTCGAAAGTAGAAGCAGTGATAAATTGGGAGAGGCCGAGAAATGCTTCAGAGGTCAGAAGTTTCTTAGGGCTGGCAGGTTACTATAGGAGGTTTATCGAAGGTTTCTCTCAGTTGGCTTTACTAATGACGAAGCTTACTCGTAAAGATTTTGCTTTTGAGTGGGTTTCGGGTGGTGAGCAAAGTTTCATGAAGTTGAAGGAGAGATTGACAACAGCTCCGGTGTTAATCATTCCTGACCCTAACAACTCTTATGAAGTGTTTTGTGATGCTTCTAAAATGGGTTTGGGAGGTGCTCTGATGCAAGGTGGTCAAGTGGTAGCTTGTGCCTCCCGACAATTGAAAATCCATGAACAGAATTATCCAACTCACGATTTGGAATTGGCGGCGGTTGTTTTTACACTAAAGGTGTGGCGGCATTATTTGTATGGGGTACGTTTTGAAATGTTCAGTGACCATAAGAGTTTAAAATATTTATTTGACCAAAAGGAGTTAAATATGCGACAACGAAGATGGATGGAGTACTTAAAAGGTTATGATTTAGATTTGAAGTATCATCCAGGAAAAGCGAATAAGGTAGCAGATGCGTTAAGTCGGAAATTAGTGCATGGCGCGAGATTGATGGTTTTGGAGTATGCATTGTTAGAGAATTTTAGAGATCTTAATCTTCAGTTTGTATGGACCCAAGATGGTGTGATTATGGGAAATTTGAATGTCAATTCTACTCTGAGAGTTGAGATTCACCAAGGTCAAATGGCAGACGAGAAGTTGCAAGAAGTGTTACTTTTACCGGGTTTTATTCAGGCCACCGACGGAATTATTATGTTCGACCAAAGAATTTATGTTCCGAATGATACAATGTTAAGAAGAAAGATTTTGGATGAAGCTCATAAAGGTACTTTTATGATACATCCTGGTTCTTCGAAGATGTGTCAGGAATTGAAGAAGGACTATTGGTGGGCCGGAATGAAAAGGGATGTTGCATTGTACGTGTCAGAATGTGCAGTGTGCCAACAGGTTAAGATTGAACACCAAAGACCGGGCGGTATGTTGCAACCTTTAGAAATTCCAGTTTGGAAATGGGATAGCATTTCTATGGACTTTGCAGTAGGTTTGCCCCGTACGCAAGGTGGTTAAGATTCAATTTGGGTGATTGTGGATCGACTAACGAAATCTGCGCACTTCTTGGCCGTGAAGACTACTTTCAAGGCAAGTCATCTTGCGAGGTTGTTTATTGCGAAAATTGTAAGATTGCACGGCATTCCTTCTAATATGGTGTCGGACAGAGATCCGAAGTTTACCTCAAGGTTTTGGAAAGTCTTTCAACAAGCTATGGGGACGGAGTTACGTTTGAGCACGTCTAATCATCCTCAGACGGATGGTCAGACTGAGCGAACGATACAAACGATGGAAGATATGTTGAGAGCTTGTGTGTTAGAAAGTAAAGGGAATTGGAAAGAACTTCTACCATTGATTGAGTTTTCCTATAACAATAGTTGTCATGCTAGTATCGGTATGGCTCCGTATGAAGCGTTGTATGGGCGAAAATGTAGAACACCCTTGTGTTGGGCAGAAGTTGGGGAAGATAAAATCTTAGGACCCGAAATCATCCAAGAGACTACAGAAAAGATTCGAATGATTCGCGAGAAAATTAAGCAAGCCCAAGACCGACAAAAAAGTTATGCAGACAATCGAAGGAGACCTTTGAAATTTGAAGAAGGTGACCATGTGTTTTTGAAAGTTACTCCTAGATTGAGATTTAAAGGACCGTTTAAGTCACGCAAGTTAAGCCCGAGATACGTGGGACCGTATCAGATCTTAGAAAGGATTGGTGAAGTAGCTTACAGGTTGGCCTTACCGCCTTCTCTGTCGGAAATGCATGATGTTTTTCATGTATCTCAGCTTCGGAGATTTGTTCCAGATCCTCTTCAGCCGATTCTACCGGATGCTATTGAAATAGAAGCGGATTTGACGTTTGAACCTCAACCGAGCCGTATTGTGGGAAGAGAAACGAAGGTATTAAGGAACAAGGATATTCCTCTTGTTAAGGTGCAGTGGGATGTAACGCATCCGGGAGATGCAACTTGGGAACTTGAATCGGAAATGCGAGATGCTTACCCTAATCTGTTCAGGTAATTTTTAAATTCGAGGGCGAATTTCTATTTAAGGGGGGGAGGATGTAATACCCCGTATTTTAGGGCACCGAATAATATTGCATTGTGATTAACTGAGTCCGGTTGCTCAGAGAAATTATTTGATAAAATAATTAGAGTAACTTCGGTGCTTAGAATTGATCCAATTAATATTATTTGTTTCGGAGACATTTATTTTATTTGGACTTAAGAGACTTTTTGAACATTTAGTAGTATTATTTCTAATACTAAGTTTACTATGTGAATCCTTTTCCTCTCACTTTCCAAACAAAAGAAAAAGATAGAAAGAAAGGAAAGGAAGGAGAGAAAAAGAGGAGAAGAGGAAATTTGAAGAAAAGTTCAAGATCATCATCAACTTCATCATCCACTCCTTAAATCTTCACCCAAACTTCTCAATCATCTCCATCTTGCTCATTTTGAAGGTGGGTTCTAGTTAGTACCACTATTAGAGAAATTTAGAGAAAGATTGAGTTAGGTTAGATTATGAAAAAATTGGAACTTTATGATTGAATCTTGTTAAAAATGTTGTTGAATGCTTGTTATCATGCCTATACTGAGTTTAGATCATGTGGGTATTATTGGGTTATGTTTTGATGGAGAAATTATGACTTGGAAGTGAAGAACAGCAGCTGGGAGAAGTTCTGGTTCGCAGGGTTCGCCTAGCGAACCTGGGGCGAAGCCCAGCGAACAGCAATCGAGGGTTCGCCTAGCGAACCCGAACGTTCGCCTAGCGAAGGTTCGCGGGCATGTTCGCCTAGCGAACTTAGTGTGTTTTGAATATGGGAACTTACTGACTAGGTGTTCGCTGGCACATTCGCCTAGCGAAGGTGAAGGCGAAGGTTCGCCAATTGTTCGCCTAGCGAACTTATGGTGTTTTGGGTCTGGGAGTATTCTGTTTAATTACTCGCCAGCTTGCTCGCGAAGCGAAGGGCGAGGCGAAGGTTCGCCAGCTTGTTCGCGAAGCGAACTTTATGTCTGTTTTGTTCTGTTTGTTCATTCGCCAGAGGCTTCGCCTAGCGAAGGCGGAAGCGAACGCTCGCTGGGAGGTTCGCCTAGCGAACATGTCAGTTTGTGCAGTTTTGTTTCCTTCATAACTTTTGATCTGTAACTCGGATCAGGGCGTTCTTGGTACCGTTAGAAAGCCATGACGACCCTCTACCCAAATGAATGAAAGTATTGATTTATGATATGTTGTTATGTGATTCTATTACGCAATTGACTTATGTTTACCTATTTTTCTCTTGTTGTTAAGCATGTTTGAATATGTATGCATGTCAAAATATGAAATAGTAAGAGTGAGGAAAACCCTTATGAACTATAGGAGAATTTAGAAGTTGGAAACACTAGTATGGAACATGTGGTAAACCTTGTGGATTTGAACTGGCATGTGAGGCCGAGAGGCATTATAGCCTTGTGATTGTCGAATACAATCGTGGTGTTGTATATGATCACGTAATCGTAACCGGATTATTTTTATTGAGTGTAGTTTCATGAGTCTTGGACTCCTCTGAAATGGATGCACAACTACTTGGCAGGTTTGATTCCCCGTGCTGTACGATGGCGCCCGTTGGGTGAATGCTTCTGACGGTAAATGGCCCGTGTAAAGTGACGGTTCATAACGGTAAAAAGCCCGTAGAACCCGAATTCATTCGTATGTCAAGTAGGTTGCAAGGTTCCATGACCCGAGTCGACTTCTAGACGTAGAAGAGGACGGGAATAGGGGATACCTTGGCATGGTTATCGATTAGTGATATTGTGGGTTGATGAACTCATAGCATGTTTTCCATATAGTGTGTGTGTGCTCAAAGTCACTTCCCTTCCCCGGACTTGAGTTAGGATTGTTAGAACCATGAATAATCTGAGAGAATCCATAAGATAGGGAACTCACTGAGATTTGATGTATCTCACCCCACTGTTGTTGTTTACATCACAGGTCCTGCAGGTTCGGTGACGGGTAAGGATAAAGTGGTTTGACTTTTCCTTCCGGTTCGTAGTTTTGGGATGGCATGGCTTCCGCTATGACGTTTTATTTTGAGATCATTGCATTGATCTAGTTCTTAGTTTTTGTCGTTGTTGGAACATCTTGTATATGTAATGCCTTAGCCTTTGTGTTGTATTAGAGGCATTTATGTGTATAATGTGTTAACTAGGAACTTATTGTATTTCAATACCAAATACTTGGATTCATATATATAATTTATGCTTTGATGTATGGATTTTATATGTGGGTGTTACAATCTCGGGCTTTATACGAGATACCAAAAGACTCCATCGTCGGGTCAAAATCTTTTAGCCTCTCTCTCGGGCTTTGTACGGGACACAAAATTGCCTCCTCTTAGGCTTTGTATAATGATTTTCCTAGCGGAAATTAGCCTCCTCTTAGGCTTTGTATAAGAAAACCACTGGTTGATCCAATTAACCTTTTAACATCAAAGTTGTGCCTCGTTCACAGTATACAAACATCAACAACTCCTTCCCCTTCATCTAATCGCTGTAAGCGGCAAGCCTCTGGATCATCTATATCCACGCCACTGTCCCTCTTTTAGCATGAGAAATTCCTAAGGAAAGATGGCATTGCTCTACACTGAGTTAAAGTCTTCTCCTTCAGGTTAAAACCCTTTCTTCGAAAATTATGGCATTGCTCGGATCCGCGTATCCCAGTTAAAGTAATTCTCCTTCTCTCCTCTTTAGAGATGACAAATTCTCTCTAAAGCCGAGGTTTTTCAGCTTCACGTCTTGGGCCTTGAACAAGACACAAATAGACCTTTCAGCTTCACATCTTGGGCTTTGAACAAGATACAAACCACCTTTCGCTTCACGTCTTGGGCTTTGAACAAGACACAAAAACAACCATTTCCTCCCATAGAATAGGAGGAACTACGAACGCTCTGTTTTCCCTGTTTCGGTAAACGGGAATACGTAGGCATAAGATCAAAAGAAAAGATCTTAGCGAGCGCAATCAACAAAAAACCCAAATCCCATATCTTCATCAATCAAAAGCAGTATTTCAAAAGCATCAGTCCTAACATCCTAATCCTTGTTCCCCGCCAGAAACCTTCTACCCAGAAAAAAAAAAGAAAGAAAACAGTATTGGCGAAAATACAAATAACCAGTACAAAGGCCCCCCACATTGATAGCATCCGTAACCTAACAGACCGATGTTTAAACTCAGTATGCAAGCAGAGTTAATTGGAGAC
This sequence comes from Lathyrus tuberosus, assembly GCA_022829125.1. Classification (NCBI taxonomy): domain Eukaryota; kingdom Viridiplantae; phylum Streptophyta; class Magnoliopsida; order Fabales; family Fabaceae; genus Lathyrus; species Lathyrus tuberosus. The sequence goes on from JALAZF010000392.1 coordinate 3,639,980, forward strand.
ATCTATTTCCCTTCCTTATTCAGCTCACAATAGGATAAAAAATGAATCGACCTGTAGTTAAAGCTCAAACCGCAGAGAGCGACCAGCGCTTAAGAACCGCGTCCAAAATCGCTCGCTACAGAAAAGTGGCGCCCACCGTGGGGCCAAATCTTCTTTCTTAAACGTTCAAGGTGGAAACCTTGGACAAACCTTTTTTCTCTTCACTTGTGTGAATATCACAGATTGGGACTTCCGCCGGGGAACCCATTTCTGTCAGGAACTTAGGAATCATAGCTTTATAAGTCTAGGATGATTAGGACAAATATATATACTGCTTTTCCTAATTGCTATACGTGTTTATTTTTCTGTTACTGGGAATGCGTGTGATGCCGCATGTGGTGAGAATGAGTATACACTTAAGATAAGTGATGGCGACGGGGTCGACCATCAACCTCAGTGGAGGCTGACCAACGCAACCCATTCACTCTTCTAGCCAATGGGCCGGTTGTTAAGTCTGAGAAGCTGAGGAGCCAAACCCTTTCGTAGTGCGGAAACTATCGGAAATAGTTGTTACGCGATACTACCCTCATTTGAGGCTGGTGATCTATTCTCGGTGAATGGCACTTACTCTAAGATTGCTCTACAACTCGCTGGCGATCCGCTTGTTGTTTTGCTTTCCTGGGAGGAGCTGATGATAATGAGTACAGGTACAAAAATCACCCTAGTATAAACCTTTGGGGATGGGTAGAGCCTTGACTTCATGACAACGACCATTTGACCCCATGTTTTTTCTATGTTTTTGTATGCTGCATTCATGCATTCATTTAATAAGACATTAAAACACTCAAAAAACTTTCTCTTCTAGTCTCTCTGTTTTTCAAATTAAACTAAGACTGTGATTGCAAATATCAGAGAAGAGGATTACGCTAATGGATTTCGGTAGAAGGAGAACTCACCAGTATACCTTCAGGGTTCCAAAACTAGGGGATTTGAGAAGGTTAGCAAGGATGATCGTTAACCCAGAGGCTTTCAGAGCCAAGCACGGTGGTTTGCTACCACTGTTAAGAGTCCATGTGATTAAGGGGATCATGGACGCGCTCATTCAATTCTACGATCCGGTTTATCACTGTTTCACATTCCCGGATTACCAGCTATCACCAACGCTGGAGGAGTATTCTCATCTGACTGATTTACATATCACTGATCGAGCTCCATTTTCTGGACTGGAAGAAATTCCAAAGAATCAGACTATTGCAATAGCAATTCATTTGGACGAGTCTGAGGTCAGGACTCACATGACCACTAAGGGTGGCATCCAAGGTTTGCCAGCCCAGTTCTTGACAAAAAAGGCTCTATACTTCGCTAGTATAGGGAACATGACTACTTTTGAAAGCATCTTTGTCTTGCTCACCTACGGGTTATTTTTGTTTCCCAACATCAATAACTTCGTCGATATCAACGCTATTAAGGTTTTTCTCATTGGAAACCCTGTGCCGACTTTGCTTGCAGATGCGTATCATTCTGTACACTTGGGAAATTTGTACAGCGGAGGGGAGATCACATGCTGTGTACCTTTGCTTTACAAATGGTTTATCTCTCACTTGCCCAAGTCTGCTGCTTTTTGGGATTGCAAGAGTGTCTTACGTTGGTCGCAGAAGATCATGTCTCTTACCAACTCTGATATAGATTGGTGTAATAGGATTTATGAGGGAATTAGAATCATTGACCGTTGTGGAAACTTCCCCAGCGTACCCCTCATAGGAACTAAAGGAGGAATCAACTATCATCCGATATTGGTTCTTCGTCAATTTGGATACCCGATGAGACACATCCCACTGGGTGTTCATCTGGAAGGTCTTTTCTTCAAAGAAGGAGAAAGTGACAGAGCACTAAAGATGGAAATAGTGCAAGCTTGGAAACATGTTCATAAGAAAGGACGAGAGTCTCTGGGAAAACCGGACTGTGTCTCGGTGGAGCCTTATCTCCAATGGGTACAAACTAGAGCTCTCAAGCTAAAGATGCCTTATCCTCGTTACGGAATTCTTCCACCGAGGGCAACTGTCATGTACTTCATGACGGAAACTGAAAAGCTTCAGGTTACTCTCAACAAAGTTCAAAAGGAAAGAAGATCTTGGAAGAACAAGTACCGCACCCTTGTAATACCCCGCATTATTTAATTGCTCAATTGGATATCAGAAGAGGTCAATTATTTTATTAAGGAGACGGAATAATAATTATTAGTCCGAAAGAGAATTTTAAGGTAACTCTAATGATTGATCAATTGGTTGAAACGACAAAATATCAATTGGAGATATTTTGCTCTATTAGATTATATTATATAATATTGGTTTATATATATATATATATATATATATATATATATATATATATATATATTTGGTAAGAGAATGAAAAAGAAAAGGAAATAGAAAGAAGAAGAAGAAAATGAGGAAGAAGAGAAAGGAGGAGAAGAGGAAAAGAGAGAAAAGCTTGGACCATCTTCTTCAAACTCCTCTCCGTATATCAGGTGGGTTCTAGATAGAAACTCTAAGTTCTAGAAATCAATGATTTGAACTTAGGTTAGATTTGAGAGAAAATGATTAATCGGATAAATCAATGGAATCTAACGGATAAAATGAGTTATAAACTGTGTTGTATGATCAATACGTGTGTAGAATCATCTATTTATGCTTGTTTGTGCATTGGGTGGTGTTTGGAGTGGGTTTTGGACCCCAAAGGCCCAGCTGTGACGCTACTGAGATTTCTGGGTTTCGCATGGTTCGCCTAGCGAACCTGGGGCGAAGCGCAGCGAATGGATTTTCGAGGGTTCGCCTAGCGAACCCGCCAGCGAAGGTCAGCGAATGTTCGCCAGAGACGTTCGCCTAGCGAACTTTGTGTGTTTTCAGTTCTGTTTGGTTCTGACTTGCTTCGCTGAGTTGTTCGCGAAGCGAAGGGCGAGGCGAAGGTTCGCTAGAGAGTTCGCGAAGCGAACTTTATGTCTGTTTTGGTTCTGTTTGTTCATTTTCCAGGGGCTTCGCCTAGCGAAGGCTGGAGCGAATGCTCGCTGGGTGTTCGCCTAGCGAATGTGACAGTTAGTGCAGTTTTGTTTCCTTCATAACTTTTGATCCGTGACTCGGATCGGGACGTTCTTGGTGTCATTAGAAAGCTATGATGTGGGATTTTATATTTAAGTGGAAATGATGGAAACCATGCTATGTGATATATGTGAATCCATATCTTTTGGATCGTAAGTCCGATTTCGGCGTAGGGATAGCCGTTAGAAAGCGGTGGAAATATCCTACAGGATAAGAATGTGAACTATTGATATGATACCCGATTAATGAATCGGAGGGAACCCGAAAGGGGTGTTTTATGTGTTGTGTTATTATATGTGTTACTTGTAATAATTGTGATGATACCATGTCTATCTAGTTGTGAATTGTGAATGAATATGCATGCTTAAAATATGAATTAGGAAGAGTGAGGAAACTTACCCCAAAACAAATGGTATAATTCTAGGTTGTGATTAGAATTATGATAGAAACTCTGGAGGGCGATGCTCGTGCATTCATTGACGAGTTCTGGCCTGGAGTAGATAACCTAGATGGCAAGGCTCGGGCACCTGATGTAAGAAGATGCATCCGTGACGAGATTGGTCTAGGAGAGAGTAAACACTAGTATGGAACATGTGTGAACTTTTGTGATTATGAGAAAAGGCGAATGTGGCCTTATGATTGTCGAATACAATCATGTTTGTTTGTGTGTGATCACGTAATCGTAACCGGTTATCTTGAGTGCAGTTTCATGAGTCTCGAGCTCCTCTGAAATGGATGCACAACTACTTGGCAGGTTTGATTCCCCGTGCTGTACGAATGGCGCCCATGGAGCGTATGCTTGTGACGGTTAATGGCCCATGTGAAGTGACGGTTCATAACGGTTAATGGCCCGTAGAACCCGAATCCATTCGTATGTCAAGTAGGTTACAAGGATCCTTGACTCGGGTCGACTTCTAGACGTAGAAGCGGACGGGAACAGGGGATGCCTTGATATGGTTATCGATTAGTGATATTTTGAGTTGATGAACTCATGACATGTTTCCATATAGTGTGAGATTGTGAACTCAAAGTCATTTCCCTTCCCCTTGACTTGAGTTAGGATTGATAGAACCTTGTACAGCCGAGAGGATCTATAGGATAGGGAACTCACTGAGATTTGATGTATCTCACCCCACTATAGTTGCTATATTTCAGGTTCGGATTGCAGGTTGATTTACAAATGGAGCTATGCTTGGATGTTTCAAGAGAAGCTCAGTTTTAGTTTTTCCACTGTGTATTTTATTGTTATATACAATTGAGGATATTGTATATTCTTAGATTTTATTTTCTTTGGCTAGTTTCCATGACTTGTCCCATGTGTTGTAGTTAGGTTTTAGAATGGACAATTATGTGAACTATGCCATTAGGCACTTTTGATGTGTCAGTACCCAATAAAATGCGTGTATTGTATTATTCTAGATATATATTATACAGGGCATTACAGTTGGTATCAGAGCAGGTCGTGTCCTCGACCTAGCCTTGAAACATCATAAATAAATCTATCCCTGCCTCTTAAGTGTGTCTTGCCATCATGAAACTTAATATCATACTATGTAGTATTGGGCCTGATCAACCTAATACTATGTATGTGATATGTAGAATCATGGTTGAGCGAACGCGAGGATTCCGAAGTGTTGTCGGAACTTGTGTTGTGAGGGTAGGCTCAAGCCAAGAGTTAGTAGTAAGGAGTTTTGCTCAGCCAATGAGGTTTTAGTAGAAGTTGTGATTTAGGTAACATGGAATGAGAGAGTGGTGTGTTGTTGAACAATCCTTTGGAGTGGAGGGAGTCTGAAAGTTGAGGACCTCTATCGGACGATTGGTTAAGGTATTGGAGAATATGTGAAAATCGCTAGTAGAGCTGGATTGACCCCTAATACGGATAAGGATTTCAAGTAATCTCATTCCGTGGGAAAAGAAAGTTGTTTTGTGGAACGCGTGGTGGAAGGTCCGGAAGTGAGATAAGTAATTGGTGCTTCAATTTCTAAGGTCGTTAAGGTATCTTGAATGGACGAGAGTACCTTAGGGAATGTATTCGGAACAATGTCTTCCGACGGGTTAAAAGTTGAGAGTCAAGGAAGTTCGGCTTGATGGGAACCTAAAGTAGTATAGAAGTATGAGAAGAAACACAAGGATGTGTTTACGTGCTTCAAGTGGAATAAGTATATGCCGGATAAAGAGTAGGAGATAAATTGGGTATATTCAATTATGTAGAGAGGCTAAGTTCGAGATAGTACTTCGGGATTTTCTGTATTCGATGAGAGACCAATTTGGAATTTGAAAGTGTTTTGATTTGGAAAAGTTGGATTTTGAAGTGTGGAGACCATGGAAAACACAGCAGAAAATTCTGCTTCTGGTGTGATTCGCCAGGCGAATCTGGCTGTTTCCAATAATATTCCTTTCTTCAGAAATCCATATCTTTTGACTCGGGTGTCCGATTTAAGCGTTCTTTATATCGATATGAAGCTATGGAAGTGTTCTAGGCTATGGAAAGTGAAAATATTGTTTATGAGGTGGATTTTATTGGGTTATGTGGAATGAACGGTATTAACAGTATGTTATGAGAAAGTTACACCTTGGTATTAATAACAAGCGTAGTAGTAGCATCGTGGTTGCGATTGTACATAATGGATTCTCATTCTTGAGACAAGGGTAATGAGATGTACTCTGTGGGACTGTGAATGTTGTATTTTAAGAAGCAAGATTGTGGTAAAACAACGAGAAGAAAATCAGGACTTATTATGGACTAAGTGTAAATCATGGACGATTTATACCGGAAGGGTTAGGTAGATAGTGAATGAGAATTATTGGTGCGAATCTTGCGTTAATTAAATTGGTGTCAGTGGGATGTTCAATGAATAGTGAACGGTAAGGAATTTCGGTTCATTGCATTCATCATTCTCACATCGCGTATTCTCCTTACCTACGAATCTCACGTTTGTGTCTCGATTCTAGAGTCAAACTGTCTCATTCGTACAATACTCGGGCCAATCGTCAGAAAAAGATGGATGATCTTGAGGAAGAAAACAGAGAGTTGAAAGAAGAGATCGGCGCTCTGAGAGAGGATATGAGAAAGCTTCATAACAACATGCAAGCCATGGCAGAAGCTCAGCTACAAAGAACTGTGATCTCAGAGATCACCTCAATGCCCATCATAGAAAAGTATGATCCTAGGTATCAGATGCCGAAAGATCGTCCTTGGGGCATGCCTGTTAACTATATCCCGGAAGGATATGTTCCGCCGATCACTGAAGATCAGGGAATCGCAACAGAAGCCGCTGGGCCTGAAGGTTACAAACTTCAGGAAAGCGAAGATGCCAGGGGCATACTCAAGACTCCTGAAGGTTACAAACTTCGGGAGGCGCCAAGACTTACTTCCATAGTCACGGTACCACCCCCTGTGGTGCACACTGTCCCGGAAGGACAGATTCCACCAACACCTTCTGGTAAGAAGGAAACTATGTTTGACAGAATGGATGAATTCCAAGAGCAGTTATTGGAAATGCAGAAAGAGCTGCAAGCCATTCGCGGTCAGGATCTATTTGGGAAGGACGCCGCAGACCTCTGCTTGGTCCCAAATGTGAAAGTCCCGCACAAGTTCCAAGTGCCCGACTTTGAAAAATGCAAGGGTAACTCTTGCCCTCAGAGCCATCTGGTGATGTACGCTCGGCGGATGTCAGCTCAGACGGAGAATCAGGACCTGCTGATTCACTACTTCCAGGATAGTTTAATCGATGCCGCACTCAAATGGTACATGGGTTTAAACCGTACTACGATCAGTACATTCAAAGATCTTGGTATTGCCTTCGTCCAACAATACAAGTACAATTTGGACATGGCACCCGACAAAGATCAACTCAGATCAATGTCACAAAAGGACAAGGAAACCTTTAAGGAGTATGCTCAAAGGTGGCGTGAAATTGCCGCTCAAATTTGTCCACCTCTTGAGGAAAAAGAGATGACAAAAATCTTCTTAAAAACCTTGAGCTCATTTTACTACGACCGAATGGTTGCCAGTGCGCCCAGTGATTTCACCGAAATGGTCGGCATGGGTGTACGTCTTGAGGAAGCCGTCCGAGAAGGACGTTTGGTAAAAGACACTGGATCAACGAGCGGTACTAAAAAATACGGTAGTGTTCTCCCTAAGAAAAAAGATCAAGATATTGGGAATATCTCTCTCGAAAAGCAAAGACGACGTTATCAGCCAGTAGCAGCTATTACTCCTGCTATCGGCCCCGCGCCTGTTCCTATGTATCAACCTCAGGTTGCGCAGAGCCAACCTGACCAACAAAGGACACAACAGCCTCTTCAGGAGGCTCGTCCTCCATATAACAACAACCGTACAACACGGCCACCAGGATTTGATCCTATACTCGTAACGTACGCAGAGCTATTTTCGTTACTGTTGGCTAAGGGGCACATTCAGACTAAGTCTCCCCTTTCAGTTCCAGAAAATCTGCCTTTTTGGTTTAAAGCGGATCAAACATGCCCTTATCATCAAGGAGGTTCAGGGCATAACATTGAGACTTGTCTCAATTTCAAATCCGACGTGCAAAAGCTTGTTAGGAGCGGGCTCTTATCTTTCAAAGATACGAATCCTAATGTTCTTACGAACCCGCTGCCTCAACATGAGAAAGCTGCAGTCAATCTGATTGAGAAAGAGACTAACAATGTCTATCAAATTCATGATGTACTCTTGTTGAAAACCAATCTGGTCAAGATGCATTGTAGACAAAGTGGATATGGCCATGTGCCACCTCATAATTATCACCAGTGTGATATCTGCTCTAAAGACAACCAGGGATGTTCTGTGGTGCAAGCAGCTCTACAGGAGCAAATGGATCTTGGTTGGATCTAAGAGCACCGAGTTCGTGGAGTTAACATGGTTTACACATATTCCAACGTCATTCAAAACCACGACATCCGTGCGATGAATGTCAACTTGGTGGCGATGCACTCAAGGCAAAGCCAGTATCATAATCTGCCGCGGCACGATTACAGTTCCTGTCTGATTTGTTCGGTAAACAAACAGGGATGCTCTTTCATACAAGAGGCCCTCCAGCGTCAGATGGATCTTGGATGGATCCAAGACTACCATGATAGGAACTCCTATCAAATCAACCTGGTTCAGATCTTTGACATTCGCGTGATGAATACCAACCTGGTAGAGTTACATGCTGAGCAGGTCCGACTCGGATTCTTAATATCACATGATTATCAAAACTGTAAAGCAGGTTGCGAAAACGATCGAGGTTGTACCCTTGTCCAGGAGGCACTTCAGCACTTGTTAAATCACTGGTGGATGCCAATCTATATGGACGAAGATACTCAGCAGATTAGTATCAATCACAGGAATCCTACTCGTCGTCAAAGTCAGGATGTCCGATCAATGGAAGATAACCTAGTGAGGTTACATTGTATTCAAAGTAAGCGTGGCCAGGTGCCACCACACAACTATGATAGTTGTAGCGTCTGTTCGGAAAGTAACCAAGGGTGTTACCTTGTGAGAGCAGCTCTTCAGGGTCAGGTCGATCATGGAGAAATTCGTCTATATCCAGGTTCTGGACCCATCATTTGGTTGCCGAACTACCTTGCCGAGCAAGTTGAGGATGTTGTCACGATCTCTGGTCATCACAGGACCAGGGATGTTTTTCCCATCATCCCTCTACTTGACGAATCTAGAGTTCCCAACCGGGAACGGATCAAGGTTACTTATGATGGTCAGAAAAATCAGAAGGTTCCCATAGTCATCTATCTACCGGGGCCACTACCGTATGAATCAGCTAAGGCAATCCCTTACAAATATGGTGCAACAATAATCGAGAATGGAAAGGAAATTCCATTACCCTCCGTCGTGAATATTGCAGACATCAATCGTGTAACACGGAGCGGTCGAATCTTCAACCGAGGGGTTGGAGAATCCAACAAAGAAAGCTCTCGTATCAGGCTTGAAGATATCCAGCCAACTGGATGGGGAGATACAGCTGAGAGCACAAATGCTATGCAAAATACAACAGAGGAATCCTCCTACGACAATTCTGCTTGGGAGACAGATTCCAATGATCCTGCTCCACCAGAAATCAGCGTCATTTCTGAAGACAAATCAAGGAAGGTGCCAGACTTTGTGATTCACCGAGGAGTTCGCCGTCAATGGGTTACCGCCGAGGTTCCGAAGGTCGTTCGTCAGTCAAAGTAATTGCCATCTTTAACCTTTCACCCTGCCCAGGTGAAACGGATATTTTGATAGGGCTCATTTTCTGTAAATTTCCTTCTTCGCTTTGCCCAAAGCGACAGAGTTTTGTTTTATAGGGCTGTAGTTTCAAGATTCGACTTGTTCATTAATAAAATAACGTCGTTCTGTAATTTCCGCATTAATTGCTGTTTTCTCTTTTTGCTTTTTCAGAAAATGGTAATCCTAAAAAACATTCAATAATAAAAACAAGCAGTAAAATCAAAACACTGCACACACTTACATTTTCTCTATCTCTTCTAAACACGAATCATCACGTCATGCAGATTGCTTATTTTATACCCCGTTGAAACATACGATCTGATGCCTTCTCCCAACTTTGAGTTCCCGTTATTCGAGGCTGAAGAAGAAAATGACGACCAAATTCCAGAAGAGATCTTCCGACTACTCAGACAAGAGGAAAGGTCCATTGAACCTCACAAAGAGCCGTTGGAAACGGTAAACTTGGGTTCAGAAAAAGAGAGAAAAGAAATCAGGATCGGAGCACTACTCAGTCCAACTGCCAGAGAGGGTTTGATAAAGCTTCTCAAAGAATTTCCCGATGTATTCGCTTGGTCCTATCAGGATATGCCAGGGTTGGATACCAGCATCGTGGAACATCATTTACCGTTGAGATCAGAATGTCCGCCAGTAAAGCAAAGGTTGAGACGCACTCACCCGGACATGGCCATCAAAATCAAGGAGGAGGTACAGAAACAGATCGACGCGGGTTTCCTCGCTACATCTGAATATCCTCAATGGTTAGCCAACATCGTACCCGTTCCCAAAAAGGACGGAAAGGTTAGAATGTGTGTCGATTACAGAGATCTGAACAAGGCAAGTCCAAAGGACGACTTTCCTTTACCACACATTGACATGTTGGTTGACAACACATCAAAGTTCAAAGTATTTTCCTTCATGGACGGATTCTCGGGCTATAACCAGATCAAAATGGCGCCGAAAGACATGGAGAAAACTTCGTTCATTACCCCATGGGGTACCTTTTGTTACAAGGTAATGCCGTTCGGTTTGAAGAATGTCGGGACAACCTATCAAAGGGCCATGACTACTCTGTTTCATGACATGATACACAAAGAAATCGAGGTATATGTCGATGATTTGATTACAAAATCAAGAACAGAGGATGAGCACGTTGAACATCTGTCAAAATTGTTCGAACGTCTAAGAAAATTCAAGCTCCGCTTGAATCCCAACAAGTGCACCTTCGGTGTCCGTTCGGGGAAATTACTAGGGTTCATCGTCAGTCAGAAAGGAATTGAAGTTGATCCTGACAAGGTCAAGGCCATTCAAGAAATGCCTTCTCCGAAAACTGAAAAACAAGTCAGAGGATTCCTGGGACGTTTAAACTACATCTCCAGATTCATATTCCTTATGACCGCGACGTGTGCGCCGATTTTCAAATTACTCAAAAAGAACCAGGATTGCGTTTGGTCAGAAGATTGCCAAACCGCCTTCGATAGTATTAAGGAATATCTGTTGAATCCTCCGATTCTATCACCTCCAGTGGAAGGAAGACCACTGATCATTTACCTCACAGTCCTAGAGGACTCAATGGGATGTGTACTTGGGCAACAAGACGAAACTAAAAGGAAAGAGTCTGCCATTTACTATCTAAGCAAGAAATTCACCGACTGCGAGACTCGGTACACAATGCTTGAGAAAACTTGTTGCGCTTTGGCTTGGGCAGCCAAACGTCTTCGCCAGTACATGATTCGTCATACTACTTGGTTGGTCTCCGAAATGGATCCAATCAAGTACGTTTTCGAAAAACCTGCTCTCACAGGAAGGATTGCCCGTTGGCAGATGTTACTATCAGAATATGACATAGAGTACCATGCTCAGAAAGCCGTTAAAGGAAGTATTTTAGCCGATCATTTGGCTCATCAACCGATTGACGATCAAGAATCAATCGGGTTTGACTTCCCAGACGAAGATGTCATGTATCTAAAGATGAAAGATTGCGATGAACCGTTACCCAGTGAAGGGCCAGAACCAGGTTCCCACTTATCTTTGACGGAGCAGTCAATCATTATGGAAACGGAATTGGGGCAATCATTACTACCCCTCAGGGTTCCCACATTCCTTTCACTGCCAGACTTACGTTCAAATGTACGAACAACGAGGCCGAATACGAAGCATGTATCATGGGTCTCGAAGAAGCGATTGATTTAAGGATCAAAAACTTGGACGTATATGGCGATTCAGCCCTGGTTATTAACCAGATAAAAGGAGATTGGAACACATACCAATCAGGATTGATTCCTTACAAAGACTATGCAAGGAGGTTGTTACCCTTCTTCAACAGAGTCGACTTTCATCACATCCCTCGTGATGAGAATCACATGGCTGATGCATTAGCCACTCTCTCTTCCATGATTAGTGTAGGTCGATGGAATGACATACCTAAGATCGACATCATGCGCCTTGAACGGCCCGCTTACATCTTCGCGATTGAAGCAGTCATATACGACAGACCTTGGTATCACGATATCAAATGCTTCCTTCAGAAACAAGAGTACCCATCTGAGGCACTCAGAAAAGACAGGAAAACCCTCAGAAGATTGGCTGGAAACTTCTTCCTGAGCGGTGACACTCTTTATAAGAGAAATTTTGACATGGTCTTGCTCCGATGCGTCGACAGACCAGAAGCAGACATGCTCATGAAAGAAATTCATGAAGGATCCTTTGGCACTCATGCCAACGGACACACAATGGCGAGAAAAATTCTCAGGGCCGGGTATTATTGGTTGACCATGGAATCCGACTGCTACAAGTACATGAAGAGGTGTCACAAGTGTCAGATATACTCCGACAAAATTCATGTACCGCCATCACATCTCAAAGTTCTTTCTTCCCCGTGGCCATTTTCCATATGGGGAATCGATATAATTGGTATGATTGAGCCCAAGGCTTCAAACGGACATCGGTTCATCCTGGTAGCCATTGACTATTTCACCAAGTGGGTCGAAGCAGCGTCATTCGCCAATGTAACCCGACAAGTGGTGGTCCGATTTATCAAAAACAATATCATCTGTCGTTATGGTGTTCCAAGCGAGATCATTACTGATAATGGATCTAACTTGAACAATAAGATGATGAAAGAGTTGTGTGCAGAGTTCAGGATCGAACACCATAACTCATCTCCCTACCGACCCAAGATGAACGGGGCGGTAGAAGCGGCTAACAAGAACATCAAGAAGATCGTTCAAAAGATGGTTGTAACCTATAAAGATTGGCACGAAATGCTACCCTTTGCTCTTCACGGTTATCAAACATCTGTCCGCACTTCAACAGGGGCAACCCCTTTCTCTTTAGTATATGGCATGGAGGCAGTTCTCCCCATAGAAGTAGAGATCCCATCAATCCGGGTATTGATGGAAGCTAAGCTCACCGAAGCTGAATGGTGTCAAAGTCGACACAACGAATTGAATCTGATCGAGGAAAAACGAGTCATGGCACTATGCCACGGTCAGTTGTATCAGCAAAGAATGAAGAGGGCGTTTGACAAAAAGGTCCGACCTCGTGTCTTCAGGAAAGGAGACCTTGTGCTCAAGAAGATACAATCATTTCTTACTAATTCTCGGGGCAAATGGACCCCAAATTATGATGGCCCCTATGTGGTCACGAAAGCTTTCTCAGGCGGCGCCTTGAGACTTGCAACCATGGACGGAGAGGAATTTGCCTACCCCACGAATGTTGATGTAGTCAAGAAATACTACGCCTAAAACTAAAAAAAAACGTCTCGGTGGATTGAAAACCCGAAAGGGCGGTCCAGGTAAAAGTTAGAGACATGAAAAGAATCATCCCGATGGATTGGAAATCTCATAGTACAATCCAGGCAAAAGTTAGGGATAATGGCAAGTAACTATGTTCAACAGAGGCAAGTCCCTCAGCAGCAGTTGCATCATCATCCGTCAGGAAAACTCCAGTCAAGGTCATCTTCGACAGAAGCTCAGGATGTCCCGAATTCAAAGTTGGTAGAAGGATAGTGGTCGTTATGTTTCAACGTAGCCCTTTTCCCTGTAAATTACCATTTTCTAACTTTGTATATACTCTTTGGAATCACGCGTTTGGCTGATCTCCATCTTATCAATAAAATTTGAGCCCTTGTGCTTTTGTTTGTAATTCTTTACTTGTTTTAGCTTTACAGAACGATGTTGTTTAAACTTAATCAGCTATTCTTGAAATAAAACAAAAATAAATTTACTTGTTAAACTTTTTCTGCTTTTAAATTAAAGATGGCATTTCTTTTGACTGTTGAACATCAGAAGAACATCGATCGCTTCTCCCGAAGTAAGCGAACTTCAAAGTGCAGAATCAAAGTACTCCTTCTAAGCTAGTACTCCTGAATAAAGGGATCAACTGTGTCAGAGACCTTATTTCGTCTGACACGCCTCGGCCGAGTTCTCATCTCCTAAGCCCGATCAACATAGCTCCCAACGGGACTATCTCTCCTAAGCAAGGTGGAATTGCTATTTTGAACCAACGGTACTTCTTCGTCCCGCGATGGTCGAGTATCCAATTGTGTTCATCCATTAGTCTGTATGTCGCGTCAGTTTTGTCAGCATATACATACGTACTTCATGCATTTTTTATTTGTGTTTACATTTCATATTGCATCGTTATCACTCTAGCCGGTCTTGTCCCCTAGTGATAAACAGTTTTCTCAATCGAGTTTGTCAGTTCTTTCCTCGTCAGGAAGTGTTGCGTCTGCACAATCTCGCCACCAGTGTATCTTTAGATCAGAGTCGGCACTTGGCCACTTTGATAACTTGAACCTCTGAAAGATCAGAGAACCTTCAACAGATGTCACTCTTCGCCATTAAAGATGATATCCTTGCTTTCCCGGATTAAGGAAAATCCACAGAGAAAGCCTCGTGATCAGAGATTCGGCAGCACGCCAGTTTTGCTCCGAAAAACCACTGATGAGAAGGTCATTGGCACCTCAAAATTGGACCCCATCATATGGCGTTTCTCCGGGAAGATCCCGAGAAAAGTATGATGAAAGATCCCAAACGAAAACAGTCTCTCAAGAGACTCGTTTTCCCTAGTAGAATCGACAAATGACGTCTCCAAAACAGAGAAGTTTGTGTACCTCTACAATTCAGACGAATGGGTTCCCCAGCAAGTCTGACATCAAAACTTTTTCCACTCAAATGGCATCTCCCCAGGAAAATTCGGCGAGAAGTTTGAAGGAAAGCCGCTACGAATAGCGTCCCTTGTCAGTAAAGTTTATTGACAAAAGAAACCGAGACCAGTTCCCTGGTAGGAAACCAGGATCGAGGGGAAGTTTATTTCAGAACCTGAGACCAGTTCCTTGGTAGGAAACCAGGATCGAGGGGAAGTTTATTTCAGAAACTGAGACCAGTTCCCTAGTAGGAAACCAGGATCGAGGGGAAGTTTAGTTCAGAAACTAAGACTAGTCCCTCGGTAGGAAACCAGGATCGAGGGGAAGTTTACCTTTTCTAAGCATCATTGCTTAGCAAAAGAAGATGAATGCGCAAGTTGTCATTAATAGCCATCAAAATTTCGGATATTCCGATATTTAATCCTCTTGCACCCCGAATGCCCAAATACTTTCGTCATTCACACCTTCGGGTCCAAGAAGATTAAATAGGGGCATCTGTAATACCCCAAATTTTGACCACTTAGATTTCCCATCATTGTGAAAATCATCATCACAATATGGATGTACCTTTATGCTTCATTAGTCTCCCCAAAGATGGGTGAGCATCCACTACAATCAAAATTAGGGTTTCAAGCCCTCTCTGAGTGCTTAGACAAAGGATCAATCAAGAAATGACATGATCTTCAACTTGTCTAATCTCTTAAATATCCACAATTGATCAAAAAGGACTCCCACTTCAAGGATTAAGCACAAGGCTGCTCCCTTCTAGGTGGATCAAGTCTCAAGATCGACAGTGTCACCAAATTAGGGTTTTGGTCGACCAGGGCCTCCAGATGGAAATTTTCATCTGGGCACAAGGCAATGATCCAAAACATAACCTAATATACTTCATGGAACCTCATGAACCCATGCATCAAGTCAATTTTGCCTCAGGGGATGCATTCATCAAAAATCAGGAATTAGGGTTTCTTGACCTAATTCACCCCTAAGTTGACTTTTGGGACAAACCATGAGCCAAGACCTTAAGAGATGATTTGAGGGTCTCTAATATACCATATTGATCCATTTGGGACAATGGATTAATCCAAGAAGTTTGAGCAACAAGTCTCAATTTCATCTGCACCACAATTAGGGTTTTAAGGGAAAAGTCAACTGTAACTTTGACTTTTGACCTGGACATGCTCCCAAACCCTAATACATGATTGAATATACCCTATGACACCCATGGAACATGTCCATCAAGTTTGATTTAGGTCAAGGACATGATTTCCTGAAGAATTGCACAGTTTGGAATTCATCTGATAAAAAGTCAACTGTGCACAAAAGTCAACTTTGACTTTTTGAGATTTTTCACCAAAATGGATTTTTAACCCTAAAATGATGTTAATGTATGATTTGAATCATCATTCATCAAGAAAAATCAAGAAAAGTGAGATAACTTGTAAAAGGGGTAACCATAAAACTTAGAAATTTTTCTAAGTTAAAAATAAAGTGGCAAAGGTACCAACTTTGGAGGACCATAACTCCTAAACCACAAGGTAATTTTTTCTCATCCAAAGATGGATTTGTAGCCCTCATTATCACCTACAAAAACTTCAACTACAAGTCATTCCAATTCATTAAGGATTTTAAGTTATGGAGTGATCAAAGTGGCTGAAAAGTGAAAATGTCATTTTTTCCAACACTTAGTGAAATTTTCACTAAGTCAGATTCTGCCTCACTTTTTGCCAAATGTAGGGGGATTTTTCACTTGGAATCAAAAGAGATCAAAACCAAACTTGTTCAAACAGTTGTTGTATCATGTGAGAGCTTTCCAAAATGGCCAAGAACATTGCCAAATTCAACCTTCACCATGAGATACAACATTGCCAAGTTGCCTTGCTGAAATCTGTCAAGGCAAGGCAGAATTTGCAACTTTGGTCGATTTGCCAAAATCAGCCAAATTCAATTGCTCCTATCCACTTGGACACCTCAGAGGATTGAATCTAAAGGGGACAATCACTGAGCCAAGCCTCCAAAGTCCATGGAACAAGAAATAGCATGTTGAACCTAGAATGGCCAAAATAGGGACAAGACTTCAAATTTCGAATGAGGCATTCAATGGAACCATCAAGATGGCATGGACTGAGCCATTCTCATCTGAAATCAGTCAAGACTTATCCAAGACCAAGGGAACCAAAGCTCTGTGCCCTAACCTCTAGTCAATGGCTAGAGGAGACTTGGATTTTCATTTGCCAACATTGGCCAAACCTACTTACCAGCTGCCATGCACTATTCCTTGCAAAACAAACTTGCTCTACTATAAATAGAGCTCAATTGTGGTCAGTTTGAGTACACCAAAGCCATCTAACAGATGCTTTCCTCAAAATCTCTTCTTTCACTCCAATTTTGCCTTCTAAGGCAAGTCACTATCGGGTTTTGAGTTTGAGAGCAATTCCAATCAAACCAATCACTCACACACCTCACATACATCACATATGAGCTTATCAAACACTTAGATTACTTCTGAAACATCAATTTCACAAAATCACCAGCTGGTTGCTCAAGGTTTTAACCAAAGTGCAGCTGAGGTACCACAAAATGATCCAGCCAATTTCAATCAAGTCCAACCATCCAAACACAATCCATAGGGTGTAGGGAAGCTGTTCAGATCATCACAACTCATCTGTAACACCTCCAAATCAAAAATCACTTTGAACTTGCTGTCACGGCCTAGAGGTAAGCACATACTTGGTCATCTCTCAATCTATGCATATTTCCTCGCACAATAATTTAGCCATATGTTCATAATCATGCATGGAATGTTTTCCCTCAATTAATTGCATTGTTTGAATCGTGTATCAAAAATCCTAGCCTTCATGCAGAAATTAGGGTTCTTGAGGTCTCTTCGTGATTTCTTGTTGTATGTTTAATTTAAATGAAATTAAAGTACATAGACATGATCGTGAGGTTGAGACGAGCATAATGATATGTGGATTACATGATATGATTACGTATTCATGGAGATTGGATAGAAAATGCAAATCTGAGAAACCAAGAACACGCGCGTGTTCTTCAGCTGTTCTTGGCGCCATTTTTCATATATTCAAATATTTGAATTTTGTGATTTTGTTTAATTGATTCAAAAATTAATTTCTCTCTGAGTTTTAATGATTTTGAGTTGATTCTTTTTTTAATAATTCACAAAAATGTTAAAATATTTTATTTTCACAAAAAATCCCAAAAAATATTATTTATTTCATATAATTGATATTTTTGTAAAGAATTAATATTTTGATTGTGTTTGGCATTTTAAATATTTTTTCTACATTGATTTTGCAACTTTTAATGCTTTCTAATTATTTTGTAGGTCAATACTTAATTTTTGAAGCATTAATCCAAGATCACAATTTGTTTTCCATGAGTTAAACAATTTTTGATCATTTTAATTGAATTTTTATTCAATTAAATACATTTTGAAAACAAATTAGGGTTTTGGATTAATTCAACCCTCATAAATCACTTTCAAAACTCTTTGGGCCTCTTGAGAGAGTGTAAGACCCATCCCCCATAGTACAAAAACTTTTTGGGCCTCACTCATTGTATAAGTCCCTCTGTACAAGTAAACGGCACGATCGTCGTCCGTTTAAAAATAAAAATCATCTGGGCCTCTCCTTGAGCTATAAGACCCATTCAAAACACTTTGGGCCTCTATTAGAGTGTAAGACCCAATCCCCCTTTTAACCAAAACATTTTGGGCCTCACTTATTGTATAAGTCCCTCTGCGTTAAAAGAAAACCTCGGCGCGATCGCCATTTTTAAACGAAAAATCATTTGGGCCTACCCTCATGTTATAAGCCCCACTCTTTTTTCTTTAAACCTTTTTGGGCCTCTTGAGAGAGTGTAAGACCCATCCCTTTGTACATAAAACCTTTTTGGGCCCCAGTCACTTGTATAAGTCCCGCTGTACAAAGTCAAACAGTGCGCTCACTGATAAAACCCTGGGCCTCTCCTTGAGCTGTAAGCCCAAATCTTTCTTTTTCAAAGCACTTTCTCCTTTGATTTTGAATATACTGTTGTTTTCAATCTTTCTTTGTTGAACAACTAACCAAACAGCATGGAAGCACTCAAACCGAGTAAGTGGTTATCGCTTTCGTTTACTGCTTTCATATTATAAACTTTATTGTGGGGCTGCTCACTGTAAGTCTCCTTTCATAAACTCATATATACTGTGTAATAATAGTATAGATATTTCAAGTTTCCCCGGCCACTACGTCTAGAACTAGGTGACGCCGTTTCATTTATTCGTAGAAATAGACGCCTAGATCCCCAATAGGAGCACCAGATACAGTCTTCTCTTCGGCTGTCCTCCTTAGGAATCGTCAAGAAGCTCTACTCCCCAAGATGAATGTATTCTCCATGAATGGCATCTTTGAGTTTCTTCCAAATTCTCGAACTTTCCTGACTTGATCTATTCCTTGTGGATAGCTTGCCTTGAATGTCTCGGGGTTTGGGTACCCACTACGGTCATAATCTTGGACCTTAACTAAGGAACCTTCTTTAAAAGCTAAAAGTCGCTGGATAGTAAACCTCGCACGTTTACCAGTGGTTTTTATCTTTAAAAGAGTTATCTCTCCTAATGGAAAAGAGATGATAGACCCACGGGCTTCTTAAAAGCCTCGGCCTCCTCTTGGGCATTATTCAAGGACAATACGGCTTCTTAGAAGTATTCACAGCCTCCTCTTAGGCTTCGTATAATGATCTCTTCCTCCGGGAATGATAGCCTCCTCTTGGGCTTCGTACAAGGACCCGTCGGCTTCTTAAAGGTTTCCAGCCCCCTCTTGGGATTCGTACAAATTGTCCCGACGACCTCCTAGAGGTATAGGAACAGAACCTAGTCATCCTCATAGAACAGTCCTTTCATAGAGTCTACTACTGTTTCTCAAAGCGTAGTATGAAAGATAAAACTCTAGACACGGACAATCTAACTTCCTTGAGTCTCAAAGGACATTCTCAAGTGACCCCTTCGTTAAATAGGAAGGAAACCCGCAGACTCGGACAGTCTCAATACCCTTTGGATTTCCAGTTTCCCCAAAGAAAAGGAAACAACCCCGATCCTCAGATCTAACCCATGAGTACAGTGATGCTCATATAAGAACTGATTTTCTCTTTCAAAATCAGTATACTGGACCTGTCACTTAACTGACACAATAACCTTAGCCTTCTCTTAGGCTTTGTACAAATGATTCTCCCCAGCGGAGTCAAACAACGTTTAGCCTCTCTCTCGGGCTTTGTACGAGCCACATAAGAGACTCCCTCGTTGAGTCAATCCCCCTTTCGCCTCCATCTCGGGCTTTATACGAGATACAAAAAGGTTCTTATTAAGCCAAACAAACAATCGCCTCCATCTCGGGCTTCATACGAGATACAAAAAACTCCCTTGTTGAGTCAAATAGCCTCCATCTCGGGCTTTATACGAGATACCAAAAGACTCCATCGTCGGGTCAAAATCTTTTAGCCTCTCTCTCGGGCTTTGTACGGGACACAAAATTGCCTCCTCTTAGGCTTTGTATAATGATTTTCCTAGCGGAAATTAGCCTCCTCTTAGGCTTTGTATAAGAAAACCACTGGTTGATCCAATTAACCTTTTAGCATCAAAGTTGTGCCTCGTTCACAGTATACAAACATCAACAACTCCTTCCCCTTCATCTAATCGCTGTAAGCGGCAAGCCTCTGGATCATCTATATCCACGCCACTGTCCCTCTTTTAGCATGAGAAATTCCTAAGGAAAAATGGCATTGCTCTACTATGAGTTAAAGTCTTCTCCTTCAGGTTAAAACCCTTTCTTCGGAAATTATGGCATTGCTCGGATCCGCGTATCCCAGTTAAAGTAATTCTCCTTCTCTCCTCTTTAGAGATGACAAATTCTCTCTAAAGCCGAGGTCTTTCAGCTTCACGTCTTGGGCCTTGAACAACACACAAATAGACCTTTCAGCTTCACATCTTAGGCTTTGAACAAGATACAAACCACCTTTCGCTTCACGTCTTGGGCTTTGAACAAGACACCAAAACAACCATTTCCTCCCATAGAATAGGAGGAACTACGAACGCTCTGATTTCCCTGTTTCGGTAAACGGGAATACGTAGGCATAAGATCGAAAGAAAATATCTTAGCGAGCGCAATCAACAAAAAACCCAAATCCCATATCTCCATAAATCAAAAGCAGTATTTCAAAAGCATCAGTCCTAACATCCTAATCCTTGTTCCCCGCCAGAAACCTTCTACCCAGAAAAAAAAAAAAAGAAAACAGTATTGGCGAAAATACAAATAACCAGTACAAAGGCCCCCCACATTGATAGCATCCGTAACCTAACAGACCGCTGTTTAAACTCAGTATGCAAGCAGGGTTAATTGGAGACATCTATTTCCCTTCCTTATTCAGCTCACAATAGGATAAAAAATGAATCGACCTGTAGTTAAAGCTCAAACCGCAGAGAGCGACCAACGCTTAAGAACCGCGTCCAAAATCGCTCGCTACAGACACCATCTTTTCATCTTCTTCAACAATGGCATCTTCCCAACTTAATCCTCACGCAAATAAGACTCAAAGAGGCAAGGCCACTCCATTTAAGCAAACCATCCCTCCGTTTGCTAATATCCCAGGCCCCCAACTAGTAGATAACCGCCATTGCATGCCAGAACCCACCTCTGAAGAATCAAGAGCCATCTACAAATCTCAGGTAATGATTCCCATAGTTATGTCTGATAAAACTTATACGCTATCTGGTCCTTTGGCTGATGTGGACATTTCTAACGAGAGTCTAAGTGAGTTTTTCCCCTCGTACCGGAGAACTAGACCACTAGGGCAAAAGAGTTTCCCCAAAATTAATTACGCTACTGGAGCTTCCCCTGAAGAGATCCCCTTACCCAAAATCAACGTTGGCTATCTCACTGATGGCACCAGGTTGGTGAGAGTTGTCAACCCTTTAAAGGAATTCGACCAATGGATGGCAAAGATGGAGAAGGTTAAAGCTGACCATTGGAAGGAGATAGGGATTTATGACCTTCTTATGCTGTCGAAGACCAGCATACCGTATTGTCTGAATATGTTGGCGGCATCCATATACTTTTGGGACAACACCCATTATACATTCCATTTGCCATGTGGAATGGTTACTCCAACCCTTTTTGACGTAGCTGCCATCACGGGGCTTCGTCCAGATGGCCTTGTCTATAATCCTGATGTTGATGCTGAGGACACCATCAACATTTCAGGCTCCAAACTTACCTACACCCTCTTTATCAAACACCACTTCAAACAAGAAAATGATGAGTTGTCTGATGAAGAACACATTGCTTTCCTCACAGTCTGGTTGTCGAGGTATGTTTTTTGTACAAAGTCTTTGCAGGTGGCTAAGAAGTACCTGCCCCTGGCGAATCAACTCCACCACAACAGAGGTACCTGCCTGAGTGAACTCATTCTGGCGAACCTTTACGAATCTATCAGTGAAGGGGCTTCTCGACTTAAGAATATGGAAGCCCAAGGTCCTATGCACTTGAGTGGTCCTCTTTGGCTACTTCAATTGTGGCTCAATGCTACATTTGAGGCTAGCCTCCCCAGAAAAGGCATAGTTGATGAAGCCTCTACTGAGATCAGGGAAAGGAGTGTCGAAGGGACACGTCTGGCCAAACTCACTCCTAATGATGATGGTGAAAACCTTCAAAGGGCTTTCACCAGTTATATTATGATGTTCGCCAAGCGCTATGAGTTCACCCCTAGCATGGTACCCTTTGCTCGACGAAGCTATGGCCCTGTGTGGTTTAAAAGGCCATTTCCAAATCCTCTTCACCCTCTTGATCCAGAATCTGTTGCTATCTGGGAAGCCTTTTTGATTCATAGATTCATTATCCACAGGCTAAACTTAGGGAGAGGTTTATCAACATTGATTGCCTATCAACCAAACTTGGTCTCTCGACAATTTGGGCTGGCCCAGAGCTTCCCTTAGTGCTTGTATGAGAAAAAGGGCCAAGTAATTCTTCACATCGCCTTCTTCGACGAGGAGAACGTTTCCCAAACACTCGACAACCGGAATGAAAAAAGAAGAATCTTCCCTCCTGTGTTTTTTGAACCTTCCTTTCTATGCACTTCATCCTTCCACCAGTGGTGGTCGAAGCACTATAGTGAGCACTTTCTTGATGTGGCTACATTTTCTTCGTTACTTGACCAAGCTTTTCTCCATGTGCAGGACAAGACGAAAAAGAGTAAGTTCACTCACATCGAAGAAATACAGGCTTTTCAAAAATACTTTGAAACTATCTATCGACCAGATGATCTTAGTCGAACCATTCATGAGGTTGTTGTTACTCTAAAGAGAAAATTTTTAGAAAAGCCGGATCAACTAAAAATTCCTCCCAACGTCCCTCGTGAGAAACGTTATGAGGTAGCTTTTAAACTTTTTCCTCCAAAGTTCCCTCGACTGCCTAATGCTGATTTTGGAGTGGCGCTTGCCCCTACATTTCCAGATTGGTTTGTCTATGGGGAGCATTTAAAACTTCTTCGACAGCAGTCTCAGCCAAAGGCTCAACAAGCGGTTTTGACTAAGCATACGTTAGACAGTTTTAAAGGGCACCTTCATATAGGAATTCAGGACGTTCGTGTCGAATCTGAAATATATGAAGGTTTGAAATCCTTAATCCATGGCTTTATGACTAACCATGTAATCGTTAATTTGTAACAATTGTGTACTATCTTTCAGTTGTGCCTAGGAAAGCCGCTTCGACTAGAGCTGCCACCTTGCAAAGTGGCAAAGAACCAGAGAGTACACAGGTATATTTCACCTCCCCTGTTTATGCTTGTACTATATGAATTTCTTTCTTATATTTGCACTGCCTCTTCAGACTGGTCGAAAACCTCCAACACCTTCCAAGAAAGGTAAGAAGGATACCCCAGCTGTGGTTATAGCTTCAGAGGCCTCAGATGAATCTCCTGAGGAGGTTTTCACAAGGAAAAGGAAAAAACCCACAAAGGCCTCTGGACCTACTGGCCCACATCCTTCGAAGGTGGCCAAAATACTCGAAAAGGCATCCACCACAAGTGGTGCGAGAAGGAACCCTCCAAGGTGGCCTTGAGAACCCCTCTTGGTGACCATGGGAGTGATAAATCAAGTCTTGCTGTTGAACAAACTCAGGTATGTGCACCATTGCCTTTTTCTATTATGCTTGACATCTTTCGCCTATTATTTCATTCTCATTTTCTCCACTTGTGTTCTTTAGGCACCCATAATCAACAATCCAGATTCCCGACCAACTCCAAGTAACTTCGCCACCACCGTAATTGACGATTATGTTCCTCACCCAACTTCAGAAAGCCTCACCACCACGCTCCTCAACAACCAAGGTGAGCCAACTTATCACCCATCTTCTAATATTGGCTCTGGTTTGAGTGAGATTAATCAATCTACTCCACATGTTACAACACCCACTGCACCACCAGCTCCAACCCCTACTCAAAACGTACAAGCGGATGGAGCCAACTCTGATGATGATGATGCCTCAAGCCCACCACCTTTCAATCTGGATACCCCCATGGATGAAGGTCAATTGGTTGACGAAGAAAGGCATGAACCTGAAGTTCAAACACATAACGCCAATCCTGATCAAGCTGCGCCTGAGAAGACAAATGAACTACATCTTACACCAGCTGATGACCAGGAGAATATGCAACCAACTGCTGAAGAGTCTGATGAAGAAATGGGAGAAGAACAAGATGAA
The DNA here is from genome assembly GCA_022829125.1 of Lathyrus tuberosus. Lineage (NCBI taxonomy): Eukaryota > Viridiplantae > Streptophyta > Magnoliopsida > Fabales > Fabaceae > Lathyrus > Lathyrus tuberosus. The sequence goes on from JALAZF010000392.1 coordinate 3,664,181, forward strand.
GAAAGAGAAGAATCCGAAGAGGAGGAGGAAGAACAAACTGATCCTAATCCCCACCATACTCCTTCGCCTGTGTTCCTTCCACCACCAAGAGACTCACTGACAGCACTCAAGTGGTCGAACCCTCGTGAGTTTACCAAATTGATTCTTGAGCAGAGGTATGGTTCTTCTTCTGTCTCTTCGACTCCAGCATCAGATGACTTCGCCCAACCAATTCTCCAAGCCATCAAGAAAAAATTCTTCAGGGGGGATATTCACAGAGTTTTGGCCTCAGATCCAACGACAACTGCTTATTTGAAGGACACCCTTGCAAAGATTGAGCTCACCACCCTCAATCCAGATGTTTCTGGTTTTCTGATAGAGCTAACTGCTGTGGTGAACCAGATAGCTGCAGAAATAAAATTGCTTCCCTCTATCAGGAACACCATAGAGAAAACATCTGGCTGTGAGAGTGCAGCCTGGTGTGGTGCAAAAGAGGCGTACGAAGAGATCGAACATATGGAGGCTGATCAAAAGAAAAAGCAAGATGAGATAGCCTCCAACCAGAAGGACATTGAAGCCTGGAAGCAACAAATCACGGAGCTACAAGCCAAAATTGACAATGCTGAAAAACGCAACAGTGATTTGCACCATTTCGACGACACTAAGATAGCTGAAGAAACAAAGAATGCTATTTATCGTATTGAGGTGGCCCAAAGATATGAAAAAGAGCTCGCAGCAGCAAAACTTGACGAATCTTTGTGCAACGCTCGCCTCAAACATCACATAGAAGCTTTTTCTCAATTGGCGTTGAGGCTTCCCTTTTGATACTTTCGACACCTTCGTTTGTTTAATCATCATTTGTTTCTTGGCCTTTTCAGGCTTTTTATGTAATGACAATTTTATGCCTGTTGGCATTGATTAATCAATCATTATTATTTTGTCCTTAACTGCTTTCGACCTATATTACATGATAATGGACCTTTATTTGTTGTCTTTTATCAGTCAAATTTACAATTAAGGCATTCTATCTTTTTCTTGGAAAGTCGCCTTTCCAGCTTTAAATTCCAAGGCGTAGGCCTCTAGCATTTATAGCATAGCCCTCAGGCCTACTTCCAAGAACAGCTCACGTGTTTCCACCGTTTGACTGGCCAATCCAATCAGTACTTCGCCTCTATAAATTTCTTCCACCTGATCACGTTTTGCGTAGAAGCAAACATGAACAATTCAGAGAAACCATCAGCCAAGAAAATGGCTGGAAAGGCAAAGGCAATTGAGGAAACAAAAAAGATGGAGGCCTCCAAGCAACCTGAAGCCTCCATTGGAGCAACCTCTCAAGCCAAGAAGAGAGAAACTAAAATGAAGATCTCTAAGAAAAAGCGCTCCAGCACCCAAGACTCTGATGATGAGCCAGATGCAGATTATATGGATTTCCTCAAATCCATAGATTGGAGAGATTATGAATAACCTTTCCTTGATTAAAAATTGTTGTATTGGTTTTTCTTTGCTTTGTATGCCATATTAGCCTGACTTGGCCTATTTTGGCTTTCTTTTTATTAAATAAAGCTTATGTTTTAATATGAATCTCTTGCAGCATAGGCTTATATTTTTTCAAATACTTGCCATTTACTTTCAAGACTCTTTTATCTTTGTCTAACTCTTCCACTTCATAAGCTCCATTAGAGAAAACTTGTATGACTTGGAATGGGCCTTCCCACTTAGGGGACCACTTGCCCAATGCTCTATCTTTTCGATCCATAGGCAAAATCACTTTCCAAATCAATTCCCCACATGCAAAAGATTTAGACTTAACCTTTTTGTTGTAGGATTCTTCGACCCTCTTCTTTTGTCTTCTTAACAACTCCAAGGCTCTAAGCCTTTCTTCATCCAAATCCACTAATTCATTCATCATCATTTCCCAATAATTCTCAGAGGGAATCTTATGATGTCTTTGAACTCTTACAGACTGTATATAAATCTCAACAGGCAATACTGCATCATGACCAAAAGTGAGTCGAAATGGGGTAGTGTTGGTAGCCTCTTTAGGGGATGTTTGACATGCCCAAAGAACTTGGTCTAACGTCTTGTGCCAATTTCTAGGCCTCTTTCCCACATGCTTCTTAATTAGTCCAATTACTACCTTATTGGCAGCTTCGACTAGCCCATTGGCCTGAGCATAATAAGGTGTAGAAGTTAATAACTTAAAACCTATTTCTTTGGCAAATTCCTGCATCTTTCGACCAGTGAACACTGATCCCTGATCTGTAGTAATTGTTTCAGGAATGCCAAACCTACAAATAATGTGATTTTGAATGAATTCAATAACATCTGCTTGACCTATATTCACCAGTGGTATTGCCTCAATCCACTTGGTGAAATAATCAATTTCCACCAAAATATATCTTTGGTTCTTTGAAGATGCTGGTCGAATCTCTCCCATTATATCCAAAGCCCACCCTCTGAAGGGCCATGGTTTCACTATGGAATGTAATTCACTTGCAGGGATGTGCTGTACGTCAGTATGAATTTGACATTCTTGGCAACCCTTAGCAAATTCTATAAAATCTTTCAGCATAGTGGGCCAATACATGCCCTGTCGAAACAACAGCCATTTCATTTTCTGGCCAACTTGGTGTGCTCCACATGCCCCACTATGTATTGTCGAAAGGGCCAAATATGCCTCTGCTTCACTGAGGCATTTCAATAAGACTCCCTCAGGGGTCTTTTTAAACAATTCATTCCCCAACAGTACATAGCTTAAAGCTTGATACCTGATTTTTCGCTCTGTCGAAGCCGTTGGGTTTTGCAAATATTCAACTATGGGCTTCCTCCAATCTTCATCTGTTAAATTATCTATGGCAAAAATTTCAAAATTTTCACCATCTATGCACCCAAGCTTAGTTGTTTCTAAGTCTGATGGGCATAATCCAACAACTACCACCTTACCTCTTGCTTCAATTACTTCTTGAAGGTTTTCCTTTGACACCTTGTACCCAGAGGCAATTTGAGCCAAGTCGTTAGCAACTTGGTTCTCTATTCTAGGTATGTGTTGGATGGCCACTACCTCAAATTTCTTTAATAATCTATTGGCTATCACAAAGTACATAATGAGATTTTCTTTAACACATTTATACTCCTTTGTGATTTGTTTTATAACCAATTCTGAGTCTCCCATTATTTCGACTCTAGTTGCCCCCAATTCTAACAAAATTTCAAGGCCAGCAATTAATGCTTCATATTCAGCCTCATTGTTAGAGCAAGGTCCTTCGACCTTGTACTTGAATTTTGTTGAAATTCTTTCAGGAGAAATAATGTGTATTCCCACTCCTGTTCCATTTTTATGACTTGATCCATCAAAGTATAACTTCCAGGATTTTAATTCAACATAATTCAAATCATTTTCATTTATGGAGTGATCAACTATAAAGTCTGCAACTATTTGCCATTTCACAACTTTTAAAGGTTGATATGTTAAGGAAAATTCTGTTAATGCTAATGCCCATTTGCCAATTCGACTATGCAAAATAGGTTTAGATAACATATGTTTTACAATATCAAAGTGAGAAGAAACATACACATCAACGGGCTTTATATATTGCTTCAATTTAGTACAAGAGAAATACAAGCATAAACATAACTTTTCAATCATGATATACCTAGTTTCTACATCATTTAAAACTCGACTAAGATAATAAATGGCTCTTTCGACTCCATTTTCATCCTCTTGGGCTAACATGCTCCCTAGAGTTTTATCTGATGCAACTATATACAATCTCATACTCTTGTTTCTACAAGGTGGCGAAAGAATTGGAGGGTGGCTTAGGTACTCCTTGATCTTGTCGAAGGCTTCCTGCTGTAATTGCCCCCACTCAAAACCATCTTTGTTAAAACGAAGCAATGGCGAAAAAACTTGTGTTTTGCCACTCAGGTTGGATATAAACCTTCTTAAGAAGTTGATCTTGCCCAACAGCGACTGCAACTCCTTTTTAGTTGATGGCGCTTTCGCCTCCATTATGGCCTTGGTCTTATTCTGATTTATTTCAATCCCTTTCTTGTGGACCACAAAGCCTAGGAAATCCCCTGCCTGCACACAAAAAGCACATTTGAGAGGATTCATTTTAAGACCATATTTTCTCATCCTTTCAAAGGACTGTCGAAGATGGTCAATGTGACTTTTCCCAGAAATAGATTTTATAACAATATCATCAATATAAATTTGCATGAATGTGTCTATGAAATCATGGAAAATTGAATTCATTGCCCTTTGATAGGTGGCACCAGCATTCTTGAGACCAAAAGGCATCACTACCCATTCATAGGTGCTTAAGGCTCCAGGGTATCTAAAAGCAGTTTTATGAACATCTTCCTCAGCAATGAATATTTGGTTGTAGCCAGAATATCCATCCAACATACTAAGATATTCATGTCCTGCTGCAGAATCTATTAACATTTCTGCTACTGGCATTGAATATTCATCTTTGGGAGTTGCAGAGTTTAAATCTCGAAAATCAATGCAAACTCTTAAAAACCCATTATTTTTAATAACAGGTACTATATTAGCCAACCATTCGACATACCTTGCAGTGCGAATGAATTTGCAACGAAGCAGTCTTTCGACTTCCTCTTTGATCTTTGACAATATCTCTGGTGCAAACCGTCTTGGATTTTGCTTGACTGGTTTTTTCCCAGGCGTCATAGGCAACCTGTGTTCGACCAAGTCCCTGCTCAAACCAGGCATCTCATCATAATCCCAGGCGAAGCAGTCTTTGAATTCTTTCAACAACTGAACCACTTCCACCTTCAACTGGGGATCAAGATTGGCACTGATGTAGGTAGGCCTTTTGGTTGCCCCCTCACTGAGGTCAACTTCTTCTAAGGAATCTTGTGCTAGCATTTTTATATTATTTGCCAACGGATCCTTCTCAAATCCCAAAGGCTCATCTTCATAGATGGCATCGAGCCTCTGGCTTTGCTCTCCAGTTTCAACCTTATCTGGAGGTTTTGGGTCGAAGTCCTTACCAGGACCTTCTTGATATACTTCAGAAATGGCTTCGCCAGCCATATAGTCATTGGCGGCTTCCAAACCCGCTTGTAGTTTTGTTTCGGCCACATAGGCCGAAATTCTTTTTAAAGCGTCGAACTCAGTCATGATCACTGAATTCATCTCCCCATCCTGTGGGCTCTATTGGAGGTGTGCTTAAGCATGGCAACCTTCCTCCTGGTACCTCCCTGTCCCACCTGAAACCTTCAACAGGGTGTAAATACAACGAATAAAACGTTTCTACGTCAGGTGTAAACTCAAAATCAGCTGGAGGACATGGAGCAATGTTCGCCAGATGATTCTCAAATTGCCTACTGTCCACATAATTAATAGGCACCTTAAAGTACCCTTGATCAGCTTCAATATTTTCAACTATCCCATCTGGTCTCCAAATGGTGATTCTTTGATGCATAGATGAAGGTACAACTCCTATCCCATGAATCCACTCCCTACCCAAGAGTAGATTGTAGTTAGCCTTCGTCTCAACGACCATAAACACTGTTGGTCTGGTAATAGTTCCCACAGTGAGATCCACCTGAATCACTCCTAGAGTGGAACCAACTTTTCCTTCATAGTTCGACAGAACCATGTTGTGGGGTTTGGTATCAGTCTCAAACTTCCCAATCTTGCTCAGCAAAAATCTTGGCATAAAATTAACAGTCGCACCACAATCTACCAAAATTTTGTTGACAAGGACGTTTTCTACTTTGCCAGTAATGTAAAGAGGCTTCAAATGACCCTTCATTGCCTCTATGGGGCGTTCAAAGAAAGCATTCTGTTCTTCGACGCACCCATTGTTCATGATGTAATAACACACAGGCTTGTGTGCCAACATTTCCACTTCAGCAGTTTGATCTAAGTCTTCGACCTCTGATACTTGACCAAATTCTCTTGGCATTACTGACACCACATTTACCAGAATATCTAGGAAAGCCACTGACTCATTGTCGAAGTTATCAGTCATATTCTCATCCTCTTCGACCTTCTTTTCTGGCTGAACAGTGAATAACTTTCGTCGTATGGGCATCTTCTCCATTGCCCCAGCTTGATTATCAATATTGGTGCTTGATTCTCCTTGCACCTGAGCCTCCCTGACAGCCTTTCGCCTGCGCTGCTCTCTTCGCCATTGTGATCTAGACATGGGGTTTTTACCCTTGTAATTCTGAGAAATGTATGCTGATTTATTGGTGGTGTGGTTCTCTTTTCTATACTCGAACGAAGAACCTCTTTCCACATCAAATTTCTCCCACTTTTTCTTCTGTCCTCTCCCTTCGATAGGCTTGATCCAACTACCTGTTGGCACATTCGCAACTAGTTTGAACGTACCTGGCCTAACTCCTGGTGCTTGGTTTTTTAGCCCTGTCGAAAGTCGCCTATGGTCAAAACCTCTGTGCCCTTTGGTCACCTTCTGCCCCCAGCTTTCACCAGCCTTCTTGACACCTTCTAGCTTGTGGGCAGCTTTTTCATCAAAAATAGTGCTGCATCTGGGACATAGCATTACTCTAGAGCCTTTCTTCTGGCAACGCTACAAGAAATCCACAATTGTCTCTTCTTGCTTAGGATAAGCCATTTTGTTGCGCTTCTCTTGCTCATCTGCCTTACTTACTTGTTCAGCTTTTCGATCTGTAATTTCGACCATGTTGACATCCATTCTGTCCTTTAAGTGCATCTTGGAGAAACGGGCTTCCAGACTTTCAGTGGTCTTTGCCAAGCAACCACCACCTGCTACTGCTTTTGTAGCTTTTTGGGAAGCTTTTTGCCAAGCAGCTTTTTCAGCTTCAACCATTTCCTCAGCATTGACTCTCTCGACATCAGGAGATGTCTTGAAAATTTTTTCAGCAGCCATACATATCCAGTTTTCCACCAAACAGCTATCCATGTCTAGCATATCTCCTACCAAGAGCATGTCATCTTCCAATTCCTTAACAACTTGGACTTTGGGGGCATTTCTGCCCATAGCCTCATTGGTGTTGATACTATCTGAGCTAGAGTCAGATTCTTCAGCCAATTCGACCATGTTAATGCCTTCATTGTCATTTATCTTCAACCCACTCACGAACATATCCAAAACCTTAGCAGCATTATCCATTTCAACAAACTTATCAGCAGTTTCTTTGGTCACCAACATTAGACTGGTACCATCAATATTTAGGCCACTTGCAACCTTACTAGAACCTTCAATTATCACAGAACTGGTGGCGAAGTCTTCAGTAACCTCCACCATGTTGACTGACTCATCGAATCCCTCTGTGGCTTCCACCATCTGAACCTCGTGAGGCTCTGTATAGTTAGCCTCTGCAACTTCCAATGGGTCAGAGTCAATCTTCATCTGGGCTTTGCCTTTGTCACCAAACTTCAGTCTTCCTTCTTGGATAGCATTTTGCACCAAATCCCTGAAAAGAAAACATTGAGAAGTTTTATGACCCAAAAAATTATGGTACTTACAAAAACCTCTTTTCTTTCTTTGTTCTAAAGGTGGCGTTTTAGCACCAGCAGTCATTATCATTTGCCCATCTTTAACTAACAAATCAAAAATTTCGTCACATTTAGTGACGTCGAAAGTATATGTTTTCTTAGGAAATTTGTCGTTAGATTCGACAGGATTTTTTCCTTCTGAAGGAGCTAATAATTTGTAGGCATAAGGTGGACCTTGCTTTAACTCAGCAACGTCAACCTCATTTCCGTCGAAATAAGATGTTTCACCATACAGATTCTCCACATCTTCATTACATTCGACAAAGGCTACTTTTTTACCCCTGCTGAATTTAGCCTTTTCTTTTTCAACCTCTCTAGCTGTCGAACCCTATCAGCCAACTGGGCCATATCTCTAAGATATTGGGTATCTAATTTCTTCCTAATGGAATAATCAAGACCCCCAGCAGCCATTTCGACCAACTCATATTCTGGCACTTGTGTAAAGCACCTGGCTTTAAGAAGTCGAAACCTATTCAGGTAATCATCAATTGGCTCAGTAACTTTGCGCTTGATGCTAGCCAATTCTTTCAAACTAATCTTAGTTTGCCCCATGTAGAACTGTTCATGAAACAAACGTTCTAGTTGGGTCCAATTGTATATGGAATTTGGAGGCAAAGTAGTAAACCATGTGAAGGCATTCTTGGTAAGGGAACTTGGGAAGTATTTGATCCTAAGGCTTTCGTCAGCTGCAATCTCGCCTGCTTCAATCAAATACCTAGCCACATGTTCGACAGTAGATTTAGTAGTATCTCCTAAAAACTTGCTGAACTTTGGAACCTTCGTCCTATGGGGTAGTTCTGCTTGGAGAATGTAATCCACTATAGGCGAAGTATAATTTGGCCTGGTGAAGCCAAAATTCATACCATTTCTAGTCATTATCCTTTCAACCATGGCTGCAAGATTATTTTCTTCTGCTTGATTTTGGTGTCGAACCTGTCTAAGTAGTTGATCTGCGTTTTGGTTCCTATTCACCATCATTACTGGTTCTTCCTCCACCTGATATGGCATCTGGTGTCTTGGTGGTTCGACTCTAAAATGATCAATCATCTCTTGATCCTCCAAGTTCGCATGACGTCTTGGGATATCTTCGACAATAGTTGCTCTTCGATCTACCACTGGTACTCCCATAAAATCAGCCATGCGTGCCACTTGTGCAGCCAATTGTTGGTTAGTTTGGGTCGTATTTTGAATCAAAGGTTGAAAAACTTCTCCCATTGTCTGAGACAACGTATGTACCATTTGCATGTTACTTTCATCCATCTGCTGTCTCAAACAATTTATGGATGTATTTGTAAGGCTAGGCGTTTGAACAGAGTAACCAACACCTATATTCTGGTTGTTTCGCCCTCCTGATCCTGACCCTTGTAGTGGCGAAGACACAACAGTTTCTGAAAATACAGGTGGAGCATTCTGCAGATTTTGCATCATTGATGTAGGCATACCATAGGGTTGACTCCTTGACCCTGGATGTGGAAAACCTGGAGGAGGAACGTGCCTGTACATTGAATTTCCTCCTGGGGGTGTTGGTAAGTTAGAACTTTGTGGTCCTATGTATTCCAACACAGGTTGAGTATATGACTTTGTATATGTTGATCCTGGCTCAGACACTACTAATGGAAGTGACGCCTGTCCTCCTGTCGAAGACACTGGTAATGGTGTGCTTTGAGACCCCATACTGCTACTTGACTGAGTGTTTGAAATACTCCCTTGAGGATCAACTTGTTGGTTGGCATTGGTTGCCATTTTCTTAGTGTATCTTCTCTTTGGTATCCCTTCGTTTGTTGTGGCTAACTTCCCACTTCTCAATAACATACAACGAAAGTACTTCTTCACCAAGAAAGATAAGGTTGACAAAAGTGTAAAACTTAGCACTAGGTCCCACCGGGTGTGCCAATTTGTTTACTGTGAATTTTGGTAAACAACCTCTGATCTATCAATATAAACGCAAATTGATTAACTTGCAGGATCGACCACACAAATCCTAGGACATGTGCTAAATTTGAGAGACAAGTGTAAATGACAAAATGAAAATTAAAGAGAATGTAAACTGAACTCCACGTTCGACAATGCTGAAATAAAATCTAACTGAACTCCACGTTCGACTACTTGCAATAAAGTAAAGTAAAGGCTTAAAATTTAAAGGGCTGTAAGTAAAGGGTGCAAAAATTAAAGGCGTCGAAACGAATGGACAAGAAGTAAAAGGCTTTGAAAGTAAAATGCGACGAACTCCACGTTCTTGAAAAGTAAAGGCTGGAATGATAAAGTGCTGTCAAAGGTAAAGTGCAGGAAAGTAAAGGACTTTAAAAATAAATGCAATGGATTAAAGGTGAACTCCACGTTCTTGAAAATAAAAGACTTTGAAAAGTAAATTCTTGAAGATTAAATGCTTGAATGTAACAGTGCAGTCGAAGGTAGATGCAGAAAGTTTAAATAACTTTGAAAGTAAATTTGGCATGGAAGATAAAGTTCAAGAAATTGTAAAAGCATGGAAAGTAAATGGCTGAATCTTAAACATGGTGAAGATAAATTGCATTAATGAAGAAAATGGTGTTACATTACGTACATTCTCACGAACTCGTTTCTCTACACGCGGGTACTTTGAGTAACTTGTACAAAAATATGAACACACCATTTACATAGAACTAACTCCTATTTATAGTGCTAGGAAATAACTACTAAGTGGTGGTTACTGCTTCGAACGTGTGGATTTTGGCGCCTTCTCCTTGGTCTCAACTGTTCCCACGTTCACAATTGCTCTTGTTTAAATTTTAAATATTGGAAATTCCCTCCAGCCTTAATATAACCACTGCAGCGCTTGTTTCCACATTCTCATGGTCGAAACCCTTCCAGCACTTAGCCATTTTTTGAGGTTCCTACACCTCTATTCGACTCAGGCTTCTCCAAAAACTGGGTCGAAGCCTTCTTTATATTAAAAATAACTTTTTAACATAAAATAGCTTTGATTTTTTCTAGCGTCGAAATTGAGGGTTAACAACTCGGCGGCAACGCCACCCGATAAGCCACAGCACCCACTCTCGCGGATATCTGATAAGGACCAATAAACCGAGAAGTAAGCTTCTTCGACTTCAATGCACGACCAACACCCGTCACCGGTGTAACTCTCAAAAATACATGATCGCCCTCCTGAAACTCAAGATCTTTCCTCCTTCGATCATGATAACTCTTTTGCCTACTCTGAGAAGCCTTCATTTTTCTCACGAATAAGTTTCACTTTTTTCGTAGTCTGTTGCACTAACTCCGGTCCAACCACCGAACTTTCACCAGATTCATGCCAACACAAAGGTGTTCGACATCTTCTTCCATACAACGCTTCAAAAGGTGTCATTCCAATACTGGAATGGAAACTGTTGTTATACGTGAATTCCACCAACGCAAGATAACTATCCCAAGCACCACCTTGCTCAAGAACACAAGCTCGCAACAAATCTTCCAACGACTGAATAGTTCTCTCGGTCTGACCATCTGTCTGCGGATGATAAGCAAAACTCAATCTCAACTTGGAACCTAACGCCTTTTGCAAACTTTCCCAAAATCTGGAAGTAAACCTCGGATCTCGATCTGAAACAATACTCAACGGAACACCATGTAATTTCACAATCACACTGATATAAATCTCAGCCAACCTCTCCAAAGAAAAACTGATGTCAATTGGAATGAAATGCGCCGATTTAGTCAGCCTTTCCATAACTACCCAAATGGCATAATGTCCCCTTTGTGTATTCGGTAACCCTGTCACAAAATCCATAGAAATGTTGTCCCATTTCCACTCGGGAATATCCAACGGTTGCAACAATCCACTAGGCTTCTGATGTTCTACCTTAGACTTCTGACACGTCAAACACGCATAAACAAACTGAGCCACATCCCTCTTTAATCCAGACCACCAAAAGATCTTCTTCAAATCTTGATACATCTTATTAGCTCCCAGATGTATACTCAAATTACTCTGGTGTTCTTCCTCTAAAATCATCTTTTTCAAGTCCGAATCATCAGGAATACAAATTCTACCACGAAATCTCAAAACACCCTTATCATCCACTTTAAAGTCACCATGCACACTTTGATCTCCAACCGTCATCAAATCAACAAATTTCACATCCAGCTTCTGTTTCTCGCTAACGGTTAACAAAAAATCATTAGTGACCTTTAACATACCAAGCCTCACGCTACCAGATGTCAATTCACACACCAAACTCAAATCTCTAAATGCTTCCAAAAGTTCCCACTCTTTAACCATCAAAGCGGACATATGCAAAGATTTTCGGCTTAACGCATCAGCTACCACATTAGCTTTACCAGGATGGTAATTCAAGCTAAAGTCGTAGTCCTTAAAAAATTCCAACCATCTCCGTTGCCTCATATTCAACTCTTTCTGATCAAACAATTATTTTAAACTTTTATGATCACTAAAGACTTCGAATCTTGCACCATGGAGATAATGCCTCCAAATTTTCAACACAAAAACCACAACCGCTAATTCCAAATCATGAGTAGGGTAATTCTTCTCATGAATCCTCAATTGCCTCGAAGCATAAGCCACAACCTTACCTTCTTGCATCAACACTCCACCTAAACCAATCAAAGACGCATCACAATACACCACAAACGGTTCACTAGGATTCGGTAAGATCAAAATCGGAGCTGTAGTCAATCTTCTCTTCAGCTCACTAAAACTATCCTCGACCTTTACGTGCTCCTCCCCGCGAGGACACGTTCTCTTGTAACTTCCCACTCCCGAAGGAATCGGTCTGCCCTACTTCCGGAGATTTAGAGACCGTTACCCCAGGGCGAAGACCACGTGCTGATCTTCACTACGCCACGTAAGCCCTGACAGTTGCTTGGATTGGGCCTTGCAATCCAGCCCAGTGCAAATAATCGTTGGCCCCGCGCTGAGACTCTCTATAAATACCCTCTCACTTGAGAGGACCAGGTTACATTACATTCTAACTCTCACACCTACTTTTTCTGTACTTACTTACTCCTTTTTTCTTACTTGAGCGTCGGAGTACCTTGCAGGTACACCCCCCTGCCGTATCATCATCATCGGAGCTGAAATCCATACGACGTTGCTGGCCATTGAATAACTGTCTGATCCAGGTACGATCAAATAATATTACATTTAAATTAAAAAATAATAAAGAATATATTCATAAATATTAAATTATAGAATATTAACAATTAAAGCATCTTCTCTAGTGTTAAATGAAGAAGCATACTGCCGAGGACTTTGGTGTTGGCAAATTTTTTTTTTTTTTTTATAATTTTAATAGCTTTTAAGATTAAAATCATTTTAAAAAATTAATAACAAATTAAAATAATTTTTTAATAACATTTAAAAATTTCATACCTTTAAATAATTCTACATTTAATTTCAAAAATAAATAATTTATTAGATATTAAATAATATTAATAGTATAATATAATATTATTAATTATGAAATATAAAATAGTTTAAATAAAAAATATAATAGAAATATAAAATATGACAAACAATTATGGAATATATCCATTTCAATAGTAAAATAAATCACAACAAATAAGTTGTCATAGTGGCACGTACCCCTTGCAAGGAATGGGAAATCATTGGTTCAATTCCCTTGTCCTCAAAATTTTGGTAGGTGCCCCCTTGAAAGAAATGGGAAATCATTGGTTCAAAATAAAATTAATAAAGCCAATTTAGCATTTTTAAAATTAAAAAAAAAATGAAAAAAAAAAAAACGTAGCATGACACATACACATGAAGTATGCTATTTTCCATCAAAGTTTAAAGAAATCAAATCTTCCTATGACAATGTTAATTTTTAAAAAAAAATTATAGAGAGAAAAACAAAAATCATTTATATGATATAGGTCAAAAGTGCTATTAATCCTTATTTTTTTTCCTTTCTATTTTGAAGTTTTTGTGATGTATTATTGTATTCTTTATTATTGTTCCCAAAAACTAGTCTCGCAACTTTTGGTTTGATTCAAGAATGGAAGTTCTTAGCAATGCTTTGTTGTTGCAACATGGTTTAATTTTCCTCCTCTTAAAAAATGGTGTTATTATAAGTGTGGTTAAGTGAGTCCATTGTGACTCAACTTGTTTTTCCTATAAACCTCTCTAATGCTTTGTTTACGGTATAGATACAACTCCAATCTTACGCCATATAATTTAAGGCGGAGGGAATAGGATTGACTTTGAGAGAATTAAGTGTTACAAAGAGCTTATTTTTTGTCTATAAGTAGCTCTTCTATAAATTCTTTTGATATTTTTTACTCTATTAAAGAGTTTATGAGATGCATTTAAATGTTCAACTCAATGCCTTATATACGAGACATTCATTCCACAGATCCCTCTACAAAGTAAGGTAACAGGTTATTTGTGTTTGAACGATGTGATTATGATTTGACTCAAATGTAAAACATGTTATACAAATTTCTCCATGATGCCAATATTTACAAGCTAGCAAAGAATATATACATGAAAACGAGAAACATCAAGGAAGGCTCAAACAGAAGGTCTGGATCTGAGAACCTTCTCAAGCTTCTCAGCTTTAGTGTAATCCTTGTCACTAAGAGGTCCAACAGGAAAAGGAGTGATCTCCACAATGAGATGAGGAGTTGGTAGCTCATCAAAAAGAGCTCTCACGTTGTTGCAACAAACACTTTCTCCATGAGCACTTTCTCGCCGAATTTGGCAACCCTACAATGGTTATTTATTGCCATCGGTTTTTGAGGATAAGAGAAAAATTATAATAAAGTAACTTGCTATCGAAACAGACTAAGGAAAATTGCAAACCTTGTGAGAAGTGGCATCAACAAAGTGGTCATCATCTGATAGCAGAGATGCAATGGCTTTGAGAAGTCGTCGCCCCTCAGACTTGGATGGGATTCTGTAGTTCCTCCTCAGTGTACCCTTTGTTGTAGGATGCCATTTGCTCGTAAGGTTCCCTCCATTAGCTTCTTCCTTTGCTGACCAAACAAAATAAGTAGAAATAATCAATACATATTGTAACAAAAAGATACATTGCTAAGGTTCTTGAGCTTAGTATAGGAGCTAACGTTATAGGTGCAGAAGAGCAGCTGTTGGGCCATGGTCAAAGATATGGAAGCGAAATTTTCAAAGTTTACATCAGTGATTTCAAAAATGGATTCATTAATGAGTTTAATGAGCCAAGAACAGCAGAAGTTAGAAAAGGATTTGAAAGGGCAAGCTGTGTTTAGGAGATAAATGGCAAGTTTCATGTGTCATTTAGAGTGTTGGAATGTGTGAAAAATATCTCTTAATACCAATAGCGTGTCTTGAAATATTTTAGAGTATCTTAACCTATTTGTTAGAATTAGTTTTGACGTCTCCTTATTTAATTATGACGAAGAGTTTACCACAAGTATAAAATAGGGATCAGTGTTAATGTTTTGTGACATTATAATAACACATTGTTATATCTCAGAATTTGGGTTGAACCTAACTCATCCCTACAAAACCGGCTTGTAGGGTGAGAATTGCCCCCACTTATAAACACAACACAAGCCATATCTCTAAGCAATGTGGCACTAAATCCACCCCTTCAAACCCAACACAATGAAGGCGTTGGGGGTTGCAATGAAGGCAAGCCAAATGCCGCAGTTAAGGCAACTAGGGGTGGACCGCAATTAACGCGGAAATTCCAACATTATATATCAAGTAAATACCAATTTCAGAGTAAATAGTCTGCATGCTCTTCTGTGTTACCATCTATACCTAAAAGACTAAAACTTTAACATATTGTGTCTGTCTTCTGTGTGATGATCTATCTTGCCATTATTCTCTTGCTGAGTTCCATAAAATGTAGAGATCCATTTCTAGGGTTAGCATCTTCCATATGAATAACCATTTTCTATGATCATTATCTCTGGTTTCTCAGTGTTTCGGCAACCAAAAAATCAGAGAGACAATCAACAGAACTAGGCCTAATGACAGGACTATAATATGGACTGGAACTAGGCTTAATGATACCTGCAGTAAATATTCCATTGACCAGTTTCCCTATCCTCGGCTTTATGATGATTGGGCAACCTATATAGCCTCGTATTTGGCACACACATCATTCCTCAGACAACAATGTATTGTTCCTGTATTCTAGGTGATAATAATCTTTAGGATCTCTAAAGACAATCTTAAGATTCTTCAATGCTTCTTCAACAGCCTTTGAAATCTCAAATGAACCTCTCTAGTAGATTTTTAGTAATCTATAAATGAGGAGTACTCTTTGGGATTCTAGGACTTTTCTCTCGTCAATTTTAGTCTTTTCACATCCATCTCTGTCCTCCATCATTTGAAACACTTCTCTAATGACTCCAATCTTGCATCCATTCTTACATACACCATGAACCATGAAATTCCATAGATTTTGGGGGCACCACTACTTGATGACAGAGTAAAGTACACTCGTCTAGTGTTTGGTAATGTTTACAGAGCTAACCATCACACTTTCTTAAGCTTTACACAATAAATCGAGCAAAGTCGAATCAGTTACAATACAATATTCCATTAACATGAAGGGATTCCTGGAGCGTTTCATTTCATCCGGTAGTAGTTGCTACTTGCTACTCATTTCAATAACTTAACAATATCAATAGAGCATCCCAGTTCCAGAATGAATTATGAAGTAACTAAACGAATCACATTAAGTATTAAAAAGCTTAATTGAAAAAGCTCAATTTTCTAGCATTACACTGACATTACTCCAAGGCATAGATAGATGACAAGTATAATGGATATTAATGTATACAAAAACAGAAACCCAAAAATATAAAAATCAGAGTCAGTTATAGACAAACAAGTTACAACGGTATACCTGGTTTTCCAAGTATGGCCTGTGTCCATTTAGAGAACCCTAAGTCACCAGAGTCATTACTATCACCATTACTACCAATTTCCAAATCTGAGAGAAAGGGGTTTGTTGGAGATCCAACGAATCCGGTCTTGAGAAGAGCATAGAAGACGCAGATTCTACCAACCCATAGAACGGGAGTTTCAACAAAAGAAGCACGGGTGGTGGTAGTAGTAGTTGTTGTTCGAGATTTTTGAGTGGAAAAGACGAATCTATTGAGAGAAAGAGATGGTAAAGTTGCAAAACGAGGAAGAAAGGATTTGTGGAAGATAGTTGAGGAGGGATTGAAAGAGTGAAGAGAAACGGTGGTGGTGATTTGCAGAGAAGAAAATAGAGTCATTTTTTTTGTATGAGTGATTGGAGGTTAGAGTACCAGAAGTGTAACTGCACTGCAAGGAAGAAGATGGGTTTCTTTGTTAAACTTATTTAATTAACTGTGTCGTCGTGATTCGTGATATTTTCCTGCTTGAGGACATCTTACGTGTACATTGTAAAATTGTCATTATTAGTTTTGGATAAGTATATTTTTTCGTACATAATTTGGATAATGTCTACCAATGCTTTTACTATTAAATTATTCAACTACTGCTAAACCCCTTCGCTACCTTTTTGTAACTAATCGGTAAATATTAGTAGTCGGGAAATCTTGCTAAGCGTTTCATGAGTCGGGAAATTTTTGAAGTCGAGGTCTTCCTTGTATCATCAAAGTCTCCTTTAAGGAAAAAAGGGAAGGCCATGAAATAGTTGCAAAAAGTAGTACGGAACAATTGCGTTAAATGAAATTTTCATCATTGACATTTCATCGATTTTTAGGTATATGACTTTAGGTTCGCAAGTTAGGACGTGATGATCTTTTATAGGACATTTGAGTGCACTTGAGTTTTTTTGTATATTTCTAAGGTGAAATTTGACTGTTAATCTTTAACTTTGCATTTTGTTTTTTATCTTAATCATTGTCCGCTTTCTCTATATAAGGGGTTTCTGGCTCTTTAGATAAAAAATTTCACCACTTCTAAAAATCAGCTTTCCTTTTTGTGGCAGTTATTTCCCCTTCCTTTTCAGACACCTTTGCCTGAGTGCTTGCTCTCTTTAAAATGGAGCATTTTTTTTGCATTTAACCTCTGTTTTATCCGCATGCTTTCATATTCTACAAGAACCATTCCTATCTTGAGTTTATTTTTTCATTTTTAGTCTTTATTTTTGCTATGACTCGTATAAATGATCATCCTGTAATTCTGTCTAGTGCTTCTGGAAGTAGTAGCTCTTCTCCCTTTGTTAGAACATAAACCTCAACTAACTCAGACTCTAACTTCTTAGTTACTAGTAATTTCCTTCCTGTTATAATAAATGTGCTTGATAGTTCTCAGTCAAAGGAGTTTTCTAGTGGTACTCTTGATATGGAAACTTCTCATGATGGATCAACTTTCGACACTCTTTTTTTGGCGCTCGCTTCCTCCAAAGCCGTCAAGGATTTAACTCTTCCTATTTTGGCTTCATTGAAGGTGGAGGTTATTGTAACACCCCAAATTTATTGGAATATTTATTTAATTTATTTAAATATAATATTTGTGAATTTTCGGTGAATTTTGGTGGTTTGTGTCGATGTCGGTATTTTGGTAGAGTTTTGGTTATTTTAATTAAATAATATTATATAATATGAATATATTAGTATTATTATTAATTTAAAATAATATTAGAGGAATTAAGGGCGAGGTGGACTTTTGAGGAGGATTAGTGAGGGTAAATTGGGGAAAGCCCATTTTGAGAGCCCAAGGGTTTAACAAAAGGAATTGGGAAGAATATGATTCATTTTGTTAGATCGTGAAAATAAGGAGAAAAGTGCAGAGCTCTGAGGAAGAAGGAAAAGGCGAGGATTCGTGAAGGTTTCCAAAGGCTCAATAGGGAAAAGCTCCAGATCGACAATCTAAGGTATGAGGAGTATTGCCTTTCATTGTTTCTAATATAGGAAGTGATGTGTTTAAAATGGATTCTTGAGGTTTTTGGGGTTTTTGAAGGGTTTATGAGTTATTGATGATTTAGGGGTATTTTTAAGGATCGATGATGGATTATTAAGGGTTGAATTGATTCGGGTAAAAATAAGCCTTCGAGGCAAAATCTTTTTGATGATATGTGGCATCTTGTATGAGAAAGGGATTTATGGGGTTTATGGGAACCTTGAGAGTTTGTGAAGGTTTAGGTGATTTTGAGTTAGAATAGTGAAATTAACCGACCTAATAGTTGTAGGTTTTATGCCTTTGATTGCCTTGATGTTTTAGGACTGTTCTGGGAGGGTTTTGGGGTGAATTGAGGTTGGAATCGTAAAGGGTTTTGGGGCTGGGATGCTACTGGCGCGTAGCAGTGATTGTAGGAATCGCTAGTTCGCAAAGCGAACGGATCACTCGCAAGGCGAATGTTCGCCAAGGCTCGCAAAGCGAGCAGCGTAGCGAATACGTGATAATTTTGTTGGTGATACTGGGATGAATTCTGAGATGTGATTTTGTGGACTCGCACAGCGAATGTCCCAGCGGAGGGCTTCGCACAACGAATAGAGGAGCGAGGAGAGGCAGACTAGGGAACTCTCTGGTTTTTGTATGGGATTGGTTTTTGTTGGTGATGCTGTGCTGTTTTGATGTTTGACGCTGTGATTTTTCTGATGGTTTACTGTGATGTTACTGATGATTATGAGATGATGAATTGCGATGTTTTTATGAATATTTGATGACATGATTAACATGATATTTTGGTGAATGATGATGCACATAATGATATTTTTGATGATGATGATTATTGACGTTGTGTATCATGCATTCATAGCATATTCTGGTGATAATGTTAGGACTTCGGCCCAGTGATGATGATGTTAGACTTCGGTCTATTGTGGCTTCCATCCCATTGTGTGGATGTGAAGTGGTTTATGACGTGCTCCAGTTCTTGTGTGGAACCGATCCTATTTGACGGGGATCTTTGGAGGGTGATGGCCTAAGTGTCAATCGATTGTGACAATTGGTACCACATGCATGAGTCCTGTTGTGCATTGCATTTATGTGGTATTTGTTGTGATTTATGATGACGTGTTTTGATGTTTGCCTCGTGATGACTCTGATGATGTTGTATATGATGATGACGCCATTTTTATGCATATCTTATTTTATATTGATTATAATGAACTGTATTACTCACCCTGCCTGTTTGAATGTTGCCTCCACGTGGGTAACGTGTAGGTGATCAGGATTAGCCGTGGATGCTTTTGAGGACTTTTGAAGTTATTTATATTTTGGTCGATATAGAGGGTCTTGCTCTGATAGTGTAACATCGGGTTGGATCGTTGATTCGAACCATGTTGAGTTCTATTTGGTTATTACTTTATTGATTATTTGATGACTATGGTTTATTGTAATAAACCCTTTTGTGGGATTTTTGTGGTTATGGTGGTTCTGTTGCCCTTTGAGGTATTTTTTGAGTTATTTTGAGGAAAACCCGTTGTTTACGGAGTAACTTTTGTTGATTGAATTTATTGAGAAATGTGCACCCTTTGAGGTGATTTGGTTTTACTATGATTTTATGTTTATTCCGCTGCAATATTTGTGGGGTAAAAAAGGTGTTACGTTAGTGGTATCAGAGCAGGTCGGTCCGTCTGGCCAGGTTTTTACGTGATGTCAGTCCTTTGTCGGTCGACATGTGTGTGTACATTGTCGATGTTTTAGTTCTTCTAACCTTGTTGGTGGTGTGCAGGATGGTTGGAAGAAATGATCGTGCTATTGCTGATGCTTTGGAATCAGTTGCTAACGTGGTGGCACAACTCAATCCGAATGGTGGAGTTCCAGATGAGTTTCGTGCTTTGGGGGAGTTCAAGAGGAACAATCCGCCGGAGTTTGAGGGTACTCACGATCCAGCAAGTGCACACAAGTGGTTGAAGGCGATTGAGAAGATCTTCCGAGGGATGGGATGTACTGACGTACAACAAGTTCAGTTTGGAACCCATATGCTGTCAGAGGAGGCTGAGGATTGGTGGGATAACACCCATCGGAGACTGGAAGATGTTGACACTGTGATAACCTGGGCTGTGTTCAAGCAGGAATTTCTAGGAAAGTATTATCCAGAGGATGCTCGTGGTAAGAGAGAGGTGGAATTCCTTGAGCTGAAGCAAGGAGACATGATTGTTGCAGAGTATGCTACGAAGTTCGAGAAGCTGGTGAAGTTTTGTCCTCACTACAACCGTGCTGATGCTGAGAAGTCCAAGTGCCTCAAGTTCGAGAATGGGCTAAGACCAGAGATTAAGCAGGGTATTGGGTATCAACAGATCCGTAGGTATGCTGAGTTGGTGAACAAGAGCAGAATCTATGATGAGGATAGCCGAGCTCGATCTGCTCACTACAAGCAGTTGAGTGAGAAGAAAGGGCAGTATAAGGAGAAACCTTATACCACTTCAACTGAAAAAGGAAAGCAGAAGGCTTCAGATGGGAAAAAGACAAGTGGGGGAGCAGCTTCCGCTTCTGGGAAGTGTTATAGGTGTGGCGAGCAAGGTCACCGTGTTGATGTTTGTACTAATAATGTGTTGAGGTGCTACAAGTGTGGTAAGAAGGGTCATAGAGCTAATGATTGCAAGGATGATAGTCCAACTTGTTTCAATTGTGGTGAGAAGGGTCACATCAGTACCAAGTGTCAGAAACCGAAGAAGACGACTATTGCTGCTCAGACCAGTGGCAGAGTGTTTGCTTTGAGTGGTGCCGAAGTGTCAGAGAAGGACAACCTGATTCGAGGTACTTATTTTATTAATGATATTGAGTTAGTTGCTATGATTGATACTGGTGCTATTCATTCTTTTATCCCGCTTGAATGTGCTAATAGATTGAGTTTGAAGTTGTCTGATATGAATGGTAGTATGCTAATAGAGACTCCTGCTAATGGTTCTGTTACTACTACTTTTGTGTGTTTGAGATGTCCTTTGATGATTTTTGGGAAGAGTTTTGTGATGGATTTGGTGTGTTTACCCTTGCACCAAATCGATGTAATCCTTGGAATGAACTGGTTAGAGTTCAACCATGTTCATATCAATTGTTATACTAAGGCTGTGGAGTTTCTTGAGTTTGGTGATAGTGGAGAATTGATGTTCCTGTCTGCTAGGCAAGTAGACGAGCTTATGGAAGATGAAGCCCTGGTGTTTGCAATGTTTGCATCATTGCAGATTGATCGTGAAGCTGCGAGTGTGGAGTTGCCTGTTGTTTGTGAGTTTCCAGAGGTGTTTCCGGATGACATCAGTGATTTGCCTCCAGAGCGTGAAGTAGAGTTTGCAGTGGACTTAGTACCAGGTACGAGTCCAGTGTTGATGGCTCCTTATCGGATGTCAGCTTCTGAGTTAAGTGAATTGAAGAAACAGCTGGAGGAATTGCTCGAGAAGAGGTTTGTTCGACCAAGTGTTTCTCTGTGGGGTGCTCCGGTGTTGTTAGTGAAGAAGAAAGACGGAAGTATGAGGTTGTGTGTTGATTATCGACAGTTGAATAAAGTGACTATCAAGAATAAGTATCCATTTCTGAGAATCGACGACTTGATGGATCAGTTAGTAGGTGCCTGTGTGTTTAGCAAGATTGATTTGAGGTCGGGTTACCATCAGATTCGTGTTAAGCCTGATGACATTCCGAAGACAGCTTTCAGAACGAGGTATGGTCACTATTAATACACTGTGATGTCGTTTGGTGTGTTCAATGCACCTGGTGTGTTCATGGAGTATATGAACCAAATTTTTCATGAGTATTTGGATCAGTTCGTGGTGGTTTTCATTGATGATATTCTGATATATTCTAAGTCTGAAGAAGAGCATGCTGAGCATTTGAGAACTGTGTTGCAAGTATTGAAGAAAAAAAAGTTGTATGCAAAGCTGTTGAAGTGTGAGTTTTGGTTGAAGGAAGTAAGTTTCCTTGGCCATGTGATTTCGAGTGGTGGAATTGTTGTAGATCCTTCCAAGATTGGTGCGGTGTTGCAGTGGGAGACTCCGAAGTCTACTACTGAGATACGAAGTTTTTTGGGATTGACGGGTTATTACCGCAAGTTTATCGAGGGTTTTTCTAAGTTGGCATTACCTTTGACTCAGTTAACTCGAAAGGGTCAAGCTTTTGTGTGGGATGTAGCTTGTGAAGAGAGTTTTGTGGAATTGAAGAAGAGATTAACGACCACTCCAGTGCTGATTTTGCCTAATCCGAGTGAATCTGTTGTGGTGTATTGTGATGCGTCGAAGATGGGTCTTGGTGGAGTGCTGATGCATGATGGTCAAGTTGTTGCCTATGCTTCGAGACAATTGCGAGTTCATGAGAGGAAATATCCTACGCATGACTTGGAATTGGCCGCTGTGGTGTTTGTGCTGAAGATTTGGAGACATTATCTGTTTGGCTCTAAGTTTGAAGTGTTCAGTGATCATAAAAGTCTGAAGTACTTATTTGATCAGAAAGAGTTGAATATGAGGCAGAGAAGGTGGTTAATGCTGTTGAAGGATTTTGATTTTGATTTGAATTATTATCTGGGCAAAGCAAATATAGTGGCTGATGCATTGAACAGGAAGTCATTGCATATGTCAATGCTTATGGTGAAAGAATTGGAATTAATTGAGCAATTCTGAGATTTGAGTTTGGTGTGTGAAGAGACTACTGACAGTGTGAAGTTAGGAATGTTGAAGTTGACTAGTGGTATTCTGGAAGGGATCAGAGTGGGACAACGATCTGACTTAAAGTTAGTTGACCAGTTGACTTTGATCAACCAAGGTAGCGGAGGGGAATTCCGAATTGACGAGAATGGTGTGATGATGTTCAGAGACAAGGTGTGTGTTCTAGATGTCCCAGATATTAAGAAGAGCATTCTTGAGGAAGGACATCGAAGTAGGTTGAGTATTCATCCTGGTGCTACGAAGATGTACTAGGATTTGAAGAAGTTGTTTTGGTGGCCGGGTATGAAGAAGGATGTTGCGGAGTTTATTAATGCGTGTTTGACTTGTCAGAAGTCAAAGTTTGAGCATCAGAAGCCTTTAGGTATGCATCAGAATGGAAATGGGATAGTATTTCCATGGATTTTGTGGTGGGATTGCCGAAGACTGCTAAGGGAAATGATTCAATTTGGGTGATCGTGGATAGACAAACTAAATCGGCTCATTTCTTGTCAATGAAGATTAATTATTCTATGCAGAAGTTAGCCGAGATGTACATTGAGGAGATTGTGAAGTTGCATGGGATACCTTCGAGCATTGTGTCGGATAGAGATCCAAGATTTACATCGAGGTTCTGGAAGAGTTTGCAAGATGCGTTGGGAACTAAGTTGAGGATGAGTTCTACCTATCATCCGCAGACGGACGGTCAGACAGAACAGACTATCCAATCTTTAGAGGATTTGCTGAGGACTTGTGTGTTGGATCATGGAGGATCTTGGGATAGCCATTTGCCGTTGATTGAGTTCACGTACAATAATAATTTTCATGCTAGTATTGGAATGACGCCCTATGAAGCTTTGTATGGGAGAAGATGTAGGACTTCTTTGTGTTGGTATGAGTCAGGCGAGAGTGTTGTACTCGGACCTGAGATTGTGCAAGAGACGACTGAGAAGATTAAGATGATCCAAGAAAGGATGAAAGCGTTGCAGAGTCGCCATAAGAGCTACCATGATAAGAGGAGGAAGACACTTGAATGCCAAGAGAGAGATCACGTGTTTTTTAGGGTGACACTAGTGACTGGTGTGGGTCGAGCTTTAAAGTCTAGGAAGTTCACTCCATGTTTTGTTGGTCCATATCAAATCTCGCAGAGGATATGAGAGGTAGCCAATCGAATTGCTTTACTGCCGTTACTTGCGAATTTGCATGACGTGTTCCATGTGTCTCAGTTGAGGAAGTACATTCCAGATCCATCGCATGTGATTCAGATGGATGATGTACAAGTGAGGGATAACCTGGCAGTGGAACCTTTACCTGTGCAGATTGACGGTCGAGAAATGAAGCAACAACGGGATAAAGACATAACTTTGGTGAAGGTGTTGTGGGGCGGACCAGCTGGCGAAAGTTGGACTTGGGAACACGAAGATCAGATGAGGGAGTCGTATCCGACTCTATTTCTTTGAGGTAATTTTCGAGGGCGAAAATTCTGTAAGTGGGGGAGAGTTGTAACACCCAAAATTTATTGGAATATTTATTTAATTTATTTAAATATAATATTTGTGAATTTTTGGTGAATTTTGGTGGTTTGTGTCGATGTCGGTATTTTGGTGGAGTTTTGGTTATTTTAATTAAATAATAGTATATAATATGAATATATTAGTATTATTATTAATTTAAAATAATATTAGAGGAATTAAAGGGCAAGGTGGACTTTTGAGGAGGATTAGTGAGGGTAAATTGAGGAAAGCCCATTTTGAGAGCCCAAGGGTTTAACAAAAGGAATTGGGAAGAATAGGATTCATTTTGTTAGATCGTGAAAATAAGGAGAAAAGTACAGAGCTCTGAGGAAGAAGGAAAAGGAGAGAATCTAAGGTATGGGGAGTATTTCCTTTCATTGTTTTCAATATAGGAAGCGATGTGTTTAAAATGGATTCTTGAGGTTTTTGGGGTTTTTGAAGGGTTTATGAGTTATTGATGATTTAGGGGTATTTCTGAGGATCGATGATGGATTATTAAGGGTTGAATTGATTCGGGTAAAAATAAGCCTTCGAGGCAAAACCTTTTTGATGATACGTGGGATCTTGTATGAGAAAGGGATTTATGGGGTTTATGGGAACCTTGAGAGTTGTGAAGGTTTAGGTGATTTTGAGTTAGAATAGTAAAATTAACCGACCTAATAGTCGTAGGTCTTATGCCTTTGATTGCCTTGATGTTTTAGGACTGTTCTGGGAGGGTTTTGGGGTGAATTGAGGTTGGAATCGTAAAGGGTTTTGGGGCTGGGATGCTACTGGTGCGTAGCAGCGATTGCAGGAATCGCTAGTTCGCAAAGCGAACGGATCACTCGCAAGGCGAATGTTCGCCAAGGCTCGCAAAGCGAGCAGCGCAGCGAATGCGCGATGATTTTGTTGGTGATACTGGGATGAATTCTGAGATGTGATTTTGTGGACTCGCACAACGAATAGAGGAGCGAGGAGAGGCAGACTGGGGAACTCTTTAGTTTTTGTGTGGGATTGGGGCTTCGCTGCCAGCTTCGCAAAGCGAAGGTTCCAGCGAATGTGTTCGCACAGCGAACTCAGCAGCGAGCGTCTGCTGTTCGCGAAATTTGTTTTATGATGTTGTGCTGTTTTGATGTTTGACGTTGTGATTTTTTGGATGGTTTACTGTGATGTTACTGATGATTATGAGATGATGAATTGCGATGTTTTGATGAATATATGATGACATGATTAACATGATGTTTTGGTGAATGATGATGCATATAATGATATTTTTTATGATGATGATTATTGACGTTGTGTATCATGCATTCATAGCATATTCTGGTGATGATGTTAGGACTTCAGCCCAGTGATGAGGATGTTAGACTTCGATCTATTGTGGCTTCCATCCCATTGTGTGGATGTGAAGTTGTTTATGACGTGCTCTGGTTCTTGTGTGGAACCAATCCTATTTGACAAGGATCTTTGGAGGGTGATGGCCTAAGTGTCCATCGATTGTGACGATTGGTACCACATGCATGAGTCCTGTTGTGCATTGCATTTATGTGCCATTTATTGTGATTTATGATGACGTGTTTTGATGTTTGCCTTGTGATGACTCTGATGATGTTGTATATGACGATGACGCCATTTTTATGTATATCTTATTTTATATTGATTATAATGAACTGTATTACTCACCCTGCCTGTTTGAATGTTGCCTCCACGTGGGTAACGTGCAGGTGATCAGGTTTAGGCGTGGATGCTTTTGAGGACTTTTGAAGTTATTTGTATTTTGGTCGATGTAGAGGGTCTTGCTATGATAGTGTAACATCGGGTTGGTTCGTTGAGTCGAACCATGTTGAGTTCTAATTTGGTTATTATTTTATTGATTATTTGATGACTATGGTTTATTGTAATAAACCCTTTTGTGGGATTTTTGTGGTTATGGTGGTTCTACTACCCTTTGAGGCATTTTTGAGTTATTTTGAGGAAAACCCGTTGTTTACGGAGTAACTTTTGTTGATTTGAATTTATTGAGAAATGTGCACCCTTTAAGGTGATTTGATTTTACTATGATTTTATGTTTATTCCGCTGCGATATTTGTGGGGTAAAAAAGGGTGTTACAGTTAATGCCTTGAATCGGTAAGAAACTCACTTCTTCATCAAAACTTATTAGTCTGCCTTTGGTAAACATGTAGGTGACGCGAAGATTAAGGATCATCTTAAGCTTAAGACTTAGTCTACTAGTATCAATTGGCTTAGGCCGCCGACTATCGTTCGGGTGACGAGGTGCATATACAACTAGGTGGACTCTAAAATATCAGGAACCATTTCCACGTTAGATAATCATGTGATTATGGGGGAAGATAACATGTGCATATAAGTAGGTCATTCTTCTCATTGGTTGGTTCTTCCAACAAGTATTTGTAACAACTTCGGAGGAATGCTCTATCCCTTTCTACGAGTAACTGCTTACTCATATAAATTTGGAGCTTCCCTTGATTGGATTCGAATAGGAGACGTTGAGGTTCCTAAAGACTGCTGCCTCGCAGCTTCATCCAAGTGCTTAGGCTTTAATAAAGGTGTTTCAATTATAGGCTAATTACCAGTTTTGGAAGCCCTCATACCTGTTATTTTTCCACTTTTTTTATTGTGGTGTGTACTTTACTAAATAACTTTCGAGGAACAACGGTTCATCTCACTGCACCATGATGTTGCCCGGCTTAGTGCTTACACAAATAATTAGGATGATTTTCGGGATCGCTTTGTGTTAGTAAAATCCTGCACCCTGGAAGCTCATTCTACCTTTTTCCATGTCCCCGATGAGTTACCTCTTCTTGTCGGCTTCCAGGATTTACCTCCAAGTAAATATATAAATAGGATTCAAAGGTGTTAGGCATGGGTCTACTTTAAGCAGAAGCCTCATAAATACGTTGATTCCTTCGATTCTCTTACTACTAAAGAGATTCTGACAAAGGAAAACCTTAATGCTTTCTCTAAGGGTCTCAGTTATGAAGAAAGGTTTGGTTTTTCCGAGGTGAAAACCTTTATATAGAGGAAACACTTGATTGACACCCGTGTTACTATAGAGGCAACCAATAATCTTGAAAGATAAAAGATTTTTGGTGAGTATTGGGAGTTATCACTACTACGGAAAACACATATAATGACGGTTGTGAAACACATATAATGACGGTTGTAGTCTTTAGTTAGGTAGCGTGTGATTGTATGTATGTTGGTTTCTAGAACGGGTGTGTGACCGTGGTTATAAGCTAGGTTGCGCACTACCTATCACAACAATTATATTAAACAACCGTGGTGAAATATATATATATATATATATATATATATATATATATATATATATATATATAGGTTAAATACACAACCCCCCTATAATGTTAGCGAGTTCTCATTTTAGCCCATGGTAAAGTTTTTTTTAAAAAACCCCCTCATCTTAGTTAGATTCCCTCAGAAAACCTCCCAGAGGCCAAGTGGCATTGAAGATTCACTGAAAATTTGAATTTTTTCCACATGGGCCAGTGACTATGTAAATTATGTGTTACAAATACCCCCTTATAATTGTTAGGGTTTCTCTCCCCATTTCCCTATTCTTCGTCCACCATCATCTTGTACATGAGTGGTAGCAGGTCATCATCTGGGGGAAATTTTGGAAAGTGTTTGCCAAGATGTGGTTGCAACGATACGATGAAGATGTTTGTATCAAACACCATTGAAAATCCAAGTAGAAAATTCTGGAAATGTCGAAATTCTTTGGTGAGTTTAGTTTCATCTTGTTAAATCCATATGTTAATTCTATTTGTTAATTCCTGACTATGTGTTAATCATTGATTTGATTTAATTTGTAGAATGGTTGCGATTTGTTTGTGTGGGACGATTTTGTTAATGAGCTTGAATCGAACGACATGAATCAATCAAGATGTTGTGATTGTGAAATCACAAAGGGTTATTTGAGAGAATTTGCAAAAGAGATTGCTCAGGAAATTGAAGGCATGGTTTTGAAGAAGTATGGTGCAGAAGGAAGCATTATCAAGACAGAAAAATTGAAAATAAAGATTCGAATGGAAAAGATGAAAAATTTATGGATGTCGATTGTACTTGGTCTGTCATGGTTAATCTTTGCAGTAGTGTTTAAGTTAATGTAATAAACTCTGTTTGGAATCAGTTGTTTAGGTTGGTTGGAATTAGTTATTTAGGTTGTTTGAAATTAGTTGTTTAGGTTATTTGGGATTTAATGTTAAAGTTTGATGTAAGTTGAATTGTTGTTATCAATGAAAGCATTTGTTATGTATCAATGTAAGTTGAATTGTTCTTATCAATGAAAGCATTTGTTATGCATCAATGTTAAAGTTTGATATAAGTTGAATTATTTGTTATCAATGTAAGTTGTCTGTTACATAAATATTCAGTCACTGATACTTCAAATGTTACACAAAACAGTTACATTAAATTCTGCAATTCTTGTTGCACAGTTGGAAATTCTTCAACTGTAAGTTGTTTGATACATAAAGAAAGCACACTTGGTGCATATGTCTGGTACATCATTGATACATAGTACAAAATGACACATAGTACAAAATGACACATACTACTTAGTACTTCATTGGCATAGCAACAAAATGACACAAAATTAAAATTGGGAATACAAGACATAACACTCAGTCTCTCTTTTTCTTGGACTTCCATGCCTTCATAGACCTAGTTTGCAATCCAAGGTAAGAGTCTTTTGAACTTGATTTGGACTCTTTGTCTGGTAGTGTGATTGGTTGTTCACTAGAAGTTTGCAAATAAACATACCCGACTCATTACGACCTTCGATTATGGAAATGTATTCGTGGACAACCGTCTTCGTCTTCATCTTCGTGTTCTTCGCAGATGAATCCCCGTCGCAGTAGAATCGCCTTCGCAGATGAATCCTCTTGGTGTTCTTCGTCTCATGAACCCTAACTATTACAAGGGGGTGTTTCAAAATTATATACCCAGTCAGCGAAGAAAAATAATCCAAAATGCCAACATGGACAAATTTTGATGGTCAAAACGGAATCTTCAATGCCACTTGGCATATGGGGGGTTTTCTGAGGGAATCTAAATAAAATGAGGGGGTGTTTAAAAATTTTTTTTTACAGGGGCTAAAGTGAGAACTCACTAACATTGCAGGGGGGTTGTGTATTTAACCCTATATATATATATATATATATATATATATATATATATGCTATTATACATTTTCCCATTTTCCCAATTTTTAACCTGTATTTTTGTGAATCGTATCAGACTAGAAACAACAACACACATTTGTGAATCATATCATAACAAACATTGTATTACATCAAAGGCAATGATTAATTCATGATTAACATATACATCATATCATCTAGTTTATTAAGCACAATGGCCTTGACACATTACAATATATTGGATACATGAAAGGCAGTCTTCAATCTTCATGCCTAGCTGAATTCATGCAGTTCTCAAGGTCTTCATATGACTCAGAATTAGTTGCATCCAAATTCATTAGGTTATTCACAATATCCTATACCTTCCTTATCTTTTCGGGGTTAAGATTATTTATAATAATCTTCTTATAGTCTGTTCCACCAGACGGTTCAACAACAGTAATGTGATCCCTAACAAGTTTGCTCCCACTAGCTTGATCTTGATTCATGTTAAGAGAAGGATCTAAAATTTGAGAGAATGATCTAAAATATGAGAGTATGATAGGTCTAGATGGTGTTAAAGTGGTCGTATGAAAGAGAAATCCCTTTTCAAAACCTAAACCTAAAGCATGTCCAAACCTAAAGCATATCTAAACCAATAACAAAACATGTGAAACCGAAGTAAATAATATGAATATCGTGTGAAACATACAACAACAAAAAAACCCATAAACTACCGAACAAGAAGAAAATAATGTGAAAATCATGTGAAACATAACAACAACATACACGAAAACGAGAGAATATGGAATAAGAAGAATATTTTTATGCATGAAGAACAATATTGAGCCTATACCGTAGAATAGGAAAGCTAATAACGAAGAAGAAGAGAGAAAATATGTGTTAGGGTTTTACTGTGAGAGATACTACGATACTGTCAAGAAGCTAGAGCTAATTCGCTTATATATGGGTAAACAATTTCACCACGACCGTATTCAAAAATTGTGATGAAATGCAATGCCTTTCATAATGGTTGACTTCTATTCAGGGTAGTCTGACATCTACTCAAAGGTATATATAGTCTTTGCGCCCTCAAAACGCTTCGCCGACTCAACAATTTGCCGACTGTATGAGCACTACTCTTGAGGCAGTTTCACATTCATTTGAGAATACTTTGCAGAAAGTGTAGCATTTTCATCATCCTTTGACTATCTTCAAGGATCAAATTCGGTCGGATCAATTAGTTAAAGATGGAAAGATCTTTTTTCTGCAAAATTAGCCCTGTCAACCCCTATTTTTTTTATGTGTGTGTACTACATGTAGAGTACCATGTAATGGAAGCGTATGTGTGTATATACAGTTATTTTTGGAATGAAATGCTATTTTACCCCATTGAAGGTGCATTTGTAGGATACTGAGTGCACATCTATGGATCTTTTATGAACTTACGAGGTGTACTCTCGAAGTTAATTAGACTTCATTGGGGTCATGCCCAGCCAAAGTTCGGTTCCTCTTCTCCTTACCATATAAAAATCTGGTCAAGGGTAGACGTGTGGCCAACCCACTATAACCTTTGGAGCGACTAGCTGCTGGAGGGGGTGGACTGTCATTGCCCATGGGGAATTGATTGATGTAGTCAGATGTGCATAGTGTCTCTGGTAACACCCTTTAGAAAGGGAATTAATTGTTGCAGTCGAATACAAAGCGTCTCCAACAACATCCCTGACTTTAAGTGGGATTTGATTGTTGTAGCCAGACATACAAAGTGTTTCCAGTAACACCCCTGACTTAAGGAGGGGGATTAATTGTACTACTTAGACGTACAAAGCGTTTATAGCAACACCTATGGCTTTTGATGTACCAAGCCTAAAGCTCATTGGTTGACCATGGACTCTTCGTCAACATTCACAAATATAAATACTTAAGCATTTAAAAAATTGCATCTTTCATTTATAACTGTAAAATATCCCTCTACATAAGGATGATAGTTATACAATCAGAATTTTAAACATAGGTTAGGAAGAGAAAACATAACAAGACTAGCTAGTCACCGGCTATTCTTTTTGCTAGCCCTTGTCGGTCTAGCCTTTTATGGGAGGACGGATGCCCATCCTATTTAGTTGTCCGGTGAGGAAAGTTATATTGATCGCCATGGCCACACATTCTCTTTGATCTTTCTGGAGGGTTTGGTAGATTCTTTTTGCCCTATCTAGGTCGGTGCTGATGGTGGCCGATTCACCCTAGAGATTATGATACTTCAACTTTAGGTGCACCAACGAGGCTACAATGTCTAGCAAGGCTGCAAAGGGTTTTCCCAGGATACTATTGTAGATGCTCTTTCAGGGGACAATGAAGAATTGTGAATCAACTGCCTAAAGGTCCTTCTCATCACTCACGGAGACCATTAGCTCCTTATATCCCCATGGACGGGTGGTGGTTCCATTGAATGCCTGGATGTTGAAACCTTTATATGGCCATATGCTGCCCTTGTCGAGGCTCATACTCTCAAGCGACTCTGAGTACATAATGTCGTAGGAGCTGCCACCATCAATGAGGATTTGGGAGATATCAATTTGCCCCACTATGGTAGTGATTACTATAGGGAAATTTCATTGGGGACATCTCCGACTTTCTCCGAGTTCCAGAACCCCAACATGGTACGATCAGGAACCTTTTCCAACACATTTGCATCCTTTATATAGACAGTCATCATATCGACAATCTTTCTCTTCATTGTCCCTTTGGAGGGTAGATTTTCCTGGGGCACACCTGTAGTGATGAAAGAGATATATGTGCATTTTCCTTCACTATTCTTTTTGTTTTCACTAATGGTCCTGACATCTGCGGTCTTCAAGGGGGATTTACCTTTAGGGGATTCCTCCCTATCTCTTTTTCCCTCTTGACATACTAGAAAAATAGACTCTTCTTAATCAGTCATTCGATGACATCCTTCATCTTGACACCATCGTCTGTGTTATGGTTGTGACTCCTATGGAAGCGGTAGTACTTCGACTTATCAATGCAAGAGCTTTCCCTGATGGGATAAGGAAGTCAGACTTATGACTTCTGGAATTCAGTGTGGGCGCAATCTTGGTAGATCTTTTCCCGAAAGATCGTCATAGGGTGTACGTGTCATACCGTCAATGCATAACTCACTTAGATTTATCTTGGCACGATAGGACTTCTTCCTGGACGGAAGATAAGAGTGGGTTTCAGATGACACAGGATTGTTTAAGCGCATATTGAACTTCTCTTCTAGGAGCATGTATGACTCATCCATGGTAAACATCTCTGGGATGGTCTTCACTTTCTTCTTTCAATATTTGACCTAAAGGGATGGTCCCTTAGGAGGACATTATCGAAGATCCAACAATGAAGGCCCTATCTGGCCCCGTTGACTTTGACAGCAACTTGCATAAACCGGTCTATGTAAGACCGCAAACTTTCATTCTTTCCTTGGACGATCCCACTTAGAGCGACTTCAGTCACATGTCATCTCTTCCAGTCTGTGAAACATGTAGAGAACCATTCACAAAAATCCGTCCATGATTTAATGCTACCATCTGGCAGGCCATTGAATAATAACATGTTTAGTTCGATATGAGTTAATGCTAATAGCTTGCACTTAGATGTGTTATTAAAGCTGAAGTAATTTAGTTGGTCATTAATGAAATGCATATGCTCGTCAGTGTCTCCTTTTCCATCATAATCGCCTAGCTTAAGCATCTTATCTATGAACTTTGGTATATTGCTTTCCAAAATCCTCATTGCCAGTGGAGCTTTGGTTGAACCTTTCCAACAGACTCTCTGCTTGAGCCAGGGAAAGAGCGTGATTACCTCGGTCTCCCCCAGTGAATTGTACACATTGTTCACCAATTAGTTAACTCTTTGCACTACAAGGTTTTTGTCCAACACTTGGAGGCCTGTTGAATGGAAATCATGATTTAAATTGATCAAACTTTATTGGCATTTTTCATCTCATTTGTTATGTTTTTTTGGATTTACTCCACGCTTTCATGCTATTCTTTAATATTATTGAAAATACCTTTGGTTGCTTTTATTTGTGTGTTATTGTGTGGGAATTAGGCATAAAACATCAAAGTGTAAGACAAAAGTAAATGGACAAAGAAGCCAAAGGAAAAAAAGAGATTCAGCATGTTCGCTAGTCGAACAGCCAGCGAGGAGTAGCAGCGAATGTTCGTTGGGCGAGATCATGGCGAAGCCCCAGCGAACCATCTCAGAATGATGGCACTAGGAAAAGGGCAATAAGTTCGCTGGACAAACTAGTAGCGAATGTTTGCTGGGCGAGGTTGCAGCGAAGGACCATCAAACCATCTCAGATTGAAGTCAGTAGCTAAAGGACCATAAGTTCGTTGTGCGAACGTGTAGCGAAGTAGTTCGTAGGGCGAAGAATTGCTCGCACAACGAACTTTGTAAATTCCTCAGAGGCAGTTTAACTGT
This sequence comes from Lathyrus tuberosus, assembly GCA_022829125.1. Lineage (NCBI taxonomy): Eukaryota > Viridiplantae > Streptophyta > Magnoliopsida > Fabales > Fabaceae > Lathyrus > Lathyrus tuberosus. The sequence continues at coordinate 3,698,294 of JALAZF010000392.1, forward strand.
TTAGAGGCACTTCAGGTGCCATAAAGTAGAGTTAATTGGGAGAAGAATGAGTTTGTTGGGCGAACTTGACAGATTCTAAATGTACTATATAAGTACTTTTCACACGTTTTGGGGATCATAACCCATTTTTCACCTAGAAACTTCATTTCTCAGCATTTCTTCACCTAAAGGTGATATTTTGAAAATAGAAGATGGATTTGCATCTGAGTTCGATTTTTCCACGTGGATGCTCATTCATCTTCTCTCATTACTTGTAAAGAAAGCTACCATAGTTATGGGTAGCTAAATTCTTTTGTATCAAAGGTAGAGGTAGTCTACCATTAGCTTTATATATTTATTTTGATTGGCCTTGTATGTGAACAAGTGTTGATTAATATATGATAAATATTTTTGTTCTTAGTGATCCATTCTTGTTTTATAAAACTCTAGACATAAATTTTGTGGAACTTGACCTAAAATATTCATTTATCGATTTATAAATTGGAGAGATCAGTCTATGGTTTATAATTGCTTTGTGTAGAACTTAAAGCTTATTATATTGGTTGTTATATGGAGAGATCGTGTAATGATGAATACGGTATTTCTCACGATGTTGCTCTAGAGATAGATGGTGTTGAGAGAATACGTTACGATATTAATCGGATCCGACTTCACATGCGAGATTGAAAGAATACATATAAGTTAGGGTAGATGAAAACTAGTTTTTATATACTTTGTTAATCAAACACTTTAGAATTTATAAGCTTTGCTACTAAAAACGTGACAATTTATGAACAAAACTTTGAAAACCCTTTTTCTTGAAACGATAAATTATTGAACGACAAGCATCAAGATATCAGACAATCCCAATGGAGACGATAACAAAAACCCACTTATAGTATGATTCGAACAAAATGGCACCGTTGCCAGAGATTACTGTGATATTTCAAGCATTGCAATAGTTTATTAATTTTTAGATCTTTGTATTGTTATTCTTATCCCTGTTTATTTTTCTTTTGCTGTTTAATTTGTTTGATTAAGTGTGCAGATTCTGTTTATGCGAGGAAGTGTACCTGCAGACCAACTTTTTTTCGATCCTGAGATTGAAAGAACTGCTCGTAGGCTCAATAGCAGAACTAGGCGGATGTGGCAACTTGCCAAAGAAAGATAAGAGCGCGGAGAAACTTTTTCATCTACACCTATTTTTATGGCAAACATGGCAGAAATACCACCACCACCACCCCCTGCCTCAACCCCATGTGTTAACAATCCAAGACACAACGCTCAATTTGCACGCAACGCCCACAACGGGGGGCATTCTGAAATGAAAACAGGAATCCTTGCTCTTTTATATGTAAATCCCTTTGCGGGGATGGACCATGAGGATCCGTTACACATCTCACGAAGTATTTTGAGATAACGGGTGCAACTGGAGCTCCGGAAGTCGAAGAGGAACCTTTGTTCAATAGACTATTCCCACATTCCTTAATTGGGAAGGCGAACAAATGGTATCTTGACCAACCTACTCTTGTGATAACGGATTGGAACGTATTGGAGGAGATGTTTGTTGAACGATTTTTCTCTCACAATCGGTTTATGGAGGCCAAGACGGCGACTTCAGTATTTGCGCAAGAAGGAAGCGAATCTCTCAACGAAGCTTGGGAGAGATTCAAATCTATGCTAAGAAAGTGCAAGGTCCATGGTTTTTATGATTTGACTCAAGTTCACATTTTCCGCAACGGACTTTAACCCGTTCATAAAACTCTTTTGGATGCTACGATGGGTGGTTCTCTAATGTCAAAAATTGCGGAAGATGCGGTGTCCATCATCGATAGGATGACACTAAATGATCATCAAGGTCAACACAACCATGGTACTTCACAAAGTAAACTGGGAATTATCGAGTTGGGAATGAATGATGTTATTCTTGTGCAAAATAAATTACTCTCGCAACAAGGGGAGTTGTTGACAAAGCAAATGTCAAAACTTCCACAACAAATCAAAGAGATGCAAAAAGTTCCCTACCAAAATCAACATGTAGCAAGTTGTGAACTTTGTAAAGGTGATCATCCTACCGACTATTGTCCACCGGTCGTTGAAGAAGTTAACTATGCGGGAAACCAAAATCAAGGCTATCAACCAAGGCCACTGTATCAAAGCAATAACCAAGGCTACCAACCGAGAGGTAATAACCAAGGTTACCAACAAGGGTGGAGGCAAGAACCAGGATCTTCTAATCGTCAACCGTACCAAAATTACAACCAACCGCAACAAAACCAATGCGGAAGTTCAAAGATTGAAGAAACTTTCAACCAATTCATGCAAATGTCTATCTCCACTCAAAAGAGTACGGATGCAGCAATTCGGAACCTTGAAACTCAAGTTGGACAATTGTCCAAGCAATTAGCCGACCAACATAAAGAAATCTTTTCGACTAACACTCAAGTGAATCCGAAGGAGCATTGCAAAGCCATCTTTACTAAGAGTGGGAGAACAATTAGTGTGAGAGTTGAAAAAAATGTTGAAGTTGAAAAGGAGGATGAAATTGTGGAAGAAGTTGAAAAAAATAATGATAAGGAAGAAGTAGAAAAGAAGTTGAAGGAGGAGAAGTTGAAAAAAAAGTAAGAAAGGAAAGGAGCATAAAGGTGAAGTTCCAATGAAAAAGTTACCATATCCTATTGCTCCTACGAAAAAAGACAATGAGAAGCAATATGCTAGATTCTTGGACATATTTAGTCAGTTGCAAATAATGATTCCATTTTCCGAGGATCTAGAGCAAATGCCAAACTATGCAAAATTCATGAAGGGCATACTTACCAAGAAGAAGAGGTATACGGTTAAGGAAACCATTGAGCTCAATGTAAACTATAGTGTGATCGTCCAAAGCATTCTTCCGCAGAAAGAAGGAGATTCGGGAAGAGTAACTCTACCTATAACTATAGGTAGTGATTTCAAATGCAAGGCTTTGGTCAATATGGGAGCTAGTATTAATTTGATTCTTTTATCTGTGGTCAAAAGACTCTAGAACATGGAGATGAAATCAACCAACATAACGTTGCAACTTACAGACAAATCAAAGACTCGTCCACATGGTGTTGTTGAAGATGTGTTATTGAAAGTTGACAAATTTTTATTTTCGGTTGATTCCGTAGTCATGGACATGGAAGAAGATGAGGATACATAAATAATCCTTGGAAGACCCTTCATGAAGACCGCTAGGATGTTAATTGATGTCGATGAAGGTATAATGAAAGTGAGGACTAATGATGAAGAAGTATGTTTTACACTTTTCAAAGGTGTGGTGTATTCAAAGCAATTGGAGGATAATGATCATGTGATAAAGGAAGATGCTAGAGTTGCAATGAGGAAAAAGAAATACGAAGACACTAGAGTCGCTTCAATAAAAAAGAATGACGACAAAGAAATAATGGAAGCGGTGTTCAAAAAGAAGGATGAAGAGGCCAAGGAGGCTATGATGAAGTCATGTTGGGATTTTTCATTTTTTAGGAAAAGTGGACCAAGAACTGGTCATAATAATGGTTGAGGACTCTTGTGGTAGAGCGGTTTCATTCGAAATCTAATTCAATTGCTTTTAGTTCCGAGGTTTCAACCGTCAGACCGTCGAGCTCAAACGACGTTAAATAAAGCGCTAGTTGGGAGGCACCCCAACATTATAAGTACCCTTTCATCTTTAATGCTTTTGTAGTATTAATATAGTATATGAAGTGTTGTGGTAGAATGAGATGAAAATAATTTTTTTTCAAAAATCTGTCTCATTCGCCTTGAGTTCGCTAGGCAAACCCGGGGCGAATGCTCGCTGGAAGTTTGTCGAGCGAAATGAGCGAGACAGAGAAAAATCACAATTTTTCTACCACATCACTTAAGTTATATTTTGATGTGGGCCTAAAATTTGTGGGCCTAAGACCCTTTTTACAGATTTTGTGGGGAAAACCTTCCCCCACTACCTTTTTGTATTTCCCATTCCATCTTGTCTCTTTAACTTTCCAAAACACACACAATACATATTTCTCTTCTCTCTCAATCGTATCTGTGCAAGTGAAGATTTCTTCTAAGTTTCAGTTCAAATTCCATTCTCTCCATTCAACTTATATCAGGTTTGAGTTCATTTATTCATTCCTTGTTCTTATTAGAAACATGTGGTTAAGGTTGATGTGAGCAATGGTTAGAAACTTTCTTATAGGCTTTGTGAATTTATTGTACATGTTCAATTGTATTGGTTTACATTGCTATGCTTGCTTAGGTATTGAACTTTAAGAATCTTTAAGAGTTAAGGTGTTTTTCCTTAGGGAAAAATTTGAAATTGGTTTGAATTAATTTTGAGGAATTTGAACCTTTGCATGAACAATGTGGCTTGGTTGTTGTTGTTCAATTGATACTCATTTTACAAACTGAATAACACTGATTGAGTGACAAAAATTGCATTGTTGTTGTGTTAATATTGAATAGGCAGAACCTAGAATTTTTCAAATTCGTAGGGTTCGCCTTGAGTTCGTCGGGCGAACTTGGAGCGAGTGTTCGCTAGGTCATGCTCGGCAAACTCAAGGCAAACATGACAACAAGTTTGATTTTTGAATTGTGCTGAGATTTCAAGTTCTGGTTTTTTTTACATTTCTTTGTTACCAATGTATCATGTGTTTGGTTTGCTGGTTATGTTTGGTGATTGTGCAGATGACACCTCTAAGAACAACTCCGTCTAAGAAAAGAAAGGTCGGAAGTTTATCCTGTCTGTAACTAAACTCATATGATACCGATCAATTCAAAGGAGAAAAGCATGCTGCAAGATATGTTGCTCTGGAGAAAAGGAGCATTTTTTTTCTGAGAAAAGGTTTAATATCAACCCTCAAGGTTCCTACCGGCCGGTAGCTTATATTCTTCACGCGAAAAAGTGGGACAAGTTAATTACACTTGGTGATAGTTATAATGCGGAACTCGTGAGGGAGTTCTACGCTAATGCCCTTCCGGAAGACAACGAGGTCTTTTCTTGGACTACACAAGTAATGGGAAGAGAGGTGAAATTTTATCGAGATACTATTAACCATGTTTTGGGTATACCTCTCACCTTGGGGGAAGATGAAGTGGATGAGTATCATTGGACTTTGAGGATGCATAGAGACATTTAGGAGATTTCTGGTGCATTGTTATTGGAAGGAAAATTAGTGGAATTGAACCCATCTGAGGTTCCAAGAAGATACCACAGGGAGGATATGTCTCCTATAACACAACTGGTGTTTCTTTTAGTGTTGACAAACATCAAGCCGAAGTCGCATACCTCCATTGTGCCCATTCGAGTTGCACACTTGATCCACATCATTTTTATTAATACACATATTGATGTGGCTAGGATTATTGCTAATGAGATACACAGTGTTGTTGAGAGCGAAATTAAACCAGGGTCACAAGCTAATTACCATTGGTTTTCCCATGTTTAATCATGGCTTTGTGCGTGCATACGAGGGGTGAAGCTACCCTCCCACCGTCCGGTGACCATCCCGGCTGTCATTGATGACAATTATGTGGATAAGTTTTGCAGGCCCAAGAGCATGAGAGGATGGCAGACTTCTGGTGTTGGTGCTGGTATAGGTTCAGGAGCTGCTAAGGCTTCTGGTTTTGGAGTTGTAGGCTCTCAGGGCTTTGACCCATTTTAGAGGAAGATCTGTAACTACAACTGGGAATGGATGACAGCTACTTAGCGTGCCATGATTGATATACACGACTCTATGCAGGTGTTACAGCTACAGTACCGCAAGCCTTCAGTGGAGCGATCGATGATGACTAGGGAGCAGTTTCTAGCTCATGCTTGTTGGCCTGAGAGGGAGCATGTGTAGTTGATCCTGGTGAGGCAGATGAAGATGAGGAGGCTAGAGATGATGAGGATGTCGGTTCTGATGACGGTTATGGATTTGGAAAGGAGGTCAATTTGGATGAGGAGATCGAGTCCGATGAAGACTAGTTTTTGATGTTCGATATTTTGAGCGTGGTCTTTGGCTACTTCCTTTGGTTGCTACAAAGTGAAGTTTTCCGTTAGCCTAGAGCATTGCTATATTTGTATTATTTTGATTGTATTCTCTTTTGTATTGTATAACATCCACTTGGTGGGTTATTTTGGATAATGTATGTATGTACCACTTTTGGGTACTAGTACTTTTGTTTGTGTTTTTACACCATAACATTTTAATGTTATTTTCAGTTGAATTCTTTAGTTCATGAATGTTAAACTTTCGTTTTGGGTAATGTATGTATGTACCACTTTTGGGTTAGTACTTTTGTTGGTGTTTTTACACCATAACATTTTAATGTTATTTTCAGTTGAATTCTTCAGTTCATGAATGTTCAACTTTCGTTTTTTTATGTTGCTTAAGAGTTGAATTCTTCAGTTAGGAATGTTCAACTCTAGTAGTTTTTTTTTATGATTGTTGGTAGTTTGTTTTGCTTTTTAATGTTTCCCTTTTTGGTGATTAAATGTGAGAACTTCTAGATTGGTTGCTTTTTGCTAAAAGTATCTAATGAAGATTCTCCTAAGTTTGGATGGTGATGATAGTATTTGATCATGTAAATGCAAGCAAGGTACATGGTTACCTCTTTTTAGGATGCTAGAATGCTTAAGATGTTTTTTCTTTGTGCAAATGTAATTTTGTTTCATTTTGCAACTTTTCTTGAATTCTTGTTTCACTTAGGTTCCAATAGCCAAAAATTTGTGAGAAACCTCCATTGTTTACTAAATGCATAGGATAACTGATAAGTTTTGTTTAATACATTTAATTCATGCTTAATCTTGTAATTATTTTGATCTTGTGGAAGCATTAGAAATAATCAAGGCAATTGTTGATATTGAGCACAACCATATCCCAAAAAAAATGTAACTTACCCGTGAGTAGTGAGAATTTGCTAATCCCTTTGAGCTTAATAGTTTAGATCCTAATTTAGTGATGAACTTGGTGTTTGTACATAAACCAAAAGTTAGTTCATCATTGAATTATGTAGGATTTTAAAAAAAATTCTTGAACCTTTGAACAATATCCTAAATTGTTTTCCTTGCCATAAAAAGCAAGGAGCATTCACTTGAGGTTTGGTTGAATTCAAGTTGGGGATAGTGAAAAGAAAGTGGTAGGTTACTCAAAATTTTTGAAAAATTTCAAACAAGCATTGAAAAGAAAATTGTGAATATGAATTGTGAAAAAGAAAAAGAAAAAGCATGCTTGTTTGAATGAAAAAAAATAGAAAATGAATAATATGCATAAATGGTGTTGGAAGGGTGAACAATTAAGAAAAGAATGTGTTGGATGAAGTTGTAGTGTGCACATAACCTTGTATAGTGAATGTTTCTTTTGCATTGACAACTTTGAATCCATGGCCTTATAAATGTCCATTTGTTGTGAACCTAACCAAGCGACAACCTTTAAATACCTTAGTGATCTTCTTGCTTCCATGAATTCTTTGATGATTGATTAGATGAATGTATGAATTGAATTGTATTTGCATTGTTTGTCAGGTGAGTGAAATTTCCCCGCGGTTGCAAACGCGTTAATTTTTTCATTCTTATTCGAAGAGGAGGGTTAGAGTGATTCAAGCATGAGGATTTAGTTGTTAATTGAAGCATTGCATGATATTTGTTTAAGAACTACATTCTTTTTCATTGTTCGATTCTAGGAAGTGGTGAACATTGCTTGTGCGCATTTGTGTGTTATTGTGCATGAATTAGGCATAAAACATCAAAGTTTAAGGCACAAGTAAATTGACAAGGAAGCCAAAGGAAAAGAAGAGATTCAACATGTTCGCTGGGTGAACAACCAGCGAGGAGTAGCAACGAATGTTCACTGGGCGAGATCATGACGAAGCCCCAGCGAACCATCTCAGAATGACGGTAGTAGGAAAAAGGCAATAAGTTCGCTAGGCGAATTAGTGGTGAATGTTCGTTGGGCGAGGTTGCAACGAAGGACTAGCGAACCATCTTAGATTGAAGTCAGTAACTAAAGGACCATAAGTTCGTTGTTCGAAATTACAGCGAAGTAGTTTGTAGGGCGAAGAATTGCTCGTACATCGAACTTTGTAAATTCCTCAGAGGCGATTTAACTGTTCAGAGGCACTTCATGTGCCATAAAGTAGAGTTCGCTGGGCAAACTTAACTGATTCTGAATGTACTATATAAGTACTTTACACATTTTTTTGGGGATCATAACCCTTTTTTCACCTAGAAACTTAATTTCTCAGCATTTCTTCACCAAAAGGTGATATTTTGCAAATAGAAGTTGGATTCGCATTCGAGTTTGATTCTTCGACGTGGATGCTCATTCATCTTCTCTCATTACTTATAAAACAAGCTACCATGGTTCTGGGTAGCTAATTTCCTTTGTATCAAATATAGAGGCAGTCTACCATTAGCTTTATGTATTTCTTTTGATTGGCCTTGTATGTGAACAAGTGATGATTAATATATGATGAATATTTTTGTTAATGATCCATTCTTGTTTTATAAAACTCTAGACATAGATTTTGTGGAACTTGACCTAAAATATTCATCTATGGATTTATAAGTTGGAGAGATCGGTCTATGGTTGATAGTTGTTTTGTGTTGAACTTAAAGCTTACTATATTGGTTGTTATATGGAGAGATCGTGTAGCTATGAATACAGTATTTCTCACGACCCCGCTCTAGAGATATACGGTGTTGAAAGAATACGCGGCGATATTAATCAGATTCAACTTCACATGCAAGATTGAAAGAATATGTATAAGTTAGGGTAGATGAAAACTACTTTTGATATACTTTGTTAATCAAACACTTTAGAATTTATAAGCTTTGCTACTAAAAACGTGACAATTTATGAACAAAACATTGAAAACCTTTTTTCTTGAAACGATAAACTATTGAACGACAAGCATCAAGATATCAGACAATCCCAATGGAGACGATAAAAAAACCCACATATAGTACGATTCGAACAAGGCCAGGTAAGGCTTATACTATCAAAACTAAAGGCAAAATATAAGGATTGATCATAGTAACTTGAACAGATCCGGTTATTCGTGGAGCCTGGACCATATTTGGATGCAATGGAATCATTGCTCTAGGATTTTCAACGCCTTGAGAAGCAGAGAGACGTGGTTTAGTGATCGATACTACAACAACAATAGTTGGTCTATGTGCAACAAAAGCTTTGTGGTTTTTGGTAAATCGAGTAGATCTAGATCTAACCATCACTGGAAGTCGTAGAAATCAGAGATCTGGAAATGTGAGGAATCGAAACTGAGATGATGCTTGATTGAATCTAAATGCGATGGATCTTCAAATTCAATTCAGTGATCTGAAGAGGTTACGAGCTAGTGAATCAGAGAGCGAAAGTGAAATTGAGGAAATCGTAGGAATCAGAAGTGGATTCCCACAGACGACATCAATGTTACGTTCACGAACCAGAAATGAGTTGAGAATCTATGGTGATTACGACTAAGGATTTGAATGCGGTGGAGTGGGGGGATATGAAAGGTTAGCATTACAATGCAAAAGATAGTGTGTGAGGAAGAAAAGTAAAGTGAAATTGAATTTGAAACTTGTTACCTCAATTTGACGCCTTATATGTATTAGAGAACTTATCAAATGTTCCCAACGGAAAAATTAAAGAGCTTATCAGCTCCTTCTTCTAATCATTATCCCATTCTTCTTTTTGGTAACCCAACGAGTCCTAATATCATAACTCTTTCTAGATTTAAATTTGAAAATGATTCGGTTAAGGATCGCGATTTCAATACTTATGTTTGTGAGCAATGGACTTCTTATGGCGACCAACTAGTTATGACCAAATTATGCAGTTGTGCAGAAGACCTTTAAACTTGGAAGTGTAATCATTTTCACAAGCTCCAATGGGATATTGACAAATGTAATAGGAGGCTATATTAAATCAGAGGTTGTGTTCACTTTGATTACTTTAATGCATTAAGGAAACATATAACTCACTTGTTGGTTCAGGAAGAAGCTTTTTGGCGTCAACATGCCAAAGTTCATTGGTCACATGACGAAGATCTTAATACTATATTCTTTCATGCCACAGTCACTTCTAGAAGGAAAGTTAATATAATCAACACTCTTGTGGATGATAATGTCGTAAGACACTTTGAAGCTCTTGATTTATGTAATGTGACAATTGATTATTTTACTAATCTTTTCAAAAAACATGACAATATTACAGCTCCTGTCATTAATGCTATAAGTTACTCTATCTCCTCTGAAGACAACACCATCCCACCCTCCTTTATCCATCGAGGAATTTCGAGTAGCTTTATTTTCTATGAAGTCTAATTAATTTCCAGGACCTGATGGTTTTAACCCAGAATTTTATCAACCTTTTTGGAGTTTGTGTCCTCAAAAGATTTTCCAAGATTGGTGTGAATGGTTAAATATTGGTATTTTCCATTCCACTCTTAATGTTACTAATATTGAACTTATACCAAAGGGAGATGAACAACAATGGATGAGAGATCAGCGTCCTATTGCTCTTTGTAATTTCATATACAAATTAAGGTATAAAGTCATTTCTAATCGGTTGAATATGGCTTTTGATAAGTGCATTCCAGCAAACCAATAAACTTTTGTGTCGGATCAAACTATTATAGACAATGTTATGGCCTCCATAAAGATCGTTCACTATATGAAATCTAAAACAAAAGGAAAAGTTGGCGAGGTTGCTCTCAATCTAGATATCATCAAGGCTTATGACCATATTGACTTGGAATATTTGTGTGTTATTATGACAAAGATGGGCTTTTCCAGCCAATGGATCTCTTGGTTATGTTATATGTTGAAACAACTGATTACTCAATCATTGTTAACAAAAATGTTGTTGGTCCCATAACACCTGAAAGAGGTTTGTGTCAAAGAGATCCTCTTTTTCCGTATTATTTGTGTAGAAAGACTCCCAACTCTTATTTGCAAAGCGGAATCTAGTGGAGGCATACATGGTGTCAAGATTTGTCACAATGAACCTCTCATTTCCCACCTTTTATTTGCAGATGATGGTTTTTTATTATTCAAGGCCAATACATAGCAAGAATCAAGTGTAATGTGGATGCTTCTTTTTCTGCTATTAATAATAGAGGTAGGATAAGTGTTTGCATCAGAGATGAGCATGGTGCTTTTGTGGTGACGTAAATCGAATGGATTGCTCAAATTTGTGATGTTCGCATATAGGAGACTATTGACTTACTTTTAACTCTTTGTTGGGCACATAAACTCAATATGAGTCTAGTTGATTTTGAATTAGATCCTAAAATTGTTATGGATAATTTATCTCCTCCCAAAAAAATATTATACATAATTTGGTAACATTATTAGGCACTGTAGAGATTTGTTCTCTACCTATTATAATAATTCTAGTGTTGAGGTTATTATGAGACAAGCGAATAAGGTTGCTCATATCCTAACGAAGGCGACCACATCACTAGCTAACTTCCAATTGTTGGTAGAAATACTAAATTGTATTGAACACGTTTTGATTAATGAAATGTCATAAGTTTTTTTGGCTAAAAAAACTCTGGGTTCATAATTCTCGCGTGCTCAAGAGATTTTCCAAAATTTTTGTGAATGGTTAAATACTGGTATTTTCTTTTTCACTCTTAATATTACTAATATTGCACTTATACGTAAGGGAGATGAACAACAATTGATGAGAGATTGGCGTCAAATTGTTCTTTATAATGTCATATACAAGTTAGTCTCTGAAGTCTTTGTTAATCGGTAGAAGATGGTTTTTGATAAGTGCATTTTAGCAAACCAATCTACTTTGTGCCAGATCGATCTATTATAGATAATGTTATGTCTTCCCTAGAGATCATCCATTATATGAAATCTAAAACAAGAGGAAAAGTTGGCGAGGTTGCTCTCAAGCTAGATATTAACAAGGCTTATGACCAAATTTATTGGGAGTATTTGCGCGCTATTATGAAAAAGATGGGCTTTTCCAGCCAATGGATCTCTTGGATGATGTTATGTGTTGAATCAGTTGATACATCAATCAACATTAACAAAAATGTTGTTGGTCCCATAACACCCGAAAGAGGTTTGCGTCAAAGAGATCGTCTTTCTCCGTACTTGTTTATTATTTATGCAGAAGGACTCTCAGCTCTTATTCACAAGGCGGAATCTACTGGAGACATACATGGTGTCATGATTAGTCGCAATGCACCTGTCATTTCTCACCTTTTATTTACAAATGATTGATTTTTATTCTTCAAGGCCAATATATAGGAAGAATCAAATGTAATGTGGATGCTTATTTGTCTATTATTCATAATAGATGTAGGATAAATGTTTGTATCAAAGATGAGCATGGTGCTTTTGTGGTGACAAAAATCGAATGGATCACTCGAATTTGTTATGTTCGCATATGGGAGGCTATTGACTTACTTTCACCGTTGGGTACATTAACTCAATATGAGTCCAGTTGATTTTGAATTATATTCTAAAATTATTGTGGATAATTTCTCATCTCCCAAAAAACGATTATACATAATTTGGTAGCATTATTATTGAAAATAACAAGTGTGAGTTGGAAACTTTGAGAAACAAAGTGTAGGGAAGTCCCATATTGATTAGAAAAGTGGACACTTGAGCATTTATAAGTGAGATAACCCACATACTTACCACCTTAAGTTTCTGGGTGAGTATGTGGCGTGTCTCTCACAATGTATGTTGCTCATAGAGAAAAGCCCCAAGGAATGTAAAAATGCTCACTCACGTTAAACCCCTTAATTGATGTTCCAACAATTCTTAGGCATTGCAGAGATTAGTTATCTACCTATTATATTAACCCAACGAACGCGGCCACATCACTAGCTAGCTTTCAGTTATTGGTAAATATACCACATTGCATTAAACACATTTTAATTAATGAAATGTCATAAGTTTTTTCGGCTAAATAAAAATCTTTGAGATCATAATTCTCGTGTGCTGGGATGTTTTGGAATGATTGTGGTCAATTTCTGATGATCGGTCAGGGTCGATATCACCTGCTCAGAAAAATAAAATAAATATTATTTAAAATTGTATAAGTAAAATTCAAGGGATCAGGGTGTCTAAGTCAAATTCAAGGAGCCTTGAGCCTCAAGGGGTCTTAATTGAGTCATCACCTTGTCGTAGGATCAAGCTTGACAAGAGAATGCAAGGGAATCACATCATCCTAATCAGTGCCAAACTAGGGTTTTGGAATTCTTGAGTAGAATGCCCCAACGGGCAAGATCTTTGAGTTTTTATCACCGCCCAATGTCATATCTCATCTTTATTAGACAGGATATACATCATATTCAAAGGAATTTGGATTTGGAGGATGTGTTATTTTCTCCTAGACTGAAGGCTTAAAACTAGGGTTTGCCATGAAATCAGTTTATTTTTTATTTCTTGGGCAAGACTTGATCTCATGGTATTCTACATGTCCTCAAGGATCTAGGGATGGAAGATTGCTCATTGATTCATTTCAGAAGAGGTTCAATTGGTCAATTGATTGAGAATCAGGCAATTTGGGGAAAAGTCAACCGGGCAGAGGAAAAAGCCAACTCCTGACTTTTCAAGGTCAAATTCATGGAATTCAAATTACATATGTTCATTGGATAAAATTTGATCAAGAGATGATGGAGAAATCATGAAAAATCAAGAAATGCACAAAGTTTCCATTTTTAGAAACTTAGGGTTTCCAAAAATGGCAAGTTTGGACCATTTTGCACCACACTTTGAGGCTTCCTTTCTTCACTATGAAAGCTCCAAACTTCAGGCCCAAGCTGAGCCAATTGAAGATCACACTCTAAGCTTCAAATCCATATAAAGAACTCTTCCATCAGATCAAAATTGAGGGAGTTATGATCAATCAAAGTTAGGTAAAATCAAGGCAAATCTCAAGTCATGTCAAGGCAAGTTCAGGCCTCCAGGCCATAATTTCATCGAACAGTTGGCGTGCCAAATGTCAAGTCAATTTTCTCCATCAAGAAGGCTCCAAATGAAAAATTGTTGAACATCAAAGTTGTTCATCTCCATGCCCTCTTTAACTTTGATGTTGGATATTTTTTCATTTGAACAAGTTATGAAGGTCATATGAGGGCTCGAACATGGTGGTTTCATGCTGAAAGTTCATAAATCACAAGGCCTTGCTTGCAGCCCAAGTCACACACCCATACACTAGTTATGGTTCCTTGTTTTCCAAGCAACCGAGTTGATCCTAACTAACCGA